>CM077157.1:54901310-55501310 GCA_039583875.1 Platanthera guangdongensis
ATCCGAAAAGAGCAGAAGTAGAAGTAAATGTGACGGAACACTGTAATTGCTTGCAAAGAGATGTAACAGATAATAAGTTGCCGGGAACTGGGCACATATAGAGTATCCGCCAAGGGAAAGACGGGTTGACATGAACTATCCATTGGCCATGACAGATATGAAGAGCCGTCAGCGAGAGTAACTGGGGGCAAGCGAGCATGTTTTTCTAGGAGAGAGAAACACGGGAGATGGCCGATCATATGATTCGTAGCACCAGTGTCGATCAGCCATTTGCCCTGAGTAACAACGTGTGCACGACCAGAAGACGTGACAACCGAGGCGAAAGCCATGAAGGGAGGAAGAAGAAACTGCAGCGGTCTCGGTGACAGCACACCAGCGGCACGAAGGCCACGACCAAGGTGCAGAGCACAAGCCGCGCGACTAAACCAGGAGGTCGCGGCGACTAACAAGAGAAGCGGGTAAGAGCGAAGAGGCGGAGAGGCCGCTCAAACAAGGAAGAATCCGCGTGAAACCGCGGCGGGAACAAAAGGGAAGAAGCCGCTTGAACACGAGCGGCTAGGATCCAGATCAAGGCACAGCGGGGAAGAAGTCGCGCGGACTGCAAAGGCCCGAGCGAACAGAAGAGAGGAGAAGAGCAGGTGACCGCGACCAAGATGTTGGTAAGAAAGGGACAACCCGCACGGTCAGGCAGATCACAGCAGTTGCGAGAATGCGGTCAAGGGCACAGCGGGGAAGAGGTCGCGCGGACTGAAAAGGCCGAGCGAACAGAAGAGAGGAGAAGAGCAGGGGACCGCGACCAAGATGCGGGTAAGAAAGGAACAACCCGCACGGTCAGGCAGATCACAGCAGCAAACCGCGAGTGCAGAGACAACACACGCGGATAGAGACAGACCGCAGCGACTAGGAAGTCGGAGCGGCAGGAAAGAGCAAGGAGCGCGGCGACACGGAAACAGGTCGTTGCGACAAAGAGCAGGAGGAGAAGAGAAACAGAAGAGCAAGCCGCGCAAACAGGCAGCGGACAGAAACAAGCCGCGCGGATAGAAACAAACCGCGCGGACAGAGGAGAAGGCAAGCCGCGAACAAGAGAGAGCGCACAGAATCAGGAGGAAAAGACTGTGTGCTCTGATACGGTCCCTTGAGACCCTTCTTTCTCTGTTTTTGTACACCTATCACAGAACATAGGTAGAGGATGGTTGTACACCTCTCCTAAATCTAGCATGAGAGCCCGCAACCATTTCAACTCACAAGTGGTTGACGCCATACTGCGATACTCAGCTTCTGCATTGGACCTGGAGACAACAGACTGCTTTTTACTCTTCCAGCTCACCAGATTTCCCCCAACAAAGGTGCAAAAACCTGAGGTAGACTTGCGATCCCTTTATCATCAGCATAACTTGCATCTGAGTAGGCTTCAATCCTCAGATGACCATTCTTCTGAAACAGTAATCCTTTCCCAGGCGCTGCTTTGACATATTCCAAGATTCGCAAGGCGGACTGAAGATGACAATCCCTGGGCGCTTGCATGAATTGACTCACCTTGCCCACAGCATAAGAAATGTCGGGTCTGGTCACTGTGAGATATATGAGCTTACCAACCAGACGCCTGTATCGCGAACTATCTGAAAGAAGAGGCGAATCATCTGTCCAGGTTTTGTCCTCCCCAATAGCCATGGGACATCGGGCAGGTTTAGCTCCAGTCAATCCTGCCTCTTTTAAAAGATCAAGGGCATACTTACGCTGAGAGAGACAAGGAGCCCTTTCCTCTCCCTCTCCGCATCTTTGGCTGCACTGCCTTTGTCCATACGTCATCTGCCACCCGTGACAAGCTTTCCCCCCGCTCCACCAAATGTGTCTTTCTGGGGTACTCCACCACTCAGAAAGGCTATTGTTGCTTTAACCCTGTTCTTCGTCAGCAGTTCGTCTCTGCTGACGTTACCTTCTTCGAGAATGCCTCCTACTTCTCGGCTCCCTCCTCCTCTCCTTCCCCACCTTCTGACTCTCCTACTATTCCCTTCGTTCCCTTATCTCCTACCGAGATACACCCTCCTCCTCCCTCTCCGTCTCCTCCTCTTGCTCCTCCTCTCTCCCCCCCTTCTCCACCTCCATCTCCACCCTCTACGCCGCCGTCGCTCTCTTCTCCCGGGCCAGCTCTCTCTGCCACGGACGCTCCGGATCCCGAGGGGGCTGCCGACCTGGATCTCCCTGTGGCGCTTCGAAAAGGGGTGCGGACATGTACCCTTCACCCCTGGCTGCTGTTGTTTCCTATGATCGTCTTACACCTTCTCGCAGGGCCTTTGCGCTGGCTATCTCTGCTACTGCCACGCCTCGTTCCTATCAGGAAGCCCTTGCGATTCCCCATTGGAAGCTGGCCATGGATGAGGAAATGGCGACCCTCACGGAGCAGGGTACATGGACTCTTGTTCCCCCTCCCTTTGGTACTGATGTTGTTGGATGTCGCTGGGTCTTTGTGGTCAAATTTGGCCCCGACGGCACTGTGGATCGCTATAAGGCTCGCCTGGTTGCTAAGGGCTTTACTCAGACTTATGGGGTTGATTACTTTGACACCTTCTCCCCCGTGGCTCGTCTCAGCACTATCCGGGTCCTTCTCTCTGTGGCCGTCAATCGAGATTGGCCGATCTCTCAGCTGGACGTCAAGAATGCCTTCCTTTATGGTGACCTTCACGAGGCCGTTTACATGGAGCAACCTCCTGGGTATGTTGCTCAGGGGGAGACACGGGTATGCCGGTTGCAGAAGGCAATTTATGGCCTCAAGCAGAGCCCTCGAGCTTGGTTTGACAAGTTCAGCGGCATTGTGGCGGCTGTTGGTTTTGTGCGAAGCTCTGCTGATCACTCTCTCTTTATTCGTAAAACTCCTTCTGGGCTGGTTGTTCTGGCTGTGTATGTCGATGATATTCTTCTCACCGGTGATGACCAGGAAGGGGTAGCCCTGACAAAGCGACATCTTCGCCAACATCTCATCACTAAAGATATGGGCTCTCCAAAGTACTTCCTGGGGATCGAAATCTCTCGGAAGCCCGACTCCTTAGTTCTCTCTCAGCGTAAGTATGCCCTTGATCTTCTAAAAGAGGCAGGATTGACTGGAGCAAAACCTGCCCGATGCCCCATGGCTACTGGGGAGGACAAAACCTGGACAGATGATTCGCCTCCTCTTTCAGATAGTTCGCGATACAGGCGTCTGGTTGGTAAGCTCATATACCTCACAGTGACCAGACCCGACATTTCCTATGCTGTAGGTAAGGTGAGTCAGTTCATGCAAGCGCCTAGGGAGTGTCATCTACAGTCCACCTTGCGGATCTTGGAGTATGTCAAAGCAGCGCCTGGGAAAGGCCTACTTTTCAGAAGAATGGTCATCTGAGGATTGAAGCCTACTCAGATGCAAGTTATGCTGATGACAAAGGGGATCGCAAGTCAACCTCAGGATTTTGCACATTTGTTGGGGAAATCTGGTGAGCTGGAAGAGCAAGAAGCAGTCTGTTGTCTCTAGGTCCAGTGCAGAAGCTGAGTATCGCAGTATGGCGTCAACCACTTGTGAATTAAAATGGCTGCGGGCTCTCATGCTAGACTTAGGAGAGGTGTACAACCATCCTCTACCTATGTTCTGTGATAACAAGGCCGCCATATACATCTCCAAAAATCCGGTATTCCATGAAAGAACCAAGCACATTGAGGTCGACTGCCATTTCATTCGTGAAGAGATTTTAAAAGAACAGATTTGCACTCCTTTTGTCACGTCTAATAAAGAGCTGGCTGACATCTTCACCAAGCCAGTTTCCGCCTCGTTTCTGCATGTTTGCGACAAGCTGGGCATGGTTGATATATATGCTCCAGCTTGAGGGGGAGTGTTAAAGTTGGAGACCGGGCGGTCTGTCTTGGCGGGTTGGAGACCGTGCGGTCTGGCGGCTTGACTCTTCGGCTTGTTAACCGGGCGGTCTAGCGATCTTCATCGGCGACCTATCTGCTTCTCTTATGGTAAGCCGTGCGGTTAGCCCTTCTGTCTAACCGCGCGGCTTGTGCGGTTTTACCTTGTACAGTCCGCTTAACTTGTATTTTTTAGTCCCACATCTCTTATTTGTATTCTCTCTTCTCTCCTCCATTCTATATAAGGAGGGCATACCTTTGTAATAGATATCATTTTTGGATAATAAAATTTCAATTATTCAAAGTTATTCTGCTTGTTCTCTCTTTTTACTGCTTTCTAACAGTCATGCATGTGGTATCCACCAACATGCAGAGGTCAAAATAGACTCAAAATTTTACTAGTGACTTATTATACTTAAAACAATGTCATTCAAAATTTGGGTCAATTGGGCTTGATTTGACCACATATTTAATTATCATATGAAAAATCACATTTTTCAAAAAACTATAGAAAAATATTTTCCATAAATTTTATTTGTGGACAGTGGGTGTGTCTAGGATATATATTAGCATGGCCAAAATCTTAGGCCCATGCAGTTTGTTATCTAACATGTACACCTATTTTAGTGTATGTCCCTCCCTACGGACACATCTTAGTAATATAACCCTACATGGGGCTACATGACTCAAAATGTGCTGATTTAAATGTCTAATTAAAGTAGACACCTATGGCTACCTTTTTCATGTTGATCATTTTCCCTGAAAATACTTTTAAGTGCCATTAATTAAGTATTCTAAGTATTATATAATATGTAACATATATATATATAATATATAAATTTGATCATGCACGAATCTTGGCACAAGGATGGATGGGATCGGGTCTTCTTCTTCCTTCAGCCGACGACTGTGATCAACCCGACATGGGCCACATTGTATCTTGATTTCCCAGCCACTGGGCCACCACTACCGCCAACCACTATCACCACCAACTATGTTGAGGTGCTGGTCGTTGATTGTCGGTGACATGGCTGCCAGAGGCAGCTCCTCCAGCGAACCCAAGCAAGAAGAAAAGCTCAAGAAATTCTCTCTTAGCTCACATGGTATCGGGCTCAATTGAGCCCTATTTCTCTCTTAGATGAGCTAGATATCTAGCATAGAGGGAGAGGAGGAGAAACAGACCTTGATTGGGGCCCAACGACGACGGGAGCGGTAGTTGGTCATGGATTTTCTCCACTCTAGAGAACATGCCAGATATCCCGATCCTCCACCGTTTTCTTCGATCCAAGGCACTAATCTGAATCCCTTCCACCTTCTAAAGCTAATTGTGAGGTCAAAAGAAGCTGAAGTGAACTATATAGGGAGATACCATTAAGGGGATTTTGGCAATGAGCTTTTGATGCTCCTCCTTGCTACCATGTGTCCACCACCCCGGGATTTCTGCTGGAAATGCTCTAGGAAGCTCAGTGAGAGCATTGGGAAGAAGAGAGGGGGCCAAGTGGCAGTCATCACTCAATTTCCTCTTATCCTTATTCCAAATTGGGGAAAATCTCACTTTTAGCCTCCATGCATGTCCCCCATTTGAATTCCAGAGGGTATGGGGGAAATTGAGTTGGTGGGCTTTTGGTTGGGCTTGGGCTAGGTATTCACCCATTGGCATTGGGTTAGCTTAATTTCCTGTTTTAGGCCAATTTTGACCAATGTTGACTTTAGCCAAATTGAGAGAATTGGTTGACCCACTCATGGAGATTTTGGGTCTATTAGGTCCATAATGGGTTTAAAAGGTTAGGAGTGAGGTTAATTTAATTAATTGAACACCAATTGACTCTTGATTGACTTGAATTGGGTTATGTTGACCAAGTGTTGATTTGGGTCAACCCTTGAAATTGGGTGGTACCAATGGGTGCTTACTGATCTAATGACCTCCCTTAGGGTTTAGAATGGTGTGGGTAAGTTCAATCTCAATTATTGGGGTCAATTGAGCTAAGGGTGTTGATTTAGGGCTTTTGTTGACCTTGATTTGACTTTGGTCAATTTGCTGATTTGGTGACCAAGTGATGGAGCTTTTCAGTCCAATGTACTCCTATTAGGGTTTGGAATATAGTGGTGGAGTCAATTTAACCATGTGATGCCTAATTAATGAACCAATTAGGGTTGAGTTGACGTTGGTTTGACTTTGGCCTATTTGGCCAAATTGGTTGACCCCACCATGGCTCTTATGGTCAAGCGAGCTACCTTTAGGGTTATGGACATAGTGGTGAGGACAATTTGTACTTGTGAGTTCAATTTGGGCTAGTTTGACCTAGGTTGACTTGTACAATATAGTGGGTCCCGTGTAAGTTCACCATAACTCATTGGGTCATAAGGTCATCACCTAGCTTAACTCATCATACTCACCACATGTCCTACCTTAATTGTGTTAAGGGTGTATAGAAGAAAATGGGATGTTACACAAGTACGCTCCAAAGTCCCGATGGTACGAGATTTTTCTGAATGTTTTCCCGAGTCCCTCCTAAGATTGCCACCACAACGAGAGGTAGACTTTCAGATTAAGCTTGTGCCCAAGCCCGGTCGGTGTACCGAGCACCCTACCGGATAGCTCTTAGGGATTTAGCGGAGCTAAAAATTCAACTTCAGGAATTGATTGATGCAGGATTCACTCGTGGGAAGCGCATGTGCTGTTTGTGAAAAAGAAAGACGGTATGTTGCGCCTATGTATCGATTATAGATAACTTAACAAGCTCACTATATGGAATACATACCCCTTATCAAGGATTGATGAGTTGTTCGATCAACTGCAGGCATGCCTCTCTTCTCCAAGATGGACCTGAGATCTGATTACTATTAGCTTCGGATTCGGGAAGAGGACATTCCCATTACAGCCTTTAGCTCTCGTTATGAGCTCTACGAGTTCCTAGTGATGTCGTTTGGGCTCACTAACGCACTCTTCGCCTTCATGGCGTTGATGAATAAGGTATTTAAAATGTTTCTGGATCACTTTATGATCGTCTTCATAGCTAACATTTTGATTTACTCGAAGACCAATACAGACCATTCCAGACACCTACAGATGGTGTTACTTAAGTTTCGACAGCACTCGCACTTCACCAAGTTCAGTAAGTGTGAATTCTGGCTAGATGAAGTTGGATTCTTAGGCCACACCAATAACAAGAATGGGGTAGCGGTGGACCAGGGCAAGATCCAAGAAGTTTAGGACTGTCTGCCACTCAAAATGGCAGCAAACATTCGAAACTTCCTCTGTCTTGTAGGTTATTACAGAAAGCTTGTTGAAGGTTTTCCTAAGATTGTGTTACCCCTCGCCGCTCTCATGAGGAAGGATGTTGTGTTTCAGTGGATGCTGTAATATGAGACTGTGTTTATCAAACTGAAGAAGCAGCTAACTTCTGCCCCAATCCTTACGACCCCCTCAGGAACCGAAGGGTTTCAGATTTATACTGATGCGTCCCTAAAGGGATTAAGAACTGTTCTGATTCAACATGACAAGGTGGTCACATACGCATCTCGACGACTGAATCCGCACGAACTGAATTAAGAGACTCACGATTTAGAGTTGAGCGTCATCATCTTCGCCCTCAAGTTTTGGAGACATTACTTATATGGAGTAAGATGCGAGATCTTCTCTGATCATAAAAGCCACAAGTACGTCTCCACTCAAGAGTTAAACCTCCAACAGCGCTGATGGTTGGGATTCTTATGTAATCATGACTTTGCTTCCAGTACCATATCAGGAAGGCTAATAGAATTGCAAATGCACTGAGCTATCAGCTTATGTCAACTGGGAGCTGGATAGAGCTAAAAACGAAAGAGTTGCTTCGATCTTTGGCAGATCTAGGTACCATACTTATTGCTCATAGGGACCGGAATAATATCAATCTTAAATGTACTAGGTAAAGATACAGTATAACAACCGGGATCAAATACATAAAACACAGAAGAGCGACCCGGAACTAGCCCCGATCATCCAGACATTACAGGATGGAGTGCAGGATGATTACAATTTGCATGACAGTTTTTTGTAGTTCGAGCATCGCATTTTCATTCCCTCTATTAAGGGAATTTGAGAAGAAATTCTTCGTGAAACACACCAGTTGAGGTATTTTGTTCTTCCTGGTGTCGTTAAAATATATTTTGACCTACGTAGGACCTTGTACGAGCCAGGAATGAAAAGAGGCGTCACCAATTTCGTGGCTCAATGCCAGACTTGTTAAAGGGTCAAAGCCGAATGACGCAACCTAGGAGGCCGGAGGCAGTCCATACCGATACCAGAGTGGAAATGTGTGGACATTTCTATAGACTTTGTCCACGACCTACCTCGGTCTCGTACTGGAAACAACTCCATACAGGTTATTGTGGATCGACTTACCAAGGTGGTCTGATTCATTCTGAATTGACAGAGTAATGTAGTTAATATTTTGGCCAGGCTTTTCATAGAGCAGGTAGTCTAATTCCATGGAAAGCCAAAATCCATTACATATGATCGTGAGGGGTATTTTACTTTGAAAGAGTGTAGAAGGGTGCAGGCTTACTTATGAACCAAATTGGCGTCCAGCACCGCTTCCCACCCCCAAACAGATGGATAGATGGAAAGAATGAATCGAATGATGGAGGATCTACTCTGACTATGCATAGTGAAACACAACAAGCCTTAGGAGCAGCTGCTACCACTGGTAGAAATTTTTTTATAATAACAGCTTTCAAGTCAGTATTAAGATGGCACCGTACAAGGCCTTCTATGAAAGGTATTGTCGTACCCCATGGTCTTGCACACAGGATGAGGACCCTGAAGCTTTGAGAGTGTCTTATATTGATGACACTACGACAGTGATACGACTAATCCAGAATCAGATGCGAGAAGCACAGAGTCGGCAGACTATGTATTACGATTCATGACACCGACCGGAGGAATTTAACATGAGAGAAATGGTATTTTTGAAAATCAATCTCATGCATGGTATCTCCTAGTTGAGTAAGAAGAAGAAGCTGGACCCCACTATTTGGGCCACTAATAGGGGATATAACTTGTTGGCCCAGTTGTGTACCAATTAACCCTACCCCCAAAGTTGGGAAATTTATACTATGCTTCCCATGTTTCCTCATTGAGGCGAGTTATACGGCAACCAGATCAACACCTTCCTATACTGCCAGTACCACAGCAGTCGGACATATCCATCCAGCGAGAGCCAGTGAGAATAGTGGACAATAAAGTGAAGAATCTGCATAACAAGACTATTCTGCTGGTCAAAATATTATGGTCAAATTGTAGACGAGACGAGTGTATGTGGGAACCCGAGGCGCACGTCCGAGAAAAGCACCGTGAGCTCTCTCCCCGGTATGTTACACTTTTCTCCCCTACTTTAAGCAAATTTTCGCGGACGAAAATCCTCTTATTTTTATTGGATTGTAGCATCCCGACTTTTATTAGGCCACTAGAACTCTAATGGGCCTAATAAAAGTGACTCGAACCTCGGCCCGAGACACATAATGAGGTAAGAGATAACCCTAGATGGCCATATTAAGCTAGAGAACTCTGATTTGAGTTATGTCAATTATTATCACCTTGTATAGTCAATCCAAGTGTGTTGGAACTCGTTCCGTTGAATTCTGAGATCATATGCTAGATATGGTCATTCCTCGTAGAATGTCGCGAATTTGAGAATTTTGAAAATTGAGCTAGAGAACTCTGATTTGAGCTCTGTCAGTTCTTATGGCTTCATATAGTCGATGGGAGCGTGTTGCAACTTGTTGCGTTGCAATCTGGTGTTAGGCGGCTAATATGACCGTTTTGATAGTTTTAGTACGTCGTGACGCGCAAATCTGGATATTTAGCAAACGAACTTTGATTTGACCCTGATAAGTGGAATTGGATTTGTATGATCAATACGAAGTCAACGGAGTTTGCCCCGATCAATTTCAATGATGAGTGGTCAATATTATTGGGTTTGGGGGATGAAACAACAGTTGTGCACGCAGCATAAATAAGAACAAGAAAAACTCAAACGAGTTTGGATCTGACAATATTCATTAATCAAGAAGTAAAACATGTTGTAATAAAAATTACCTTTGAGGGATTGAGTCTGAACTCAACCAAGATGCTCCAGAAGATTCGGGTCGGCCACACAGCGGCTAGAGTCTTGAGCGCAGAAAGTATATTTGCGACTCTACAGTAATCCACACGATCAGGAGAACCCGTAGCAACTTGTCACACAAGCACTAGGTCGGGATAGGACACTCGGCATCTCCACAGACTGCAAGATCTATTATAGGAGAGGCGGCGGCGACACTCGCCGGGATCGAGATCGGGACTACGAAGGCGGAATAACTTCTGTCGGGCTTTCAGGGTTATCGTTCTTTCGCACAGTGACGGCTCGTGTGCTTAGACAGAAAGAATAATCGCATAATGGTCAAACCCTAAAACTTCCTATTTATACCCAAAGGGAATAAACAAAGCAGCTCGTCGCTAATTGCAGACCCAGGACTTAGACAAAAAAGACCTTCAACTAGACAACGGTTTATCTGGACCAATCGTCGAATATCTACAGGATATACGACGAATCGTCGAGTATCAATTTGTACTCGTCGAATCGTTGAGTATCTTATAGCACACACGACGAACTCAACGCCATAATCAGCTGAGTCAACACTTGATTCAATGCTATCAACGCATTCTGCGCCAAAGGGCAGACCCGTCGAACGGTATTCGTCGAAATACATTCGTCGAACGACGTTCGTCGAACAACGCACAACTTCTGCGCCAAAGGCCAGACACGTCGAACGACATTTATCAAACTGCATTCGTCGAACGAAGTTCGACGAATCTGCTCCAAGGACAAATTCGTCTAACGGAGTTCGACGAATCTGCGTCAGGGCCAAATTCGTCGAACGGGGTTCGACTTCTATGCCATGGTGTTGAGTGAACTCAACACTCTCTACACTTTTGCCTTAGAATATTTCAGTCCCTTTTTCTCATCATATGAGCTACACCATACAGATCCAAACTCTAAATTTCCACAATCTTATGTGCGATACTGATAGGCTCATACTGAGTTGGCAGTGAGGTTACATGCTTGATCAATTCCAGATCACAATGGTAACACCAACAGTCTCCCACTTGATCTAGAAAGTATCAAATAAAAGCTTCACAAACAATAAGCTGTATCTAGCAATAAACCATTGTTCCCCAAACAGTAAGAGTTTATAAACTCATAAACCATTGTGACCAATGTTACAGTGTTGTCATGTCCCTTCGTCCCTTACATCCGAAAAGAACTAGAGGTATAGACTGTGTCACCCTTATAATCATTCAATCCCAGTTTCCTGATCTAGAATGGACTTTCAGTAATTGGTGAGTCCAATATCATATATTGACTCTACCAATCATGGTCATGCATTTCTCAGTCTCATTCCATCAAGCGGCCCATGGATGCAACTCCTGTAATATAGGAGGATAAATCCCATCTCTGCTCACATGAAAACACCCAAATGATTCGTAATGTACCAAAAACTACCTTTATCATCCAACTTTTTCAAGACTGGACTTTTGATGGCATCAAAACACTCTCTTCCTCACTCGATGAAAGCTGTGAATTCAGGTCAAAAGACCACAAACACCATTGCCACTTGAGCCATACTTGTGACACGTTCATATAACAATCCACAAAATATTCTCATGGTGGGTCTGTCTAGTACAACTTATTCATAACAAGTACCCATGTGATGACTTGATATCACAATATCATGACTTGTGAGTGTCGGTCATCAGTCAACACACATGCTAGTCTTAAAGGTATCATCATCGCCCTTAGCTTCTAAGATGATACAACGACCAGGGACCTTTAAGAATGAAGCTTCTAGGATCATAGGTTCTCACATCAAGTCGCAACTTGACCTATGGAAGCAAACATTCTAAGGGCATTTATTTTAGCTAAATATTCTATCATAATAGAAATAATAACACAATAAAAGAACTTGCCAAAAATATAAAATGAAATGTATATAGTACTTGTATTCATCAAATGAAATATAACAGCCAACAAACATACAACCAACAAGACTCAAACTAGAGTTGATCATTTAGGTATCGTATACTCATAGATCTAACATGGCCATCATGTTTTCTATGCGCGAGAGGCTTTGTCAGTGGATCTACAATGTTTTCTTCAGTCCGCACTCTGCATATGTTAACATCTCCTCGATCGACAATCTCTCGAATTAGATGGAATCGTCGAAGTATGTGCTTGGATCGTTGATGAGATCTAGGTTTTGAAGCAAGCGTAATTGCACCGTTGTTGTCACAGTAGAGATCTACAGGACGAACAATGCTACAAACTACATCTAACTCGCCGATGAATTTCCTAATCCATACAGCCTCCTTTATTGTATTTGTAGCGGCGATATACTCTGCCTCAGTAGTAGAATCGACAACTGTATCCTGCTTGGAACTCTTCCAACTAACAGCACTGTCATTCAGGTAAAACACAAACTATGATTAAGACTTTGAATCGTTCCTATCAGTTTGGAATTTAGCATCCGTGTAACCACTTACAACGAGCTCTTCCTCTCCGCCGAATACCAAGAACATATCCTTAGTCCTTCACAAGTACTTCAGGATATTCTTGACGGCTATCCAGTGACCTTCATCGGGATCAGACTGATACCTACTAGTTGTGCTCAAAGCATAAAAGACATCGGGTCTAGTACATAACATTGCATACATTATTGACCCAATTGCCGAAGCATATGGAACCAACTACATACGGTCCTTATCTTCACAAGACTTAGGACTCTGGTCCTTAGAGAGACTCACACCATGAGACATGGGCAAAAATCCATTCTTAAACTCAAGCATGCTGAACCGTTTCAACACCTTGTCAATGTACGTACTTTGGGTCAAACCCAACAACTTCTTTATTCTATCTCTATAGATCTTAATACCGAGTATATAAGTCACTTATCCTAAGTCCTTCATCGAAAAGCAGTCCCTTAGGTTGTTCTCAACAACTTGCAGGGTCAATTTACCATTCCCAATCAATAATATATCATCTACATACAAAATCAGGAAGACTACAATGCTCCCACTAATCCGTTTGTAAACACACGATTCATCCTCGTTCTTGATAAAACCAAACTCTTTGATCTTTTCATCAAAATGAAGATTCCAACTTCGAGAAGCCTATTTTAATCCAAAAATGGATCACTGCATCTTGCATATTTTAGTTGCTTCACCTGAAGATATAAAACCCTCAAGTAGTGTCATATACACTTCCTCAAGGAGGTTTCCATTAAGAAAAGCCGTTTTGACATTCATCTGACAGATCTCGTAGTCATAATATGCAGCAATAGCAAGCAGAATTCTGATGGACTTAACCATGACAACAGGAGAAAAAGTCTCATCATAGTCAATGCCATAAATTTTCTTGAAACCTTTAGACAATAGTCGCCCTTTGAATGTATGTGCATTCCCATCCATGTCGATCTTCTTCTTGAAGACCTACTTGCACCCTATAGGTCTTACCCCTTCAGGTGGTTCCATCAAAGTCCATACTTGGTTTTCATACATGGAGTCTATTTCAGATTTCATGGCCTCAAGCCACTTCTCGGAGTCTGGTACACACATAGCCTCCTAGTAGGTTGCAGGCTCATCATTATGATCCATAAGCAACAAATCACCTATTTGAGACACGAGAAATCCATATCTCTCAAGCTCAAACCTTGGTCTACCAGATCTACGTGAAACTTGTGTTACCTCAGCAGGTTCTCCAGCTATAACAACTCGTAGTCCTGACTTAGGTTCCAATTCTGATTCATTCACTGTTTGTGATTCCTGAACTTCTTCAAGTTCTACCCTGGCTGTCTTTCTACTTAAGAAGTCTTTCTCAAGAAAGACACCGGTCCTTGCGACAAACATTTTTCCCTCGGACGGTAGGTAGAAGTAGTACCTTTTGGTTTCCCTAGGATACCCCACAAGATAACACTTATCTGATTTGGGTTCCATCTTATCAGGCATTTGATGTCTTATATATGCCTCACAGCCCCAAACCTTAATGAACGACATACTAGGACGCTTCCCAGTCCATATCTCATATGGTGTCTTTAGAACCGCTTTCGTTGGAGCACGATTTAATGTTAAAGCAGCAGTTTCTAGAGCAAAGCCCCAAAAGAAAACATACAGATCTACATGACTCATCATCGATCGTACCATGTCTAATAAACTACGATTCCTCCTCTCAGACACACCATTATGTTGTGGTGTTCTAGGTGAAGTGAGCTATGATACAATACCACACTCTTTTAGATGATAATGGAACTCATGACTTAGGTATTCGCCACCTCGAACAGATCGGAGTGCTTTAATCTTCTTACCCAGCTGGTTTTCTACTTCGCTTTTAAACACCTTGAAGTTTTCAAAGGTTTCGAATTTGCACTTCATAAGTTACATGTATCCATATTGTAACACCCCAAATCTCAGGATTGGGAAAAAGTTGGGATACACGGCCTGGGACACGGGCGTGTCCCAGGGCGTGTCTTGCTCGGGTGAGCAGCCGGCGATAGTTCGACGAAAATCAGTTCTAGGAAAAAATGAGGGAACACGCCCTCTAACACGGGCGTGTCAGAGGTCGTGTCCTCTGGTCGACGAAGTCAGTTCGACGAAGTTGAGCTGGGGCATGTCTGTAGTCGTATATTGGCACACGGCCTGTGACACGGGCGTGTCACAGGCCATGTCCTTTGCTGGATGTTCCCAAGGCATTGAGGCCGGGTGAACACGGGCACAACATTGGTGTGTCTTAGGGTACACGGCCTGTGACACGGGAGTGTCACTGGCCGTGTCCCGATCGGGTTGAAGTTGGTTTTGTGTAGCCTAATGTACACGGCCACAGACACGGGCATGTCTGAAGGTGTGTCAAGTGACACGGCCTGTGACACGGGCGTGTCACATGGGCGTGTACTGGACTGGATGAGTCGGTTGTGTACCGCTTAAGGTACACGGCATGTGACACGGGCGTGTCACAGGCCGTGTCAGGCAAAATTTAGCCTTTTGTAGCAAAATCATGGCCGTCCATTTTCTCAGCTGGGATCCAATGGCTGAGAGCCCTCCCTGCTTCCTTAAGGCCGCAAATGAGATGAGAAAGCTCATTTTCTTTTGGCCACTATCTTTCTACAAAGATAGAGAGAGGAAGAAGGAGGAGGAGGAAGAGGAGTCGGCCACCGGTGGAGCTGCGGCATTCCTGTTCACAATCTGAGGCTAGCGTTGTGGAGGCAAGGTCGCTGCGGTGCTGTCCAGCTGACTAGGAGCTCATGGCGCCAAAACGATCGTCAAGGGTAACGATCTTTCTTCCTAGCCATGTGAAGGCTTCTGTTTTGGCATATGCATGGGATTCCCCCACTAGAGGGTGGCTTGTGAAGGAATTCCCTTGGGTTGATTATTGGAATCCCCACTAATTGGGTATATAGATCCGGAAATGGAGTACGGAATAGGCATGCTATGTGAATCCCATCTGGACAGATTGGTCTGGATTGTTGATGTTGCATATACGTACCGGAGAAGACTTCGTGATGAAACGTATAGTTTAAGAGTCAATGGGTTAAACCTGTGAAGGGCAGTAATAGAAAGTACTAGAGTGGTAGTCCAGAAAAATGCCTGTATAATGCTTGTGTTGAATGGGTTGTACCTGTGAAGGGTAGTAACAGGAAGTACTAGATTAGAAGTCCAGGAAATACCCTTGTAATGCTTGATGTTCATGGGTTGTGCCAGTGAAGGGTAGTAGCAGGAAGTACTGGATTGGGAGTCCAGGAAAATACCCTTGATGCTTGTGGTGTTTGCTGGGTTGTGCCTGTGAAGGGTAGTAGCAGGAAGTACTGGTAGGAAAGCCCAGGAAAGTACCCGCAAATGCTGGTTAGAGCTAGGGATGGAAAATGAGTTATGTCGCTACTGTTGAGCATGACACCTATCTAACCTATGATTGTGAAGTATGTCCTGTGAGTACACTATGGCTATTTGCTGAACGGACAAGGGGATGCCGACCCGCATTAGTCTGGTTATAGAACTAACGATTTGAGCAACATGCAAAGGCTGAACTGTATCCGCGTTATGGTTGTCTGCCATGGGTGTCTGGATGAATTGGCATTTGGTAGAAATGCATAGCGAGAGTCTTAGGCCTGCACGCCATGACACAATGGGTGGCTACGGGCCAATCCCGGGTAATTAAGACTAAAATCTCTGGTTGCACGCCATGGAGTAAAATGCTCAATATTGTCGTTGGGTTCCAGCCCTGATACGGTGGTGGGCAACTGGTTCGCCGGTACACCAATAATGTGCCCTGAGTGCACAGACCATTGGGCTACATGGCTAACGGTTGTGATGGAATGTATGTGCGTGAGAGCACAATGTATGATATGTATATATCTGCCTGTGAAATGCTATGCCTGCAGGGAAGGAATACCACTGCCCCAGGAAAGGGGTAGGGTCGTTATAAAATTGGTCAGCTGAATGTTGACCGTTGTCTTGTTTGCCACCATTGGGTGGAATGTCCTTGTATAGGTGCTGGAGAGCCGAGTGGGACATATAAAGGCTAAAGTCCCTGTTGTTGTTGTTGTTGCTGCCACTAGCCCTTGAAGGCTAAGCTTAAAATGTTATGTTTTGTTTATTTGTGGCCGATATGCACGCCAATATTTAAAGCCACTATTGTATAAGGACTTGTAAGGCCATAAGGCCAACTGATTTGTATTTTGTCAACATTCCTGATATATATAAATGTGGATCCTTATATGGTGGACATTCATGTTTGGAGTTCAGATTCGTGTTATAGGCTTTCGCTAGAATGCAATGAGTTAGGATGCGCAACTCTGGTATCCCTCTGTGACTTCGCCGCCTGTTTTGTGGTATATGTTGTGGGGCCCCAGCCGGACCTTCTAGTATATACTATATGAACGGATGGAGTCGTTACATTTTTGGTATCAGCTGTCTCAGTCTTTCCCTTTCGAATTCGTGGTCGATTTGAATGTCCACTTTAGGAAAGCAAACACATGTGTTTGAGGAACCTGCGCGTTCCTATCTTGTTGTTATTGCTTGTGTGAGGCCGCTAATGTGTGTGTCTTGTTCACCTATAGGTGACGCGGAGTGGTGTTGGGCAATCGGAGCCCCAACGTTCTGATTAAAGTACGACACCGGCTAAGATGCCTACATCTCCGCCTTCTGCGGAAACTGTACGATTAGTTGTTGAGGCCTTGTTTGCTATGTTTCAAGCACAGCCTCTTGGTCAGGCACCAGGGCAAGCACAGCCAACATTGAGGCTAGAACAGGTGGCGGCGAGGCTAGAACCTGTTGAAGCTGTGGATCATCGAGCACTTACAAGGAAGTTGATGCAGTTCATGAGCTTCAATCCGCCTACGTTTGCGAGAGTGGGATCTCCTACGCAGGCAGAGGACTGGTTATCGTGCGTTAAGTGGATAATGACGGCGATCAGGATGGAGGATGATCAGAAGGTCACCTTAGCCACCTTCTTATTGGAAGGCTAAGCTCGGTTGTGTTGGGACGAGATGGAGTTACATCACTTAGCGGGAAGGTCGTTAACACAAGTTTCGATGGAGGAATTCTCCCGACTGTTCCTGGCAAAGCACCTCCCGGTGGCACAACGCATTGCCATGAAAAATGAGTTCCAATGGCTAACCCAAGGAGAAGGTAGTGTTGAATCTTACCTGCATGAGTTCACAAGGTTGGGACGTTATACGGGTTCGATCTTCGTCGATGAGCAGAGGAAGACTAATAGGTTCTACAAAGGATTGCGAGATGAATTGCGGTTCCTGCTCTCTAGTTCTATGAATCAAGGCTTCCAGGCATTGGTTGTCACTGTGTGCATGCTGGAAAAGGACATGATGAGGGTGCAAGGGAAGAGGGCCTTGGCTGTAACACAGCCGGAGTTCAAAGTACCCCGACCTGGGAAATCATATTATAAAAAGAAATGGGGCAAGAGGTCCAAGTCGGTTGGACAAGCTCCTTCTACGGTTGCCTCGGGGGCAACGTCGGGGGCCACGTCAAGGCCGGAGACTCATACGTTCTTTACATGTGGAAAAGTGGGGTATATAGCCCGTCAGTGTCGGAGTGGTCCACCAAAGGGTGAGGAGAAGGCGGGGCGTCCTATGCTGAGAAAGGAAAGACGGTGGTGGAGTCCTCTGCCTCCTAAGTGCAGCCCCGAGTTTACAACCTTAGCCTGTAGGAGGCCATTAAGCAGAGTGACTTCGTCATAGGTACGAGTTAAGTTATTGATTGATTTGCTAAATGCATGCTTTGTTTATTATTTGCTTTGTATGTGGCTTGTGTGTGATACAATTACCATAGGCTTTGTGATGATTCGGAACACGCTAGAGCGAGCACTGTTTTATATGGGTGCTTCGCATTCTTTTCTGTCTAAAGACTTCATAGCTCGTGTAACGCCCCGAAACTCTAAAGAGCGACGGGAGGCATTTTGAGCCAAGTTTGGAATTTGGCAGGGGGCACACGGCCTGGGACACGGGCGTGTCCTAGGGGCGTGTCGTGCTCGTGTCAACAATCTGACCGAGAGGTCGACAAATTTTGGGTCGACGATCATCGAGCCGCGAACACGGCCTGAGATATGGGCGTGTCCCAGGGCGTGTCGTGCTTAGGTCGACGATCTGGTTGAGAGGTCGACGAATTTTGGAGTCAACGATCATCGAGCAGCGAACACGGCCTGAGACACGGGCGTGTCACAGGCCGTGTCCTTCTCGGATTGAAGTCGGGCTATGGCGTGGTTGAGACACGGGGTTGGTACACGGGCCATGTCAGGTAGACACTGAAAGAAATTGTACCTAAACACCTAGAGGGGGGTGAATAGGTGACCTTATCTTTTTAAACTTTTAGGCAGAATTAATCACAGCATTCACAGAACTTTAATACAGCATACACAGAATCAATCATACACACAGAGTACACACAGTTTTATAGTGGTTCCCCAAGGTCCGGGTACATCTACTTTCCCCCTTCGCCTATCTAGTAGTGTACTAGATTCGGCCCAACTTCTCCACTATACCTCAGAT
Source organism: Platanthera guangdongensis (assembly GCA_039583875.1). NCBI lineage: Eukaryota > Viridiplantae > Streptophyta > Magnoliopsida > Asparagales > Orchidaceae > Platanthera > Platanthera guangdongensis. The sequence continues at coordinate 54,920,259 of CM077157.1, forward strand.
CCTCAGATCTTACACTTAGAACCCCCAAATAGGTTCCTACAGCTCAGAGTGATCCAACTCCTACAACTCAGGCTCAATAGCCCTACCACTCAGTCTTCTCCAAAGACCTACACTCAGCCACAAGGCCTACACTCAGCCTACAACAGGCCTAAACTCAGAGAAATAGATCTCCTACACTCAGGCACACAGGCCATACCACTCAGCCTTTATAATTTCAGGCTTACAACTCAGATCCCTTAGGATCCTACAAGAAATTAAAATTACAATGTATATAACCTCAACTCAGAATAAGAGAGAAGAGTTGACAGGTTTCTTGATGAGTTCTTGGAAGAACTTTGCTGAGATCAACCTCCCTTGGCTTCCTTCAAAGCTTCTTGAATTTAGAATACAGCAGGGTTGATTCTCTATGCAGCTGATCTTCAATCACTGCAACTTAAGATTCAGATCTCAATCTGAAACTTTTCTTCACAGCCTGGTTCAACAGCTGTCTACTTGGAAGGAGCTCTCTCTCTCAAACTTCTTAGATCTTCACTTGAAGGTCTTCTTCTAGTTGTATTGTTCTTCAATGAATTTCTTCTTACTTGATCACCTCATCTGTTGAAGTAACAGACCTTTATATAGGCTTCCTTCATGGTGACCGGCTGATCCGGTTTCTAACAACTTTCTGATAGCTCTGACAATTGCAGTAGACCGGCTGGAATGGCAGCTGTCAAGTCATCCAGTCACTTCTTGAATTTTCTGTAACTGTCTGAAAGTGTCGAGACAGTCAGTATTTAAGTGTCGACACAAGTTGACTAAGTGTCGACACTAGCCTTCATGGTGTCGACACAACTCCTTGTGTTGTAGAATCTGCTTCTCGACACTGCTTCTTCAACATGTGTCGACACTGATATTGTGTGTCGACACAACTCCTTGTTCTTCAGTACTTAGTTGAATTCTTGTAAGTGTCGACACAACTCCTTTGTGTCGACACATCTTCTTGTGTTGATACTCGCTGAGTGTCGACACATTTTCTTAGTGTCGACACTTGCCTTATGTGTTGATACTAGCTGAGTGTCGACACAGCTCCTTGTGTCGACACATTCTTCTTGTGTTGAGACTTTGGCTGAGTGTCGACACATCTCCTTTGTGTCGACACTTGTACTTAGAATTTGTTGAACTTTGCTAAGTATCGACACATCCTCCTAGTGTCGACACTTTCTTCATGTGTTGAGACTTTTGCTGTGTGTCGACACATTCTTCATTATGTCGACACTTGTACTTAAACTCTGTTGAAGTTTGTTGAGTGTCGACACAGCCTCCTTGTGTCGACACTTGTACTTGAACTTTGTTGAAGTTTTGCTGAGTGTCGACGCAGCCTCCAAGTGTCGACACTTTCTGATGTCGACAAAGTTCCTCTGGGTGTCGACACTACTTCTAAGTGTCGACACAGCTTCTCTGGACATTTCTTCATTATGTGTCGACATAACCTGTATGTGTCGACACTTTCCTTCTGGTGTCGACTCTGCATCCCTGGTGTCGACACAATTACTCCAAGTGTCGACATAGCTTCTCTGGGTGTCGACACAAGTCTTCTTAAGTGTCGACACTTTTCTTCTGGGTGTCGACACATGGACTTAGAAACTTTTCAGCTTTCCCTGCAAATACTTAACCTGCACACCTAAACTCAAAACACATCAAATACATTTTGATGTATATCATTGAGTAAGGTGAGGCTTCTTCAAATCAGGTACATTTATTCCAATGTACCCAACAATCTCCCCCTATTTGGAGAAGTCATAACCCTTAGTCAATGATATACACCATACATAACAAATTCACAGTATGACGTAAAACAGGATTATTTAACAGGGTAAGTACATAAATATGTATAAACAAACATGTATACTCAAATATCTCAGAACAATAATGTAATAAATTTAACACATATCACATAGTTCTAAGAACTTTATCATATTTTCATTATCCAAAAGTTTACAGAAAGTTTTAATACAAGTGATTACACATAGTAAACTTAAGAAAAATTCTATCCTATTGCTGCTCAGGCTTCTTGATAACTATGTCCTTTCCAGACTGTATCTTTGCTTGGACAGGAGCTTCAGTATCTTAAGCAGCAGCAGGCTTCTTCCCTTTAAGATCCTTCTTTTTCTGCTCTTCAGCCTTGATCTTTTGTCTTTCAAAATAATGATAAGGCTTTGGAAAGTACTTGCTAGGCTCCTGGGCAGTAGGAGGTAGCTTTCCCATCTTAGCCTTTCTTCTATATTGCACAATTGCCTCTTTCCTGGTCTCATGCTTCCTCCACTCCAGTTCAGAATACCACTTGTTTCTATCCTGGATATTATCCTTGGCAGCCTTCCATGCAGTCAAGATAATATTCCTGGAAGTGGGGCTCCATTGTTCAAAGTCAGGCCTCAATTCAGCTTGCTCCCTGAATCTCTTCTTTGACAATTGGGCTTCTTGTTCTTTCTGTAATGCCTTTTGTTCTTTCAGTATAGCCTCTGGCACTGGATGAACCACTTTCTCAATGATGACATTTTGCTTTCCCTCAGGAGGGCTATATATTGATTGTATGTCTTGATGTACCATATCAAAGTCTGGTGGAGGGTAAATTACTTGAGCCACTTCAGCTTGCTCCCCTCCAAGATATGCAGGATTAATCCCAGACTCTGCAACATTGTCATCATCACATAATGGAGGATATCCAAGGGTGGCTCTGATGGAATTTGAAATCCACTTTGCATGATCAGAGCTGGCTTTGACTAACACCCTCTCCTCCTTTATGACTTCTCTTTCAATGTGATACCTCAGATCATCTTTCTGAAATCTTATTTGATGATTCAGATTATTAACTCCATCCTTATAGAAAGGTTTGAACTTCTGAAGTTGTTCAGTTATGGCCTTCTTAGAGTCTTCAAGAACAGTCTTAAAAGTAGTGATGTGCTCTTGGAACTTCTTATCAAACTCTTCCTGGGCAGTAGTCCTTGCTGTTGTTTGAGCAGCAGCCAGATTCTGCATCTCAGTGACTATCACATTGTGTGACTCAGTCAAATTGTCATTCATTCTTATTTGGTTTTCCAGGACATAGCCTTGCTTTACTGTCAGGTCTTCAATTTGTTTCTTGATATTTTCTTGATGAGTAGCCAAAAAGACTACTGCATTCTCTCCTTTATGAAAGCAGTCAGTCATCTCTTTCTTATTCAGATTCATTTCAAATCTGATGGACTTAATGTCTTGGGTCAGATCAAACTGTAGAGACTTATGCCCTTCATCCATATAAGATTGCAAAGCCTGTCTTTGCTCATCCATCTTTATCTGTAATGCAACCATCAGAGCACTGAAATCTGTAGATGGGGCAGGCTGTGGTGCAGGCTGTGGTGCTATTGTTTGTAAAGCTTTCTTATATGTCTGGCTCCTCCTCTTGAAAACTTGAAATTTTCTCTTCTTGGCTCTTGCAGCCTCTTCATCTTCAGAAACAGATGTGCTTGAAATATCAACCCTGTCCTTAGGGCTTGATGGTAAATCCTTGTCAGTCCTAGGAACCTGCTAAGCATCCTTTGGCACTTCGGGTTCTTGTCTTGCAGTTTCTTGTATAATCTCCACTTGCTCCCCCTCAATGATTACTTTATCCACCTCAGCAGCAGCACTTCCTTTCTCAAAATCAGTTTGGAGAAGGTCAGAGAACAATTCTTCTAAGGTAAATTCCTGTTGATGATGGGGTGGAGAATCTCTAATCTCATCAACCACTTTATCTGCAACAGATGTGTCCTCCATGACAACATCTTGGGGTTGACTAGGAATCTGAGGTTGGTGATTAACATCAGACAATCTGTCAGTCATATCTTCATTTTCAATAGAGAAATCTAATTTGTTGATTTCAGTTATTACCTCAAGTATTGTGTGGGTAGCTTGTTCACTCTCTAGAGGAGTTGGCTCTTCCACAAGTAGAGGCTCCCTCTGGATGGAATCCTGGTGTATTGGGCTTGCTGTGGGTAGCTCCCCCTGTCTCTCTGCATCTTCTTGTCTTGCTGGAGATTGGCCAGCATTTCCAGTGTCTTCCTCATCTGGAGTGAATACTACATGCTCTTCAGAGCTGCTTGATGGTTCTTGAGCCACAGGGGCTGTCTTTTTCTTCTTCTTCAGGGGTGTTTCCTTCTCAGGAGTTGGCATTTCCTTGGTTAACACTCTATCCCACCTAGAGAAGATTCTCAAATCCATTCTCCTCATGTGGTTAATCTTAGTTCCAGCTGCTTGACTCATGACCTCTGGTATACTACCAGCCAGGTAAAGACTTAGAATCCTACCCAAATTGGGCTTTTTCATACTCTCCTTTATCTTCTCAAACACAACTGCAGACCAATCAGTTTCTAGTTTGAAGATAATTCTTGTCATTAGACTGAACATATAAGCAGATATTCTATCATGTCCTCCAGGTTTGCTCAGGATGACTTTGCCAACAATTTCAGATAGAAATTTGCCTTGCATGTTCATTCCCTTTCTGTTGAATACTGATCCAATTTTCATGGTTGAGTCCAGTCCACACCATGTCAATGCTTCTCTAGTCTTAGAAGCAGAAACATCCTCTTCTTCCTTAGTCCTAGGTAGTTGAAGTACCTTTCTCAGACTCTTAGGAGAAACCTTCACCTTTTCCCCATGAACTCTTGACTTAATTTTGAGTCCTGATTCATCTAGGGTTGCTGCATTCAGAAATTCCAGGACCTCCTTCTTCCAGATCTTGATCGGTTCTGAAACAAGAAATTCTAACCCAGTCTCAGCTATTAGGGTTATCACGCCTTTGATCTTGGGTTCCGCGTCATCAAATGCATGTCGCACAAGTTCATATCCTTCATTCACATTCTCTTCTAGCTTGGGCGCCATTAGGGTTTGAAGAAATTTGAATCTAGAGAAGAGAGATGTCGACACACAAGTTTGATCTCGAAACTTTGGTGAGCGTGTCGACAGACAATGGCGCAAACCTATTTATACCTTTCTAGAATCGAAGATGAAAGGGCGCGTCAAAATACTTAAATTGTGTCGACACTGTTGATAAGTGTCGACACAGACTTATAATGTCTCAACAACTATGTGTCGACACAAGTATAGTCGACAGAATATATGTGTCGACACTTGTTTATGTGTCGACACCGCTTTGCTCGACACTTGGTCGAGACTTTACTAGGCTAATTCTAAGTAAAGCCTAAGTGTCGATACCACCTTGGATGTGTCGACACCGCTCTACATGTGTCGACACTAATTCTCTGAAGTGTCGACACAGACTTCCTAGATGTGTCGACACCATTTATCTGAAGTGTCGACACCACTTCTATATGTCGACACAGACAACTCTGTGTGTCGACACCTTTTTACTTAGCCAATTTTGAAAACTTATTCTAAGTTTATCATACCTAATTCAATTTTAAACCTATTGAATTTGGTTTCATCTAAAGGCTTAGTATACATGTCAGCTAGTTGATTATCTGTATTAATATACTCTAGTGAAATATCTCCTTTTTCTACATGTTCTCTTAGAAAATAGTATTTTATTTCTATGTGCTTAGTCCTACTATGGGAGACAGGATTGTTTGCAATAGAAATAGCACTAGTAGAATCACAAAATAGAGGTGTTCTACTTACTTGTATACCATAGTCTTCTAGCTGATGTTGAATCCATAGAAGTTGAGCACAGCAACTCCCTGCAGCCACATACTCTGACTCTGCTGTGAAGATAGCCACACTTGTTTGTTTCTTGCTACTCCATGAAATCAGTCTTCCACCTAGGAATTGACAGGTACTAGTTGTACTTTTCCTATCTTCCTTGCAGCCTGCAAAATCTGCATCTGAATAATCTGTCAGTTCAAAGTCTCCATTCCTAGGGTACCAAAGGCCTAGATAAGGGGTGCCCTTAAGATATCTCAGAATTCTTTTGACTGTTGTCAAATGAGATTCTTTAGGGCAAGCTTGGTACCTAGCACAGACACATGTAGCATACATGATATTTGGTCTACTTGCAGTCAAATATAGTAGGGAGTCAACTATCCCTCTACACAAAGTCTCATCTACAGGTTTCCCTGCATCATCTTTGCTAAGAGACATACTTGACCCCATAGGAGTTTTCATGGTACTGGATGATTCCATACCATACTTCCTTATCAATTCTAGGGTAAACTTAGACTGGCATATGGATAAATCATTCTCAGTCTGTCTAACTTGGAGACCCAAGCAGAACTTAAGTTCCCCCATACTGCTCATTTCAAATTGTCCTTGCATTAGTTTTGCAAACTTCCTGTAAAGACTACTTTCAGTAGACCCAAATATGATGTCATCTACATATATTTGGACCAGTATGATCTTGCCTCTGGATTCCCTAAGGAATAGAGTCTTGTCTATTTTCCCCCTGGTGAATTTATTCTCAATGAGGAAACTAGATAGGGTTTCATACCAAGCCCTAGGGGCTTGTTTTAACCCATACAAAGCCTTCCTAAGTCTATAAACATAATTAGGTTTAGTTGAATCAACAAAACCTGATGGTTGTTCCGCATAGACATCTTCCTTCAGATTTCCATTCAGAAAGGCTGACTTAACATTCATTTGGTATACTTTAAACCCTTGATAGGTTGCATAGGCCAGGAACATCCTTATAGCTTCCAGTCTGGCTACTGGAGCAAAGGTTTGATCAAATTCAATACCTTCTTCCTGCCTATAACTTTTTGCAACCAGTCTTGCTTTGTTCTTTATAATAACTCCATATTCATCCATCTTGTTCCTAAAGATCCACTTAGTTCCAATTATGTTGTGGTCTTTTGGTTTAGGAACAAGCTCCCAGACATTGCATCTTTTGTACTGGTTCAGCTCCTCTTGCATTGCCTCAATCCAATGAGGGTCTAGGATGGCTTCTTCAAATATCTTTGGCTCAACTTGGGATAGAAAACTGGAGTAGAGTACTGAACTTAGATTTCTGCTCCTTGTTTGTACCCCTTGACTTAGATCACCAATAATTTGATTGGTTGGATGATCTTTTAGATGTCTATTAGCTGGAGGCAGCTTGTCTTCTGGTTGTGCTCCTTCAGCTTCTTCAACTTGATGCACCCCTTGGTCTTCTTCTACATCAGGTGCATCTAGTACTCCCCCTGGACAGCAGGCACTATCATCCACATGCTGACTTGCAGTAGATCCTTCTTCAATAGTAAGCTTGTCCATCTTCTTAGTCACACCTGTGGAGCTGCAAATACTTCTAGACAATTCATTGTTAATTAGTCTAGCTTCATTAAACACTACATGTACTGACTCCTCTACAACTTGAGTAGTCAAGTTGTAGACCCTATAAGTCTTACTGTTGTTGCTGTACCCAACAAAGATCCCCTCTTAGGATTTGGCAGCAAACTTGGTTAAGTAAGACTTACCATTGTTAAGTATATAGCATTTACAACCAAAGATCCTGAAATAGGATAGATTTGGTTTTCTGCCTTTCACAATCTCATAGGGGGTCTTATTGTGGCTCTTGGTGATAGTAGCCCTATTAATTACATGGCATGCAGTATTAACTGCCTCAGCCCAGAAATATTCTGGGAGAGATGTGTCACTTAATAGGGTTCTACCAGCCTCAATCAAGGTTCTATTTTTCCTTTCAGCAATGCCATTTTGCTGAGGTGTTCTTGGTGAAGAAAATTCCTGAAATATCCCAAATTCTTCACATAGCTTTGTCATACTGTCAGACTGGAATTCAGTACCATGGTCACTTCTTATTTTGACCACTGTACTGTCTAACTCATTCTGAATTTGTTTGACAAAACTATAGAAGATACTAGGTGTTTCAGATTTCTGTCTAAGGAAGAACACCCAGGAAAACCTTGAGTAGTCATCTACAACCACAAATGTGTAGACCTTCCTACCTAGGCTGTGAACTGGCATAGGACCAAAGAGATCCATATGCAAGAGGTATAAACACCTCACAGCATCTTTGTTCTCAATGCTATTAAAGGTGGATCTAGTCTGCTTGCCCTTTTGACAAGCTGAGCATATCCCATCTTTAATACACTTAACCTGAGGACCATTCCTCACTAACTATTTGTTATAGAGTTGGCCAATTGTCTTGTAGTTAAGATGGGCTAGCCTCTTGTGCCATTTGACATAATGAGAGACTTTCTCATCAGCTATAAGACATACAGGAGAAACATTGTTCTCAAACATAATGTCTAGACAATAGACATTTCTCTTCCTATAACCTGTCAGAATGATCTATTGATCATTGGACCTCCTAATATGACAACCATCTTTGACAAATGAGATGTCATTTCCTAAATCACTCAGTTGACTTATACTAATGAGGTTGTGTTTCAAACCTTTAACATAAGCCACTTGAGTAATTGTTATAAGGTTGCTAGAAATGTTACCAAAACCTTTGATGATTCTTTTTCAGAACCAACAAAGGTGACTTTAGGACCATCCTTGATTGGTGTGTAGTCCTTTAGCAATCCCCTAGTTCCAGTCATGTACCTGGAACATCCACTATCCAAGTACCATATTGGGGCATGGTCACTTGGACTCACCTTCAAAACAGATTAGTTAACCTTAGAACCCAAAGAATTCTTGGGTCCTTGGTGCTGGTTAGTTTGCCTCTTAACAAAACTACATGTAGCTTTTCTAGCAGGCAGATTGTTACTCACCTTGGCACTTGAATTGTGCCAACAGTCTATGGCAAAGTGGCCTACCTTGCCACAACACCAGCACTCAAATCTATTGTACCTTTGCTTAGGTACAACCCTAGCTGTTTTATCTACAGCAGGCTTGTTGAGTACTGGGGCTTTGCCCTTAGACTTGGACTGAACAGTCCTGGCAGGTTTAGTAAACCCCAATCCAGTTTTACCTTTCTGAGAAATGAACTCATCTATCAAAGGTAGAACAGACTTTGGTTTAGAAAACCTTGCTACTATATCTCTCTCCTTCTGAAGACTAATCTCCAGATTTCTGATTTGATCATTTTTAAATGGAATAGTCCTCATCTGAATAACAGTAATGTTCTTCAGCCTGGCTATTTCATTTATTTTCTGATCAAACAACTTCTCAAAATCAGTTGCAGCCTCTTTGAGACTAGCAATCTCCTTTGCCTGACTCTTGGCCAAGGATTTGCTTTTCTTAAAAGCTAGCAACAGTACTCTATATTCATCAATCAACTGATGAATATCCCCTTCAGATTCAGATCCACTGGCATCACTTGATGCTGATGTAGCTGAATCTGACTCAGTACCAGAAATTGAACTAGTAGAACAATTTTGTACCTGACTTAGTCCAGGCTGATCCTGGATTTTGTCACCTTCTGTTAAGGCCATCAGTCCCTGGCACTGATTGTCCTCATGCTCATATATAGAGTTCATTAACTGGATGAACTCTTCTTCCTCTTCTTTAGCAAACAGTATAATATAAGCTTCTGCTTCTGAATCAGTTTCTGAAGATGATATGTCTGACAGACTTTTGTCCTTCTTGGCAACAAAGGACCTTTCCTTTTTGCCCTTGATCTGAGTCTTCTTCTTATCAGTTCACTCTTTCCTTTTCTCTGGACAGTCAGCAACAACATGTCCTTGTCTGTTACAGCAATAGCATATAATTTTTGATAAAGTTACTTTGCTTGACTTGGGCTTTCTCCTGTCTTTCTTTGATGACTTCTTATTCTGATAATAGTCGTCTTTTCCCTGTGAAGTGGATGGCGTAGACCTCCACTGTTTCTTCTTTAGAAACTTCTGAAAGTGTCTTGTGAAAGCTGCAAAATCCTCATCACTCTCACTGCTTTCAGAATTCCTGCATTCTGTCTCATCTGTCTCAGATTCAGCAACTTTTTAGAGGTGGAGATGGAGACTTACTTTTATATTTCTTGGTGGCTTCTGTCTTGAATGTCATAGCTCTTTCTTTATGCTCAATTCTTGTAGTCTTCTCTTCCTCCTTCCTAACCATTAGCTGCATTTCATAGGATAACAGCTTTCCAAACAATGTTGGAGGAGGAATATCTGCTAACTTGGCCATTTCCCTTATAGCACACATCTTAGTATCTCAGTCTTTAGTTAGGGATCTCAAGAACTTATCATTCAGCTCATAGTTGCTGAATTCTTTTCCATAAGACATCAACTCATTGACAATCCTATAGAATTTCTTGTAGCATTCTGTTATGCTATCAGACCTTCCTTGTCTGAAGCTCTCATACTGTTGGTTTAATAATGACTTTCTGTCCTGTCTAACTTCTTCAGAACCCTCCATGTACACTATCAGTGTGTCCCACATTTCCTTTGATGTTTTACAGTGTATCAAATTCTGAAATGTGGCATCATCTATTGCACTCACAATTATATTCTGAGCCCTCTTGTCCATTGTGGCCAGAATAATCTCATCCTTGGTTATTTCAGAATAGTCTTTTGGAGTTCTCTGATTTACATCTAACACAGATACTTTCATTGGCACATATGGCCCTTCTTTGACTGTGATATAGATTCTAGGGTCAGAGGCTTCCATAAATAGTCTAACCCTTTCTTTCTAGATGCCAAAAATCTCCTTTCTACAGATTGGCAACTTCATGGATCCAAGTTCTTTGTGATTCTCTATGGAACCCATTTTCTTGATTTTCTTGATTATGCTGAGACTGCCTACAGGATCTTTTACTCAGACTGTTATGTCCTTTTTGAGGAACCTCGCTCTGATACCACTTGAAAGAAATTGTACCTAAACACCTAGAGGGGGGTGAATAGGTGACCTTATCTTTTTAAACTTTTAGGCAGAATTAATCACAGCATTCACAGAACTTTAACACAGCATACACAGAATCAATCACACACACAGAGTACACACAGTTTTATAGTGGTTCCCCAAGGTCTGGGTACATCCACTTTCCCCCTTCGCCTATCTAGTAGTGTACTAGATTCGGCCCAACTTCTCCACTATACCTCAGATCCTCAGATCTTACACTCAGAACCCCCAAATAGGTTCCTACAGCTCAGAGTGATCCCACTCCTACAACTCAGGCTCAATATCCCTACCACTCAGTCTTCTCCAAAGACCTACACTCAGCCACAAGGCCTACACTCAGCCTACAACAGGCCTACACTCAGAGAAATAGATCTCCTACACTCAGGCACACAGGCCATACCACTCAGCCTTTATAATTTCAGGCTTACAACTCAGATCCCTTAGGATCCTACAAGAAATTAAAATTACAATGTATATAACCTCAACTCAGAATAAGAGAGAAGAGTTGACAGGTTTCTTGATGAGTTCTTGGAAGAACTTTGCTGAGATCAACCTCCCTTGGCTTCCTTCAAAGCTTCTTGAATTTAGAACACAGTAGGGTTGATTCTCTATGCAGCTGATCTTCAATCACTGCAACTTAAGATTCAGATCTCAATCTGAAACTTTTCTTCACAGCCTGGTTCAACAGCTGTCTACTTGGAAGGAGCTCTCTCTCTCTCCAACTTCTTAGATCTTCACTTGAAGGTCTTCTTCTAGTTGTATTGTTCTTCAATGAATTTCTTCTTACTTGATCACCTCATCTGTTGAAGTAATAGATCTTTATATAGGCTTCCTTCATGGTGACTGGCTGATCCGGTTTCTAACAACTTTCTGACAGCTCTGACAATTGCAGTAGACCGGCTGGAATGACAGCTGTCAAGTCATCCAGTCACTTCTTGAATTTTCTGTAACTGTCTGAAAGTGTCGAGACAGTCAGTATTTAAGTGTCGACACAAGTTGACTAAGTGTCGACACTAGCCTTCATGGTGTCGACACAACTCCTTGTGTTGTAGAATCTGCTTCTCGACACTGCTTCTTCAACATGTGTCGACACTGATATTGTGTGTCGACACAACTCCTTGTTCTTCAGTACTTAGTTGAATTCTTGTAAGTGTCGACACAACTCCTTTGTGTCGGCACATCTTCTTGTGTTGATACTCGCTGAGTGTCGACACATTTTCTTAGTGTCGACACTTGCCTTTTGTGTTGATACTAGCTGAGTGTCGACACAACTCCTTGTGTCGACACATTCTTCTTGTGTTGAGACTTTGGCTGAGTGTAGACACATCTCCTTTGTGTCGACACTTGTACTTAGAATTTGTTGAACTTTGCTAAGTGTCGACACATCCTCCTAGTGTCGACACTTTCTTCATGTGTTGAGACTTTTGCTGTGTGTCGACACATTCTTCATTATGTCGACACTTGTACTTAAACTCTGTTGAAGTTTGTTGAGTGTCGACACAGCCTCCTTGTGTCGACACTTGTACTTGAACTTTGTTGAAGTTTTGCTGAGTGTCGACGCAGCCTCCAAGTGTCGACACTTTCTGATGTCGACACTACTTCTAAGTATCGACACAGCTTCTCTGGACATTTCTTCATTGTGTGTCGACACAACCTGTATGTGTTGACACTTTCCTTCTGGTGTCGACTCTGCATCCCTGGTGTCGACACAATTACTCCAAGTGTCGACATAGCTTCTCTGGGTGTCGACACAAGTCTTCTTAAGTGTCGACACTTTTCTTCTGGGTGTCGACACATGGACTTAGAAACTTTTTAGCTTTCCCTGCAAATACTTAACCTGCACAGCTAAACTCAAAACACATCAAATACATTTTGATGTATATCATTGAGTAGGGTGAGGCTTCTTCAAATCAGGTACATTTATTCCAATGTACCCAACAGACACGGGCGTGTCAATTGGGACGCGGGCATGTCCAAGACCCGTGTGCTTCTCGGGTTGGTGTTGGTCCTGTGTCAATGGAGGAACACGCCCGGGAAAACGGGCATGTACTGGATGACACGGGTGTGTCAAGTCAAACACGGGCGTGTTGGGTGCCCGTGTTCTTTTCGATACGCGTCAGTTTCAACGGTGAATGGGGAACACAGCCCTGGACACGGGCGTATCATAGGCCGTGTTCGGCCAAGATTTTACATTTCAGCTCCGGATCTTGGTCGTTCGTTTCCTTATTTTGGGATCCGACGGCTGGGGGTTATTCCTGTTGGGATATACCCGGGAATAGGGTTTCAAAGCCCTCATTTCTTTCACTTAGTCTCTTTCTAAAGTGTAGAGAGAGGGGAGAGCAAGGAAGGAGAAAGGAGGCTTGATCCGGTCACCGGCGGAGCTTCAGAGCTCCAAATTACGAGACGACTTCAGATCTACGGAGGTAAGGAGATTGCGGTGCTTTTCATCCGCATACATTTCCATGGCGCTAAGGAAAAATGCTAGGGTAACGATTCTCATCCTAGGACATGTGAAGTCCTCTTTTCCTTTGCATAGGAAGCCCGCTCTATCGAGTTTGCGGTGAGTTGAGGCGTTCCTTCGGGTAGACATAAATAGTCCATGTTGTGTACATGTAGAGTCTGCAATTGAGAACGGACATAGGCATGATGTGTGAAGCCTACCCGGACAAGTTGGTCTGGATCGGTGATGTTGCATTACATGAATGGCCGGAGAAGACTCCTTGCGAATGATTGTTTTTCGGGTTTTCTACGCGGTAGATTGCAATAGGGAGCCTAGGGGATTAACTCCAAGGTGCTCCCGGAAAACTGGGCAGATGCGTGATTCTGCCAACATGGTGGCCTGGGATCCAACTTGAACATAACTGGGTTATGTGATGTGTGTAAATGATTTGGGACTCGGGGAGCTAACCCGCGCATATGGCTTAAATTGACGTTGTGGTGTTAGCAAAGGGTTAAGCGGAACCGTGCCCGGTCTATGTCGTTCTGTACAAGCGACCTAAAGCTACGTGGGACTTGTCGTTAGCATAGATAGGAGGTCTCGGGTTGTCTATGGTTAAATTGACGTGACATCGGCTGGAAGGACCTAAATGCTCACGAGATTGGCAGTCCTAGTGGCGGTGGCGAGACCGAGACGTCTATGGCCTAAATTAACGCGACGTTGACCGATTCACCGAGAATGTGCTCTGAGAGCACAGGGTGTGAGGCCTTGTGTACCCATGCCTGTGATGAAGTGTTTATTCACTATACTGCTTGGTTATGCTAACAAAGTGCAGGGAAAGAGCATCACCGCCCCGATTATGGGGGCGGGATCGTTATAATTTGGTCAGCATAGCTGACCGTTGCTTTTGTTTGCTACCGTACGGTGGATTATTGCTTGTAGGTGCTGCGGAGCCGAGCGGTAAATAGCGGGCCAAAGCCCAAGTTGAGAAGCCGACGCTCGAAGGCCTATTTTAAGTGTTTACTTGTTTATTCATGTATGACCGACCTGCGTGTCGTGGTATGGAAGACACATTTTATTTGAGTAAACAATTGTAATGCCTTAAGGCCATTGTACTGGTGTATTGTACTTCATTCCTGTTGGGTTTTGTAGTAGACATTCATGCTTGTGGCTGGGTTCTTTAATTTGCAACTTTAAACTGCTTCCGCTAGAATGACTCTGTGTAGGACGTTGGATATTAGTTGTATGGTTTCCATTGAGTAACCACCCGGTCTGTCTGTGGTATATGGCATCGGGCCCCAGCCGGACCTACTGCTATATGCTATGCGACGGATAGGGGGTGTTACAATTTGGTATCAAACTACTTGTTTCGGTCAGCCTTAAAATGAATTCGTGGCCGAATTCTTTTTAATGGGTGGTGAGCACATGTGTGTGCGTCATCGTTATAACATCAAAAGAACACATGAATGTCCACTTAGGAGTGAAAATACACGTGTTTGAGGAACCTGCATGTTCCTATAATTGCTTTTTGCAATTTTGTATGGTCGCTTAACAGTGTGTTGTACAACTATATGTGACCAGAAGCGGTGTTGGGCCGTCAGAACGCCGAGTTTCTGAGGCTAGTAGTCCACCAAACTATGCTCCTGCAACACCTCCATCGGCTGAAACCATATGATTGGTTGCAGAAGTAGTGTTTGTCATGATTAATGCGCAACCTACAAGGCAAATGCAGCAGCCCGCTCCTACGATATAGCAGGTACCGCATCAAAGGGATGAACCGAGAAGAGTGGAGCAGCTAGTGGTGGAGCCTTTGGTGCCGAGGCGAGCAACCGAGAGACAACTCAAACATGTTATGATCTTTAATCCTCCTGTGTTCTTGGGGTTTGGAACCCCATCCCAAGCTGAAGATTGGCTCTCCCGAGTGAAGAGAGTCTTGACAGCGATGGAGGCGGAGGAGTGGCAGATGACCACTATAGATGCATTCCTGTTGGATGGTGACGCTAGGCTGTGGTGGGTGGGTTTGGAGCTGCATCTCTTGAGAGGAAGACAACTTATTGACGTCTCGATGGAAGAGTTCTCGAGACTGTTATTGTCAAGGTACCTCCCTTCGGTGCAGAGGATAGCTTTAGAGAATGAGTTCCTGAAATTGGCGCAAGGAGAGAGTAGCGTGGATGAGTATCTCCACGAGTTTACTCTATTGGGTCGGTACGCTAGCTCTACGTTCGCGGATGAGGAGCGTAAGACCAACAGTTTCTATGAAGGTCTGAGAGATGACTTGAGGCTACTACTCTCGGGGCCGATGATGCAGGGCTTCTTGACCCTGGTCAATACGGCCCAGTCTTTGGAGAAGGATATGAAAAACGTGCAAGAGAAGAAAAGCTCTGGTGATAAGAGGTCGGAGTTCAAAGTGCCAAACTCCTCAAAGTCTGTGTTCCGGAAGTGGAACAAGAAGGCTAGGACCTCAGGTCTAGCCCCCTCTTCTGGTGCTTCTGGGGAGACTACGGGTCGGACCCCGGGCGCATGTTTTACTTGTAGGAAGCTGGGGCACTTTGCCCGTGACTGCTGGAGCGGACGTCCCAAGTCCGAGAGGAAGCTGGGAGAAACATATGAAGAGAAGGGCAAGGCGGTAGAGTCAATCGCATCCCATTATGCTTCGGCTCAACCGAGAGTTTATAATCTGGGCCAGCAGGAGGCCATCAAGTAAGCGGATGTAGTGACAGGTACAGTTTAATCTATAGCAAGTCAATTTTTAAAATACTTGTTATGCGTGTGTTACCTTACCACTGCTTGTTTAGGATTTGTTTTGATTTGTGGCGAGAGCACTCTTTAATACGGGAGCTTCGCACTCCTTTTTGTCTGAAGGATTCATAACGCGCATCGGAGTACCTTCTTCGATGGCGAAGGAAAAACTGGATGTGTTGTTACCAAATGGGTGTTCGATGCGCGTGGATAGAATCTGTGGCATTAAGATTCGTATTGAGAGTCAGGAGTTCCAGTTGCTAGCGTTGTTACTGCCGCTGGTGGAGTTCGACGTAATATTTGGCATGGACTGGCTCTCGGAGCAGCAAGCTCATATTGATTGCGGTCGCAAAAAAGTCAAGTTGGGAACAGGTCGCGAGACGACTATTACAGGCTTGAAAGGGTCGAACAAGACTTTGATGTCTGCTCTTCAGGTGGTGAAGGCGGTTCGTGCCGGTGCAGAGCTGTTCTTTATGCTAGTGGAGGTTGCAAAGCCTAAGCCTATGTTGGACAGTATTTCAGTGGTAGCTGAGTACCCTGATGTGTTCCCTGCCGATATTCCTGGAGCCCCGTCTCAACAGGAGATAGATTTCACGATTGAGCTAGTGCCAGGTGCGAAACCTGTGTCACGCTCTCCGTATCGGCTAGTGCCTAAGGAGATGGCGGAGCTGAAGGTGCAACTTCAAGAGTTGTTGGAGCAATGGTATGTGCGTCCAAGTTCATCGCCTTGGAGCGCACTGGTCCTTTTTATGAAGAAGAAGGACGGGAGCTTGAGACTTTGTATTGATTATCGGGAACTGAATAAGCTAACGGAGAAGAACAAGTACCTGATCCCAAGGATTGATGATCTATTTGATCAATTATTCAGGTCGACAGTGTACTCAAAATTGGATCTCAAGTACGGTTATTATCAACTGAGGATAAGGGAGAGTGATATCCCTAAGACAGCGTTCAACACAAGATACGGGCCTTACGAGTTTACGGTCAAGTCGTTTAGGCTAACTAATGTGTCGTCGGTGTTCATGGATTTGATGAACAGGACTTTCAGGGAGTACTTGGACCATTTTGTGATCGTATTCATCGACGATATATTGGTGTACTTGCAATGTGAGGAGGATCACTTCAAACATCTACATTTGGTGTTGGAGACGCTGAAGAGGAATCAACTATACGCCAAGTTCTCCAAATATGAGTTTTGGTTGTCCTCAGTGGCGTTCCTTGGTCATATAGTAAGTGGAGAGGGCATTGTGGTGGATCCGGCGAAGATTGTTGTGATACGAGAGTGGCCTGTGCTTGCTACGGTAGCGGAAGTCTGGAGTTTTCTGGGGCTTGCCGGCTATTACAGGCGCTTCGTGGAGAGCTTCTCGCGGATAGTGTTACCCCTCACAACTTTGACGAGGAAAGAGCATCGTTTGGATGCCGGAGTGCCCACGGGCTTTTGAGGAGTTGAAGTGTCGGTTGACCACGGCGCCTGTGCTAAGTTCGCTGAGTGGGACCGAAGGTTTTGAGATCTATAGCGATGCTTCGGCCTTATCTTTTTCTTGGTATGGGCCACGCATGTAATTCCTATCCGCGGTATGGGCTAACCCGCATTTTCTCTGCATTAAAATGATATATCATAGTAAGAGAAAACACACGTCATGATGTCACATCGTGCAGGAGATAGTTGCAGGCGCTCAGACAAGAACTCGAACCTAACACTTTCTTTGAAATTCTCAAGTTTATTATGAAGAAAACTGTAATTTTAGTTAAGTTTTGATGGTTGTATCTCTCGGCTCAGTGGATCAAGTAGTCCACGAGTAAAAACATGAATATACACTGCGAAAAATACTTTGTTTATATTGATTAACATCCTACACGGGCATAAACATCCAAATAAGACAACTCATGATATGCATACCTCTAGATTCAATATAAGTAAAGAAAGAATCTTTTACGTAGTTAAAAATAGAATGACTTTGGCTTGAAATATGCTATGAATGAGATAGTCATAATGATACTTTGATACTTAAAATAACTAACATGTAATCCTAATAAAAAAAATCTTCCCAGAGAACAAGTAAAACCAATAAGTCATCTAGAAGAGACTATGCAGCTAGCAAGTAACTTAACAATATAAAAACTTCAGTGAGCGTCAACAACCTGACACGAGCCCACCAAAAAGCATGTATGTCTGAACTAATCAACAAAACAACAACACTACCTCACAATGGTGTGGAAAGAATGACTGTAACAACTACAGAACACCAGCAACCACCAACCCTAGCCGCTCAACCAGCTACTGCTCCAAACCTGAGACATTCTAAAGAAAAGATTACCTCAGCAAGAATATACAAGTGACAAATAAAAGATCAATTTAAAATAAAAGCAAAAGAGTCAAAGGGTTACCAACCCAAACATGAATAGCTGAAATGAAAACACCAACACTCAACCATAAGGTAATAAGTAAGAAAGAACTCACGGGGGTTAGATATCCCAAGCTGCACCAAGTGTGATAAAGATCTATGCTTTATAAAATATTTATATAAGTAGGTGTATATATACATAAGAGTGGCAAGTTCATCATAGAATGAGCATAAACACCGACAAAACTGGCACCTGCGGTGGTGGGAACCTACCCAACACACCAATAGTAAAAACTTCACAAGGGCCCTAGGAATGGTTGTCTGATAACTCAACACACCCAAAACTGGAGAATAACCGGCACCTGAGGTGGTGGGAACCTACCCTTCCACATCCAGTCACAAACCCACACTGGGTAAACCCATCAGGGCAAAGATTCAAAAGCTGGTCTTAGGTTGGTGGCCCTTTATCCACTGCCAATCATGGGCCACACCAAAAAACATCCATAAAACACCGATAAAACCCTAACTGAAACACACTATTACTCTAATGGCAAAAAGGAAAAAAATCCTGAAAATCACCCTAAGGCCAAACTCGACGAATTGGACTCAATTCGACAGAAAAATTCTAAGTCCACACTCATTCGTCGAGTATACCCGACGAATGCAGTAGACACTCTACGAATTCTACTTAGCAAAAATCTGGCTAACTGGCGATACTCGACGAATCGACTAACATTAGCTTGATACTCGACAAATCGACGCAAATCACTAAGTCCACGGGAAATTCGTCGCATATACTCGATGAATTTGGAGTTCACTCAACGCACTCAATACTAAGGAGGTTTCACTTAATGCCTGGACTTAACTCCACTAACTTAACTTCACTCAACGTCTAGCTGAGTTCACTCGATGCCTAGTTGAGTTCACTCGACGCCTAACTGAGTTCACTTAACGCTCTCGATGCCAAAGGCACATACTCAAAGCACTCGACTCCATACAGTTTCACTTGACGCACTCAACGCCAAATAGTCTTAACTTGATAAAAAAGACTTAGACTCGCATGTCACTCGATGCTCTCGACGCCAACACCATAATCGATGAATTCGTCGAGAATACTCGACGAATTGACTTAGTCTCACAGATCACTCACCGCTCTCGGAACCAAAACAAAATTCACTCAATGCCAAGACTGATACTTGACGAATTCGATGCCTAAACTCAACGAATGCAGAATCACTCGACCCCACGGCTGATACTCGATGAACTTGACGCCTAAACTCAATGAATGCAGAATCACTCGACACCAAGGCTGATACTCGACGAACTCGACACCTAAACTCAATGAATGTAGAATCACTCTACACCAAGGCAGATACTCGACGAATTCGTCGAGAATACTCGACGAATCTGACTTAGTCCCAAAACTCATATTTGACGAATTTCACTCAGGCTGACCCCACCATATATGACGAATTAAACTTAGGTCGAGTCCCCTATAATCGACGAATTTCCTTTAACCGGACTCAGTCCTTATCTGACGAAACTTTCTTGGCCGGAAATCCTACACTACTCAGCAGATCAATCTTGGCCGAAACTTACACTACTCCTACATTCTAAGGAGTGAAGAAAAAGAAAGGAATGAAAAGCAAGAAAATAGCAAGGGGAAGATTCACCACTTGCCTCAAAGCTTCCGAAATTCGGCCTTACAAGCATTCCTCCTCACGGATCCGGCCGCAAGAACACCTTGGTTATACTTCCTGAAACTTTTCGGGGAAAACGAGGGTCAAAACTGAATAACATAATGCCCAAAAATTCAATAAACAGGAAAAACTTACCGCTCACTGATAACTTCCCAAAAGGAAGTTATCTAACTCTTAATTTTGATATAATATTGAGCATAAATAAAAAGAAATGATTTAAATGAATATAAATATTCATAAATTTATATTTATATGATTTAAAGTTAATTAAGCTAATTTTCTCATGTTTTCCTTACCAGAAATGCCATGGAATTCGAACCGGGAAAGTAAAAGCTGTAATTATGTTTTGGCTGTGCAGTTATTTCAGAAACCTGTTTCAGATGTTATAACAAGTCCTGGGCGGGTTTGAAATTCGAATTTCTAATTTTGCGCCAAATCCAAATATGTAAGGATGCATCTATTGGAAGGGGGTTGCTCGTTTTTAAGAGGGGAATCTCATGCCTATTAGGGAGAGACGAAATTCTAGAGGGAAGGAGAGTTCTAAAAGCCATCATCTTGGAGAAGGAGAAGGAGAGGAACGACTAGGGTTTGGACGCACCAGGGAGAAGGAAGAAGGCTCTAAAGCAAGATCTACACGCAAATTCCCGCATCGTTTTCATTTCTAAAAGCATGTCTAGTAAGATCTTCCTTATTGTGTAGTTTCATTCCTCAAGCATGAACTAAATTTCTTGGACTTGTACGTGGAGAGTACTTTAACTTAATGTGATGTGCTGTTTGTAATTTCTCTTTTATGATTGATTGAAAATATATCTTTGTTGAATTTATGTTTTGTTTTGTGGAATTTTTTGGATCAAACATTCTTCTCCTAACTTACATGGCGAGATTCGAGAGAGGAGTTACGTATTTTAGGGCCGATTCCTTTATTTTGCACTGCGAGATTCGAGAGAGGAGTCGTGTAAATCTTTGGACAAAGTTCCATTCTTATACTACGCTGCAAGATTCGAGAGAGGAGTGGCATAAGTGTAGCATAAAGTTCGACATAGCATAAAGAGAGAAAGAGATTTTCTTGTATGTTAGCAACATTGATTTGAGTGCTTTATGTTATTCTCGTTTTACCTAAGTTAGAGATAACTAGGAGAATTAGGATAAATGGATTTCTGATATCGAGAGATGATGAATTCTACTTTCAAATCGCTGCAGGATAGTAATTAATCATTTTATGAAATATCACTCTAAAAACTCATCGCAATAGGCAAAGGAAATCTACGTACGAGACTACTCCTCTAACTTGATAAAAGTCTTTTAAGTAACCGTTGTTTAGTTTTAATTTTGTCTTCTTTTAATTGTTCTTAATATAAATTCACTTTTAATCACCCCGCTTGAATTTAAAGAAAAAGTAGAGCTAGTACTTGCGAGCGCTAAATTAGTCACTTCTCCGAGGGAACGATCTTAACTCACTTTATATTACTTGATTCGGCACGTGCACTTGCGTTATCATATACATCTATTTCGGTGGTATCAAGTTTTTAGGGCCATTGTTGCGGAGGTGCAACTGATTTTGTGCTTATTTCTCGTAATATTAGTAAAACTTTAGTATTTGGAAATCAAGCATTTTGTTTTTGTGTTACTTTTGTTATCTAATTTGAATTTCATTAGTATATGTCAAGATATCGAAATCCAGAATTACTGCCGTTAAACTTAGAAATTGAGCACACTTGTAGAGAAAATCGAAGAATTTTTAGAACGGAGAATATTATTCATCCTGTGATGGATAATAACGGACAATAAGTAATAAATGGCAATGAGGGCCACTTAAACCCTAATGGTCATGTTGATCAAAACAATCAACAAGAGGCACCTCGAATGACATGCCAAGATTATAACACACCTTTTAGAGGATGTTTGCACTCTAGTATAGCTCAACCGACCATATAAGCCAACAATTTTAAAATGGACCCATTTATTATGCAACAAGTTCAATATAACAAGTTCGGGGGACTTAGCCATGAAGATGCAAACTCCCATCTAAGGACTTTCTTAGCAATTTGTGACATGTTTAAAGCTAATGGTGAGTCCGCCAAAGCTATTCAACTAAGAGCATTTCCTTTTTCCTTAGAAGGATGAGCTAAGGATTGGTTAGACTCTTTACCTAATGACGCTATCACCACATGAGATCAATTAGTGGAAAATTTTTTAAACAATTATTTCCCACCTTCGAAGACCGCTAAGTTGATTAGAGACATTACTACTTTTATGCAATCTCATGGGGAAACTCTTTATGACACTTGGGAGCGTTTCAAAGAGTTGTTAAGAAAATGCCCACATCACGGCTTAGCCCAGCACCAACAAGTCTCTACATTCTATAACGGGTTGCAAACAACGACTATGATCTTAGTTGACGGAGCTGCGGGAGGGTCTTTAATGAAGAAATATCCAGATGAAGTTTATGCCATATTAGAAGATCTAACCTCTAATAACTATCAAGCGGATGAAAGGCAAAGCAATAGTAATCCGGTGGGGGTGCACCAAGTAGATCAAATCACCTCTTTAGCCGCTCAAATGGCATCATAATTTAACTTGATTAATAAAAGGCTAGATTTATTATCTACTCCTACACCTAGTGCACCACTCACGGTTGAGCAATTAAACCAAATGACTGAGGAAGCAAATTATGTAGGAGGTCCACAAAGGCAAATACCAAATGGTTTTGCGAATCACTATCACCCCGAGTGGCGAAATCATCCTAATTTTTCTTAGAGAAATAATCAAGGAATTAATCAACCACCGAGATTCAATCAAAATTTGAACCCCATACAAAATAACCCTCAAAACAATCAAGCAATTCCTTGAAAATTAACCGATGAATACATTGTAGGGATGTTTCAAAAGAATGAGTCTAGGATGGGAGGTATCGAGTTATCTCTAACATCTTTAGAAACCACATTGGGTCAACTAGCAACTACTTTAAGCAAAAGGCCGATGAGTTCATTGCCATCGGATACTACACCTAATACAACAAAAGAGGAGCCAAATAACCATTGTAATGCCATTGCTCTGAGGAGTGGGGTAGAAATTCTAAGTGGAGACGGGTTACTAGAAAAAGCTAGAAATGACGAGAGGAGATAACAAGAGAGTAAACTAGGAGAGTCGTACGAAGGAAAACCCGTAGAGGATAAGAAACCGGAGGTGATAGAAATTAAACCACCAACAAATAAGACAAAAGAAATCATTTATCCTCCACCACCTTTCCCATCTAGGCTAGAAAAGACTAAACTAGATAAACAATTTCAAAAATTTATGGATATCTTCAAGAAGTTAACCATAAATATTCTGTTTGCCGAGACATTGGAACAAATGTCAAGTTATGTTAAGTTTATGAAGGGTATTCTATCTTAGAAGATAAAATTCGGATATAAAGAAATAGTTGCGTTGACGGAGGAGTGTAGCGTAATACTACAAAAGAAACTACCTCCAAAACTAAAAAATCTCGGAAGCTTCACAATACCATGTTCAATAAGTTTGTCGGGAGAGTATTGTGTGATTTGGGGGCTAGTATAAACCTAATGCCTCTATCTATCTATACGAAGTTAGGTCTCGGGGAGATTGCTCCAACATCTCTCACTCTTTAGTTGGCTGATAGATCCTTAGTATTTCCTTAGGGAGTTGTTGAAGATGTACTGGTCAAGGTAGAGAAATTCATTTTTCCGGCCGACTTTGTAGTATTAGACATGGAGGAGGATAAGGATGTTCCCATTATTCTAGGAAGACCTTTTTAGCAACAAGGAGGACACTCATAGATGTACAAAAAGGCGAGTTAACGATGAGAGTTAATGAGGAAGAGGTGACATTTAATATTCTTAAAGCTATAAAATTTCCAAACGATAGGGAAGAATGTCATCTCATCGAGGAAGTAGAAGTGCATCCTCAATCAATACATAACGAGATGGACATAGATCTAAAACTGTTACAGCTTTTAACCAACGAAGAGTGGACAGACGAGTTCGAATTGGAGGAGTATGAGAAGGCCTTTGAGGTATACGAGCGGCTACCGCCCTTTAAATAATTTGACACATTAATTAGGTCAAGTGACTCAAAAGTTTTAAAACCCTTTAATCTTGAACCTCCCTTATTGGAGTTAAAACCTTTACCTAAAAATCTGAAATATGCTTTCTTAGGAGAAAAACATACTTTGCCAGTCATCATCGACTCATCTTTAGAGCATGAGAATGAGGAAAAATAGTTGAACGTGCTTTGTAAGTTTAAGGAGGCAATGAGATGGACTATTACCGACATTCGTGGAATTAGCCCCTCTATCTGTATGCACAAAATATTACTAGAAGATAATTCTAAAGTATCCATAGAGCACCACGTAGACTAAGTCCTCCTATGAAAGAGGTAGTAATTAAGGAGATAATTAAGTGGCTAGATGCAGACATTATTTACCCTATTTCAGATAGTAAATGGGTAAGTCCGGTTCAATGTGTACCTAAGAAGGGAGGCATGACTATCCAACAAAATGATAATAATGAACTAATACCCACTAGAGTAGTAACGGGTTGAAGAATATGTATGGATTATAGAAAGCTAAATAAATCAACAAGAAATGATCATTTCCCGTTACCATTCATCAACCAGGTATAAGATAAATTAATGGGGAACAAGGACTTTTGCTTCTTGGACGGTTATTCCGGTTATAACCAGATTATGGTAGTACCCGAAGATCAGGAGAAGACGACATTCACGTGCCCGTATGGGACATTTGCATTCCGTAAAATGCCGTTTGAATTATGTAATGCTCCTGCCACATTCCAACGTCGTATGATATCCATCTTCACGGATCTGATGGATGATGGTAATGAAATTTAATGGATGACTTTTCTGTTTTTGGAAAATCATTTGATGGTTGCTTAGAGGTATTGAAGAAGGCCTTGGGTAGGTGTGTGCAAGCTAATCTAGTTCTGAATTGGGAGAAGTACCACTTCATGGCTCGTGAGTGTATTGTGCTCGGGCACAAGGTGTCTAATAAAGGATTAGAAGTAGACCGGGCAAAGATAGAAGTCATTGAAAAGCTGCCTCCACCAACCAATGTAAAAGACATTCGTAGTTTTTTAGGTCATGCAGGATTTTATAGGCGATTTATCAGAAACTTTTCACAATTATCTAAACCCTTAAGTCAACTTCTTGAAAAAGATAATCCTTTTATTTTTGATGAAAGCTGTTTAGATACATTTCAAACTTTGAAGAAAAATCTAACTTCATCACCTATTATTATTGCCCCTGATTGGTCTCTTCCTTTTACTTTAATATGTGATGCTAGCAATTATGCAGTAGGAGTGGTATTGGGTCAAGTGCATAACAAAATTTTTCACGCCATTTACTACGCTAGTAAAATGCTTATGAGTGCTCAAATCAATTACACAACCACCAAAAAAGTGTTACTAGCTATGGTCTTTGCATTTGACAAATTCCATTCATATTTGATAAACTCATGGGTTGTGGTATTTACAGATCATTCAGCTATTCGATATTTAATGGAAAAACGAGATGTAAAACCAAGACTTATAAGATGGGTCCTTCTCCTGCAAGAATTTGATCTCAAGATTAAAGACCATAAGGGAGCTGAGAACCCAATTACTGACCATTTATCGCGACTAGATCATGAGTGTGAGGAAGACGTTCATGTTGAGATTAAGGAGAGTTTTCTTGATGAAAGATTGCTAGCAATCACAGAAGGTAACACTCCATGGTATGCGGATTTTGTTAATTACATCGTTAGTAGAGTCATTCCGCCAGATTTTAATTACCAACAAAGGAAACAGTTTCTCCAACAGGTGAAATTCTACCTGTGGGATGTACCATACCTATTCAGAATTGGTGCAGATCAAGTTATTCGTAGGTGTGTACCCGAAGTTGAAGTCCAAAGTATTTTGGAAAAGTGTCACATATCCCATACAGAGGATATTTTAGGGGAGATCGGACTGCTATGAAGGTTTTAGAAGCGGGTTTTTATTGGCCAACACTATTTAAGGATGCCCATATCTTTATAGAACAATGCGACCGATATCAAAGAGTAGGAAATATCCATTGCGGTGCAAGCATGCCTATGACTAATATCCTAGAAGTAGAAATATTTGACATATGGGGGATAGATTTCATGGGTCCCTTCATAAACTCAAATGGGAATCTGTATATTTTGTTAGCCGTAGATTATGTCTCGAAGTGGGTAGAGGCGATAGTCACGCAAAAAAATGATGCCAAAGTTGTACTAAAATTTCTAAGGTCTAACAATTTCAGTAGATTTGGTACACCTAGGACTATAATTAGTGATGGAGCAGCACACTTTTACAATTTACAATTTAAATCACTGTTAAAAAAATAGAGAGTGACTCATAAAGTTGCCCTCGCCTACCACCCGCAAACCAATGGCCTAGTGGAGGTTTCAAATCGAGAAATTTAATCAATATTAGAAAAATGGTAAACGCTACTCACAAGTATTCGTCGCAAAAGCTAAATGATGCTTTATGGGCCTATAGAACAGTATTTAAGACTCCTATAGGATTGAACCCGTACAAAATGATTTATGGGAATGTGTGTCATCTTCCGGTGGAGCTGGAGCATAGAGCTTATTGGGCCATAAAAAATTGAATTTCGACTTTCAAGAAGCAGGCAAGAAAAGACTACTCCAGATTAATGAGTTGGATGAGATTCGATCGAACGCATATGAGAGTTCGAGGATATATAAGGAAAGGACACAAAAATGACATGATTCAAGACTAATTGCAAAAGAGTTCAAGACGGGACAATTAGTCTTGCTATGTAACTCGAGACTAAAATTATTTTCAGGCAAACTTAAGCCTAGATGGTCGGGACCGTCTCGATTAAAAGAGGTGCACCTGTTTGGAGTGGTAACAATTTGCAATGAGAAGGATGGCTCTGAGTTCGAAGTGAATGACCAAAGATTGAAGGATTATTATGTAGATAATGATCATCGTGTGGCGATGGTCATAAATTTACAATGACAAGTTGAGAGTAAAAGAAAACGTCCGGCCGAGACATTTTAAATGAGGCGCTTGGTGGGAGACACCCCATCGTATCGTAGAATATATATATATAAGATAATATATAAATAAATAAATAATAATAACAAAAAAATTTATTCGGTTGTTTTCATTAGTAAAAAAATTGTTGGAGGGAGCGAAACCACTTGACCCTAGCTAACTTTACCCAATAATCAGTAGGAACAAAAAATCTGGATGAGTGATAAGAAAATCAGGCAAAGTTTGCAGGAATTTTGACAGAAAAAGAAATTGTCAAACAACGGCTAGTTGTTACAATAGCATGAAAACATATGTAGGGGAAATTAAACTTCTGACCGCCTGCCTTGAGAAGGGCACTACTGCCAGCTAGCACCGGTTCGGCTAAACCAGCACGTGCGAATCGTCACACCGGCGGTTTGGGTTTGGTTAAATTAAGAAAAGAAATGTTTTGATCTGCAATTACTTCGTTCCAAAACCGGTCCAATCTTAATAAATCTCCTTAATCCACCTAATTAAACAAGGGAATTGCAAATAAAACCTCCAATCCGCAAACCGGGTTAAGTAGTTTTTTAGGGTTTTATTTTTTTATATCCGCAAACAATGATGGCGAAGGTTTGCATATACCTCCACCCAACAGCAGCCATTTTGGGGGTCAAGATGATCCCAAATAGAAAAGTGATCAACACAAAGAGATCTCGGCGACGATCCCACTTTTTGATATGAAGCCGTCTTGAACCTCGGCCCCGAAATCGGGGGCGGCGGAACTTACAGTAAACCGTTTCGCCGCCCCTGATTTCGGGGCAAATCGAGGACCAAGACGGATATCAAAAAGAGAAGTTGTTCGTCTCGCCGAGATCTACAACTTTCGTGTTGATCGGTGACCATCTTGACCACCAAATGACTTGCTCGTACAGCCTGTATCCATACATATATGTTTACGATATAATAAATAATAAGTCTTGCAACGTCGAAGAAGGTCTGAGAACCCATTTATGCAAATGTGGTGGTCGGGCTCCATGTTGACGAATCTGACTCGTATGCGAACTTTCGTCGCGACAGCACGATATTGCCTATAATTGAAGAGTGAATTACAACGAACGGTTGCATGTACATTACTGACATTGAATAATTGATAATGAAAAGTGATATGTAAACATTTTTTATGCAATTTCACTTAAAGCAAATGTTAGTTACAACTATTAATATTAATTTTTCTCCATATGCAGACAAAAACACTGACAAAATACAGTGACAGATTAGGCCAAAAAACAATGCTAAATCAAGACAACTTTAGAGGCTAATCACGACTTCTTTTGACTTCTTTTCAAGGCAACTATTAGATATCTTCTTCATTTTTGCAGGCTAAAACATCAGTGTGAAGAAATGTCATATTAGGCTACAATCCTTCTTTTGAATGGTATGGACTTTAACCATTATGATGATACTATGCATTATTGCGCCTAACAATTATGTTTGCGGATTTTATAAAATAGTGATTTGCGGATAACAATTAGTTTGCGGATAGTTAATTTGAAAAACAGTGATTTGCAAGTTTGCGGATAGCGAAAACTGTTTGCTTAGCAAATAAAAAAAACCTTATTCCCAAACCTCAACCCGCGATTTAGGGCAAGAGAGGGACATCCCGACGGCCTTGAAAAGCATAGAGGGAGAGAAGCAGGCGGCAGCAACTCCGCATTTCAGCGGTCTTGAACCAATCGGCGGCAGAAACACCCTATCCCGCTGGTTTCGAAGTAAGAGGCAGCTTCGCACCCCTGAGTGATTTTGTGATTAGAAGTGGCGAAACCATCAACCTTGTTGTGCCACTTTACTCTGTGCAAGCAGCGACTGAGAGTACGGTGAATAGAAAGGGCACAAAAGCATTGAGGGAGACAGACTAGCAGAGAGTGGTGAGGCCTTGCAACCTACATCAAAATAAGTAGTCAGTGAGCTCGATACTACTAACCGAAGGTACAACAGGCAACAAGATTTTTGAGGTATAACGCCTAACTTTGCACTCATGGAGAAGATTAAATGAGGGAAAAATTTATTTGTGTTGCTTTTTTCCTTGTTTTGTTGTGCATTTGTTTTAGCTTAGAATTATGTCATCCAAAAGGAAAGATAAGAGGAGGAAGGGGAAGAGGTTGTTAGAGAGAAAACAGTCAAATTTTCGAGTGAGGAAGCTGGGTACTGGTTCCAGTCGTTGAAAACGCTGTTCATCTTTGAAAGAGGATTCAAAATGGAAAAGAGGGCGTGGAGTGTCACTTACACTGAGAAGATTCAGAAGCTGTAGTGGGAGACGTTCTGTGACCCGAGGACTGAAGTTATCATGCCCATGGTTTATGAATTCTATGTAAATGCTAAAAGCATAGAGGGAGAGATGGTGACTGTTAGAGGAAAGGAGGTTGAGTTTTCTGCAGAAAGAATTAGTGACATGTTCGGTTTGGAGGATCACAACCATGATGATTTTGCAGAAATTCTGAATAAGGTATTTCTTAAGTAAATAACAGATGTTGTGTGTTGCACACCGACACCGGAGTGGGCGAGTAAAACACAAAAGTACTAAAGACGTCGTGTTTAACTCGGGAGGCTAAGGTGTGGCTTTTATTTATTAATGCTAGTATTATGCCCACCCGACACCCGAACACTATTGCATTTGACAAAGTAGCATTGATCTACGGTATTATAAAAGGCCTGCAGTTTGATTTAGGGAAGATTATTACATTGCAACTTCGACAGAAAATTAGAGAGGAGAAGCCTCGGTAGCTTTGGTTTCCAACCCTCATAACTGAGTTGTGTCTTAGTGCTGGTGTGGAAAAGGATGAGGATGACATGGTTATACCTGTGAAGAGCCATATTACTGAAATAGTTGTGGAAGTCAATGTCAAGGTTGTTGTGGGAGCCCGGGAGAGGGGGAGTAGTTGGAGGCTAAGAGGTGATACTCAGACCTCAAGGGCACCAACAGCAGCCCTATGCATATTATTATTCCAGCGGCAGACCATGGCACAGACCCCGACCTTTTGATGGAGCATATTGAGTACATCAAGGCTTATTAGAGGTGTCAACACCTATATGCAAAAGAGCAGTCTGAAGATATCCATACGAACATCCGTAAAATCATGGAGAAAAGGAAGATTCTGGTGTCATAGCCAACTTTTAGGATGTTGGGCCAATTTGACGATAAAGGCTACCTATTGACATCAAACAAGACGAGAGTTGATCCAGCGAAGGTTTGCAGATGATGATGAGGATGAAGATGATGATGAGGATGAAGATAATGATGAGGAGGCGGAAGATGACGAGGATGAAGAGGACGGGGAGGAGGAGTTGGATTTCCCCATATCTCCCTTTACTTTTGCATAGTTTTGACTATATTTTGATGTAGGTTATATCCTCCATATTTTGTTCTACACTACTTCTGGTTGTGTTATGGGTATGGACTATATTCTGGGTGATTTATATTTTGTGGTGTGACACTGTGGACGCTACATTTTGGTACATTACAAGTTGTATTTTGATAATATGTTTAGTATACTACATGCGCTGCACTTGGGATATATTTTGGTGATATACATGCTATGATGTGACACTTTGGATGCTACATTTCGTGATATTATAATGTATATTTTGATAATATCCTTAGGATGTTAACTTTGGATGATATTTGTGATGCTCTGAACTTACTATTTATTGGTTAAAATGTATCATTAATAGGACTTAATATCTTTAAATAATAGTATGATTAAACCATGTAAATGTCTTTGATAATGATAATGCTGAGTTTTTGTGATGATTCTCATGAAAGCTGACAACAATATATCTTATATTCTGATCTATGTACATTTTAAGAAGGTTTGTCATACAAATCAAAATAAATGAGTATTAGGAGATGTAATATGTGACTCGTGGCCTCTGGTTTATTTTGGTTATTGACTGTAATATTTATGACACTCGTATATCAGCATATCGCATGATGTTAACATTGTACCTTCATTTGACTTATCAATTGAGCAGCTTAATTTGGAATTGTGCAGAATTATTTTTTTATAGGTTTTACACTAATTTTAATGATGAGGCTTAGTAAGAAAAGATAAAAAAAACTCTATGAAATCAAGGTCATCCTAAGAACACTTGGACAGAGTTGCGAGCAAATCAATTTCAGGGAAGTTATTTACATTTCAATTCTTTTCTTGAGTATGCTTATGTGCTTATTAGTAAAATCATTTTAGAGTTTTTCATGGTAAAAAGATATCTTTACTAGGGACTAACAAAGGATTTAAGTGTGGAGGTGGGGTGTTACAATCCCTACCATTTGGATGAAGAATAATTCAAACCATGATTCAGATGTTCTTAATTCTTGTTTCAATTAATCAATAGGCTATTCTAGATATATTCAATGATAATTAATTGGTATGGCTCAACAATTTAAAGAGTTCAATTAGTGAATTTGAAATTAGTAAGATTTTTTTTCGATAGAGCTCACTTAAGTATTTTTTTATGCACAAAATTTTTGTTTACATCCAAGGTAATTTTTTGATATTGACCTCTACAAATATCAGGAAGGGTGAGCAAGAACTAAGTCAATAATGTAAATCTAAACATGAGCTTAGGTAGTATTCCATTTTGATCTCCACTAGAATAGTTATGCTTGAATTTTTTTATACACATTACTCCATGCTTAAATTCCCTATATTTATACTAGTTGTATCTTAGTACGTTAGCCATTTATGGGTGTTTATTTTTTATAAAAAATGGTTAAATGTCATAGTGATATGTGTCCTAGGTATATGTTTACATACTTGGAATGATCCCAACTATAATGGTAAAAAAAGAAGTGTCATAGTGATATGCAGCCTAGGTATGTGAATGCATACTTGGAATGATCCCAACTATGATAAAAACCAAAGATAAGGAAAAAATGGTTTAAACATCATAGTGATATGTGGCACGGGTATGTGCACTTATACTTGGAATGATCCCTACTATGAATAGAATATGTTTTAAAAATATATATGTTGATAAGCCCCATAAGATGGTGAATTACGAAGATTACTAACAAGGGAATGTCATTCCGCTATCAAAGTTTATCCATAATTCCTAATCAAGCCAATGTCTATCCCATTTTCAATTAAAATACTAACTCATGTGTAGGCTAAATTGGAAGCTTAGCTTATTCTTTCCCTTGTCAATAATTGCGGAGGGTCAATAAGAAAATTGCATGAGAGTAAATTACTTTTAAAGAAATGCACAACTGCACTAATGAACTTATGTGAGCTTTATCTTCTATCTAACAAATGGATTTGTGAATTTTGAGCACTTATTGATTTATAAACCTATCAGTTAAGTAAAGCGAATTTCTTAAGTAAGCATTGATTAGTTTATTTTTCAAGAAGGATTATTTGAATTTGCATCTTGATATTCTTTATTCATTTAATCTACTGCTATGATTTATCTTTGTTAGGGACTAACAAACGTTCAAGTATGGAGGTGTGATAACTTCCCAAAAGGAAGTTATCTAACTCTTAATTTTGATATCATATTGAGCATAAATAAAAAGAAATAATTTAAATGAATATAAATATTCATAAATTTATTTTTATATGATTTAAAGTTAATTAAGCTAATTTGCTCATGTTTTCCTTACCAGAAATGTCATGGAATTCGAACCGGGAAAGTAAAAGCTGAAATTATGTTTTGGCTGTGCAGTTGTTTCAGAAACCTGTTTCAGTTGTTATAACAAGTCCTAAGCGGGTTTGAAATTCGAATTTCGAATTCTGCGCCAAATCCAAATATGGAAGGATGCATCTATTGGAAGGGGGCTGCTCGTTTTTAGGAGGGGAATCTCATGCCTATTAGGGAGAGACGAAATTCTAGAGAGAAGGAGAGTTTTAAAAGCCATCATCTTGGAGAATGAAAAGGAGAGGAACGACTAGGGTTTGGACGCACCGACGAGAAGGAAGAAGGCTCAAAAGCAAGATCTACACACAAATTCTTGCATCATTTTCATTTTTAAAAGCATGTCTAGTAAGATCTTCCTTGTTGTGTGGTTTCATTCCTCAAGCATGAACTAAATTTCTTGGTCTTGTACATTGAGAGTACTTTAACTTATTGTGATGTGGTGTTTGTAATTTCTCTTTTATGATTGATTGAAAACCTATCTTTGTTGAATTTATGTTTTATTTTGCGTAATTTTTGGATCAAGCCTTCTTCTCCTAACTTACGTGGCGAGATTCGAGGGAGGAGTTACGTATTTTAGGATTGATTCTTTTTATTTTTCACGGCGAGATTCGAGGGAGGAGTCGTGTAAATCTTTGGACAAAGCTCCGTCCTTATATCGTGCTGCAAGATTCGAGAGAGGAGTGGCGTAAGTGTAGCGTAAAGTTTGACATAACATAAAGAGAGAAAGAGATTTTCTCGTATGTTAGCAACATTGATTTGAGTGCTTTATGTTATTCTCATTTTACCTAAGTTAGAGATAACTATGAGAATTAGGGTAAACAGATTTCTGAGATCGAGAGATGATGACTTCTACTTTCAAATCGTTGCAGGATAGTAATTAATCATTTCATGAAAGATCACTCTAAAAACTCATCGCAATAGGCAAAGGAAATCTACGTATAAGACTACTCCTCTAACTTGATAAAAGTCTTTTAAGTAAGCGTTGTTTAGTTTTAATTTTGTCTGCTTTTATTTGTTCTTAATCTAAATTCACTTTTAATCACCCCGCTTGAATTTAAAGAAAAAGTAGAGCTAGTACTTGCGTGCGCTAAATTAGTCACTTCTCCAAGGGAACGATCTTAACTCACTTTATATTACTTGATTCGGCACGTGCACTTGTGTTATCATATACATCTATTTCGGGCGTATCACTCACACATAGATCTCGGCGAGAGCTTTCTGAATCTACCCTCCGACGACGATTTCGTGCACCGGAACTCCTACTGTCGACGGCCAAAAGCTTGTGATGTCTGCCGCTTTCTCTCTTCCACGAATTGGTCTGACGGCTTTGAAAGAAGACGATGAATAGGGGTCCATCAAAATGTACACGCTTATATATATAATATTATATTATATTTTTAATTAAACGTCCAAATGACCAAAAACTCGAATCAACTCAGATTTCCACGAAATTCACACCGAAGCTAAATACCGATGCCACAAAACCAACAGTGAAGTCGAAATTACCATTCGACAAACCAAACTTGGGTTAAAATTCTCCGAAGTTTCAACCAACACCAACCTACTAAAACTCACTAAGTCAAATCCTCGGATTTCGATGAGCAAAACCACGCTCCAATAATGACACTTATTAACCATGCGTCAACATAACGCCCTATCATTATTATTACATCACTATAGGAAAAAAAATAAATATCAATAAAATCAGGGGCGTTACATCTAACCCTTCATCTTTATGCAGTCTGTAAATGTCAGTTCGCATGTATAAAACCCCCTCCCCCGACTCTTGCCCGAGTCGGGTCAAAGACGGGCCTTACTACCCAAGACGTCTAACCAGTGCTTCCCAAGTGGCAACGACCCACTATACTAAGCACCAGTTGGCAGCCTTGCCTGCCTTGAATCACAACCATTAACAACACATCATATATATGCAGAAGTAATAATAGAAAGTCAACCAAATATATATCGAAATATATATATTTATCAAAGTAAAAGCATAGGCCGTAGCCACTATTTATACAACGAGCCCGTAGGCTTCAAAAGGACTACTATCCGATCTCTCACTCTCTCAAGCCTGCTCTCTAGAAACTCATGTCTCGTAAGTTTGGAGACGTTGGGGGTGCCTCTGCTCGGGTAATAATGTTTGTTGGTGTACCTTACCGCGGTAACTAAAATGATATAAAGTACTGAACTGAAATGAATAAATGAACTGCATGTTATGACTTGGAGTTAGCGGCCCAAGAGATAGTTGCCTCTGCTCACTAGTGTGTGACTATTTAATTTTAATGTGCAGAAGTGAGCGTGGGAAACTAATGCGCTCGATTTTCTTTGAAAATGAAAATTGGAGCGTGTGACTATTTTTCAAACTAATTATCAAGTTTAAACTGTTTTTGCCGACGAGAGTGGTCGAGGCAAGCTCTGAGTGTGTCAAGGTTTTGTGAAACCGCAAAGTGCCTCTTTTTCTTTCCTGACTCTCGGGTCACTTGGGCAGACTCAAAAAATGAGAGTACGAGCAATTGAACTGTTAATCATCCTCGATGAATAATAAAGGGTAACTCTTAAATAAGCCCTCTGATCTGATTAAGCTGTAATTGAAATGTGCATCTGAATTATTATCGGATCTTAATAATGGGTGAAACTCAAAGAAACCTCCTAAAAACTTAAATAGAACTAAACATGCCTCCTAAGAATGGAGATGGAACTGAACATGCCTCCTGAGAATGGAGATGGAACGGAACATGCCTCCTTAGAATAGAGATAGAACTGAACATGCCTCCTGAGAACGGAGATGGAACTGAACATGTCTCATGAGAACGGAGATGGAACTGAACATACCTCCTGAGAACGGAGATGGAACCAAACATGTCTTCTGAGAATGGAGATGGAACCGAACATGCCTCCTGAGAATGGAAATAGAATTGAAGCCTCCTGAATGGAGTGATTGACCTACTAACCATTTTCTTTATATGTTAAAATTTTCGTGGAGCA
This sequence comes from Platanthera guangdongensis, assembly GCA_039583875.1. Classification (NCBI taxonomy): domain Eukaryota; kingdom Viridiplantae; phylum Streptophyta; class Magnoliopsida; order Asparagales; family Orchidaceae; genus Platanthera; species Platanthera guangdongensis. The sequence continues at coordinate 54,955,906 of CM077157.1, forward strand.
TCATGCTCATATCCTAAGTACGATCCTATGCATCCAATAATAATTAAATAATCGAAGTAGAAGAGAGTTAGCAGCAACATTTTATATATAAGCCAGGGGAAACTAATTAGAAAAAAAAAGCAACATAATATAACTAGAAAATAACAACTTAATCGTCAGTTATATAATAGGCGCTCAACTAGCTAATACAGCACGACAGGTGCACACAACTTGTATTCACACCGCAGGTATTTAAAACCCGTCAGCATATTGCGGGTGTTCAAACCCGCAAACAGCGCGGGTGTAACGGCCTCCCCAGCCCACGGCTCGGAAGGACAGCCACAAGCACCCCCAACACCATGCTCGAAAAGGTTCAGCCTCAACCGGTCTGCATACCATGTACCCCAATCCATCTCTAGTCCCTTTAATGAGGGAAAGACAAGTTAAGCGCTCCTACGAAGACTTCTCAAGAGGTCACACATCCCAGGACTACCCCAGCCTGAACATGCTTAACTATGAATTACTTTCACATCTCATCACCAATTGAGCTGCAATTTGTAACGCCCCAAGTTTCCCACAACCAGGATTTTGGTTCTCTAAGCTACCGCTCGACGATAGTATTACAGAATTGGTGAAAGAGTTCTCTGCGAGATACCGCGTGGCGGTAGGCTGATACCGCATGACAGTAGCAGGGCAGTTACGGTGCGACCATGTATCGGCTAAGGATTGGAAATTTCGAACGGTGTCTTGTCTAAGAAGATATCGAGTGAGGCTACCGCACGGCGGTAGCGAGAAGCGTTTTAAATCATAGCCGTTCATTGAGATCCGACGGTAGGCTGCGATTTCTATTGGCTTAAGTTCGCGGGATGAGAGATTTCTATCATTCTAAACCTAGACACTCTCTCTATAGTAGTTAGAGAGAAGGGAGAGAAAGGAAGAGGAAGGAGAAGGTGAATCTTGCCATTGTCGGGGTTTTGGAGCCCCAAATTGCGAACCGAGACAAGATCTACGAAGAGCGGCCCGTCACAGTTCTCTCCATCCAGTTGGATTTTGATCTATGGCTCCAAGGAGGACTTCAAGGGTAACGATCTTCCTCCTTGGACATGTTTTGTCATTTGTTTTGGCATGTGAGGGTAAACTCTCCACGAACATGTGAAAGTGATTCTCCTGATGGGTTGATCAGTTATATCTCTGATATCTTTGCATTTAAAATCTGGAATCGAAGTACATAGTAGGCATGTTGTGTGAAGCCCATCCGGACAGGTTGGACTGTATTGGTGATGATTATTTTGTATGCCGGAGAAGACTCTATGTAAAACATATAAATTTCGGAGTCACAGGGTGTGCAGGTTGCTGCAATGAGAGTACTGGAGTAGGTATCCAGAAAAACACTCATTTTAGGGAAGAAATGATAGTATATCCCCTACCGCGCGGTGGTAGCGCTACCACCGGCGATAGCTCACAACGAGAAATGATCGTGAGTCCTATCTCGTGGAGACTTGGGGGCCTGTATGTTGAGTTGTGAGCTTGGATTGCTCCACTATGGTGACCGTGAGTGCTAGCCTTGGAACATAACACAGTTGTGTAATGTTATGAATGGGAAAGGGGACGCTGACCCGCGTCGCGGCTTGGTGCACCCGATGATTTGAGCATCGAGAAAGAGCTGAACCGTACCCAACCATATATCGTTCGACTTGGAGTGAGTCATTGTGTTGGATCTTGGTGGTCGCCTTGACTTTATCATATCCATAGGGATGAGTCTTAGCTTCAGGCCAGAAAGACCGTTAATTCTCAAAGTATGCTGACCATCGCTGAGTACGGAGGTGTGACACTGGTTAGGTCCGGTACATCGATAATGTGTCCTAAGTGCATGGGACGTATGGCCAGTTATCCCAACGTCTGTGGTAAATGGTTCTTAAATTGCATGTTTTATCGCCATTATATATCTATGTTGAATGCTTGCAGGGAGGGAGCACCGCCACCTCAGGTGAGGGGTGGAGTCGTTATAATTTGGTCAGATAATGCTGACTGTTGTCTTATTTTGCCACATCTTGGGTGATTGTTTCTTGTAGGTGCTGGAGAGCCGAGCGGGAAATAGCAGGCTAAAGCCCATGGTTGCTATGTCGGCCCTCGAAGGACAAGACGTAGTTGTTTTTTATTGTTTCATGTGTGGGCGTCCTGCATGTTGATGCCTGTAAAACACTTATATTTGAGAAAACAGTTGTAAGGCCTTAAGACATTAAATATTTTATGTATTTGAGTTATCATTCCTACTGTGGTTTAGTGGATATTCGTGTGGTTGGGTTCTAAGCAATTTAATTAACTTCCGCTAGAATGCACTATGGGTTAGGATGCGTAAATTGGTTTTTGGTGTCAATGCTTAACTCCACTAACTGTCTGAGGAATATGGCGTGGGGCCCCGACTGGAGCTTCTGTTATATTCTATGCGATGAATGAGGGTGTTACAATAGGTGTTCCAACCCGCACACAGTGCAGGTGTTCAAACCCGCGTACCCCCTATGTCGACATAGTATGGACCGCTTCTCTTCAAGCAGGGTAGTGAACCCTGCGTGCCTCACCGATGTGGTTGTCGGTGACAATAACCAGTCCTACCACATCTGGGGGTGGTCGTGCCGCAATATCCAGACCCTAGCGTACAACCAAGTATACTCTTGGATGTGAGCGACATCAGGAGAATTTATGAAAATTTAGGCTGACCAGCGGAGGGAATCCAACGGGGAAAATTAACGACCGGTCACCCGTGGTGTCATCTCACTATTGTCATGAGTCGTTGACCTTCCCGCACTAGTACGAATAGTTTGCGGAAGCAACTGTCCTGCCACTTTTTACTGCAAGTAATTTATAATTATTTCAATTTAAATAATTTGCTGGTACAAACTGGGCCTACGACAACCTGCCCTACTTGACATAAATTAATTTGGGCAAGTGACCTTTTTAAAACATGTCGCTCAATATTTTGCAAGGAGCACTACGAGCATGAGAATATATTATTTGGGGCTAACCTTGAAGGAATATCTTGACGCATATTATCCTCAACTAAAGCTTAACCAAAAACCAACTGCTGGTATGAGCATGCCCCGTGCTAAAAATGCTAAAAATGCTAAAAGGGTAAATTGCAAAAATTTAAATGTTGTAATAAAATACTGCTAGAAATAAGCTGATGAACTGAACGCACTAAATAAAGTGCTGAAATAAAACAGGACCAATATGAAACTGGAATGATACTGAACAGAAAGAACTGTAAATAAAGTACTGAAATGAATTGGACTAGTATGAGACTGGAGTAGTACTTGAAATAAAAGAACTGAACTGAAAGTAAAGAAACAAGACTAGAGTAATACTGGGGTACTGAAAATAAAGTACTGAACTGAAAATAAATAAAGAAACTGGACCAGTGTAAGACTGGAGTACTGAAAAGAAAGTACTGAACTGAAAATAAATAAAGGAACCACACCAATGTAACACTGAAATTAATAAAATGATTAGTAATCCAATCACTCCATTCAGGAGACTTCAGTTCCATCTCCTTTCTTTGGAGACAAGTTCTGTTTTGTCTCCGTTCTCAGGAGGAATGATCAATTACATCTCCGTTCTCAGGAGGAATGTCCAGTTCCACCTCCGTTCTTAAGAGAAATGTCCAGTTTCATCTCCGTTCTCAGGAGGAATGTTCAGTTCCATTTCAGTTTTTAGTAAGCTTATTTAAGTTGCACCCATTATTAGGATCCGATATTAATTTAGTTTCTCCTTTCAGTTACGACTTAATCAGATCGGGAAAGCTTATTATGGATTGCACCTTTACTATTCATTCGAGAATAATTATCAATATATTTGCTAGCATCAGGTCAAATTCGAGCATCTTATTAGAGCACACGTTCTTCCTCGAATTTTAACCTCAAAAATCATTTCCAAGACATGAGGAAAATACTTCACTCGAGACGAGGTTGGGCATCTCACCTTCCAAGTTTACCCAAAATTTTTGAGAGTTATTTCACATACGAGACGCTTGCTAGATTTGCATTAATTCTCGAAACACACTGAACTTGAAATCTCGGCTCGATAAATCTCGTCGATCATTTATTTTGAGAACAATATTCAATTTAAAACACGATCGTGCGCATCGATTTTCTTTTTCCGAAAAATTTTATCGCGTCATTTTCAAAGTGCGACCTTAGGCTCCGAGAATTTGAAAAATTTTCAATCTTCCCCAAAAAGTTCCCAAATTTTTACACAACATTAAAGAGGGCTTAAAATGAGCATAGAATTTTTTTCCAAAATTTTTTGAATATTTTTGGGCCTATAAATTGGTGAAATCAATCTTATTAAGTTTTTTGAGGCACCAAATTATTTTATAAAATTTTCCAAAAATTTGAGTAGACTGCTCTCATTAAGGGGAACAATTTTCATATTCAAAACTTTTAGCCTATGAGCCTAAAGTTTTCTCAGAAAAATTTTCAAATTTCTATTATTTATTGATCTGCAAATAGACATTTTTGTACCTGAGATTGAGCCAGACTGAGAAATTCTTCCTTTTATCCCCACAGCGGATCGGGCTCAGATCTGCTGTAGGGGACTGAAAATGATGGATGGGCATATAATTTGATGAGATTCAGGCCTTTTGATCTTCATTAAGAAAATCAGATGGCTATTGTATTGTGCTAGTGGTATTCAGCTCTGCCACCGCCGGCCGACAGCTGGATCACACCGGCGCCGCCCTTGGTCGGCTCGTCGGGGGCCGATGGTCATTTAGGAGGTGGTCTGGCAGCCTGGCGCTGCCCGCTACCACCTGATTTTCTCATCCCGAGATCGGGGTGGCGCGGTTGCTCTGCTCCCGGCAATGTCGCACCGCCCCTCCACTCTAGTGGCTCTTCGGCCACGTCACCACCCCCAGCCAACACGTCGTGGGTCGGGCTTTCCTCCGGCAGTGGTCTGACATCCGCGTCATCGACCATCACCGAAAAAATGCAAACAAAGAAATAAAATTTCTCGGGTACCGCTGAAGCGGCAAATTATGGCGGTTCCACGGTCCTCTACCGCTAGGGATAGTCATCCCAGAAGATAGAGCACCCTCCCAGCGCCACCACCGACACTGGGAAGGGACTAATACTCGCTCCACCACCCGACCTGAAGCTAGGCTTGGGTGGTGCCAGTGATGCTCCGACTGTCGGGAAGCACATGCAGGTCATTGGATGGATAGAGAAGGAGGAGGAGGAGGTTAGTATCCACCTGTCGTGGAGGAGCTCGAGATGGTCCTAACTGAGCAGCTATGAGAGCGTGGCAGAGGTAGGAGGTGGCGGGATTTGGTTTGGTTTCTCCGACGAGCTACGTTTTCGATAGTGGATAGCTCGGGTAAGGGGGGAGGGCTCAACTGAGCTGTGTGAGCAAGAGCGGAGGGGTGAGGGTCTATATATAGGCCAAGGAGTTTGCTCCCTCCCCTCACCTTGCCGATGTGGGATTATTTCCCATTGTAGGAGGAGGGCTGAGCTCCTTACAACTGTACAACCAGGTGTCTTCCATCAGGGAAGAAGGTACAATACATATGGCAAGATCAAGAAAGCCCATTCTTGGGCTTGTAATGGGCTTTGTAAGTGAGGAAGAGGGAATAAAAATATAGGCCTTTCTTGGGCTTTTGCCAAAGTTCACCCTTGCTAGTCGTAATGGCCCTTATGGGCTCGAATAACCCATGGTGGGTTTTGTGAATTGGGGTGGTTAAGCCTTTATTGGAAAAATTCCAAAAATTAAGCTTTAAGGGGGATTGACCAAAGTCAACCCTAGAGTGGGTCCCCCATTTTGGTCAAAGTCAAAGTAGGTCCAAGTCATTGGGGGTCGGGTCAAGGTCGGGGTATTGTGCCATAATTGGTGTGCACACACTTTTCATGGAACGATAATGCTTGGTTTGACTACATATTTGTTGGTGTTACCATTATGATCTGGAAGTGAGCAAGCATGTAGGCTCACTGCTAACTCAGTATGAGCCTATCAGGGTCGCACATAAGATTGTGGAGAAATTGGGAGTTTGGATCTGTACGGTGTAGCTCATATGATGAGCAAAAGGGACTGAAATATTCTAAGGCAAAAGCGTTGAGAGAATTGAGTTCACTCAACACCATGGAATAGAAGTCAAATTCCGTTCGACGAATTTGGCCCTGGCGCAGATTCGTCGAACTCCGTTCGAAGAATTTGGCCCTGGCGCAGATTCGTCTAACTCCGTTCGACGAATTTGGCCTTGACGCAGATTCGTCAAACTCCGTTCGAAGAATTTGGCCTTGGCGCAGATTCGTCGAACTCCGTTCGACGAATGCTGTTCGACGTGTCCGGCCTTTGGTTTTGAAGTCGTGTGTCGTTCGACGAATGCATTTCAATGAATACCGTTCGACGGGTCTGCCCTTTAGCGCAGAATGCGTTGACAGCGTTGAGTCAAGTGTTGACTTAGCTGATTATGGCGTTGAGTTCGTCGTGTGGGCTATAAGATACTCAACGATTTGACGAGTATGAATTGATACTCGATGATTCGTCATACATCCTGTATATATTCGACGATTCGTGCAAACAAACTGTTGTCTGGCCGAAGGTCTTTTTTGTCTAAGTTTTGGGTCTGCGATTAGCGACATGCTGCTTTGTTTATTCTTTTTGGGTATAAATAGGAGGTTTTAGGGTTTGGCCATTATGCGATTATTCTTTCTGTTTAAGCACACCAGCCGTCACTGTGCAAAAAACCGATAACCCTAAAAGCGCGACGAAAGTTATTCCTCCTTTGCCGTCCCGATCCCGATCCTGGCGAGTGTCGCCACCGCCTCTCCTACAACAGGTTTAACAGTCAGTGGAGACGCTGAGTGTCCTCTCCCAACCTAGCGCTTGTGTGACAACTTGCTATGGTTTCTCCCAATCGTGTGGATTATTGTAGAGGCACGGATATACTTTTAGCGCTCAAGACTTTAGCCGCTTTGTGGCCGACCTGATTCTTCTGGAGCATCTAAGTTGAGTTCAGACTCAATCCCTCAAAGGTAATTTTTACTACAACATGTTTTACTTCTTGATTAATGAATATTGTCAGATCCGAACTCGTTTGGGTTTTTCTTGTTCTTATTTTTGTTGCGTGCACAACTGTTGTGCCATCCCCAAAAATCCAACAGTGGTATCAGAGGCAGGTTGCCGGTAATATTCATTATTTCAGAAGTTTTTAAATCTATGATGCGTAGATATGGAGATTTAGAAGTGTTCTAAATGCCTGAATCTAGTCTTGGATCTTCCCAAGAACACATGCAACTTCTTCGATGTTTACTCCTTAACAGTAATCGTCACTTTGTTGGTTTGTGAAACTAATCATGTGTTAGATTTTGAATCTCACATGAAGTGACGAGCTTGTCTACTGTGTAAGTGGAGTTTGTGTTTCTCATGTCCAGTGCATGTAGGTCTGAAGATTTAAAAATGTTCTAGATGTTCAGACTTAGCCCAATTCATCAAGTTTTGATGATTCTTGTGCACATCTAGGATGCATTTGGATTATGCTTGTTTAATTTTATTTTGCTTGATATACACACTAGTTAAATGTTAACCATGATTAAAGAGTTAATCAACTATCTAAAATCCCTTAAGTAATATTAAGTATTTGGATGCCTTCCAATAGATGACAATCTTCCTGCCTCAATCGATGAAGTGTGAGCTTGTCAAAACAAGGTGCATTAATCTATCTAGGTGAGGGTGCAAGCGGATAATTGTGATATCCCACTATCGACATCGGGTATAGCTTAACTGGGTGACCTCAAAGGTTGAGTGCCCAGAGGCATGGGGTTGGCATGCACCATATGATGGATGCGAATAAAGAGTTATTCACCAGCCATACAAGAATTGCATAGCGATGTAATTGGCAAGCGTTGTCTACCTAAATAGCTCCATTGTGAGAGAAAAGCAAAAGCTGACTCATCTTGTTAGTGAAATATGGATCTTGTCCACTAAGAGGGTTACTCGCCAAACTCTTCGAATTAATATCGAGGGTTATCAGTTTGATAAAAAATAATGGGAGTTATTTTGATTAAAGTCCTAATTAAAAGATAAATTATATTTTGAAATGTAGTACTGATTTGCTTTGCTTGTATTCTTGTAGAATTTGCTTGGCAAGTGGTTCACACTCCACCCTGTCCCTCAGAGCGATCCTTGAGAAGGAGAAGCTGAGTGGTATAAATTATTTGGACTGGTACAGGAACTTGAGAATTGTTCTCAGGCAAGAGTGCAAACTTTATGTTTTGGAAGAGGAATCCCCTGATGAGCATGCTGGGAATGCACCCCGTGTTGATAAAGATGCTTATAAGAAGTATCTCGACGACTCCTTAGACGTCGAATGTCTCATGTTAGCGACCATGAACTCTGAGCTTCAGAAGCAACATGAGAACATGGGCTATAAGGACATTGACGAGCATCTCAAGAAAATATTTCAAGGGCAAGCTCGTCAAGAGAGATTCGACATCACTAAGGCATTGTTCCAGTGTAAGATGGGAGCTCGAGACCAAGTAGGGGCTCACGTACTCAAGATGATTGGGTATATCGAGAATCTTGAAAGACTAGGGTTCCCTCTAGGCTAAGAGTTTGCTATAGACTTGATCCTGCAATCGTTGTCGGACAGTTATGAGAAGTTTGTCTTAACCTATAACATGAATGAAATAGATAAGACACTGCCCGAGCTCCTAGGCATGTTACGAACTGCTGAGATAAACATGAAGAAGGCCAAGCTGCTAGCCCTATATTGATGGTGCATAAAGGCAAGGGCAAGGCCAAGGGCTTCAAGAAGACGAAGTTAGGACCTAAGTCTGGACTGGAGCCCAAGTCTTCTGCATAGAAAAAGAAAGGCTTAATGAAAGAGGGAAAGTGCCACCACAGTGTTAAGGCTAGACACTGGAGGAACTGTCCTTCTTATGTGGAGGGTCTGCAAAAGCTGAGGGGAGGTATGACTTCCGCTTCAGGTATTTATGTTATAGAGATAAAACTTTCTGCTCCTTCATCCTAGGTATTGAATACCGGATGTGGTTCTCACATTTGTATAAATATGCAGGAACTAGGAAGGATAAGAATGCTGAGTAAAGGAGGGGTGGACCTGCGCGTTGGCAATAGAGCAAGAGTTATTGTTATTGCCGTGAGGGTTTATCGTCTTGCTTTGTCCAGTGGGCTTGTAATAGAACTAGATAATTATTATTTTGTTCCTTCTATAACTAGAAACCTTATAGTCATTTCATATTTGGACATGGTGGGTTTTTCTTTTATTATTAAGAATAATTGTTGTTCAATATTTAAGAATGATGTTTGTTATGACGTAGCCAAAATGTTTAATGGTTTGTATGTTTTGAACTTAGACCATCTGATCTATAATATTGAAAATACTAAAAGACTAAGAACAAATGACTCGAACCCTATGTATCTTTGGCATTGTCATTTGTGCCATATAAATGAGAAACGTATATCCAAGCTCCATAAAGATGTACTGTTGGACTCATTTGATTATGAATCATTTGAGAGATGCGAATCTTATTTGTTAGATAAGATGACTAAAGTCACTTTCACTGGCTTCAATGAGAGGGCTGATGATCTCTTGGGTATAATACATAGTGATGTATGTGAACCCATGAGTTCTATGGCTAGAGGTGGGTTTTTCTACTTTGTTACGTTTACTTATGATTTCAGTAGATACGTGTAACGACTCCATCAGTTCATATAGTATATACTAGAAGGTTCGGCCGGGGCCCCACAACATATATCACAAAACAAGCGGTGAAGTCACAGAGGGATACCAGAGTTGCGCATCCTAACTCATTGCATTCTAGCGGAAGCCTATAACACGAAGCTGAACTCCAAACATGAATGACCACCATATAAAGATCCACATTTATATATATCAGGAATGTTCACCAAATACAAATCAGTTGGCCTTATGGCCTTACAAGTGCTTATACAACAGTGACTTTAAACATTGGCGCGCAGACCGACCATATATAAACAAAACATAGCATTTTAAGCTTAGCCTTCAAGGGCTAGCGGCAGCAGCAACAACAACAACATGGACTTCAGCCTTTATATGTCCCACTCGGCTCTCCAGCACCTGTACAAGGACATTCCACCCAATGGTGGAAAACAAGGGAACGGTCAGCATTCAGCTGACCAATTTTATGACCCTACCCCTTTCTCGGGGCAGTGGTATTCCTTCCCTGCAGGCATAGCATTTCACAGGCAGATATAAACATATCATACATTGTGCTCTCACGCACATACTTTCCATCACAACTGTTAGCCACGCGGCCCAACGGTCCGTGCACTCAGGGCACATTCTTGGTGTACCTGCGAACCAGTTGACCACCACCGTATCAGGGCTGGAACCCAACGACAATATTGAGCATTTTACTCCATGGCGTGCAACCTAATATTTTAGTCTTAATGACCCGAGATTGGCCCGTAGCCCCCCATTATGTCATGGCGCGCATGCCTAAGACTCTCGATATGCATTTCTGCCAAATGCCAATTCATCCAGACACCCAAGGCAAACAACCATAACGCGGATACAGTTTAGCCTTTGCCAGTTGCTCAAATCGTTAGTTCTATAACCAGACTAACGCGGGTCGTCATCCCCTTGTCCGTTCAGCAAATAGCCATAGTGTCCTCACAGGACAGGCTTCACAATCACAGGTTAGCTAGGTGCCACGCTCAACGGTAGCGACAGAACTTATTTTCCATCCCTAGCTCTAACCAGCATTTGCGGGTATTTTCCTGTGCTTTCCTACCAGTACTTCCTGCTACTACCCTTCATAAGCACAACACAGCAAACATCACAAGCATCAAGGGTATTTTCCTGGACTCCCAATCCAGTACTTCCTGCTACTACCATTCACAGGCACAACCCATGAACATCAAGCATTACAAGGGTATTTCTTGGACTTTTAATCCAGTACTTCCTGTTACTACCCTTCACAGGTACAAACCATTCAGCACAAGCATTATACAGGTATTTTCCTGGACTACCACTCCAGTACTTCATGCTACTGCCCTTCACAGGTTTAACCCATCGACTCATAAACTACACGTTTCATCACGGAGTCTTCTCTGGTGCGTATATGCAACATCACCAATCTAGACCAACCTGTCCAGATGGGCTTCACACAACATGCCTATTTCGTACTCCATTTCCGGATTTATACGCCCAATTAGTGGGGATTCCAACAATCAACCCAAGGGAATTCCTTCACAAGCCACCCTCTGGTGGTGGAATCCCATGCATATGCCAAAACAGAAGCCTTCACATGGCTAGGAATAAAGATCGTTACCCTTGACGATCGTTTTGATGCCATGAGCTCCTAGTCGGCTGGACAGCACCGCAGCGGCCTTGCCTCCACAACGCTAGCCTCAGATTGTGAACAGGAACGTCGTAGCTCCATCGGTGGCCGGCTCCTCTTCCTCCTCCTCCTTATTCCTCTCTCTAGCTTTGTAGAAAGATAGTGGCCAAAAGAAAATGAGCTTTCTCATCTCATTTACCGGCCTTAAGGAAGCAGGGAGGGCTCTCAGCCATTGGATCCTAGATGAGAAAATGGACGGCCACGATTTTGCCACAAAGGCTAAATTTTGCCTGACACGGCCTGTGACATGCCCGTGTCACAGGCAGTGTACCTTAAGCGGTACACAACTGACTCATCCAGTCCAGTACACACCCAAGTGACACGCCCGTGTCACGGGCCATGTCACTTGACACGCCTTCAGACACGCCCGTATCTGTGGCCATGTACATCAGGCTGCACAAAACCAACTTCAACCTGATCGGAACATGGCCAGTGACACGCCCGTGTCTCAGGCCATATACCCTAAAACACACCCGTGTCGTGCCCGTGTTCACCCGGCCTCAATGCCTTAGGCACATCCAGCAAAGGACACGGCCTATGACACACCTGTGTCACAGGCTGTGTGCCAATACACGGCTGCAGACATGCCCCAGCTCAACTTCGTCGAACTGACTTCATCGACCAGAGGAGGACACGACCTCTGACACGCCCGTGTCAGAGGGTGTGTTCCCTCATTTTTTCCTAGAATGGATTTTCATCGAACTCTCGCCGGCTGCTCACCCGAGCAGGACACGCCCTGGGACACGCCTTTGTCCCAGGCCGTGTCACCCAACTTTTTCCCAATCCTCTGATTTCTAGTGTTACAACCCTCCCCTCCTTATAAAAATTTCGTCCCCGAAATTTGCACACAGGAAGGAAGTCAAACATAAGATATTTGATTCCATAATCATTTAATACAACTTGACACGTACTGCATAACAGTTACACAAAGAGCTCGGGAAATTCAGCTCGCATGGTCTGCTCTCGCTCCCATGTTAGCTCCTCACGGCCGCAATTGTCCCACCGGACTTTGACCATCCCAATTGTCTTGTTTCGCAACTGTTTATCGGCACGATCCTCGATCCGAATGGGCCTAACCTTCATCATTAGCCCATACTCCACCGACACACGATCATTCTCGATCACTTGAGCTGGATCTTTGACGGCTTTCCGAAGTACCGAGATGTGAAACAGATTATGTAAGCCACCCAAGTCTGCCGAAAGAGCTAGCCGATATGCAGCTTCCCCAACTCGCTCTACCACTTCAAACGGACCTAGGTATCGTGGACTCAACTTTTTCAGACATCGAAGCCTGGATACGCCTTTGAAGGGTTTGATCTTCAAGTATACCCAATCTCCCACCGCAAACTCCACATTCCGGTGCTTGGCATTATAGTATTTCGCTTGACGATCCTGGGCTATCAGTAGCCTTTCTCGAATAGTGCGTATCGTCGAGTTCGCTTCCTCGACTTCGTTACGTCTATACACTTTGGATTCGCTTGCTTCTGCCCAAGCCAACGGTGTACGTCACTTCCAACCATACAGAGCTTCAAACGGTGCCATACCGATGCTCGCTTGGTAGCTGTTGTTGTAGGCAAACTCCACCAGATAGAGATGATCTTCCTATCTCTTTTTAAAGTCTAGGGCGCACATTCAGAGCATATCCTCCATAGTCATGTTGGTTCTCTCAGTCTGACCATCTGTTTGGAGATGAAAGGTCATACTGAACGTCAATTTTGTGCCCAACAACTGATGGATTAGCCTCTAATCATTCGATGTGAATCGCCCATCACGATCACTTACGATGTTACGAGGAACACACCATACGATCTGCTCCACATAAAGCTTTTCCAAACTCTCCACTGAATCGTCCCGTTTGTTCGGAAGGAAGTGCACCACTTTTGTCAACCGGTCTACAATCACCCAGATCGAATCATTCCTGTATTGAGATGTTAGCAACCCGTGCATAAAATCCTTGGAAATATCATCGAACTTCCATTCTGGAATCGACAACGACTTCAAGAAACCGCCAGACTTCTGGCATTCTTCCTTTACCAAAGCACAAGTTTGACATTTGGCCACATAATACGCGACATCCTTCTTTAGTCCTGGCCACCGGAACAGCTTCTTCATGTCCCTGAACATCTTTGTGCTCCCAGGGTGAATTGAGTACTTCGTATAGTGAGCTTAGTACATCAACTCTTCCCTCAACTTACCCAAACTCGGGATGCACAAACGACCCTCTTTCCGCAAAAGGCCGTCATCCCAGGAGAATTTGCCCTCTGGCACCGTCCTTGGCATAGCGTTGGAGACTTTCATCCAGCTCTGTTGCTCGTCGAACCCTGTCCGCAAGGTCACACTGCACCTCCGTCCAGTTCAAACATGCATCGGCTGTAGAATTCTTGTTAACACAAGAAATCTCGAATGCTTCCAACTCCTGTATTAGACGTTCATCGTGCTTCTGCAACCAATTATCCCTTGCCGGAGCCCGCCGACTCAAGACATCAGCGACCATATTTCCCTTCCCAGGAGTATAATGAATCTCAAAGGTGTAGTCCCCAAGGAACTCCAACCACCTTCGTTGTCGCATATTCAGATCCTTCTGCTCCAATAAGTACTTTAGGCTCTTATGGTCCGTGAAAATCTCCACTTTCACGCCATAGATATAATGTCGTCATAACTTTAGTGCAAAGATCATTGCCGCCAACTCTAAGTCGTGGACAGGATAATTTCTTTCATGCTCCTTTAATTGGTGTGAGTCATAAGCAATCACATTCCCATTTTGCAGAAGAACGCAACCTAAGCCGCTCCCTGAAGCATCACTATAGACCTCGAATCCGTCGGTACCACATGACGATATCAACACAGGTATCATGGTCAGCCGACTCTTCAGCTGTTCAAAAGCTCGCGCGCACTCCGGCATCCAAACAAACTTTTGATCCTTTCTCGTCAGTGTGGTTAGAGGTAAAGCGATCTGCAAGAAGTTTGCAACAAACCGTCTATAGTAGCCCGCCAGTCCAAGGAAGCTCCTGACTTAGGCTACCAAAGACAACACCGGCGACTCCTAGATGGCCCTGATCTTTGTCAGATCCACTTCTATGCCTTCTCCACTTACCACATGGCCAAGAAAAGCCACTGAAGATAGCCAAAACTCGCACTTCGAGAACTTGGCATAGAGCTTATGCTTCCTCAAAGTATGCAACACCAACCACAATTGGTTTTCGTGATCAGCTTCTTTTTGCAAGTACACCAAGATATCATAAATGAACACAATCACGAACAAGTCCAGGTACTCTTGGAACGTTCGGTGCATCAGATCCATAAACACCGATGGCCCATTACACAGCCCAAACGACATTACCGTGAACTCATAATGACCGCAATGTGTTCCAAATGCGGTCTTGAGAATGTCACCTTCCCGAATCCTCAATTGGTAATAAGCAGATTTCAAATCCAACTTGGAATAGACGGTTGAGCCCACTAGCTGATCGAACAACTCGTCAATCCGTGGAATCAGATACTTGTTCTTCTCGTTCAGCTTGTTCAGTTCGCGATAGTCAATACATAACCGCAAGCCACCGTCCTTCTTTTTCACAAACAGAACAGACGCGCTCCAAGGTGGCATGCTTGAGCGTATATAACCATGCTCCAGCAACTCTTGCAATTGGATTTTCAACTCCGCCATCTCCTTTGGCGCGATGCGATTTGGCGAGCGGGCCACAGGTTTCGCACCTGGCACCAGCTAGATCGTGAAGTCGATCTCTCGCTGGGGTGTTAGCCCAGGGAGATCCTTGGGAAACACATCTGCAAATTTTGATACAACCAGAACATCGCTCATACTGGCCTTGGGCTCAACAACCTGAATCAGCGTGACATATAACTCCGTGCCCTTCCGAACAGCCTTGACGACTTGGAGTGCAGACATCAACGTCCTGCCCACTCCTTGCATACCCGCGAACTTTGTCTCCTGCTCGATATTCTGTCCCTACGTGATCTCTTTGGCATTACAATCAATCAAGGCATGCTGCTTCGCGAGCCAATCCATACCAAAGATCACGTCAAATTCCGATATTGGCAATACAGATGCAGTCAAACAGAAATCCCAACTTCCTATTTGCACTGCCACATCGCAAGCCTTATCAACAAGCATCATACAACCATTCGGTAACACCACCCTGACGCTATCTGTCTTCACACGACTAGGTATCCCAAGTCGAGCTGTAACACTCACTATCCGTCACATAGCATATAGCAGTAGGTCCGGCCGGGGCCCGACGTCATATACCACAAACAGACCGAGTGGTTACTCAATGGAAACTATACAACTAATATTCAACGTCCTATACAGAGTCATTCTAGCAGAAGCAATTTAAAGTTGCAAATTAAAGAACCCAGCCACAAGCATGAATGTCCACTACAAAACCCAATAGGAATGAAGTACAATACACCAGTACAATGGCCTTAAGGCCTTACAATTGTTTACTCAAATAAAATGTGTCTTCCATATCACGGCACGCAGGCCGGTCATACATGAATAAACAAGTAAACACTCAAAATAGGCCTTCGAGGGCCGGCTTCTCAACTTGGGCTTTGGCCAGCTATTTATCGCTCGGCTCCGCAGCACCTGCAAGCAACAATCCACCGTACAGTGGCAAACAAAAGCAACGGTCAGCTATGCTGACCAAATTATAACGATCCCGCCCCCATAATCGGGGTGGCGAAGCTCTTTCCCTACACTTTGTTAGCATAACCAAGCAGTATAGTGAATAAACACTTCATCACAGGCATGGGCACACACGACCTCACACCCCGTGCTCTCAGGGCACATTCTCGGTGAACCGGTCAACGTCACATAAATTTAAGCCATAGATGTCTCGGTCTTGCCACTGCCACTAGGACGACCAATCTCGTGAGCATTTAGGTCCTTCCGGCCGATGTCACGTCAAATTAAACCATAGACAACCCGAGACCTCCTATCTATGCCAACGGTAAGTCCCACGTAGCTTTAGGTCACTCATACCAAACTACATAGACCGGGCACGGTTCCGCTTAACTCGTTGCTCACACCGCAACGTCAATTTAATCTATATGAGCGGGTTAGCTCCCCGAGTCCCAAATTGTTTACACACATCACATAACCCAGTTATGTTCAAGTTGGCTCCCAGGCCACCATGTTGGCAGAATCACGCATCTTCCCAGTTTTCCGGGGGCACCTTGGAGTTAATTCCTTAGGCTCCCTGTTGTAATCTACCACGTAGAAAACCTGAAAAACAATCATTCGCACGAAGTCTTCTCCGGCCATTCACGCAATGCAACATCACCAATCCAGACCAACTTGTCCGGGTAGGCTTCACACATCATGCCTATGTCCGTTCTCTATTACGGACTCTACATGTACACAACGGGGACTATTCATGTCTACCCAAAGGAACGCCTCAACTCATCGCAAACTCGCGAGAGCAGGCTTCCTATGCAAAGGAAAAGAGAACTTCACATGTCTTAGGATGAGAATCGTTACCCTAGCATTTTTCCTTGGCGCCATGGAAATGTATGCAGATGAAAAGCACCGCAATCTCCTTGCCTCCGTAGATCTGAAGTCGGCTCGCGATTTGGAGCTCCGAAGCTCCGTCGGTGACCGGATCTAGCCTCCTTTCTTCTTCCTTGCTCCCCCCTCTCTCTAGACTTTAGAAAGAGACTAAGTGAAAGAAATGAGGGATTTGAAATCCTATTCCTGGGTATATCCTAGTAGGAACAACCCCCAGCCGTCGGATCCAAAAATAAGGAAACGAACGGCCACGATTCGGAGCTGAAATGCAAAATCTGGGTCGTGCTCCCAATTCACTGTCGAAATCGACGCGTCTCAAAAAGAACACGGGCACCCAACATGCCCGTGTTTGACTTGACACGCCCGTGTCATCCAGTACACGCCCGTGTTCCCGGGCATGTTCCTCCATCGACACAGGACCAACACCAACCCAAGAAGCACACGGGTCTTGGACACGCCTGTGTCCCAATTGACACGCCCGTGTCTACCTGACATGGCCCGTGTACCGACCTCGTGTCTTAACCACGCCACAATCCGACTTCAACCCGAGATGGACACGGCTTGTGACACGCCCGTGTCCCAGGCCGTGTTCGCTGCTCGATGATCGTCGACTCAAAAATTCGTCGACCTCTCGACCAGGTCGTCGACTCAAGCACGACACGCCCTGGGACACGCCCGTGTCTCCGGCCATGTTCGCTGCTCGACGATCGTCGACCCAAAATTCGTCGACCACTCGGCCAGATCATCGACACGAGCACGACACGCCCCTGGGACACACCCATGTCCCAGGCCGTGTGCCCCCTTCCAAATTCCAAACTTGGCTCAAAACGCCTCCCGTCGCTCTTTTGAGTTTCAGTGCATTGCAACTCTCTCCCTCTTAAAAGAATTTCATCCCCGAAATTACATAAAGGAAAGATAAACACAAAACTTAAATGGTACCTGAGTGAAACAACTCCGGGTACTCCTCAAGCATGGTCTACTCTCGCTCCCACGAGAGCTCCTCCCGACCGCAGTTGTCCCAACAGAACTTGACCATCCTGATCTCTTTGTTGCGTAGCCGCTTGACTTCCGAGTCCTCAATTCGTACGGGCTTGACCTTCGTCGTCAACCCATTATCCACCGGCACTTGATCCACCGCGATCACATGTGAAGGCTCTTGCACCGCCTTTCATAGCACCGATATATGGAATACATCGTATAGACCACTAAGCTCCACTGATAGCTTCAACCGATACGCTGCTTCTCCAATCCGCTCCAGAACCTCAAACGGTCCAAGGTACCTCGGGCTTAGCTTCTTCAATCGCCACACCCGCGAGACACCCTTGAATGGCTTGATCTTCAAGTACACCCAGTCGCCAACAGCGAACTCCACGTTCCTGTGCTTGGCATTATAGTACTTAGCCTGGTGGTCCTGAGCGATTAGCAACCTCTCTCGAATTATTCGAACCAACGACGTTGCATCTTCCACCTCTTTACGCTTGTACAACTTTGACTCGCCTGTTTCCAACCAAGACAACGACGTGCGACATCTTCTACCATAGAGGGTCTCAAAGGGCGCCATTTGTATGCTCGCCTGGTAGCTATTATTTTACGCGAACTCCACCAAGTATAGGTGGTCTTCCCACTGCTTTCCAAAGTACAGGACGCACATGCGAAGCATGTCTTCCATTGTCCTATTGACTCTCTCGGTTTGCCCATCCGTGTGCGGATGAAAGGCTGTGCTAAAACTCAGCTTTATTCCCAACATCTGCTGCACCAGCCTTCAATCATTGGATGTGAACCGCACATCTCGGTCACTCACGATGATGCGGGGTACACCATGAAGCCACACAATATTGTCCACATACAACTTTGCCAATTTCTCTACGGGATCACCCTTCCTATGCGAAATGAAGTGCGACACCTTCATTAGATGATCTACGACCACCGAAATGGCGTCGTTACCCTTTTGCGACCTTGGCAACCCGTGTACAAAGTCCATAGTAATGTCGTCAAACTTCCACTCCGGAATAGGCAAGGACTTCAAGAATCCTCCAGGCTTTTGGCATTCTGCCTTCACCAAGGCGCATGTCTGACACTTCGCCATGCACAGTGCCACATCCTTCTTTAGTCCTGGCCACCAGAACAATTTCTTCACATCGCGGTACATCTTCGTGCTCCCCGGGTGAATCGTGTACTTGGTATGATGCGCCTCGTACAATAATTCCACCCGCAAAGTGCCCATATTTGGGATGCACAGACGGTCGTCTTTCCAAAGCAATCCATCAACAACCTCATATTGGGAATTTGACCCATCCAAAGCCTCTATCATGAGCTGCTTCATGCTGCTATCAACATCCAAAGCCTGCCGAATCCGATTAACCAGGTCATATTGAACTTCCATCCAGTTCAATAGCGCTTCAGCACTCGACTGCTTGTCTACGCAAGAGATCTCCAACGCCTCCAACTCCCGAACCAACCGCTCGTCATGGACTGATAGCCAATTGGCTTGAGCTGGGGCCCGACGACTCAACGCGTCCGCAACTGCATTGCCTTTACCAGGCACGTAGTGGATCTTGAACGTGTTGTCCCCCAGGAACTCCATCCATCTACGCTGCCGCATGTTTAGATCTTTCAGATCCAACAAATACTTCAGGCTCTTATGGTCGGTATAGATATCGACCTTCACCCCATACAAGTAGTGCCTCCACAGCTTCAAGGCAAAAATCACGGCCGCTAACTCCAAGTCATGGACCAGATAATTCCTATAGATGCATGAGAACTATGCTCATCTCAAAACTAGGTGAGGTGAGCGTGGGCATAAATTTGGGAACCTAAATTGAAAAATCAGCGCCCACTTCTGCCCACTCCTCCTCCACCGGACAACTATGCTCATCAAACTCAGCGGATTAGCTCTGGTAGTCGCAGTCACCAGTCCGGCGGACGTGCTTCTTCCCACTACCTCTGCTCTCACTGTGGCCGCACCGGCGATACTTTCGAACGTTGCTGGACGAAGTATCCCCATCTTCGACCCTCCGGTGACTCTTCCACCGCCTCTTCCAAGCCGTCTGCCTCCGTGGTCACATCCTCGGGTAGTGCCCACGTGGTTACTCAAGGTAAATGGCTTATCGACTATGGTGCAACTAATCACATGACGGGCAATCCTTAGTGCTTCTCTCTACTCGACCATCATGATCGGTTGCCCCCGGTCCTCGTTGCAGACGGTTCTCCCTCCCCGGTTCATGGGTCGGGAGTGGTTCATGTTACTCCGTCCCTTCGGCTAGCGGACACTCTCTATGTGCCCAAGTTTCCGTGCAATTTATTGTCGGTTACATCTTTATGCAAGCAGCTTCAGTGTTCTGTGACGTTTACTCCGACTTCTTGTTCTTTTCAGGATCCGAGCTCCCAACAGACGATTGCTACTGGGACTGAGAACGGCGGCCTCTACTTCCTCGATAACATTTCCGCCTTGTCCGCCTTCTCATCTTCTTGTCCGGATCTTCTCTAGTGGCATCTCCGCCTCGGTCATCCTCCACCACGGCTTCTACATCAGCTTCTGCCCCACCTCTCTCCCTCTAGTACTCCTCTCCACTGCGACGCTTGTCAACTAGGCAAGCATCACCGTTCCTCCTTCCCGCCGAAGCAAGGTCGGGGCTCTACTCGTCCGTTTGATCTTGTCCACTCTGATGTCTGGGGACCTGCTCCTACCCTCACCATTGGTCGGGGTAGTTCTTATTTTGTAACCTTTATTGATGATTTTTCTAGATGTACTTGGGTGTATCTCTTGCGAGATCACTCTGAACTTTTCGATGTATGACTCTCTTTTTATCAATTAATTAAAACTCAGTTTGGTGTTTGTATTAAAATCTTTCGCTCAGACAATGCTAAAGAATATCTGAGTCATGCTTTTGCCTCTTTTTGTGTGCAACATGACATTATTCATCAGACTAGCTGTGTTTATACCTCCCAACAAAATGGGGTGGCGGAACGCAAAAATCGTCACCTCCTCGATGTCGCTCGCACATTGATGACCCAGATGCATGTCCCTCGCTCATATTGGGGCTATGTTGTTCTCCTTGCCTGCTACCTCATCAATCGCCTTCCCTCCACAGTTCTCCACGGGAAAACCTCATTCTCCATTCTGTATCCGGGCAAGGAGCCTTTTCCTCTCCCTCTCTGCATCTTTGGGTGCACTGCATTTGTGCATGCCCCCTCTGCCACCCATGATAAGCTATCCCCTCGATCCACCAAATGTGTCTTTCTAGGGTACTCCACCACTCAGAAAGACTATTGTTGCTTTAACCCCGTTCTTCGTCAGCAGTTCGTCTCCGCTGACGTTACCTTCTTCGAGAATGCCTCCTACTTCTCGGATGCCTCCTCTTCTCTTCCCCCAGCTTTTGATTCTCCTGCTATTCCCTGCGTTCCCTCGTCTCCTACTGCGATATCCCCCCTACACCGTCTTCGTCCACTCCTCTCCCTCCACCTCTCTCTCCCACTTCTCCGCCACCGTCTCCCTCATCTCCTCCGTTGTGGCTCTCTCCTCCCGGGCCAGCTCTCTCTGCCACGGATGCTCCGGATGTCGAGGGACCCGCCGACCTTGATCTTCCTGTCGCTCTTCGCAAAGGGGTGCGGACGTGTACCCTACACCTCATTGCTGCTACTGTTTCATATGATCGTCTTACCTCTTCTCGCAGGGCCTTTGCGCTGGCTATCTCTTCCAGTGCCACACCTCGTTCCTACCAGGAGGCCCTCGTTATTCCTCACTGGAAGATGACCATGGATGTGGAAATGGCAACCCTCACGGAGCGGGGTACCTGGACTTTTGTTCCTCCTCCCTTTGGTACTGATGTTGTTGGGTGTCGCTGGGTCTTTGTGGTCAAATTTGGCCCGGACGGCACAGTGGACCGTTATAAGGCTCGCCTTGTTGCTAAGGGTTTTACTCAGACCTATGGGGTTAATTACTTTGACACCTTCTCTCCCTTGGCTCGTCTCAGCACTATACGAGTCCTTCTCTCTGTGACGGTCAATCGAGATTGGCCGATTTCCCAACTGGATGTAAATAATGCCTTCTTTTATGGTGATCTTCAGGAGGCCATCTACATTGAGAAACCTCTGGGGTATGTTGCTCAGGGGGAGACACGAGTATGCCGGCTGAAGAAGACAATCTATGGCCTCAAGCAAAGCCCTCGAGCTTGGTTTGACAAGTTCAACGACATCGTGGCGGCCGTTGGTTTTGCGTGCAGCTCTGCCGATCACTCGCTATTTATTAGCAAAACCTCCTCGGGACTGGTGGTTCTTGCTGTGTACGTCGATGATATTCTTCTCACTGGTGATTATCAGGAAGGGGTTGTCACAACCCGCATTTTCCCAGCATTTAAAATACTATCAGAGTAGGGGAACTACGCATTGTGATGCCACGTCACGTAGGGGACATCTACTGACATTAAGGCAACTCATCGTCTCTCGCAACTTATAGAAATCATTTTTTTAAACTCAATGTGATCCAAATATAATTTATGCACAATATGCAAAGTCGTGTCCCTCGGCTAGGTGGATCAACTAGTCCACGGTTTGAAAATATAGTTTTACGTAGTGAAAAAAATAATTTATTCATTTGGTGACCTAAATGCTCGTGAAGACCAAGTGAGGTGCACCATGCAGTATCAGACGTCTAGATTTACTGTACGTAAAAGTAGATTTATCATGCGTAGAAAGTAATGAGATTAACATTTCAAATCATGGTATGCAATGCTCCAACTGCGTTAGCATATCTAAGCAAGGGGCTCCCAAGCCAACTCATAACTAATCATTCCAGAACAAGTGTCCAAAAGTAAACAAAGAGTAACAACAGCAAAGTAGCAGAAAGTCTAACTAAGCGGCACCATGGGCGTCAACACCTGACATGAACCCATGGGTCGGCAAGTTCGTAGAAAACCCTACCCAAAGAGGGTCAGAAAACGGAAACTGACACAGCTCGCACTAACACCTGCTATAGTCCAGAACCTGAGGAATTCAAAGAAAGAACACCTCAGAAACAAGTTACAAGTGACGAAGAAAACAGGAAAGTAAGCAAACCTCCGCGAGACCGGAGGGAAACAGTAGCTGCAAGGGTCAGATTAAACAAAACTAGCCATAACTAGCAATAGAAATCAATCGGAAAAGAGCCCGCCAAAAGATGAGTGGAGACGGACAAAATCAAACTCACCACAGACAAATAACATTCATTTTCCAGATTATTAATCTTATTCAAATTAAAGAGTCTGATCAGCTCATCAGAAAACAAAAGAGAAACTGTGCGGGGATAAAACCATCACACATCGTCACAGCCCTCAGAGCATCGCACCGGCGGCACCGCCAACATCGTGTACGACCTCTAACAGATTTATCATTTTAGAAGATCATCGCACCGGTGTGTTGGGTACATTGGAATATATGTACCTGATTTGAATAAGCCTCACCCTACTCAATGATATACATCAAGGTGTATTTGATGTGCTTTGAGTTTATGTGTGCAGGTTAAGTAATTGCAGGGAAAGCATAAAAGTTTCTAAGTCCATGTGTCGACACCTAGAAGAAAAGTGTCGACACTTAAGAAGGCTTGTGTCGACACCTAGAGAAGCTGTGTCGACACTTGCAGTAATTGTGTCGACACCAGGAAGGCAGAGTCGACACCAGAAGAAATGTGTCGACACATACAGACAGTGTCGACACACAGTGAAGAATTGTCTACATAATCAGTGTCGACACTTAGAAGCAGTGTCGACACCCAGAGAAACTTTGTCGACATCAGAAGTGTCGACACCAGGAAGCTATGTCAACACTCAGCGAACTTCAACAAAGTTTAAGTACAAGTGTCGACACAAAGGAGATGTGTCGACACTCAGCAAAGTTTCAACACATGAAGAATGTGTCGACACAAAGGAGATGTGTCGACCCTCAGCAAAGTTTCAACACAAGAAGAATGTGTCTACACGAAGGAGATGTGTCGACACTCAGCAAAGTTTCAACACATGAAGACAAGTGTCGACACAAAGGAGTTGTGTCGACACACAGCAGAAATCAACTAAGTATTGAAGAAGAAGTACTTGTGTCGACACACTTAATCAGTGTCGACACATTCAACAGAAGGCTTGTGTCGACACACAGGATCAGTGTCGACACATTCTGAAGAAGCAGTGTCGAGTAGCTGTTACAACAACACAAGGAGTTGTGTTGATACCATGAAGGCTAGTGTCGACACTTAGTCTACTTGTGTCGATACTTAGTCTATTTATGTCGACACATAAAGATTATCTGTCTCGACACTTTCAGACAGTGACAGAGATTTCAAGAAGTGACTGGATGACTTGACAGCTGCCATTTTCAACCAGTCAACTGCAACTATCAAAGCTGTCAGAAGGTTGTTAGAAACTGGATCAGCCGGTTACCTTGGAGGAAGACTATTTATAGACCTTTCTCCTTCGACAGAAAGTATCAAGGAAGTAATCAATCAATTGAATCACAACAAAAAAAGGAAGAAGATCTTCAAGTGAAGATCTAAGAAGTTGGAGAGAGAGAGAGCTCCTTCTAAGAAGAACAGCTGTTGAACCAGGCTGATAAGTAAGATTCAGATCGAGATCTGATTCACAAGATAGCAGTTGATTGAAGATCATCTGCACAGGAGATTCAACCCTAATGTGTTCTAATTCAAGAAGCTTTGAAGAAAGCCAAGGATGGTTGATCTCTGTCTAGTTCTTCCAAGAACTCATCAAGAAGCCAGTCAATTCATCTCTCTCTTTCTGAATTGTGGTTATTTACTTTGTAAACTTTATATTCTGTAGGATCTTGTATAGATCTGAGTTGTAAGCCTAAAGTATAAAGGCTAAGGTAGGGCTTTAATGCCTGAGTGTAGGAGATTCTATTCTCTGAGTGTAGTCCTTGATTGAAGGCTGAGGTAGGGCTGTTTAGCCTGAGTGTAGGTCTTGGTGAAGACTGAGTGGTAAGGCTTTATGCCTGAGTTGTAGGAGTGGGGTCACTCTGAGTTTTAGGAACCTGTTTGTTGTTCTGAGTTGTAAGATCTGAGGATCTGAGAAGAAGTGGAGAAGTTAGGCCGAATCTAGTACACTACTAGATAGGCGAAGGGGGAAAGTGGATGTACCCAGACCTTGGGGAACCACTATAAAAATCTGTGTGTACTCTGTGTGTGTGATTAATTCTGTGATTGATGTATTATCTGTGCTGAATTGCTGTAGAGAATTGCAAATACAGGTCTTATTATTCAGTGTTTTTGCCTGTAATTTTAAAAAGATTAAGTTCACCTATTCACCCCCCCCCCCCCCTCTAGGTGATTAGGTACTATTTCTTTCAAGTGGTATCAGAGGGAGGTTACTCAAAAAGAGACATAACAGACTGAGTAAGATCCTGTAGGCAGAATCAGAATAATCAAGATTCAAGAAAATGGGTTCTAGTGAGAATCACAAAGAGCTGGGGTCCTTGAAATTGTCAATCTGTAGAAAAGAGATATTTGGCATTTGGAAAGAGAGGGTTAGACTTTTTATGGAAGCCTCTGACCCAAGAATATACATTACAGTCAAAGAAGGGTCATATGTGCCAATGAAAGTATCTGTTCTGGATGCAAATCAGAGAACTCCCAAAGACTATTCAGAAATGACTAAAGATGAAATTATTCTGACCACTATGGACAAGAGGGCCCAGAATATTATTGTTAGTGCAATTGATGATGCAACATTTCAGAATTTAATTCACTGTAAAACTTCTAAAGAAATGTGGGACACATTAATTGTCTATATGGAGGGATCAGAAGAAGTAAGACAAGACAGGAAGTCTTTGTTAAATCAAAAATATGAAAGCTTTAGACAAGGAAAGTCTGATAGTATTACTGAATGCTACAAGAAGTTCTATAGGATAGTAAATGAATTGATATCCTATGGAAGAGAATTCAGCAACTATGAGCTGAATGACAAGTTCTTAAGATCCCTGACTAAGGACTGGGATACCAAGATTTGTGACATTAGGGAAATGGCCAAATTAGCTGATATACCTCCTCCAACTTTGTTTGGAAAACGGTTATCTTATGAGATGCAGTTAATGGTTAGAAAGGAGGAAGAAAAGACTACTATAGTGGAGCACAAGGAGAGATCTGTGGCCTTCAAGACTGAAGCCACTAGGAAATATAAAAGCAAGTCTCCATCTCCACATCAAAATGTTGCTGAGGCTGAGACAGATGAGTCAGAAAACAAGAATTCAGATAGCAGTGAAAGTGATGAAGACTTTGCTGCTTTTACAAGACATTTTCAAAAGTTTCTGAAGAAGAAGAAGTGGAGGTCTAAGCCATCCACTTCACAGACAAAAGATGACTACTATCAGAATAGGAAGTCATCAAGGAATGACAGAAGAAAGTCCAAGTCAAGTAAAACTACATCCTCAAAGATTGTATGTTATTGTTGCAATAGACAGGGACATGTAGTGGCTGACTGTCCTGAAAAGAGGAAGGAGTCAACTGATAGAAAGAAGACACAGTTTAAGGGCAAAAAGGAAAAGTCCTTTGTTGGTAAGAAAGACAAAAGTTTGACTGATCAGTCATCATCAGAAACAGATTCAGAAGCTGGAACCTATATTGGGTTGTTTGCTGAAGAGGAGGAAGATGAGTTCATGCAGTTAATGAATTCAATTTATGAGCATGAGGACAATCAGTGCAAAGGGCTAATGGCCTTATCTGAAGGAGACAAAATCCAGGATCAGCCTGGACCAAGTAAGGTACAAAATTGTTCTTCTAGTTCAATTTCTTGTATTGAGTCAGAATCAGATACATCTGCATCAAGTGATGTGGTTGGGTCTGAATCTGAAGGTGATATTCATCAGTTAATTGATGAATATAGGGACTTGTTGCAGGCCTTAAAAAAAAGCAAAACCTTGGCCAAAAATCAGGCAAAGGAGATTGCTAGTCTTAAATTGGCTGCTGCTGATTCAGACAAGTTGTTTGATCAGAAACTGAATGAAATAGCCAGGCTGAAGAACATTACAGTTATTCAGATGGGAACTATTACATTTAAGAATGATCAAATTAGGAATCTGGAGGTTAGACTTCAGAAGGAGAAGGATATTGTGGCTAGCTTTTCTAAACTCAAATCTGTTTTACCCTTGATAGATTAGTTTGTACCTCATAAGGGTAAGGCTGGATTAGGATTTACAAAACCTGTCTGGACTGCTAGGTCCAAGTCTAAGGGCAAAGCCCCAGCACTAAACAAAAAGCCTGTTGTGGATACTTCAGCCAGGGTTGTACGTAAACAAAGGTACAATAGGTTTGAGTGCTGGTGTTGTGGCAAGATAGACCACTTTTGTTGATGCGCGAAAACGGCACCGGGGGCACAGCTATCATCGAGGGGGTGTTTGGTCTCACAGGCTAGGTGAGGAGGGAGGAGAAGGTTGCGGGGGTAGGGGAGAGGGAAGCTTCTGAGTGCTCGAGAGGTGAGCAAACAGCTTGCTCAAGGAGGGTTGCGGGGGTAGAGGAGAGTCTGTTGAGAGCAGAGGAGAGGCTTGATCAACAGAGAGGGTTGATCAAGAGAGGAAGAGGAGGGAGACCAGGAGCGATCGAGCAGACAGTAACCACGACGGTTGCACTTACAGGTTGGCTGCCGAGAAGAACTGATCTGAGCTGAAGGCAAGGCTTGCTGAGCAGAGGAGCAAGGCTTGCTGAGCAGAGGAGCAAGGCTTGCTGAGCAGAGGAGCAAGGCTTGCTGAGCAGGGAGCAAGGCATGCTGAGCAGAGGAGCAAGGCTTGCTGAGCAGAGGAGCAAGGCTTGCTGAGCAGAGGAGCAAGGCTTGCTGAGCAGAGGAGCAAGGCTTGCTAAGCAGGGAGCAAGGCTTGCTGAGCAGAGGAGCAAGGCTTGCTGAGTAGAGGAGCAAGGCTTACTGAGTAGGGAGCAAGGCTTGCTGAGCAAAGAAGAGAAGAGGGGTCCGCTAGCAGCGGCAACAACACACTTCGCCCGTCGCGGCCTAAATGCCACTCTTGTGACGGGTTTTCCTTTGATTAATAGCTAGAGATTACAAGCTTACAAGTACACATTCACAACAAAATCATTAAAGGGGTACAAAGAGAAGCTGGCGGCTAAGGGAGAAGAAATTGCCAGAGAGTAGAGAAAAGAAGTTGTCTGAGACTAAGTAAAAGAGGCTGACATACTTGCTGGAGGACTGGAAAACTGAGTCTGCAGAGTCTGCTGGCAAGCTGGCGGAGAGCTGCGCGGACAGGAAAACGGAGTCCGCAGAGTCTGCTGGAAGGCTGATGACGGACTGCGCGGACAGGAAAACGGAGTCTGCAGGGTCTGCTGGCAAGACTTATTTCCACCTTCGGTCCCCCTGAATGAGAGGAATCAGGGGCTATTTATAGGCCCGGGGAAGATCTTCAAGGAGCGGGGCCCAGTGACGTCAGCATGATGACCTGCGCGGACTCCGCGGACTGGAAATTGGAGTCCGCCATTATTGAGCGAAGCAGACAGGAGACCGGGAGAAAATGGGGCCGCCCCCTGGCGGGCGGCCTGGGCGGACTCCGGGTGGAGTCCGCCCGGCAGGCCGGTCCGCCCCCTGGCGGGCGGCCTGGGCGGACTCCGGGTGGAGTCCGCCCGGCAGGCCGGTCCGCCCCCTGGCGGGCGGCCTGGGCGGACTCCGGGTGGAGTCCGCCCGGCAGGCCGGGCCGCCCCCTAGCGGGCGGCCTGGGCGGACTCCGGGTGGAGTCCGCCCGGCAGGCCGGGGCCGCCCCCTTGCGGGCGGCCTGGCGGACTCCGGGGGGAGTCTACCCGGTGGAATCGGGGCCGCCCCCTAGCGGGCGGCCTGGCGGACTCCGGTGGAGTCCGCCCGACGGAACCGGGGCAGCCCCCTAGCGGGCGGCCTGGCGGACTCCGGGGGGAGTCCGCCCGGCAGAGAGCGGAGGCCGCCCCCTGCGGGCGGCCTGGACGGACCCCGGGGGAAGTCCGCTTGGCTGGCTGCGAAGCGGGCGCCCTCCTGTGGGCGAGATCCAGATGGTCGGCTGCCTCCTGCAAGGAAAAGCATTGCACGGTTAGCGGGCATAACCGTATGGCCTGCGAGGGTGAGCTATGGGAACAGCCCGCCGTCCCGCAGGGCATGCGGTTGCAAGGGAACCTAGACGGACAGGGAAAATTGTCCGCCTACGCTGGAGCTTGTCGCGATCAAAAGGGAGAATCTAAGGAGCGCAACTAGCCAGCTGGCTACCTTGGGAAGGATCGCTGATTTCTGGGTTAACATAATCCCCGCCTTTTTTAAGTTCCGAAGGGAACTTCGA
Organism: Platanthera guangdongensis; assembly: GCA_039583875.1. NCBI lineage: Eukaryota > Viridiplantae > Streptophyta > Magnoliopsida > Asparagales > Orchidaceae > Platanthera > Platanthera guangdongensis. The sequence goes on from CM077157.1 coordinate 54,985,072, forward strand.
AAAAGTTGGAGACCCACGAAAATCGTGATCCACCCCAAAGGAAAGAGAAGGGGAGGCAAGGAGAGATAGAACCTGAAGACTCTCCTTACAAGCTTGGTGTTTCCTGTCTATTTTCCTGCAAGAGGAAAGTTAAGGTAAGAATGTATGAGTGGTACATCGAGTGTGTACCTGAGTTTGCTTTTGCAAAACGAAGAAGGTGAGTCTTCCATTAAGTTCTGCAAAACAAAAGTGAGGGAAAACAGAAAGGCATAATAACTTGCAAGTACCTGCTATCCTCTGCAAAAAAGGGAAGGAAGAAGAGTATACAAGAAAGAAAAATGAGTTGCAAGTACCTGGAAGGAACTTGCAATTCTTTGGAGGTTTCTGAAAAAGAAGAGTTAAAAGTACGCACAGCGCATGAAAGTAACTTGCAAGTACCTGAATGGAGCTTGTAAGTGTCGGTGATCTCTGCAAGAAGAAAGTTAGAGACAGGTATTGTATACAAAGATAAGCTGCATGTACTTGAATTTGACTTGCAGATGACTGCTAACCACTGCAAAGTGAAGAGTGAGTAGCAGATATAAAATAATGATTTAAACTGCAAGTACCTGGATGAGGTTTGCAAGTATATGTTGTCCTCTACAAAGAGAAAAGTTAGAAGCAGACAATATGCATATGAAAGGAGCTTGCAAGTACCTGTGGAGAAGGCTTGCAAGGATTTGCTAACCTCTGCGAGGAGAGGAATTAGAAGCAAACAAGACGTGAAGATAACCGCACCAAAATTGTTGAGATAACTCATGAAGGTTGATGAGATAAGGTCGATATGACCAAGTAGCAGGAAAAATGCCCGATGAACATTATCATGAAGTCCAGATTAATGAATCGAGCGTTAGTTGTCGATATGGCTGGATGGACATGATCAAAATGAATGCCAGAATCCTTTTGGTAGGTTGGATTAACCTGTTCACCTGTGAAAGGAGGGAAGAGAGAAAAGGAGGTCTACACTCGGAATGACTAAAGAGGGTTGAATGCTGCCACAGGTGTTCCCCGTGGGCCTTATGCATCACTTGCCCGAAAAATCATCCCGAGTATAGTCCTACTCAAAGCGGGATGGCCACGCATCCTCAAGGAGGGCACAAAAGAGAAAAGTAAGGAAAAGATCCTGAGAAGGATCGCTAGAAGCAACGCTCTCTTGCCTTGGGCACAAGCATCACTGATCAACGAGACGGGTTGCGCCAAGAGGCCTAGCTTGTCTGTGTATTGATCAGTGGAGTTGTGAGAACCCGAGAAGGCACGGATCGAGGATACCGGAGTGTTCAACAATCACAGTTAGGTGATGATCGAAGAGACAAGGCTACGCTTGGTCGCCATTGCTTGTCAAGCAAAGATCATCATGACTGTAATGTATCCTAAGCAGAGCATAGCAGAGCTAACACATGGGGCTCCCCTAGCACACACTCTGTGTCAGATGCCGGCCAGGATCCGAAATCTGAAGCCCATTCCCGCGATTGAACTGCTCCCACTACACATATGGGTATACTCCCGCCATATGTGGTCGTAGCGGTTGTGCGAGAACAATCAATGGAGGGAACGTTTCCGATTCGGTGATATCTCATTGGCGTACCGATCCTTAGAGAGAGAGAAGAGAGAAAGGAGCAACACAAGAAGGGAACTGTGTCAGTATAAGATCCCTGATAAAAAGCTTTGCAGAAAAGCAAGTAAAGAACACTGAGAAGTGTTTGATGAATTGAAAATGTTTGAAGAGAGAGAGCAAGGGTTGAGATAACCCATGAAGCTCGCTAGGAGCCTTGGAGGACTGTGAAGTCCATCGCTTTCTCAGAAAAGCCTTCCAAGCACACCCTCATCATCGGCGTCGAAACATTCGACGGCTGAGTTAACAACGAGGAGAGGAGGCTCTTCGACTTGGTTCACTCCCATTTAGGAGCAAGGAGCGTCTACTACTCCTTTGCCCTTTGAAGTTGCTGGATCAGGGCGTTCTTCTTTAGGGAGCAGGTCATGCATCTTTCCCTGCCGGAACATCCTTTGCACAAGCTGCCGGAATACTCGGCAGTCTTCTGTTAAGTGACCTGGTTCTTTGTGAAATTCGCAGTAAGGCTCTGAGCCCCTAGATATTTGATCTGCTGGGCGATAGGGCTTCTTGAAGTTTGCCCTGTCTTTCATGATCTGGATTACTTCTTGCATGACGTCGTCAAGATCAGACTCATGCAAGTCGCTGTCATGTTGCTGTTGAACTGCTGCTGTTTGCAAAGACGGAGCTAGCGGCAGCAATGGGTCTTGAGCATGATCGCGGCTCGGGAAGGAGTATCGATGGCGATGAATCCTTCTCTCCTTCTATGAGTGAGTTGGGAAGTGATTGTGAGGAGACCTTGGAGGATGCTTGCGAGAGAGATCCTCCTCGGATAAAAGCTTGGAGACGAAGCCTGGATTGCTCTTTTCGCCTCAGATATATGAGTTGGCTAGAGCAATCAACTCTTGATATGTCCTTAGAGCACGGACATTGGCTTCAAATTTGAGAGGCCCTTCACGAAGACCGTGGAAAAGAGCCACTCTGTACATTTCTTGATCAGTAACTTCGATGTCCAAAATCTCTCTTTGGAATCGATCAACAAACTGAGACCAAGTCTTATTTCCGCGCTGCTTGATCTCAAAGAGGGCTTCAGGACCGCCCTTTCTCTTGGTTGATGTAGAGAATCTGAGAAGAAACTCCCTTCGAAGATCAAGGAAGGAAAGATAGAGTGAGGATGGAGGCCATAGAACCAGTCCCTCACTTTCCCATCAAAGGAGGTGACAAGGAGTTTGCACTTGGTTGCATCTGAAAGGGTTTTGAGAGCAACGGCTGACTCAAAAGCTTGGAGGTGCTTTACTGGATCTGTCTCTCCAGTATATATTGGCAGTCGAGGCTCTCTGAAGTTTGCTGGAGTAGGCTCATGGCGAACATTCTCTGCGAATGGTGAAGGTTCTTCTTGCTCTCCTACAGCATAAGGAAAGAAGGGAGCATAAGCTGTAGCTGCAAAAGTAGCATGAGGATAACAAGGAAAAGCTGATGTAGGAGGAGCAAAGGCAGGAGCTGAAGGGTAGGGATGACTTCCCTGAAAATTGAGAACTCTAGCGGGACTTCCCCGGGCTGCTTCCCGGAAGAAGTTATGGCGAGCAGCAAACTCTTCATCTTGAGTTCGCAAAGGAGCTGTAGGCCCTTGCGGAAAGGTTGGGGTGTAAGGAGGATAGATCGGCGGGCAAGCTTGAGAGTAAGCTTGTTGATGCTCTGATGTTGGTGTTGGGTTGATTGGAGCAGCTGGAGCAGCTGGAGCTGTTGCTGGATGAGCGTCTAATCGCTGCGTGATTGCAGCAAGAACTTTGTTGATAGCCTGGAACTGTTGAGCGTTCTCACGGCGCGACTGCTCAAAGGCTTCCCAGAGAGGATCTTCACTGGGACTTGGAGCAAGGTTCTCGGCTGATTGATGGTCTGACATGGTTAACTGTTGATTTCACTGCCTGTTCGAATCTGAAGGTTTGCGCGTGAGCTGATGTTCCACGCTCACCGCACCAAAACTATTGATGCGCAAAAACGGCACCGGTGGCACAGCTATCACCGAGGGGGTGTTTGGTCTCACAAGCTAGGTGAGGAGGGAGGAGAAGGTTGCGGGGGTAGGGGAGAGGGATGCTTCTGAGTGCTCGAGAGGTGAGCAAACAGCTTGCTCAAGGAGGGTTGCGGGGGTAGAGGAGAGGCTGCTGAGAGCAGAGGAGAGGCTTGATCAACAGAGAGGGTTGATCAAGAGAGGAAGAGGAGGGAGACCAGGAGCGATCGAGCAGACAGTAACCGCGATGGTTGCACTTGCAGGTTGACTGCCGAGAAGAACTGAGCTGAGCTGAAGACAAGGCTTGCTGAGCAGAGGAGCAAGGCTTGCTGAGCAGAGGAGCAAGGCTTGCTGAGCAAAGGAGCAAGGATTGCTGAGCAGGGAGCAAGGCTTGCTGAGCAGAGGAGCAAGGCTTGCTGAGCAGAGGAGCAAGGCTTGCTGAGCAGAGGAGCAAGGCTTGTTGAGCAGAGGAGCAAGGCTTGCTGAGCAGGGAGCAAGGCTTGCTGAGCAGAGGAGCAAGGCTTGCTGAGCAGAGGAGCAAGGCTTGCTGAGCAGAGGAGCAAGGCTTGCTGAGCAGGGAGCAAGGCTTGCTGAGCAGAGAAGAAAAGAGGGGGCCGCTAGCAGCGGTAACAATACACTTCGCTCGTCGCGGCCTAAATGTCACTCTTGCGACGGGCTTTCCTTTGATTAATAGCTAGAGATTACAAGCTTACAAGTACACCTTCACAACAAAATCATTAAAGGGGTATAAAGAGAAGCTGGCAGCTAAGGGAGAAGAAATTGCCGGAGAGCAGAGAAAAGAAGCTGCCTGAGACTAAGTAAAAGAGGCTGCCAGAGCTGCTGGAGGACTAGAAAACTGAGTCTGCAGAGTCTGTTGGCAAGCTGGAGGAGAGCTGCGCGGACAGTAAAATGGAGTCCGCAGTGTCTGCAAGAAGGCTGATGACGGACTGCGCGGATAGGAAAACGGAGTCCGCAGGGTCTGCTGGCAAGACTTGTTTCCACATTCGGTCCCCCTGAATGAGAGGAATCAGGGGCTATTTATAGGCCCGGGGAAGATCTTCAAAGAGCGGGGCCCAGTGACGTCAGCATGACGACCTGCGCGGACTCCGCGGACTGGAAATTGGAGTCCGCCATTGTTGAGCGAAGCAGGCAGGAGACCGGGAGAAAACGGGGCCGCTCCCTGGCGGGCGGCCTGGGCGGACTCCGGGTGGAGTCCGCCCGGCAGGCCGGGCCTCCCCCTGGCGGGCGGCCTGGGCGGACTCCGGGTGGAGTCTGCCCGGCACGCCGGGTCGCCCCCTGGCGGGCGGCCTGGGCGGACTCCGGGTGGAGTCCGCCCGGCAGGCCGGGCCGCCCCCTGGAGGGCGGCCTGGGCGGACTCCGGGTGGAGTCCACCCGGCAGGCCGGGGCCGCCCCCTTGCGGGCGGCCTGTCGGACTCTGGGGGGAGTCCGCCCGGCGGAACCGGGGCCGCCCCCTAGCGGGCGGCCTGGCGGACTCTAGGGGGAGTCCGCCCGACGGAACCGGGGCCGCCCCCTAGCGGGCAGCCTGGCGGACTCCGGGGGGAGTCCGCCCGGCAGAGAGCGGAGGCCGCCCCCTGCGGGCAGCCTGGACGGACCCCGGGGGGAGTCCGCTTGGCTGGCTACGAAGCGGGCGCCCTCCTGTGGGAGAGATCCAGATGGTCGGCTGCCTCCTGCAAGTAAAAGCATTGCACGGTTAGCGGGCCTAACCGCATGGCCTGCGAGGGTGAGCTATGGGAATATCCCGCCGTCCGGCAGGGCATGCGGTTGTAAGGGAACCTAGACGGACAGGAAAAACTGTCCGCCTACACTGGGGCTTGTCGCGATCAAAAGGGAGAATCTAAGGAGCACAACTAGCCAGCTGGCTACCTTGGGAAGGATCACTGATTTCTGGGTTAACAACTTTGCCATAGACTGTTGGCACAATTCAAGTGTCAAGGAGAGTAGCAAACTACCTGCTAGAAGAGCTACAGGTAGTTTTGTTAAAAGTCAAACTAACCTGTACCAAGGACCCAAGAATTATTTGGGTTTTAAGGTTAAGTAATCTGTTTTGCAGGTGAGTTCAAGTGGTCATGCCCCTATATGGTACTTGGACAGTGGATGTTCCAGGCACATGACTGGAACTAGGGGGTTGTTGAAGGATTATACATCTATCAAAGATGGGCCTAAAGTTACATTTGGTGGTTCAGAAAAAGGAATCATCAAAGACTTTGGTAACATTACTAGTAACCAAATTACAATTACTCAAGTGGCTTATGTAAAGGGTTTGAAACATAACCTCATTAGCATAAGTCAGCTGAGTGATTTAGGATATGACATCTCATTTGTCAAAAATAGTTGTCATATCAAGAGGTCAAATGATCAAAAGATCATTCTGACAGGATATAGGAAGAGAAATGTCTATTGTCTAGACATTATGTGTGAAAATAATGTTTCTCCTATTTGTTTTGTAGCTGATGAAAGAGTCTCACATTGTGTTAAATGGCACAAGAGGCTGCCTCATCTTAACTATAAGACAATTGGTCAACTCTTTAGCAAAGAGTTAGTGAGGAATGGTCATCAGGTTAAGTGTATAAAGGATGGGATATGCTTAGCTTGTCAAAAGGGCAAGCAGACCAAATCCACCTTTCATAGCCTTGATAACAAGGATTCTGTGAGGTGTCTATACCTCTTGCATATGGATCTTTTTGGTCTTATGCCAGTTCACAGCCTAGGTAGGAAGGTCTACACATTTGTGGTAGTTGATGACTACTCAAGGTATTCCTGGGTGTTCTTCCTAAGGCAAAAATCTGAAACTCCAAGTATCTTGTATAGTTTTGTTAAACAAATTCAGAATGAATTGGACAGTACAGTGGTCAAAATCAGAAGTGACCATGGTACTGAATTTCAGTCTGAAAGTATGACAAAACTGTGTGAAGAGTTTGGAATTTTTCAGGAATTTTCCTCACCAAGAACACCTCAGCAAAATGGTATTGCTGAAAGGAAAAATAGAACCTTGATAGAGGCTGGTAGAACCCTATTGAGTGACACTTCTCTCCCAGAATATTTCTGGGCTGAGGCAGTTAATACTGCATGTCATGTAATCAATAGGGCTACTATCACCAAGAGCCACAAGAAGACCCCCTATGAGATTGTGAAGGGCAGAAAACCAAATCTATCCTATTTCAGGATCTTTGGTTGCAAGTGATATATCCTTAACAATGGTAAGTCTTATCTAACCAAGTTTGCTGCCAAATCCCAAGAGGGAATCTTTGTTGGATACAGCAACAACAGTAAGGCTTATAGGGTCTACAACTTGATTACTCAAGTTGTAGAAGAGTCAGTACATGTAGTTTTTGATGAAGCAAGGCTCATTAATGATGAATTGCCAAGAAGTGTTTACAGCTCTACAGGTGTAACTGAGAAGATGGACAAGCTTACATTAACAGAAGGTTCTTCTGCAAGTCAGTAAGTGGAAGATGGTGGCTGTTGTCCAGGGGGAGTACAAGATACTCCTGATGCTGAAGAAGACCAAGAGATGCAGTTGAATGAAGAAGCTGAAGGTGTACAACCAGAAGACAGGCTGCCTCCAGCAAATAGGCACTTAAGGGATCATCCAGCCAATTAGATAATTGGAGATCCCAGACAAGGAGTGCAAACAAGGAGCAGGAATCTAAGTACAGTTCTTTACTCAAGTTTCCTATCCCAAGTTGAGCCAAAGAAGATTGAAGAAGCAATCCTAGACCCTCATTGGATTGAGGTCATGCAAGAGGAGCTAAATCAATTCAAAAGATGCAAGGTCTGGGAGCTAGTTCCTAAACCCAAGGACCACAACATTATTGGAACTAAGTGGATCTTTAGGAACAAGTTGGATGAAAATGGAATAATCATAAAGAATAAAGCTAGACTTGTTACAAAGGGATATAGGCAGGAAGAAGGTATTGATTTTGATCAAACATTTGCTCCAGTAGCAAGACTGGAAGCAATAAGGATGTTCCTTGCCTATGCAACATTTCAAGGATTTAAGGTATATCAAATGGATGTTAAGTCAGCTTTTCTGAATGGAAATCTGAAGGAAGAAGTCTATGTAGAGCAGCCATCAGGTTTTGTTGATTCTCTTAAACCTGATTATGTTTATAGACTTAGGAAGACTTTGTATGTGTTAAAACAAGCCTCAAGGGCTTGGTATGAAACCCTGTCTAGTTTTCTCATTGAGAACAAATTCTCAAGGGGGAAAATAGACAAGACTTTATTCCTTAGGGAATCCAGAGGCAAGATTATCTTAGTCTAAATATATGTATATGACATAATATTTGGGTCTACAGAAAGTAGTCTTTGCAGAAAGTTTGCAAAACTCATGCAAGGACAATTTGAAATGAGCAGTATGGGGGAACTTAAGTTCTTCTTAGGTCTCCAAGTTAGACAGACTGAAGATGGATTATCCATATGTCAGTCTAAGTTCACCCTAGAATTGATAAGGAAGTATGGTATGGAATCATCCACTACCATGAAAACTCCTATGGGGTCAACAATGTCTCTAAGCAAAGATGATGCAAGGAAACCTGTAGATGAAACTTTGTATAGAGGGATAGTTGGCTCCCTACTGTATTTGACTGCTAGTAGACCAGATATCATGTATGCTACATGTGTCTGTGCTAGGTACCAAGCTTGCCCTAAAGAATCTCATTTGACAGCAGTCAAAAGAATTTTGAGATATCTTAAGGGCACTCCTTATCTAGGCCTTTGGTACCCTATGAATGGAGATTTTGAACTGACAGGTTATTCAGATGCAGATTTTGCAGGCTGCAAGGAAGATAGGAAGAGTACTACAGGAACCTGTCAATTTCTAGGTGGAAGGCTGGTGTCATGGAGTAGCAAGAAACTAACAAGTGTGGCTATCTCCACAGCAGAATCAGAGTATGTTGCTGCATGAAGTTGATGTGCTCAACTTCTATGGATTCAACATCAGCTAGAAGATTATGGTATTCAAGTAAGTAGGACACCTTTATTTTGTGATTCTACTAGTGTCATTTCTATTGCAAATAATCCTGTCTCTCATAGTAGGACTAAGCACATAGAAATAAAATACCATTTTCTAAGAGAACATGTGGAAAAAGAAGACATTTCCCTAGAGTATGTTAAGACAGATAATCAGTTAGCTGATATGTTTACAAAGCCCTTAGATGAAACCAAATTCAATAAGTTTAAACTTGAATTAGGAATGATAAACTTAGAATAGTTTACAAAAATTGGCTAAGTAAAATAGTGTCGACACACAGAGTTGTCTGTGTCGACACATAGAAGTGGTGTCGACATTTCAGAAAAATGGTGTCGACACATCTAGGAAGTCTGTGTCTACACTTCAGAGAATTAGTGTCGACACATGCAGTGTAGGTGTCGACACATCCAGGGTGGTGTCGACACTTAGGATTTACACAGAATTAGTCTAGTAGAGTCTCGACTAAGCATCGAGCTGAGATATATAAGTGTCGACACATATATTCTGTCGACTATATTTGTGTCAACACATAGTTGTCGAGACATTAGAAGTAAGTGTCGACACTTTTCAACAGTGTCGACACAATTCAAGTATGTTAACGCGCCTTTTCACCTTCAATTCTAGAAAGGTATAAATAGGTTTTCTCCATTGTTTGTCGACACGCTCACCTTAGTTTCGAGACCAAACGTGTGTGTTGATATTTCTCTTCTCTAAATTCAAAATTTCTTCAAACCCTAATGGCGCCCAAGCTAGAAGAGGACATTAATGAAGGATATGAGCTCGTGCGACACGCCTTTGATGACGCGGAACCCGAAATACAAGGTGTGGTAACCCTAATTGCAGAGACAGGCCTAGAGTATCTTGTTTCAGAACCTATCAAGATCTGGAAGAAGGAAGTCCTCGAATTCTTGAGTGCAACAACTCTTGATGAATCTGGACTCAAGATTAAGTCCAAAGTTCATGGGGCAAAGGTGAAGGTCACTCATAAGAGTCTCAGGAAGATTCTACATCTCCCAAGAACTATAGAAGAGGAAGATGTTTCTGCTTCAAAAACAAGGGAGGCACTGACATGGTGTGGACTGGATTCAAGCTTGAAGATTGGTTCAGTCTTTAATAGGAAAGGAATGAATATACAAGGAAAGTTCTTATCTGAGATAGTTGGGAAGGTGATACTGAGCAAGCCTGGTGGGCATGATAGAATTTCAGCTCACATGTTCAGTTTGATGACAAGGATAATTTTCAAACTTAATATTGATTGGTCTGCAGTCATGTTTGATAAAATAAAAGAGAGCCTGAAGAAACCCAATCTGGGTAGAATTCTGAGTCTATACTTAGCTGGAAGTATTCCTGAAGTGATGAACCAAGCTTCTGGTTCAAAGATAAACCACATGAGGAGAATGGATCTAAGAATTTTCTCAAGGTGGGATAGAGTATTGACAAAGGAACTGCCAACTCCAGAAAAGGAAACACCTCAGAAGAAGAAGAAGAAGACAGTCATTGTGGCACAAGAATCCTCAAGTAGCTCAGAGGAGCAAGTGATGTTCAGTTCAGATGATGGAGAGGATGGAAATGCTGGACAGTCACCAGCAAGACAAGAAGATGCACAGAGACAGGGGGAGCTACCCTCAGCTAGCCAAATTCACCTGGATCCACTCCAGGGGGAGCCTCTACTTGTGGATGAGCCAACTCCATTAGAGAGTGAAAGGGCTACCCAAACCATTCTAGAGGTAATTACTGAAGTTAATCAATTAAATTTCCCTATTGAGGATGAAGTTTTGACTGAATCATTACTTGATATTGATCAGCAAACACAGTTACATAATAAACCACAAGATGTTGTCATGGAGGACACATCAGTTGCTGATAGAGTAGACTCAGTTGCTCCACAAATAAGAGATTCTCCTGTACAATCTCAGCATGAGTTTACATTAGAAGAGCTATTCCCTGACTTATTACAAACTGACATTGAGGGAGAGAAAGCAGCTGTTGAGGGGGAGCAGGTAGATCTTCATGGGGAGCAGGTTAGGTCTCAAGAGGAGACAACAAGAATAGAGCCTGAGGAGCAAAGGAATGCTGAGGAGCTACCAAGGACTGAGAAGGATTTACCTCCTAGTCCTAAGGACAGGGTAGATATTGCTAGTACTTCTGCTTCAGAGGATGAAGAGGCTGCTAGAGCCAAGAAGAGGAAGTTCTAGGCCTTCAAGAGAAGAAGCCAGACCTACAAGAAAGCACTATAGACAATTGCTCCACAGCCTGCCCCAACAACTGATTATAGTTCTCTGTTGGTGGCATTGCAAATAAAACTAGATGAGCAAAGGAAGGCAATGGAAACTTATATGGATGAGCACCATAAGGAGCTACAATTTTCCTTAGCTCAAGACATAAAATCCATAAGATTTGAAGTGAATCAACATAAAAAGGAAATGATTGACTGCTTCCATAAAGGAGGAAATGCAGTGGTCTATCTGGCTACTCATCAAGAGAACATCAAGAAACAGGTTGATGACATGGCAGTCAAACAAGGATATGTCCTGGAAAATCAGCTAAGAATGAATGATAATCTGACTGCTTCTCATAATGTCATTATCACTGAAATGAAGAATTTAGCTACTGCCCAGACTGCACAAAGTGCTACTGCCAAGAAATCCTACTTGTCATTCACACTGCTATTGCAGATTCTCAACAGATTATTACTGACAGGCTCCAAAGGTTAAAACCTTTTTATAAAGATGGAGTTAACTATTTGAATGCTCAAATCAGATTCCAGAAAGATGATCTTAGGGATCACATAGAGAGAGAAGTCATAATGGGGGAGAGGGTACTAGTCAAAGCCGGCTCGGGTCATGCAAAATGGATTTCAAACTCCATCAGAGCCACCCTTGGATATCCACCTTTATGTGATGATGATAATGTTGCAGGGTCTGGCATCAATCCTGCATACTTTGGAGGAGAGCAAGCTGAAGTGGCTCAAGTGATATACCCTCCTGCAGATTTTTACATGATACATCAGGAGGTACAGTCTATGTATAGTCCTCCTGAGGGTAATCAGAATGTTATTCTTGAAAAAGTTGTTCAGCCTGTGCCAGAGACAGTTCTAAAAGAACAAGAGGCTCAATTATCTAAGAAAAGGTTCAGAGAGCAAGCTGAATTAAGGCCAGATTTTGAGCAATGGAGCCCAACCTCTAAGAATATCATATTAACTGCTTGGAAGGCTGCTAAGGATAATTTCCTAGAGAGAGGCAAATGGTATTCTGACCAGGAATGAAAGAAACATGAGGCTAGGCAAGAGGCCATAGTACAATACAGAAGGAAGGCTAAATTAGGGAAGCTACCTCCTAATGCACAGGAGCCTAGCAAGTATTTCCCTAAGCCTTATCACTATTTTGAAAGACAGAAGATAAGGGATGAAGAACAGAAAAAGAAAGATCTTAAAGGGAAGAAGCATGCTGATGACAATGAAGCTCCTGTTCAAGCAAAAATTCAATCTGGAAAGGGCATTGTTATCAAGGAACCAGAACATCCATATGATATAATTTTTTCTTAAGTTTACAATTTGTAATCATTTGCATTTAACTCTATGTAAACTTTTGATTAATGAAAATGTTTGAAGTTGTAAGAACAATGTTATATGTTCAATCTATTACACTATTGTTCTGAGATAATTGCTTATACATGTTCTGTTTATACATGTTTAGTTCTTACCCTGTCATTTAATATTGTTATACATCATATTGAGTATTTGTTATGTATGGTGTATATCATTGACTAAGGGTTATGACTTCTCCAAATAGGGGGAGATTGTTGGGTACATTGGAATATATGTACCTGATTTGAAGAAGCCTCACCCTACTCAATGATATACATCAAGGTGTATTTGATGTGCTTTGAGTTTATGTGTGCAGGTTAAGTAATTGCAGGGAAAGCATAAAAGTTTCTAAGTCCATGTGTCGACACCTAGAAGAAAAGTGTCGACACTTAAGAAGGCTTGTGTCGACACCTAGAGAAGCTGTGTCGACACTTGTAGTAATTGTGTCGACACCAGGAAGGCAGAGTCGACACCAGAAGAAATGTGTCGACACATACAAGCAGTGTTGACACACAGTGAAGAATTGTCTACATAATCAGTGTCGACACTTAGAAGCAATGTCGACACCCAGAGAAACTTTGTCGACATCAAAAGTGTCGACACCAGGAAGCTATGTCGACACTCAGCGAACTTCAACAAAGTTTAAGTACAAGTGTCGACACAAAGGAGATGTGTCGCCACTCAGCAAAGTTTCAACACATGAAGAATGTGTCGACACAAAAGAGATGTGTCGACACTCAGCAAAGTTTCAACACATGAAGAGTGTGTCGACACAAAGGAGATGTGTCGACACTCAGCAAAGTTTCAACACATGAAGGCAAGTGTCGACACAAAGGAGTTATGTCGACACACAACAGAAATCAACTAAGTATTGAATAAGAAGTACTTGTGTCGACACACTCAATCAGTGTCGACACATTCAACAGAAGGCTTGTGTCGACACACAGGATCAGTGTCGAGTAGCTGTTACAACAACACAAGGAGTTGTGTCGACACCATGAAGGCTAGTGTCGACACTTAGTCTACTTGTGTCGACACTTAGTCTATTTATGTCGACACATAAAGACTATCTGTCTCGACACTTTCAGACAGTGACAGAGATTTCAAGAAGTGACTGGATGACTTGGCAGCTGCCATTTTCAACCGGTCAACTACAACTATCAGAGCTGTCAGAAGGTTGTTAGAAACTGGATCAACCGGTTACCATGGAGGAAGACTATTTATAGACCTTTCTCCTTCGACAGAAAGTATCAAGGAAGTAATCAATCAATTGAATCACAACAAAAAAAAGAAGAAGATCTTCAAGTGAAGATCTAAGAAGTTGGAGAGAGAGAGCTCCTTCTAAGAAGAACAGCTGTTGAACCAGGTTGATAAGTAAGATTTAGATCGAGATCTGATTCACAAGACAGCAGTTGATTGAAGATCATCTGCACAGGAGATTCAACCCTAATGTGTTCTAATTCAAGAAGCTTTGAAGAAAGCCAAGGGTGGTTGATCTCTGTCTAGTTCTTCCAAGAACTTATCAAGAAGCCAGTCAATTCATCTCTCTCTTTCTGAATTGTGGTTATTTACTTTGTAAACTTTATATTCTGTAGGATCTTATATAGATCTGAGTTGTAAGCCTAAACTATAAAGGTTGAGGTAGGGCTTTAGTGCCTGAGTGTAGGAGATTCTATTCTCTGAGTGTAGGCCTTGATTGAAGGCTGAGGTAGGGCTGTTTAGCCTGAGTGTAGGTCTTGGTGAAGACTGAGTGGTAAGGCGTTGTGCCTGAGTTGTAGGAGTGGGGTCACTCTGAGTTGTAGTAACTTGTTTGTGGTTCTGAGGTGTAAGATCTGAGGATCTGAGAAGAAGTGGAGAAGTTAGGCCGAATCTAGTACACTATTAGATAGGCGAATGTGGGAAAGTGGATGTACCCAGACCTTGGGGAACCGCTATAAAAATCTGTGTGTACTCTGTGTGTGATTAATTATGTGATTGCTGTATTATCTGTGATGAATTGCTGTAGAGAATTGCAAATACAAGTCTTATTATTCAGTGTTTCTACCTGTAATTTTAAAAAGATTAAATTCACCTATTCACCCCCCCCCCCCTCTAGGTGATTAGGTACTATTTCTTTCACGGTGGCACCGCCAACATCGTGTACGACCTCCAACAGATTTATCATTTTCTGACTCAATCAAAGGCAAGAGATAAGGCCTACCAGATAATAATTTAGGATTTTAAGAAATAAGTTAATGATATTGTAATGAGAAAGGACTAAACGAACAAAAATGAACTTAACATTTGAAAACTCGCTAGAAGCATAAAGGAGAAAAAAAACGTAGCAAAAAGGAAAAGAGCAAGATCACCACTTGCCTCAACCACCCGAAACCGCACTTCGGAAGGCACCACGACGCAGATCGGCCCTAGCGAAGGCGAGAAATAGAAATCTACATCAATAAGGTCAAAACAGAAGTTAGGGCCAAAAACCCTGACGGAGAAATTCCATGAAAGTAGAAATACTCACCACGACCGCGTAGATCTCGGTGAGAGCTTTCCGAATCTATATTCGGCTCGCGATTCCGAGCACCGGAGCTCCGTCGGCGGCGGTCGGAAGGCTCCCGAGAAAAAGGAATTTGCTGCACTGCTTCGGCCGAAATGAACAGGGGAAGGAAATGGGGGCTCGGTTCTTGCTTCGGGAGGAAGAAGACTTATAATATATATAATAATATTATTATTATTATTATAAATATTATAATGGGGCTACATTCGAAGAATGAAAAGGGAGGCTCGGAGATCTCTGAGCTCTGAGCGCAGAGATCTCGGAGCTCCGCTCGGAGATCTCTGAGCGGAGATCTCTGAGCGCAGAAAAGCTAATAAGATTAAATTTATTTATATTTTCTATACTATTACGAAGACCCAAACGCGCGTCGAAACGGACGAAAATTCGCGTCGTAGGCGAATGTCGACGCTACGAACTCAACGGCGAAGTCGGAATCAAAATCCGACGCACCGATCTCGAGTTATGGCCTAACGAAGTTACGATAATTTTTAATTATCCGAATTTCAAACGTGGGCCGAGACTCCAAACAAAATGCTCGGATTGCGACGAAACTCGACGAGCAAGTCAGAAATTATATAACTCAGCTTCCCGATGTAAAAGAAATTTCGGTTCCGACGCATATCCCAAAATCTAGCCGGTCAAACCTAACGGACGCCAAAAAAAACACAAACGGCGTCGCAACCGTCAACTCACGGACACGTAACGCCCTTCCGCTATAATGACGTCAGCATGCAAAATAATAATACTAGAAAAAACCGGGGGCGTTACAACCACTCCCCCTAAAAGAAAGTTTCGTCCCGAAACTTGACGTACGAACAGAAAACATTATCGGGACAAAATAAACGGTGCAGGAAGAAGAGTTTCACCTGGGATAATTAAATGAAGAGGTGCGGATGAGACTCCCGCATAGCTGATTCCAACTCCCATGTCGCGCTCTCGACGTCATGATTTCGCCAGAGAACTTTTACCATGGGAAAGGATTTCCTCCGCAACACACGCTCTTGGGTCTCTAGAATACGGACAGGTTCCTCAACATAATACAAATTGGGCTGAATCTGAGGCACTGAATCGAGGACTTGACGATTGCTGCGGACACACTTCCTCAACTGACTCACATGAAACACACCGTGGACGCCAGGGAAGGTAGCAGGTAACTCCAATCTATAAGCAGACACTCCGATGAGCTCAACGACCTGAAATGGCCCAACATATCTGGGATCCAACTTGTGGTTCTTCCCAAATCTTTTAACGCCTGGCACCGGAGAGACTTTCAGAAAAACATTGTTCCCAACCTCAAACTCCAGATCTGCCCTTCTTTGATTGGCATACTTTTCATACCGCTCCTGAGCAACGCGGAGCTTCTCCCGAATATTAGTCACCGCCTCTTCCATTTCCACCAAAGCTTCTGGACCTAACAGCGGTCTCTCACCGACTTCGGCCCAAAATAAGGGAGTCCTGCAGCGCCTCCCATACAATGCTTCAAAAGGTGCCATCTGTAGACTCTCTTGGTAACTGTTATTATATGCAAACTCCATCAATCTCAAGCGCTGATCCCAAGCGCCACCATGATCCAGAATATAACACCTGATCATATCCTCCACGATCTGATTCACTTTCTCCGTCTGACCATTTGTCTGTGGATGATAAGCGGTAGAATACCGGAGGTCGGTGCCCAAAGCTCCATGCAAGCTCTGCCAGAAACGCGACATATATCTTGAGTCCCGATCTGACACAATGTTTACAGGCACGCCATGCAATCTAATGACCTCATCCACATACAACTCTGCAATCTTCTCCATCGAATAGCCGACCTTGAAGGGAACGAAATGGGCACACTTCGTCAACCGATCCACTATGACCCAAACAGAATCATGTCCACGAGGGGACCTTGGTAATCCAGTAATGAAGTCCATCGAGATACTCTCTCATTTCCACATGGGAACTTCCAAAGGGGTCAATTTTCCTCCAGGCCTGTCATGATCGGCCTTCACCCGCTTGCACGTGAAGCACTCCGATACAAATTTGGCGATGTCATTCTTCATGCCCGACCACCACACGATTTGCTTCAGATCTCTATACATCTTGGTGGAACCCGGGTGGTAAGCCACGCTAGATCTGTGAGCTTCGTTGCAAATCATCACTCAAATATCTCCCACCACCGGGATACGGAATCTACCTCTATACAAGAGGGTGTCAAGCTCATCAATAGAGAAATCAGATAATTCTCCTTTCTTGGTCCTAGCTCGCAAGTGCTGCAAATCTGGGTCATCCTTCTGATGCAATCTCGTCAGAGAAATCCAAGAAGGCACCTCGGCTTCCCAGCCAGAGGGCTCGCCACGGCTCGCCGCCGAAATATCCATCAAAAGAAACTCCTCAACAAAGGCTCGAACCGATAAATTAAATATCTAAGCCGTCTTCCTACTCAAAGCATCGGCCACCACATTGGCCTTACCAGGATGATAGAGGATGTCCACTTCATAATCAGCCACATACTCCAACCACCGGCGCTGGCGCAAATTCAGCTCCTTTTGTGTGAATACATACTTCAGAATTTTATGATCTGTATAAATCTTACACACGGCGCCATATAATAAATGCCTCCACAGCTTCAGGGCATAGATCACTGCCGCAAACTCCAAATCATGAGTAGGGTAGTTCTTCTCATGAACCTTCAATTGCCTAGATCCATAGGCGATCACCCTCCCCTCCTGCATCAAAACACAACCAAGTCCAATGTGTGAAGCATCAACATACACCGCATACTCCACTCCCTCAATAGGCAGAATCAGAATTGGGGCAGTGCACAACCTTCTCTTCAACTCTTGGAAAGCCTCCTCACACTTATCACTCCAAATGAAGGCGACATTCTTTTGCGTCAGACGTGTCATCGGAGCGGACAGCGTGGAGAAACCCTCCACAAATCTCCTATAGTATCCAGCCAAGCCCAAGAAACTTCTGATCTCCTTTGGTGTAGAAGGTCTCTTCCAATCCATCACCACTGAAATCTTGGCTGGATCAACAGAGATTCCATCCTTGCTCACCACATGTCCTAAGAAGGACACCCGAGGCAGCCAAAACTCGCACTTGCTAAGCTTAGCATACAGCTTATGCTCTCTTAGGACAGACAAAACCAACCGCAAATGATGGGCATGCTCCTCATCGCTGCGAGAATAGATGAGGACGCCGTCGACGAAGACGACCACAAAACGATCAAGAAAAACCTTGAACACACGGTTCATCAGATCCATGAACGCAGAAGACGCGTTAGTCAAACCGAAGGACAACACGAGGAACTCAAAATGTCCGTGCCGGGATCTAAAAGCTTGATTGTCTCTTAGATATCTGCAAGGAGAAAATAACCAAACTAACAATTCAACAAGGCAAGTATACCTATCGAAATGCAGCTAGGGGACAGAAGTGTCGTATTGAAATCCGGGAACAGTTGAGTAAGCTTACTCACACGAAATCTATTATTTTATCGACGGAAAAATTAGGTTTTTTAGAAGAAAGCTAAACGTACTAAAGGAAGAGAACTACTTGCAATGAAAGAGAGCTACTTGCATGAAAAGATAAAGAGAGCTAAAAGAGCGATTAAACTTAAGCTTAGTAACGATGAGGGGAAAATGCACTCGATCAGAAATCACCCCGGCAATAGTGGTTAGAAAAATACGATAAACAAACCTAAACTAATTAGGGTAAAGGTCCTTGACCGTGGAGGTTCCATGAATATTGACACGCTTCTCTCGAAGGCCGTGCCTAACTGAGTTTAGGAAGGTCCGACCGACTCTTGCCTAAATCGGAGGCCTAAAACTCGCTTTACGCGGTGAACCCCGCTATTGGATTTTACTCCAATCCGGGAGATTTGAATGTCTGCCTCTCTCGAGGGGTGCGAACAACTCCCTTTACTCTTGAGTGCTCATTTCAAACTTTCGGCCACTCGGCTAGCCCAGAATGAAAGCAAAGGTGGAGAGTATATATCGATGATATACCTCCAACCCGTGATAAATCAAGAGTAATTCAAAGCTAAACCCTAAAAAGAAAAGGTAAGATTCAAAGCATCATAACCTAATCACTCGAACCTCGGATCATCAAGATCGAGTACATGGAGGATTAGTTAATCATGGTGAGGTGGAAGAGGGGGGATGAGTAGAAGAAGAATAATGAAAACAGAGCAGAAACGTAAAATAAAACAACATTTTTTATTAATGGAAACAGGGATCTTACAGCTTGAAAACCAGAGATTACAAGTGCATGGAAAGGTAAACTACACTATCATTAACATTATACTACAGAACGAAGCTAGGAACTAATACAGGAAAAGCATAAAGCTAGAGCTACGAACTAAAAATGAAAAGACATGCTTAAAAAGTTCAAAAATACAAAGGACAGAACCTCCCCTCTCAATCCGAAAAGTGTCCCTGAACCCTTACAGTTGGGCTCTATTTATAGAATTTTTCGGGTCGGGTCACGCCCCCCTGTCACGCCTGGGTCGGGCGTGACCCTGGGGCGTGACACATTCGACGCGACTTTTTCGGGCTGGAATTGAATTCTGACGAAGTAGTTGAGGTACACGCCCACAAGTCACGCCCTGGTAGGGCGTGTACATGGGGCGTGTTCTTTGTGGCGTGACTTTGTTGAGCTGAAATTGAATGCTGGAGGTGACGGGCGGAATTGCTGAAGTACACGCCCATATGTCACGCCCGGGTCAGGCGTGACCCTGGGGTGTGACACTTTCGGTGCGACGATGGAGCGGGAAAAACGAGCGCGCTGCGGCCATTCCTCGGAACCTGGGGACACGCCTCTAGAACACGCCCGTGTCGGCTGTGACACGGGCGTGACCGAGGGCGTGTACACTAAGTTTCCACGGAATGCAGTTTCGGACCAATTGCTTCATTCCTCTGGGTTACACGCCCTAGGTAAACGCCCTGGTAGGGCGTGACCTTGGGGCGTGTCACAGCAAAATTCGGCTGAAAGCCGTGAAAACCTGCAAAAAGCAGAAAAAATGCATTAGCGACAAAAATATATACAAAGGGGAATCAAAATAAGTACTTTACAAGACATGATTTGCTTTAAAACCCCGAAAATATCCTAATAAAATTGATTGCAAACTGTATTATCAAATTCCCCCAAGCTTAAGTTTTGCTTGTCCCCAAGCAAAGATATAAAGACTAGCTAATCATAAAAGTGACTAATTCAAAAAGTTTTAATCATACTTACACAAGTACTATGCGAAATTCTAGGCAGGGAGAATGTAGAGAAAGTTACCTCATCGTCGCCCACTCGAAGGAAGAGCTTACCATTGCTTACGTCAATGATAGCTCGGGAGGTGGCAAGGAAGGGTCGGCCAAGGATTAGGGGAACCTCGACGTCTTCTTCGATGTCCAAAATGACAAAGTCCACCGGGAAGATGAACTTGTCAACTTTGACTAGGACGTCCTCCACTATTCCTAACGGGTATTTGACTGATCTGTCGGCGAGCTGGATACTCATGCGTGTGGGGTTGAGACTACCAATTCCTAACTTTTTAAACAACGATAGGGGCATAAGATTAATACTCGCACCTAAGTCGGCTAAAGCGTGTTTGACAAAGAGATCACCAAAGACACACGGGATAGAGAAATTACCCGGGTCACTGATTTTCTTCGGTAATCCGTTTATCAAAACCGCTGAGCACTCGGCATTTAACGTGACATGAGAAAGGTTCTCTAACTTCTTCTTGTTGGTTAGGAGGTCCTTAAGGTATTTTGCGTACTTCGACATCTGGGATATGACTTCGTGGAAAGGCAGATTTATGTGGATTTGTTTAAACATTTCTAAAAAACGGGTGTATTGATCATCCTGTCGTTGTTTATTAAGTTCGGAAGGGTATGGCGGGGATGGATTATTTTTAAAGGTGGGTGGTGGAGTGAGTTGTTTTTCTAAAATAGGAGTGATAATTTCTTCGGCAGAGGGTGGAATTTTTAAAACGGGAACGGAGCTTTGATTTTTTAAAGCAGAAGCGGAGATTGCCTCGGGCTCTTCACTTATCGTACCGGAAACTTTCTTCCCACTCCGAAGAGTTATAGCTTTCGCTTGCTCTCTCGGGTTGGGCTCGGTATTGGAAGGAAGAGACCCTACGGGTCGCTCAGAAATCATTTTAGTGAGCTGTCCTACCTGATTTTCTAAATTTTTAACACTTCCGGTTAAGGTTCTAATCGTAGCGTCATTAGCATTCATGTATTTTGAAAACATTTCCTCCAAATTTGGAGGTTTTAGAAAACTTTGAGGAGGTGGTGGTGGTGCAGAAAAATCACTTTGCGGTGGCGGGCGCACAGCATTCGATGGATTGCTCCACGAAAAATTTGGATGATTTCTTAACGCAGGATTATAACTATTCGGAAAATTAAAACCAGGAGGATGATAATTCGCAGCAGAAAAATTATTAAAAGCAGTTCTAGGCATATTATTTACATAATCCAAATGTTCGGCGGGAGGAGTTGCAGATTCCCATACCTGAGGGGCGGAGGTAGCAGTCATCTCCGTAATTTTTTTGCTTAATATTTCAACTTGCAGTGCGAGTTGGGAGACGTTGTCCACTTCAAAGAGACCTGCAGGTTTGTTTGGGCGGGTCCTAGGCACATTCCACTAGTAAGTGTTCATGGCCATGTCCTCAAATAGCTCAAGAGCTGCTTCCGGGGTCTTATGGTTTAAAGTACCGCCAGAAGCTGCGTCTATCATTTGCTTTGTGCTTTGATTTAGCCCATTATAGAACGTCTGCACCTGCAACCATACAAGCAGAGCGTGATGTGGGCATCGTCTTAATAATTCTTTAAATCTTTCCCAGGTTTCATAAAGGGTCTCAGAGTCTATTTGTCCAAAGGCAGAAATGTCATTCCTAAGTTTTGCAGTTTTAGCAGGCGGAAAATACTTGGCCAAAATTTTTTCAGTTAATTGCGTCCAAGTAGTTATGCTATTTTTAGGAAGGGTGTTCAGCCACTGCTTAGCCTTAATTCTAAGAGAGAAAGGAAATAATCTTAGCCTAATAGCATCATTTGTGACACCATTTATCTTGAAGGTGTCACAAATCTCAAGATAGCTGGCTATGTGTGCGTTCGGGTCTTCATCTTGGAGCCCGTCAAATTGCGCATACTGCTGCACCATTTGAATTATGCTAGGCTTCAGTTCGAAATTATTATTATTTATTGTAGGGCGAACTATACTAGATTCTGTACCCTCGAGATTCGGTCGTGCATAATAGGACATAGGCCTTTGCACGGCTTCCTCCACGTTGGGTTCTGCCATTCTTAAGGTAGAAAATGACTCGGAATCCTCAACCGGCACTTGGGTAGTAGGGCCTTGAAATCGCGATCTTCTCCGAAGAGTACGCTCAATTTCGTGGTCCAGGTCCAAAGTAACCGACGGACTTCTGCGGGTCATACACTAGAAGAAGAGAGGAGAAGAAAGACTAGAAAATAAAAGAGCTAATGAAGTTTGAAAAAAAAAATTGAAATAGATTTTTTATGTTTTAACTCCCGAACTTCCCAAGGGCTACCCAGTGAAGGGTTCGCAAGGTACTAGACAAGATAGTGGCATTTAGAGCCACTTTGCCCTTTTCGAGAGAGTTAGGTGGTGTAGAAAAATTTGTGATGTGGGTTTCTATTAAGTAGGCGGTAATTAAAATCCAGCCATTTAACTCCGAGTGAGTAGGCGGAAAGTAAAAGCTACACTCACGCACTCGACAAAAAATTAAAACACACCCACTCTACAGAAAGTAAACACACTCTACTGAAATAAAGCCTGCCAATTAACTCAAGTGAGTAGGCGAAAAAATAAAATACGCACACTTGCTTGAAGAAAATCCAGCCATTTAACTCAAGTGAGTAGGCGGAAAAATTTTAAGAAGGAGGGTGAGAAAGAGAAGTGATAAAATTAATATATTCGTGTTTTCAATTTATCAACGAGCGTTGCTTCCCCGGCAACGGCGCCAAAAACTTGATTGTCTCTTAGATATCTGCAAGGAGAAAATAACCAAACTAATAATTCAACAAGGCAAGTATACCTATCGAAATGCAGCTAGGGGACACAAGTGTCGTATTGAAATCCGGGAACAGTTGAGTAAGCTTACTCACACGAAATCTATTATTTTATCGACGGAAAAATTAGGTTTTTTAGAAGAAAGCTAAACGTACTAAAGGAAGAGAACTACTTGCAATGAAAGAGAGCTACTTGCATGAAAAGATAAAGAGAGCTAAAAGAGCGATTAAACTTAAGCTTAGTAACGATGAGGGGAAAATGCACTCGATCAGAAATCACCTCGACAAGAGTGGTTAGAAAAATACGATAAACAAACCTAAACTAATTAGGGTAAAGGTCCTTGACCGTGGAGGTTCCATGAATATTGACACGCTTCTCTCGAAGGCCGTGCCTAACTGAGTTTAGGAAGGTCCGACCGACTCTCGCCTAAATCGGAGGCCTAAAACTCGCTTTACGCGGTGAACCCCGCTATTGGATTTTACTCCAATCCGGGAGATTTGAACGTCTGCCTCTCTCGAGGGGTGCGAACAACTCCCTTTACTCTTGAGTGCTCATTTCAAACTTTTGGCCTCTCGGCTAGCCCAGAATGAAAGCAAAGGTGGAGAGTATATATCGATGATATACCTCCAACCCGTGATAAATCAAGAGTAATTCAAAGCTAAACCCTAAAAAGAAAAGGTAAGATTCAAAGCATCATAACCTAATCACTTGAACCTCGGATCATCAAGATCGAGTACATGGAGGATTAGTTAATCATGGTGAGGTGGAAGAGGGGGGATGAGTAGAAGAAGAATAATGAAAACAGAGCAGAAACGTAAAAGAAAACAACACTTTTTATTAATGGAAACAGGGATCTTACAGCTTGAAAACCAGAGATTACAAGTGCATGGAAAGGTAAACTACACTATCATTAACATTATACTACAGAATGAAGCTAGGAACTAATACAGGAAAAGCATAAAGCTAGAGCTACGAACTAAAAATGAAAAGACATGCTTAAAAAGTTCAAAAATACAAAGGACAGAACCTCCCCTCTCAATCCGAAAAGTGTCCCTGAACCCTTAGAGTTGGGCTCTATTTATAGAATTTTTCGGGTCGGGTCACGCCCCCCTGTCACGCCCGGGTCGGGCGTGACCCTGGGGCGTGACACATCCGACGCGACTTTTTCGGGCTGGAATTGAATTCTGACGAAGTAGTTGAGGTACACGCCCACAAGTCACGCCCTGGTAGGGCGTGTACCTGGGGCGTGTTTTTTGCGGCGTGACTTTGTTGAGCTGAAATTGAATGCTGGAGGTGACGGGCGGAATTGCTGAAGTACACGCCCATATGTCACGCCCGGGTCAGGCGTGACCCTGGGGCGTGACACTTTCGATGCGACGGTGGAGCGGGAAAAACGAGCGCGCTGCGGCCATTCCTCGGAACCTGGGGACACGCCTCTAGAACACGCCCGTGTCGGATGTGACACGGGCGTGACCGAGGGCGTGTACACTAAGTTTCCACGGAATGCAGTTTCGGACCAATTGCTTCATTCCTCTGGGTTACACGCCCTAGGTACACGCCCTGGTAGGGCGTGACCTTGGGGCGTGTCACAGCAAAATTCGGCTGAAAGCTGTGAAAACCTGCAAAAAATAGAAAAAATGCATTAGCGACAAAAATATATACAAAGGGGAATCAAAATAAGTACTTTACAAGACATGATTTGCTTTAAAACCCCGAAAATATCTTAATAAAATTGATTGCAAACCGTATTATCAAAGCTGTCAGAGGAATGTCTGACTCACGAACCCTCATCTGGTGGTAGCCTGAATGGAGATCAATCTTCGAGAACCTGATGCACCCACGCAGCTGGTCGAACAAATCGTCAATCCGCGGCAAAGGATATCTATTCTTGATAGTCACCTTGTTCAGCCCTCGGTAATCGATACACAACCTCATGGAACCATCCTTCTTTTTCACAAAGAGAACAGGAGCGGCCCATGGAGAAGTACTCGGTCTAATGAAATCACACTCCAGCAGCTCATCCAACTGAACACGTAATTCTTCTAACTCACGAGGCGCCATGCGGTACGGTGCCTTAGCAATGGGCCGGGTGCCTGGCTCGAGGTCTATAGAAAACTCCACCTCTCTTTCGGGAGGGAGACCGAAAAGCTTATCAGGAAAAACATCAGGAAACTCTCGCACCACCGGGATGCCCTCCACGGCTGGCTCAACACGAGAAGCTTCCACTGCACTGATAGAAACCAAGAAACCCTCACAACCAGATGCTAAAGCTCGGCGGGCACATACCGCGGATATAATTGGAGAGCCCTTTCGAGGAAGGCCATAAACACTCAATGGATGACCGTCTCCCAACTTGAAATCTAGCCGCTTCTCCTTGCACTTGATCACGACATCAAATTTGGACAACCAGTCCATTCCAAGAATCACATCGAAGTCTGCCAAATCCAGCATCTTTAAATCTGCTAGAACTTGGACACCACCCAAGGAAATGAGGCACTCCCGGATACCCCGATCTGACCTAACCTGTTCTCCAGATGGAAACTTAACAGACAAGGCATCATCCAACCGATCAACAGGCCATCGGTGCCTGTCAACAAAACTCTGAGCGACAAATGAGTGAGAAGCTCCTGAATCAAATAGGACACGCGCCCACTTATTTTTCAACTGGAATTCACCTAAGCAAGCATGCATCCCCAAACAACTAGTAAGCTAAAACAAGAAGGAAGGGAACAAGTTAGGAAGAAGGAAACTGACCAGATATCACGTGTGTTGAAGCTTGAGCTTCATCTCTAGTCAGCACATTAAGATTGCCCTTCCCTTTGTCCACGATCCGCGGGGGCGGCGACAAGGTCTGCAGAGGAACCGCTGAAGTCACGGTTTGAGTGCTTGGGCAGTCGGCCCTACGATGGCCTCTCTGCCCATATAGAAAACAACACCCATTTTTCCTGAAACACCGGGCCGCCTAATGACCGGGCTTAGAGCAGCAAGAGCATACCGGGATAACCTTGGGTGCGTCCTGAATCGCACTAATCTTCTACTGCTCCTGCGCATCGAGCCTCTTGAAACACTTTTTGAACAGATGACCCTGCTTGTCGCAGAAGCTACAGTGCCCCATACCCCTCTTCCTTGAGTCCGAGTGTGATGCCTTTGAACTCTCTCGATCGTCCAACTTCCTCTTATCACTCTTCACCTGTTGTCCACGATTCTTTATCTTTTCAATAGACTCGGCCTTCAATTCGGCCTCCACTGCTTCAGCATAAGTTCCTGACCCATAAGCACTAGCCCACTGCTAGATGTCGCAAGTGAGACCACTCAAAAACCGCTTCACCCTTCCTTCCTCAGAAGCCACCAACTCTGGGGCGAACCTGCTCAACTTGCTGAACTCAATCTCATACTCACTGACGGTGAGCTGCTTCTGCTTCAGATGCAAGAAGTTGTTCATCAATCGATCGCGCTCAACCAAAGGGAGAAACTTCTTAAGCAACATTGCTTTAAACACCTCCCACGAGCATCCCTCGACAAGACTTTCCTTCTCCCTGATCCACCAACCTTTCGCCAGTCCCTTCAATTGATAAGCAGCCACCATCACCTTCGAAGCTTCGGAGATGCCTGAATAGAAGAACATCTCCTCCATGTCGATCACCCAATCATCCAAGGCCATGAAATCTGCCCTACCATCATAGGTAGGAGGTCCCAAACGCTGGAAGTGGGAAATGAAGTTCATATACGATGGCAATGCCACTAGAGGCGCCAATGGAGCAGGAACAGCTGGACTCACCACCGGTTCTTGCGCGACAGGTTGCTGCACCGCGGCAGCAGACACCAGGGACTGAATTTGAGTCTGCATCGCGTCTATCTGCCTAGTCAAAGCCTCATTGCTCTGACGCAGACTTTCGATCACGGACTCGCTCTGACCACCAGAAGACTCTCCCTCAGGCTGGGGAGTCAATCGCGTTGTTCTCCCACGACGCATGTCTACAAGATAGACGGACATCAAATCAAAAACCGGCTTAAGGCACTTAAGCCAAGCAGACACGGAAAATATATCCCGGATCATTTTGGAACGGAAAAGAAATTTATCTGCTATTGATGTTGCCTTGCTCTGGAATTCCATGAAACAATGCTATGAACTTAACTAGGATGATATGAATGTATGACATGAGTGCGTGAACATGAGTGCATGAACATTTAAATTTCTTTTCAAATCATGTGTGTACATATGTCATCTGGTATGTCTTTAACTTGGCACGTGTGCTTATGCGATGATATGAATGTATGCAGTGCTATGCATTCTAGAAAGAGGCCTTAATGCATGTTATGAGCGGAGTACACATGCAATGTTATGTATCTCATACTACATAACATTACATGTAACGAAAAAAAGAAAACGTGCTAATGGGCATTCATGTAATGGTGGTTATGCATCTCATACTACATAACCGTCACATGTCACCTCCTATGATGGATCCATATACAACACATATTATGCATCCCATACTACATAATATGCCTTGTATACTTCTTATCATGCTATGAGTGTAGTGACTGTGCTTCGGTCAAGACATACTGATGACATATCGGTGTGTAAACAATGAAATGATGGCTTGAGGTTCTGCTTAGGGTAGCAGTCGTTCGGCTCACTCGCCAAACCACCCAACTACCTTTTTCACAGAACCTCCCTCTGATACCAACTGTCACAACCCGCATTTTCTCAGCATTTAAAATACTATCAGAGTAGGGGAACTACGCATTGTGATGCCACGTCACGTAGGGGACATCTACTGACGTTAAGGCAACTCATCATCTCTCGCAACTTATAGAAATCATTTTTTAAAACTCAATGTGATCCAAATATAATTTATGCACAATATGCAAAGCCGTATCCCTCGGCTAGGTGGAGCAACTAGTCCACGGTTTGAAAATATAGTTTTACGCAGTGAAAAAAATAATTTATTCATTTGGTGACCTAAATGCTCGTGAAGACCAAGTGAGGTGCACCATGCAGTATCAGACGTCTAGATTTACTGTACGTAAAAGTAGATTTATCATGCGCAGAAAGTAATGAGATTAACATTTCAAATCATGGTATGCAATGCTCCAACTGCCTTAGCATATCTAAGCAAGGGGCTCCCAAGCCAACCCATTACTAATCATTCCAGAACAAGTGTCCAAAAGTAAACAAAGAGTAATAGCAACAAAGTAGCAGAAAGTCTAACAAAGCGGCACCATGGGCATCAACACCTGACACGAACTCATGGGTCGGCAAGTTCGTAGAAAACCCTACCCAAAGAGGGTCAGAAAACGGCAACTGACACAGCTCCGCACTAACACCTGCTATAGTCCAGAACCTGAGGCATTCAAAGAAAGAACACCTCAGAAACAAGTTACAAGCGACGAAGAAAACAAGAAAGTAAGCAAACCTCCGCGAGACCGGAGGGAAACAGTAGCTGCAAGGGTCAGATTAAACAAAACTAGCCATAACTAGCAATAGAAATCAATCGGAAAAGAGCCCGCCAAAAGATGAGTGGAGACGGACAAAATCAAACTCACCACAGACAAATAACATTCATTTTCTAGATTATTAATCTTATTCAAATTAAAGAGTCTGATCAGCTCATCAGAAAACAAAAGAGAAACCGTGCGGGGATAAAACCATCACACATCGTCACAGCCCTCAGAGCATCGCACCGGTGGCACCGCCAACATCGTGTACGACCCCCAACAGATTTATCATTTTAGAAGAGCATCGCACCGGTGGCACCGCCAACATCGTGTACGACCTCCAACAGATTTATCATTTTCTGACTCAATCAAAGGCAAGAGATAAGGCCTACCAGATAATAATTTAGGATTTTAAGAAACAAGTTAATGATATTATAATGAGAAAGGGCTAAACGAACAAAAATGAACTTAACATTTGAAAACTCGCTAGAAGCATAAAGGAGAAAAAACGTAGCAAAAAGGAAAAGAGCAAGATCACCACTTGACTCAACCACCCGAAACCGCACTTCGGAAGGCACCACGACGCAGATCGGCCCTAGCGAAGGCAAGAAATAGAAATCTACATCAATAAGGTCGAAACAGAAGTTAGGGCCAAAAACCCTAACGGAAAAATTCCATGAAAGTAGAAATACTCACCACGACCGCGTAGATCTCGGCGAGAGCTTTCCGAATCTATGTTCGGCTCGCGATTCCGAGCACCGGAGCTCCGTCGGCGGCGGTCGGAAGGCTCCCGAGAAAAAGGAATTCGCTGCACTGCTTCGGCCGAAATGAACAGGGGAAAGGAAATGGGGGCTCGGTTCTTGCTTCGGGAGGAAGAAGACCTATAATATATATAATAATAATATTATTATTATAAATATTATAATGGGGCTACATTCGAAGAATGAAAAGGGAGGCTCGGAGATCTCTGAGCTCCGCAGAAAAGCTAATAAGATTAAATTTATTTATATTTTCTATACTATTACGAAGACCCAAACGCGCGTCGAAACGGACGAAAATTCGCGTCGTAGGCGAATGTCGACGCTACGAACCCAACGGCGAAGTCGGAATCAAAATCCGACGCACCGATCTCGAGTTATGGTCTAACGAAGTTACGATAATTTTTAATTATCCGAATTTCAAACGTGGGCCGAGACTCCAAACAAAATGCTCGGATTGCGACGAAACTCGACGAGCAAGTCAGAAATTATATAACTCAGCTTCCCGATGTAAAAGAAATTTCGGTTCTGACGCATATCCCAAAATCTAGCCGGTCAAACCTAACGGACGCAAAAAAAAAGCACAAACGGCGTCGCAACCGTCAACTCACGGACACGTAACGCCCTTCCGTTATAATGACGTCAGCATGCAAAAGAATAATACTAGAAAAAACCGGGGGCGTTACAGGGGTAGCCTTGACAAAGCGGCATCTTCGTCAACATCTGGTCACGAAAGATATGGGCTCTCTGAAGTACTTTTGGGGATCAAAATCTCTCGGAAGCCCAACTCCTTAGCTCTCTCCCAGCGTAAGTATGCCCTTGATCTATTAAAAGAAGCAGGATTGACTGGAGCCAAACCTGCCCGATGCCCCCATGGCATTTGGAGAAGACAAAACCTGGACAGATGATTCGCCTCTTCTTTCAGATACTACGCGGTACAGGCGTCTAGTTAGTAAGCTCATATATCTCACAGTGACCAGACCCGACATTTCCTATGTTGTGGGCAAGGTGAGTCAATTCATGCAAGCACCTAGGGAGTGCCATCTACAGTCCGCCTCGCGGATCTTGGAGTATGTCAAAGCAGCGCCTGTGAAAGGATTACTCTTTCAGAAGAATGGTCATCTGAGGGTTGAAGCATACTCAGATGCAAGTTACGCTGATGACAAAGGGGATCACAAGTCTACCTCCGGTTTCTGCACCTTTGTTGGGGAAATCTGGTAAGCTGGAAGAGCAAGAAGCAGTCTGTTGTTTCTAGGTCCAGTGCTGATGCAGAGAATCAGAGTATGACATCGACCACTTGTGAGTTAAAATGGCTACGGGCTCTCATGCTGGATTTAGGAGAGGTCTACAACCATCCTCTACCTATGTTCTGTGACAACAAGGCTGGCATATACATCTCCAAAAATCCGGTCTTCCATAAAAGAACCAAGCACATTGAGGTCGGCTGTCATTTCATTCGTGAAGAGATTTTGAAGGAACAAATTTGCACTCCCTTCGCCACTTCTGATAAAGAGCTGGCTGACATCTTCACCAAGCCAGTATCCGCCTCGTTTCTTCATATTTGTGACAAGCTGGCATGATTGATATATATGCTCCAGCTTGAGGGGGAGTGTTGGAGTTGAAGTTGGAGACCGGGCGGTCTGGCGGTCTGGCTTGGCGGGTTGATGACCACGCGGTTTAGCAGTTACCCTTCAGCGGTTTGGTTGCTGTATGTTGCTTTCTGAGGTCCAAGCGGTCTAGCGGTTTGTCTCTGGCGACTTGGAGACCGAGCGATCTAGCGGTCTCCCATGATAATCTCTCTCTCTGATAGTTGCTGAGTGGTTAGCCCCTCTGTCTAACCGCGCGGCTTGTGCGGTTTGTGTCTGTATAGTCTTCTTGTGTCTGTAAATTTTTAGTCTCACATCTCTTATTTGTATTCTCTCTTCTCTCCTCCATTCTATATAAGGGAGGTCATACCTTTGTAATAGACACCTGATGAGTCCATGTTTTATACCTATTTTCGGACTCATCTGCGCTAGTTTTCACGCGTTTGCACTTCACTTTTAGTTCTATATCATTCATATCTCATCTTATCTTTATTTCCATAGGAAGTGCACATTTATGCACGTGGTTGTGTATTTTGTTATTTTTATAGTTTGTACTCCTTTTTGTGATTTCCTGGAATGTCTGCACATATCAGTGATTGGTTTTTACTTTCGGTACAGGGGTCGTGTGCGTGTTCCGGGATGGTTGTGAAACAAGAATACTGCCCACAATCATGGGATCTAATGTGCACGACCACTGGTCGTGCGCCCCTGATCGTGCGCACTACTCTATATTTTCCAGAATCAGCCTGGGTAAGCGCACGACCACTGGACATACTGCGCACGACCACCGGTCGTGCGTCACTGATCGTGTGCATTGATTCCTCTTTTTTGGAGTCCTGTCTGGGTAATCGCACGATCATTGGACTTAGTGCGCACGACCACTGCTCGTGCGCCACTACTCGTGCGCATTATCCCAGTTCTTCTTCCTGATATTCCATGCCAGTGCGCACGAGCACAGGACATAGTGCGCACGACCACTGGTCGTGCGCCTGTGATCGTGCACATTGTTCATTTCTGCTTTTGTATAAATAGTGCAGGTCTCGCCCTAATTCAGAAGAGGATCCGGAGCTCGACATTTCTCCGCCGTTTTCCGCCTTCTCCGCCGTTCCCCTTCATCTTCCACCCTAGGGAGGTGCTCCGGGCAAGCTTTCACCGCCAAATCCAAGCCGGAGCTTCCTCTTGGCCTCCTCCATCATCTCTTGGGTTCATTTCAAGCTTCAGCTCCATAGCCATCAAGCAAAGGGAAGCTTGCAACTTTCGTCCGCTATCGTGAGACAAAGAAGACGGGCCATTGGAAGGTGGTGACAACCCTTCTCTATCCCGGACGCAGTTGAGGACCGAGCTTGGACGCGGAATGACAACCCGACGATTCCAACCGTGAATCCTCAGCAAGGCTTCGGATTCGGTCGATCTCTTGACTTGTTCTTCCTTTATTGTTGTTTATGTGTTGTTGTAAATCTTATTTATAGATGATGTATGCTTATTTGTAAAACGTTTTTATACAATTATGTCTATGTGATTGTATGTTTTCGTTATTTACTTGAGTTGCGCCATATTCCATCCACCACCATCCACCCTTATCGCACTAGCAATTACTAGTGGCGTGTATAGCGAAGAGGTGATCACGACCCTCATTCCGCCATTCTCATCACCTCATCCACAAGCCTACTCGTCCATCCACCTAGCGATTCGGTGCATAGCGGCCCGACTAGTCTTCCATCCCGCCTGGCGAAGCATCGCATAGCGGCGTTGTATAGGAGTAGTTGTTACCCTTTTATTTTCTGTTTCCGCAAACATCAAAACCCCCCTTAGTTAGCTCCGACCTGAGGACTTCAATCTCAAGTCCTCCTCGAAATTAACTCCACCTTACTGTGTTCCTTGAGAGATCGATACTTGGGAAAACCCCCATTTTATATTACTTGTGCGACCGGTTCACTGCCGTGATCTTTAGCATCAAGTTTTTGGCGCCGTTGACGGGGATCACAGTCGTGTGAGTTTTTGGAGAGGGAGACGTGAGATTGCTTTTCTTTTCCTTTGTAAATCATTTTTGTTTTGTTCTATTTCTGTTTTGTCTTCCTTTTTATTGTTTGTTTAGGCAATTGTAGTAATATATTGTTGGATTTAGTAATTTGCACAATTTATTTTGAATCTGCTGTTTCGACACTATGTGGGGATATTCGTATGCCCAATGTCGTTGGTGTGGAAAGCCTTCCCACGCTAGTCATGAATGCCCTACAAGATATATTGAGCATAAGCCTCAGCGCACAATGTATGAGATGTATTCGTACAGCCCTTCAAACACTGTGCCCCGAGCTTATGGTCAATCGTCCTCGCCACATACACCGTTCTCTTATTCCTCTCCGGCCCCACAAGGACCGCAGCGTGATGGGAGAAAGTGTTTGTATTGTCGTAGAACAGATCATGTCCTGAAGGATTGTGTCGATTACCTCCGTGTTATGGAAGAGGATGATGAGCCAGACATCCGGATCATCCCGACTCCTACCCTTGGTGGCACACCTTCATCTTCTGGTTATGTATCCATGTCACCTTCATTTGTTGAAGGGAATGATATGGACACAACCGCCAGATGTGTGGCTGATCTAGGCTTCGACGTGGCTGAGCCTATCTCTCTTGTGCATACATCTCCAAGCGTGGAGCCGATTCTTTGTGAGGAACCTGTGCTTGACTTTTATCCAAGCAAAGTTCTTCCGCCTTTTGTGCATTCTACTTCAGTCGTCTCTGGCGACATTTTTGACGATGCAACACAAGTTGAGACTTGTGATACATTGGTTGTTTCCACTCCCATGGAGGAGGACAACCTTCTTGGTGTCGAGGATTCTCCCTTGATACCAAAGGAGGAAGTCCAAGTCTTGGTGGAGGAGTCTATGGATCCGGCCGAGCCTTGTAGCATTGTCGACATTGCTAACGATATTTTTCTACCTTAGCCTTTGGCGAGTGAAACCGGGATCACTCCCCCGATTATTTCTTTATGTTCTTCGTCTCTTTTATTTCTTGACCCCCCTTCCGTTTCTGAGCCTGTGCAGGTTGAATCTCCACGGGTAAGTTGGGTCGACGTTGAGCCTTGCGCTCAGGCTGTCGACGAGTGCATCCTCTTGTGTGAGGAGGTTCCTACCTCCTTCACAGTGGAAGCCCCTGCCGTCACCTTCGCCCCCAGCGAACTTGTGGTGGACGAAACCTTGCTAGGCAAGGATGTATTTTGTGGTGAGAAGAGTGAGGACCAACGTTCCTTCTCTTCTTACTTCCTATTTCATCTACCTATGTTGGGCAGGTATTACTATTTAGGTAGAG
Organism: Platanthera guangdongensis; assembly: GCA_039583875.1. Lineage (NCBI taxonomy): Eukaryota > Viridiplantae > Streptophyta > Magnoliopsida > Asparagales > Orchidaceae > Platanthera > Platanthera guangdongensis. The sequence goes on from CM077157.1 coordinate 55,018,876, forward strand.
GGGTAACTGCTCTATCACCGTATCGGTACCCGTTACCGAAACGGATATTGGAACAGTTACCTGTGCACTTTTTATTTCATAGGCCCATTAGCTAGAACTGTTTAGAATTTAATAAGTCGCGCTGGGATGACAATAATCCCAGTACTTATTTTTTATTTCCTGCATTTTTATTTTTCATGTCTATTTTAGTTTTAGCATTTCTTTTTGTATATTTTTCTTGTGTTGTTACGGAGCTCACCCCTGCAGGTATTCTTTGCAAATTGCATTGGCGGGGTTGTGATTCTTCGTATGGCGGGCCTGCTTCGGTTTCCATGCGTCTTCTGGTATGCTCACTAGCTGAGCATTGGATAACCTCTTCCCTTAGCTCTTTATGATTTTAATTTCTCTATTATATGTTGTTTTGCTTAGTTTAAGTCTGGGGGAGAGATTTGTTACCTATTGCACGCACACATCTCATGTGCATACTAGGAGCTTTTATTGTTTTATTTTGCTTAGTTCATTGCATCACACACCACTGCACCCACATGAGCGCGTGCTTAGCTTTTTGCGTGCTGCGAGTTAAACTCATTTCTTCGTTAGATTTGGGAAAATTATGGTGCTGACATAGGATTGTGAGACAGAGTAAAATGTTGGTCTTGTTGTGTTTCAAGTCAACTGCTCTTGTCTCGTGTAGAAATTTGAGTAGATTTAATTTTTCTGTATGCTTTTAGTTTTATATCTTTCTATTTGCGTAAAGACTTTTTAGTCTACTCAAAAGTTGGTGAATCCGGTGTGAATCCGACGGTAGCTTAGGGATGTGTGTAGACGGCCGTTAGGTTCGTATTGCTCGAGTCGGGAGGATGGATAGTCTTTCTCGTTGGCTAAGAACTTGCCCCAAGCTATTCTTGAAGCATGGGTATAGGTTAGTCATGCATGAGCGTGATGTAGGCCATCATTTTGGCCCGGTTGAGCTTTGTACTGTTCCTAACATCATATCCTCGCTAGCCCTGTTGTGTCTACCCCTCCTTTTGATTCAGCTCCACCATGATTTCAACAAAGCCTCATAGTCGATCCTAATCGCACACCCAAGTTGAGCTTTAGTGTTTACATTTTAATGTTGGGGTGTGATGTGGTGATTTTACTTGTGATTATGTGGATGTGCTCCAATGTTATATTTGCTGAATTGTGAAAATAAAATGAAGAAAAAAAAAATTTGTAAAGAAAAAGAAAAAGAAAAGAAAAAAAAAGTGAAAAGAAAAAGTTTAAATTGAAAATCTTTTTGGGAAATGTGATTACATTTGGAGTAGGCGGTGCACACACCCATATGTTAAAAGTTAAGTTTGGGGGTGTGGTGTACCCGCATATATTTTGGTTAGCTGATGGATTCCCTTTATACTAGCTCATTTGGGTTAGGTGCATAGCCTTCCTGTTTATCTTTGTTTACCTCACCGAAACCCAAGCCCCATCTCTTCACCTCAAGTCTTAATGATTCGTGTGTAGACCAAACCCGTGCCGTGGAGAGAATGCGAAAGGGCAAGCATATGGTCACCGACATTGGTGGATTCCTTTGGAGGTTATCCCGAGCCCCGATCTTTGGCAATGCTCGCCTAGCGATTAGTCTACTTTCTCCCTACGCATGACCGAATGATTCACCGTGATTCCATTTTTGAGTAATAATAAAATTTTGATACGCATTGTGAAAAATATAAACTATTTTGTATACTTAGAAATTTCTTCTATTATATTTTTACGCGCGCGAGCATGCGACTTCGCATGGTACTTCGTTTCGCAATTTCTTTGTTAACTAGTATTTTTCCCTATCTGCTTAGATTTTGTTTGCTCGGGATGCCAAACAGTTAAGTCTGGGGGTGTGATGAGTCCATGTTTTATACCTATTTTCGGACACATCTGAGCTAGTTTTCACGCGTTTGCACTTCACTTTTAGTTCTATATCGTTCATATCTCATCTTATCTTTATTTCCATAGGAAGTGCACATTTATGCCCGTGGTTGTGTATTTTGTTATTTTTATAGTTTGTACTCCTTTTTGTGATTTCCTGGAATGTCTGCACATATCAGTGATTGATTTTTCCTTTCGGTACAGGGGTCGTGTGCGTGTTCCGGGATGGTTGTGAAACAGGAATACTGCGCACGATCATGAGATCTAATGCGCACGACCACTGGTCGTGCGCCCCTGATCGTGCGCACTACTCTACGTTTTCCAGAATCAGCCTGGGGTAAGCGCACGACCACTAGACATACTGCGCACGACCACCGGTCGTGCGCCACTGATCGTGTGCATTGATTCCTCTTTTCTGGAGTCCTGTCTGGGTAATCGCACGATCATTGGACTTAGTGCGCACGACCACTGGTCGTGCGCCACTACTCGTGCGCATTATCCCAGTTCTTCTTCCTGATATTCCATGCCAGTGCGCACGAGCACAGGACATAGTGCGCACGAGCACAGGACATAGTGCGCACGACCACTGGTCGTGCGCCTGTGATCGTGCGCATTGTTCATTTCTGCTTTTATATAAATAGTGCAGGTCTCGCCCTAATTCAGAAGAGGATCCGGAGCTCGACATTTCTCCGCCGTTTTTCGCCTTCTCCGCCGTTCCCCTTCATCTTCCACCCTAGGGAGGTGCTCCGGGCAAGCTTTCACCGCCAAATCCAAGCCGGAGCTTCCTCTTGGCCTCCTCCATCATCTCTTGGGTTTATTTCAAGCTTCAGCGCCATAGCCATCAAGCAAAGAGAAGCTTGCAACTTTCGTCCGCTATCGTGAGACGAAGAAGACGGGCCATTGGAAGGTGGTGACAGCCCTTCTCTATCCCGGACGCAGTTGAGGACCGAGCTTGGACGCGGAATGACAACCCGACGATTCCAACCGTGAATCCTCAACAAGACTTCGGATTCGGTCGATCTCTTGACTTGTTCTTCCTTTATTGTTGTTTGTGTTGTTGTAAACCTTATTTATAGATGATGTATGCTTATTTGTAAAATGTTTTTATACAATTATGTCTATGTGATTGTATGTTTTCGTTATTTACTTGAGTTGCGCCATATTCCATCCACCACCATCCACCCTTGCCGCACTAGCAATTGCTAGTGGCGTGTATAGCGAAGAGGTGATCACGACCCTCATTCCGCCATTCTCATCACCTCATCCGCAAGCCTACTCGTCCATCCACCTAGCGATTCGGTGCATAGCGGCCCGACTAGTCTTCCATCCCGCCTGGCGAAGCATCGCATAGCGGCGTTGCATATGAGTAGTTGTTAGCCTTTTATTTTCTGTTTCCGCAAACATCAAAACCCCCCCTAATTAGCTCCGACCTGAGGACTTCAATCTCAAGTCCTCCTCGAAATTAACTCCACCTTACTGTGTTCCTTGAGAGATCGATACTTGGGAAAACCCCCATTTTATATTACTTGTGCGACCGGTTCACTGCCATGATCTTTAGCATCAACACCTTTTTCGAATAATAAAGTTTCAGTTAAACCACTTCCGGTTTGTTTTTGTTCGTCTTTTACAGGCCTCTAGGTGACAGCCATCTAAGGGGAGAAGGGAAGGGATTGGTGGGCTTGGGCTTGGGAATGAGGAAGAGGAGAAGGAGGGTGGTGGGCTTTCCTCCTATGCCCCATTCCCACCATGCTTGCTGGTTTGGTGGGCCAAGGAGTGAGCGTGTGGGGGGGGGGGGGGGGAGGGGGGGCTTAGCCATTAATGAAGAGGAGGTGAGCACCTATTTGGAAGAAAATTCCAAAAATTAGTTTTAGGGGGGGGGGGGGTGACCAAAGTCAACCCTAGGTGGGTCCCCCCATGCTGGTCAAAGTCAAAGTAAGTCTATGACATCGGTAGTCATGTCAAAGTTGGGGTGTCGTGTCATAATTTGTGTGCGCACGATTTTTAGTGCACAACTATGCTTGATTTGACCATGAATTGACTACCCGTGACTGAAATTGACCGAGACACATTCGGTTGACTTCGTATTGATTATATTAGTCCAATACCACTGACCGGGGTCAAATCGGAGTTCGTTTGCTAACTATTCAAAATTTGTGTGGCGCAGCGCGCTAAAATGGTCAAAATGAGTATAATCATTGTTAGACTTCGAAATGTGACGCAACGAGCTCCAATGCATTCGTGTTGACTACACAAAGCCATAGAAACTGACAGAACTCAAATCAGAGCTTTCTAGGTCATTATCCAAAAATCTCGTTTCCGTGACGTTTTACGAGAAATGGCTATACCCACCATATGACCTCGAAGTTTAACGGGACGAGTTCCAATGCGTTTGTATTGGTTATACGAAGACATATGGACTGACAGAACTCAAATCGGAGTTCTCTAACTATATATACCATGTCTACGATTACCTCTTACCCGGTGTGGGTTGTGGGTAGAGGTCCGGGTTACTTTTATTGTGCCCACTAGGGTTTTGGAGGCACAATAAAAGTCGGGATGTTACATTATCAGCATATGCACATATCAAATTAAATAATGTTTATAATCTACTATTTCGAACCCAACGGTGTCCACACTCACACACCCAATGAGATTATCCTCAAAGGTCATAGTATCTACCAACTAAAAGAGGAAATACTAGTGGTAACTAAAATCACCAAACTAAACACCACACATCATCACGATCAGATTAAAATGCACAAAGATACTATGTCGACATAGATTTAACAAACACACAATGTCGAGACGCCGACACCCAATCGTAATAGAGTGCAAACTAATGATTGTGATCTCTTCTTCGCGGGGTAGGTAGTCCCACATGCACCACCGTCGTGGCCAAATGGTAGCAGTGTCCCATCCTTTTCACTTATAGGTTATTTAAGCACAGTCATCCCAAGTCGTACTCATTCTTCATTCATACCGGTGGCATAACCAAAAGAACCGAGGTATAACTCATGTCAAATTCCAGGTTGCTAACACCTACACAAACAACAAATTAGGATAGGGCGCACGTTGTCGTTCGACCATGATGTTAGCAATGAGTCAATGTACTAACCCTCTAGAGTGGACCATTGACAAAGCCAGTCAACCCGCCACATACATTCATATATATTATCAATTCATATAGGCATAGTTACCTACGATTTAATGTAACAACTAGGGGAGGCGAACAACCTGCCACTCTATGCAACCAAAAGAACTAATCATCTCGACCTCTAACAAATCTCAATCCCAATAATTTGTTATGTATATTTTATGATGATACTAGCTTGGCCCATTTTGGCAGGATTTGTGCCATTGTAGTCTATTTCTGACATCGTCCAAGCTGCAACCCAAGCTCCCTAACCATTATCTCTGTGCTTGTTTCTAAGCACAGTAGGTTGTTGAGGAAGGAGCTCGAACACACAACCTCCTTGGCGATGAGACTCAGTTGAAGGAGCCCTCATCAAGGAGGTTGTAAGTTCGAGCCCCCTCCTAAACAATCTACTATGCTGAGAAACAAACACAGATAATGGTTGGGGTGCTTGGGCTGTAGCCAAGACGATACTAGAAACAGGTTATGGTGGGACGAGTCCTGCCAAAATGGGTCAGGCCTAAATAGTCACAAAAAAGTGCTGGTCTCATTTTAACAGGACTTGTCCCACTATAGCCTGCTTCTGGCATTGTTCGGGCTGCTACTCAAGCACCCCAACTACTATCTCTGTGCCTGCTTCTCAGCACAATAGGTCATTAAAAAAGGGATTCGAACCACAAACTTCAACCGAGTTTTGCCCTAGTTTGCCCTTGGTGCCCAAAACAATAAATACCCTTATTTTGCGTGTTATTTACGCACCACCAATTTCACTGAGTTTTGCCCACGTCGCGTTAGAACTCCAACAAGCGCTGCGACACGCTGGGAGGAAATCGACCGAGCGAAAGCAGAGTGGAGAGAGAGAGAGAGAGAGAGCGAGCGAGAGAGAGAGAGAGAGAGAGAGAGAGAGAGAGAGAGAGAGAGAGAGAGAGAGAGAGAGAGCGCACAGATTATAAGGTGGAAAATATTGTCGATTGACTGCGAGAATCGAAGGTATTGATTTTTTCATCCCTTTAGCTATCCATCTTCTTTCTTTAATCTGGCTGCAGCTGCTGAATTTGTGATTGAATCTGCGACCGATCGATCCTCTGTGACCATTCTCCTCAGCTCGTGGTGGAGTATTTTCTGCTCGGATATTGGCCCCGGCACCCTAAGGCCTCTTCACTTCGCAGTTTTTGCTACTTTGAGATCGCTGGGCACTGAAATACCATGTTTTCTTATGTGGATGGTTTTTCTGCACTTGCTGAATGGATGATAGTGTAGAAATTCGAATATAGGCATACTTCATGAAGTTTTGGAATTTGAGTAGGATGACTTTCAGGTCGAGTGGTGTTTCAGGGGCATTGATGGTTGCTTGATATGGTTGGGGATAGAAGAGGTCAAGAGATGCAATTAGTGGACTGAATGATATGAGAAATAAGTTTAAATCAGGAGAAGGATAAGGTCAAGTGCAGAAGAATGGCTCCAGACAGAGTTGTTGCCTCTTTATATTGTTTTTCACCTATAAATCGAGTCTGGTGATTCTATTGTGGGGGGATTCAGAGCTATTTATTTGAAGTAGAGTCTTCTTGTTTACTTCAATCTGATGTGGGAAATAATACTGGGTAATGTGAGCCAATGGGGAGGTTTCTAGAAATGGCCCCTTAGTCTTTGCACTTAAATTTGCTAAGGAACAAAAAAAGGGTATAATTCTTTCATTGATTGTAAGCCTTGTTTGCTTGTGCTGAGTGTTTACAATATTAAAAGGTAAAAGTTGTCTTTGGTTAAACAGTCAAAAATGCCAAATAAATCTCCATGTCCCTTCAAAAAGTATTAACATATATTATGATCTATTTCAAAAAAATTTTAAATACAATGTTCATTCTAGTAATTACACCCAGTCCTAAATTAAAATTAATGATGAAAATCCATAAAATCAAAAATGTTTTTAGTAGAGCTCCTATACCTACCATGATAGGTTGTCATTACGCATGTGAGCGGTGTTTTAGAGGAATAATGTCATTATATATGTCGGCGGTATTTTTGAGGAGCTACCATTAAACTCATCAATTTTATTAAAGTTGATTTGTCATTAATTAATGAGGATGAAGGTTTTTTTGACAAAAATTGAAAAAATGATGTATTACTATTTTTCGCATTAATTAATTGATATTGTCTGTCTCGGTCAGGGTACTGTCGTGTTTGACTATAGGATCAGAGCCCCGTGTTTGTCACTATTGTGTGTGTGTGTATATATATGACATTCTAGGGCTTTAGTAGTTCCAATTCTCTCTGTTTGATAGTTATGCTACCTTTTTTGTTGGGGTGTTGTTGTGTTTATTTGCAATTATTGTTGGTTTGTGTAGTTTGATTGTCATAATCTGGGGCACTGGATTTCATACTTAAAAGGAAATATGAGCTGGTCTTCATTAACAGTTTACTGTGTCCGAAAGAAATAAAACAAAGAACTCTTATTTTCAAGTAATATTAATAGCAATCTTTACTTGTAATATTACTATTGACTGTGTTTATTACCCAGATGCATCAAGAAAGTGTTTGTTTTGTCAATACGAAATGTAGATTCATTGGATTTATCAGTCAACGATAGTAGGAGCATGATAAATAGTGTTGTGCGTGCACAGTTGAAGGATTACTGCACATGCATTGGAGAAATGTCTATCTACTTAACTCTATCTTGAGCGATAGCAAGAGCATGAGAAGGATTGTGGACATGAAATAGACTTGAATTGAGTAATTGATAAGCTTGGTTGTCGATATAGTAGATCGACTGGGCTGGATGCTCGACAAATGGGGACTGTCGACATTTTAAAGCGCTCCATGGAAGCTCTGATACCAACTTAGAGACGAGTTGTATCCATCAGCATCATTATTGAAAGAGTTGTAGGGATATTACTCTTAACTTTTACATGTAAATATCAAAAGTACTGCAGCATTATGCTGAGTGTTTTGTTGGATTGCATTCCTTGAGTATGATATGGGAGATGGTTTCTGGTTGTGCATCCTCTTAATGCTTCCAGAGAGCTTTTTTCGGTTGACTTATCTGTGAGATAATTTCCTGTTGTGCAGAAAATAGCAAGTAAAATGTCTAAAATTTCACATAGCTTAGAGTGTAATCAGCCCACGAATTAGTGCTGACATAGATGTCATTTTTTTGCACCTCCTGGACAAAACTCTCAAGTCTCAAGAGTTGTAGATCGTTGTTCAACATATTGCAAGGATTAATCACCAACTCCACAATATCTTGAATTTGTAGGATTTTTTAATATGGATCCGTGATATCTCAGGAACCCAACTATGGTACAAATTTTTGTGGAACGGATAGAAGCTAATTTGCAATGACAAGTCTTCTAAGCTAAATTGGAGATGCCAACCTATTTTGGAGAACCTAAAATTTTCAAATAATTTCCTCTCATTTTCATGCAAATTGCCCACTACACCAATGTACCTCACAGCTACACCCGCTACACTGCCATGCTTCACATGAGGACAGATTACAACACCGACACACTCATTTAACGAACGTATACATAAAAGCATAATCAAAAATACAAACTAAGTAAATAAAAGATAAATAAAAGCATAATTCCACGTCCCTTGCAAATATCTGAATTATACGGATATTCCTGCTTCTGTTTTAGTCCACAACCATATTTGACTTGTTTCCTTTTCCTAAAAGTTTTTTGAACTTTGTTTTGTGGTTGATTGAAAAGCTTTCATATTGCTTTGTTATTATGTTGATCAATTTTTTGACCATCATGTTCTGGACTTAATTTCTGTTCTCTTTTAAAAAAATCATTGCTCTCCTGATTAGAAGTATTTGGGAGTGAGCCTATTCGTTATATTAAGAGAGCGAGTTAGAACATTTTGTCCTTAACTTTCTCCCAGTTCTAAATTGAACATCTTCTGTTTGCAGGTTTATGCTTCTTGTCAACCGGCAGTTGTTGGACATCTCCCGATGGCCTGCTTCATGAGACTTTTACCTTTTATTTCTGTTTAGTTTTGGCTTCAGTTTTCATTGTGTATCTTGGAAACTTTTTGTTAAGATATATCATGCTGTGTATATGTATACAATGCAACAAAAAGTGGTAAATACATGTATTTCATCTCTTCAACTTTATTCCTTGTTATCAATATTCATGTGAAACAAGATCGTGGTAGTTTTGCATGCTGTGTTACTGACATTGTGGCAGCACTGTGTGGGCGATTTGTAGATGTAAATTCCATTTCTTTGGAGCCAAGAATCAGCTGACGTGATTACTCTCCAAGTGTTCTTCACCTGAAAATTTGGAAAGTTTTGATCCTTACATGGAGAGCTTAGCTCAACTAGAAGCCTTGTGTGAAAGGCTTTATAATTCTCTGGACTCAGCTGAACGAGCGCATGCAGAGACCACTTTGAAATGTTTTTCTATGAACACTGAATACATTACACAGTGCCAATACATTCTGGACAATGCATTGACTCCCTATGCTTTGATGTTGGCTAGTTCAAGCCTTCTGAAACAAGTGACAGACCACAGTCTTTCTTTGCAGCTGCGACTTGATATCCGTAATATTCTTGTTCCGGTCATGCATGTATACGTATAGTCGGTATTTTCATTTAAGAACAATCGGGATTTTCTCGTAATTTGCCCTAACTTTTGAGTTCTCTCTCTTTTTTAATCGTAAAAGTTGTGTGCTTCCTCGATAGGGATCCTTTCAGTTTCTTTTGTTATTTTTCTCATCTAATAGTTAGATGTAATGATTTTTTTTTCTTTTTATTTCTTATTGCAACATACAAATTTGATTAATATGCTTTCATCATCATTAAGGTTCGAGTGGATTTTATTAGATAAAACTTTGATTAATCATTCATGTAGATTTGGTCTTATTGACCTTCAGCTGGTTTACAACCAAAAGGAGAGTCCATGTATTGTTACATTAATATGACAATACTAGATCTATTTTGAATTAACCTTTCCATGATTTGTGTGAAGGGAATTATGTGATAAGCTATCTAGCCACCAGAGGACCTGAATTGCGGAGTTTTATCACTGGATCTCTGATTCAACTATTCTGCCGAGTTACAAAATTTGGTTGGTTTGATGATGATAGATTTCGAGAGGTTGTGAAAGATGCAACGGGTTTCTTGAATCAGGTGATTTTTTTTATATGCCAAATTGATGTTTTTAAAGTCATCTACTAGAGAGTTTTACTACTGAATTTGTAGGTACATGCTAGTCAAGCTCTTGTTTTCGATGGTTTATTTCTTTTGTTATTGCTAACAACTATGTATCACTCTCTTTAGAAAATTTCCATTACCAGGTAAGTGGTCACTTCTATATTCACTCACTTTGGCCCTCTACTTAATTGTCATCGTCTAGGATGCCCATTGGTGGATATCCTACTTGCTGCAGTGCAAATTTGATATGTCTGTGTGAGCTATTCACCCTTGATGTCGAAGCATGTTTTTTTTAAACCTTTAAAAAAATAAATATAATATTACTAATTTATATTTAAATATGGCTGCTAAAATTTTAAATTAGGTTGAAAAATAAATATAATAAATAGGCCCACCTAATTTTTTTACTTTTTCCCAACCTCTAACATTCTCAATTTTGATAGCCTATTTTTCCCATGCCACATGGCATTCCCATTTCTTGAGATCATATCATGGACAGAGGTGTTCATATTATCCTCTCATTGTTTATTTATTCGTTTAACATTTAAGTCCCCCCTCTCTCCCCTGTCCCACTTCTCTTTTTGTTTTGGCCTCAAAGAGGAGCCAAGGGGGCCATATGTGCCCCTCTCTTTCTTCCTAGCTCTCCCCTAGGTCCATCCTCTCTCTCGTCTGTCTCTACTCCTATTTTTAGTAGGGATAAAAGACCTATAATTTTTCCCCCGCCTCTCTCTCTTCCACTTCCCTCACCCTCTCCCTTCCATGGATGCTAAAAAAGAATGCAAAGTCCCCATGTGGCACCATTTTCCATTGCAGGAAGCCAAAGTGGGGTCACGTGCCCTATTGGCTTTGCATTATATGGAGGAGATGATGCCATCATTTTTTGTACACCACCAATATTGAAATATAAGATGCATTTCTATGGTATCCCGGAAGACATCCTATTTACCATTTAGCAGTTACGTTAATAATGCCTCTCCATAATTTTTATGAATTGGTATTCTCCGAAGTATATATCACATTTCCATAATTTATATGGTTTGGTATAGCATGCTATTTTTTAAAAAATGTAAAATTTAGAATTGTTTTGCAATTAAATGCTTATTTTACTGTATTTATATTTTTTTGGTACTCTAAAATACTATTTACTGAGTTACGATCTTACTTTGCAGGCAACATCTGAACATTATTCCATCGGTTTAAAGATACTAAATCAGCTTGTCTCTGAGATGAATCAGGTTTGTTGAGGATTTTGAATTTTTAGTTGGTTTTTGTAATATGTAATAACCTCCTAAGATTTTTGTAAAGGCTTAACCTTTACAGATATTTCTAGTCATGTTACCTAAGTTGATCTTCCATAATGTATTAGATATATGAAGTTATGAATCCATGATAGCTTGCGAATTGCATGGAAACAGATGCCTAAAAACTTAATTGATAATGTCTATCTCACTACCCGAATATTAGATTTCTTGTAATATGACATGTTATAGCAATCTAATAAAGAGTAGTTTGTCTGGATTTTTAAACACAGGTAGCACTCTAAGCGAGGGAAATTTTTTGGTAATGTGCAACGTACCATGTTCTACATGCACGAATAAATAGGTCCTTTTGCTGCCGGGACCCACCTTTTCACAATTAGAAACCTCTCTTGCTCGCTTCTCCCCCGTGCTACGCGAAAGCGGTTTATTGGCGGTAGAAATTGTCGCTGACGGAGTGCAATCACTGGAGATTGACTTCGTTCGTGACATAAAAGTACATTTCTTCTCTCCTCTCTGCTTTCAAGAACAATGACGAAGTTCCAATGGAGTTTTTTAGTTTACAAGTAAACGGAATTTCGAAGCCCTAACAATAGTTGAAGAATTGGGAACTCCCCTTTAACATTGATTTTTTAGGCTATGTTGTAGTTTATAAGATGTTTTAGGTTATTGATATGATTTTCATTTAAGTTGTAGCCAATCGTTTCATAAGATACAACCGTCATGTTTTAATATGCAACCGTATTGTTGCTCGTGGTACATAAGATGCAACCGTATTTTTTCTTCTCGGTCCAGCTCTCTAGATAATACAACGCTATTTTTTCCTTCTTTTTGGCTGTTTAGAGTTATTTAATGGTTTTACTCACTACTGAACATTCTAAGTGAGCGTTCAAAGAATGACCTACAAGAAGCCGGAATAATGCTTCTTTTTTAATTCCTAATTTAAATCAAAATATTCCACTCTTAGGCTTCATTTGGTTCGGCGGTGGCGGATCGATCCGGCGGGTGGAAACGGAGTGTTCGAATCGGAGGGGGGAGGTAGCTTCTCCAAACGGAGCTTTTTGGGGCGTTTCTCAAGGCGGGCGGGTGGAAACGGAGCAAATGCCGTCGGAGGTTCATTTGTTTACCCGCCTTCCGGCGGCGTTTGCCCCAAATGGAGCGGCAAAACGCTGAACCAAATAGAGCCTTAAGCACCAATGGTACTATGTATATCAGTAAACCAATCATACAGTAATGAATGACATATATTAATAAAATACATCAGTAAAATAAAATACATCAGTAAAATCCAAACTTAAAGTATTTTTAGGAATGTCTCAAAAACCTCTAGAGCTATTTTTAAGAAGTCTTAACATAATGCAACTTGATTAACAATGATTTTTGAGTAAACCTTGCGTGGTAGGAAAGCCCTCTTTTCTACCGAATAAGACCTTAACAAGGTGCTTAAGAGTGGAGTATTTTGATTTAAATTAGGAATTGAAAAAGCAGTATTCGGATTCTTGTAGGTCATTTTTTGAATGCTCACTTAGAACGTTGAATAGTGTCTCTACTGGATCCTTTAATGAGGAAACAACACAGTTCAAATACAAAGTTTTTGTCATTTGCAAGGAAAAATTAGGGTGTAACTTAAGATAATACGGCTTGATTAATCAAAAATATTACCCATTAGTCATAATACAAATGTATCTTAAGGAAATATAGCTTGCAAAAGTAGTAGTAAAAGCATTAAATAACTCTAAACAGCCAAAAATAAGGAAAAATAACGACGTATTATCTAGAGAGATGGACTGAGAAAGAAAATACTAGGGTTTTGAAAACCAAACCAGATATCAAACCGTCGGAATGAAAGTTTTAAGGTTGAACCGTTCCAACAGGTTCAACCAGGGTCAAACTATTATATATATAAAAATATTTATAATAATGTTAAAATAGCCCATGTAAAAGGCCCATTATTGGGCCCATTTATTATTTTATTTTATTTTATCTTCTCTCCTCCTTTAGTCCCACATCTTGTATAGGATTTTCTTCTCTCTTCCTCTTCCTATATATTTGTATTCTCTCCTTGTATTTAGATACACAAGCAATACATACAAGTTTTGAGCTCTCTCAACATGGTATCAGAGCCATGTTCCTGTCCTCTGCGGCTTGTTTTCTAAACCGCCAAGCCCGCCCGGTCTCTATTCCCGCCTACCCGCTGCGTTCTCTCTTGCGGCCTGGTAGCCTACCCGCTCCGGTCTTCTGTCCGCCCCTGACTCTGCGGTTTGCAACTTTGCATCCGCGTCTCCTCTCCCTCTCCGTGGTTCCACCCTCTTCAGGCTTCTTATAGCCATCCTCTCTCTCTGCTCCGTGGGGCCCACCTTTCTTCAAACCGCTGCGGGCTCTCTACTTCTGTCCGCTGCCAGCCCCGCTGCGGCTTCGTCTTCAGACCGCTGCGGCCTTCGCCTTCAGACCGCTGCGGCCTCGCCTTCAGACCGCTGCGCTCGTGCCTTCTGTCCTTTGCCTCTCTTTCCTAGTCGCTCGAGTTCCTACTCGCGGCCTCTCCTCTCTAGCCGCTCGAGTTCCTACTCGCGGCCTCTCTTTTCTAGCCGCTCGAGTTCCTACTCGTGGCCTCTCTTCTCTAGCCGCTCGAGTTCCTACTCGCGGCCTCTCTTCTCTAGCCGCTCGAGTTTCTACTCGCGGCCTCTCTCCTCTTTCCGGGTTTTCTGTCAACCCGCCCGGGCTGTTTTCTGACCGCTGCCGGCTTCACCTAGACCGGGGCAGTCTCTCTTTTGTATCTGCCCTTTGGTCGCGACCTGACTACTCGCTGGTGTCCGGCTTGACCGTGCGGACTGCTTCCTATCCGCACTCTGGTCGTGGTCTTCCTTAGTCTTTCTTGCCGGCGGCTTATCCTCTATTCGCCGCGGTCTGCCTTATGGGCTCTTCCGGTAACTCTTCTGGCTCGACGGCCATCCCGCCTGCTGACTGCCCGACCTGTCCAACTGACCGCGCGGCTTACCCTACAGAACTTCGTGACGAGCTGCGCATCACTACCATTTCTCTTTCTGGAAAGAAGAACTTCATTCCTTGGGTCCATTCAGTTCGCCGGGTTCTCCAGGCCAAGGGTCTTCTCCCTCACCTTACTCAGGCTCCACCCACCCCTCCTACCGATGACTGGCTCCGCAATGATGGCCGAGTTCAGACCTGGATCTTGAATTCTTTGGATGGTGAACCCTATCAAATGGCTATGTATCATGAGACTGCCAAAGATATGTGGACTGAGCTACACTCCTTATATTCTGGCCGGGACAGCCTCCAGCATCTCTACGACATTCTCACTGACCTCTTTACTCTGGACGCTGGAGGGGCTTCCGATCTGTCCTCTTTTGTTGCTCGTGCGAAGACTCTTGCTGAGGCCTGGATCCAGCATCAGCCGTTTACCAATGATGCTCTTGCTCAGCGCGCTCAGAAGGAAGCCGCCTGTACTGCCATCCTTATGACTCGTCTTCCCCCGCACCTTCAGAGCATTCGTGCTCAGGTCCTGGCGTTCTCTACGACACCATCTTTTTCTGATGTGTGCTCCATGATTCTCCGGGTCCCACCTCCTCCAGATACTACGGCTCCTCCGGCCCTTCTTCAGCAGGCACCTCCGCTTCTACCCTTCCCTCCTCCTCCTTCTACTCGGGGAGGTCGTTCAGGCTATCGCGGCCGTGGTCGTGGTGGCCGGGGTCGGCCGAAGTGTTCCTTCTGTGGCAAAGACGGTCATCTCGAGGAAACCTGTTACAAGAAAGTTGGCTATCCTCCTCGCCCGGCGGCTTCTGTTGCTACCGATGCTGGTCCTCCTGATCTTGAAAGTGTCCGTCTTCAGCTCCAGCATCTCCAGAGCTTGCTCCATCCCCCATCTGCCTCCGTTGCCTCCGTCTCCAACACAGGTACCGCTTGTCTCTCCACCGGCTTCGGCTGGATTGTGGATTCTGGCGCTACTCATCACATTACTCCACATCGCCCTGCCAAGTACCTGAATTCCCCTTATCCACCGTCTATTACTGTGGCCAATGGCGCCACTGTTCCCGTCTCCGGATCGGCAGATCTTTCTCTCACCTCCTCCATCTTCCTTCGCTCGGCTCTTCACGTTCCGAGTTCTCCGTTCAATTTACTTTCTGTTGGACGGCTTACTACTGATTTGGATTGTTCTGTTATATTCACTTCCTCTTCTTTTGTTATACAGGATCGGCGGACGCAGACTACCATTGGTAAAGGCCGGCTGCGGAATGAGCTCTACCTTCTCGACGACTCTCCCACCATCCTCTCCTCCATTTCCTCCACAGATTGGCATCGTCGTCTTGGACATGCTCCTCTACCGGTCCTCCGGCGGGCTCTCCCAGATGTCTCTCTTACCCCCTTTTAGTGTGA
Organism: Platanthera guangdongensis; assembly: GCA_039583875.1. NCBI lineage: Eukaryota > Viridiplantae > Streptophyta > Magnoliopsida > Asparagales > Orchidaceae > Platanthera > Platanthera guangdongensis. The sequence continues at coordinate 55,034,687 of CM077157.1, forward strand.
TTCCTGCGTCCTCGGCAAGCAGCCTCGTTCATCTTTTTCTTCGCATTGTACTCGGAGCGCTGCTCCTTTTGATTTAGTCCAGTCAGATATTTGGGGACCATTTAAAATTTCTAGTATTTCTGGTTTCCGGTATTTTATCACGTTTATTGATGATCATTCTCGCACTACCTGGCTATACTTACTTCGTGATCGCTCCGAGCTTACTCGTGTCTTTCGGGCATTTGTCCTCGAAACCCGTACGCAATTCCACAAGACCATCAAAATCCTACGCACTGACAATGCTCGTGAGTACACTAGTCACGAATTTTCTGCCTTATGTTCCGAGTTTGGGATTCTCCATCAAACTTCCTGCGCTTACACGCCGCAACAAAACGGTGTTGCCGAACGCAAGAATCGCCACTTACTCGATGTTGCCCGTTCCCTCATGCTTCAAATGCATGTCCCTAAACCGTATTGGAATTTTGCGGTCTCGACCGCCTGCTTTCTCATCAACCGTCTCCCTTCCTCTATTCTCAACTACGCTACTCCGTTCAGCATCCTCTTTCCCTCCGCTACAGCCTTTCCTCTCCCACCTCGTGTGTTTGGTAGCCTCTGTTATGTCCACCGTTTGGGGCCTTCCTCGGATAAGTTAGATCCCCGGGCCGCCAAGCATATCTTTGTTGGTTATTCTTGCACCCAAAAGGGGTATGTCTGTTATTCCCCTGCTACCCGCAAGATCTCTGTTTCTGCTGACGTCACTTTCCGCGAAAATCAACCTTTCTTTTCTGCTCCCTTACCTGACCATCCCCCACCTACACCTCCATCCATTCCCCGCCCGGTCATTCCTGCCACTCCTCCACTGCCTGTCATTCCCTCTCCACCGCCTGCCGTTCCCTCCAAACCACCAGTTATCCGTGTCTACACTCGTCGCTCTACCCCTTCCGTTGCCCCTTTGCCGTCGGTCTCTACCATGGATACTCCGCCTCCGACTGATCAGGTATCGCCTTCCACTGCTCATCCGCTGGCCAACTCCGTCTCTCTTCATCGCCTCCTGCACAGAATTAGGAATAGCAGCCAAAGAGAGAGAAGTAGCAAATGTGCGTAAATGGGGAGAGTCCACCGTTTGGGGCCTTCCTCGGATAAGTTAGATCCCCGGGCCGCCAAGCATATCTTTGTTGGTTATTCTTGCACCCAAAAGGGGTATGTCTGTTATTCCCCTGCTACCCGCAAGATCTCTGTTTCTGCTGACGTCACTTTCCGCGAAAATCAACCTTTCTTTTCTGCTCCCTTACCTGACCATCCCCCACCTACACCTCCATCCATTCCCCGCCCGGTCATTCCTGCCACTCCTCCACTGCCTGTCATTCCCTCTCCACCGCCTGCCGTTCCCTCCAAACCACCAGTTATCCGTGTCTACACTCGTCGCTCTACCCCTTCCGTTGCCCCTTTGCCGTCGGTCTCTACCATGGATACTCCGCCTCCGACTGATCAGGTATCGCCTTCCACTGCTCATCCGCTGGCCAACTCCGTCTCTCTTCATCGCCTCTCTCCCCATTTACGCACATTTGCTACTTCTCTCTCTTCGGCTTGCTATTCCTAATTCTGTGCAGGAGGCGCTTCAACATCCCGGCTGACGAGCAGCCATGGAGGAAGAAATGTCTGCTCTCTGGTCTAACCAGACCTGGTCTGTTGTTCCTCTTCCACCAGACCAGAAACCAGTTGGGTGCAAGTGGGTCTTTGTCATCAAACATGCTGCTGATGGGACAATTGACCGTCTAAAGGCCCATCTTGTGGCTCGCGGTTTCACTTAACAGGCAGAGCTCGATTATGAGGAAACGTTCTCTCCGGTGGCAAAGCTTAATAGTGTTCGTGTCCTCATCTCTGTTGCTGTCCATCGCCAGTGGCCTCTTTTTCAGCTGGATATCAAGAATGCCTTCTTGAATGGGGACCTCCAGGAAACTGTCTACATGCAGCAACCGCCCGGGTTTGAGACCACGGGGGAGTCTCAGGTCTGCCATCTTAAAAAGGCTCTATATGGTCTCAAACAATCTCCGCGGGCATGGTTTGAAAAATTCAGCAAGGTCCTCCGTGCGATTGGCTTCACTCGGAGCTCGGCCGACTTCTCGCTCTTTACTCGTCACCACCAAACAGGAACGATTATTCTGTTAGTTTACGTCGATGATATTATCATTACTGGAGATGACTCTCAAGGGATACAGGCAGTCAAAGTCCATCTAAACTCAGTCTTCCAGACCAAGGATTTGGGACCCCTTCGCTATTTTTTGGGCCTTGAGATTGCCAGACGGCCAGATGAGCTCACTCTCTCTCAACGAAAATATTGTCTCGACCTTCTTCATGATGCGGGTCTGTCTGGCTGCAAGCCCAGTGATACTCCTATGGATGCGAACCACAAACTGTGTGCCCAGGTCTCTGACTCCGATCTCCTTCTTCAGAATCCTGAATATTATCGACGTCTTGTTGGAAAATTGATATATCTCACGGTTACCAGACCGGATATCTCCTTTGCTGTTGGTCTTGTCAGCAGATACATGCACTCTCCTCGAAAATCTCATCTTCAAGCAGTGGAAAGAATTCTCAGGTATCTGAAAACCGCTCCTGGTCAGGGACTTGTCTACAGGACCACCTCTTCTGCTCCAACATTGGTGGCATATTCGGATGCCGACTACGCTGGCTCTCTCGATGACCGGCGATCTACGAGTGGTTTTTGCACTTACCTTGGAGGACATCTTGTAACTTGGCGAAGTAAGAAACAAGCGGTCGTTGCTCGCTCTTCAGCTGAGGCAGAGTACCGGGCAATGGCATCGGTTGTATCAGAATTAACATGGCTTGAGAGTCTTCTTACTGATCTGGGTGTAAAATTACCATCACCGGCTCTTCTCCTTTGTGATAGTCAAGCCGCCATACACATCGCAAAGAACCCGGTCTTTCACGAAAGGACGAAACATATTGAGGTCGATTGTCACTTCATCCGGGAAAAGGTTCAAATGAAGAAGCTTGACTTAAAGCATGTCCCAGGATCGGAACAAGTTGCAAATGTCTTCACAAAGGCTCTTTCCAAGACATTATTCTATCAGTGCTTGTCCAAGCTTGGCGCATACGATTTGTACGCTCCAGCTTGCGGGGGAGTGTTAAAATAGCCCATGTAAAAGGCCCATTATTGGGCCCATTTATTATTTTATTTTATTTTATCTTCTCTCCTCCTTTAGTCCCACATCTTGTATAGGATTTTCTTCTCTCTTCCTCTTCCTATATATTTGTATTCTCTCCTTGTATTTAGATACACAAGCAATACATACAAGTTTTGAGCTCTCTCAACAAATAATAATAACAATAACAACACTTAAGCCTTTATCCCACTATAGTGTGGTCAGCTATATGGATCCTTTGTCGCCATTGCGCCCTATCTTTAGTCATAATCTCACTAATGCCTAAGTACATCATGTCTTTCCTTATAGTTTCATTCCAAGTCTTTATTGGTCTACCCCTCCCTTGTTTAACATGCTTAGTGACTAGACTCTCACAACGCCTAACAGGTGCCTCTAACAGTCTCCTTTGTACGTGCCCAAACCATCTTAGTAAAACCATTAAATATTTATAATAACGATGCCAAAAAATAAAAAATAATCAATATTATATTAAATATTTGTATAATATTATTATATAAAATATACTAATATTTTGAACTGATTATAAATTTATGTCAATTTGAAAATAAAATATTATTTTAAAAAATGATTTAGATGTAAATATAAATTAAGCTCAGATATAATTAAAAGAAAGATTAAATTAAACATAATTTCATAAATATAAAAATTTAACATTGAACTAAAATTAATATCACAAATAAATACAGTATCTCATATATATATATATATTATTATATACATATATACACACACACGGACAGATATAAGTTATTTACAATGAATTATGTTATTATACTAATTAATATGAATAGGAATATTATATAGAACCTTTATTTCCATAGTTTTCAACTAAGATAAGTTAACCCAGTGGAGGGGTTGTCCGGAATTCACTCTAGTGTTGGGGGTTCGATTCCCGCTGTTCGCAAATATTACAATATTTTTGGGCCTAGTATGCGGAACTAGCCACGGTTCCGGTTTTCCTGTCAACCCGCCCGGTTCCCCGGTTTACGGGAGGCCCGTGGATATGGAGGGTCTTATACCTTGACCGGACCTAGTAGGGGTCCGGTCGGACCGGTCGGACCGCCTGGTTCGGTTTTCAAAAGCTTAGAAAATATGGCTGCATTTTATGTACCACGAGCAACAATACATCTGTATATTAAAACAATACAGTTGAATCTTATGAAACAATTGGCTACAATCTAAATGAAGACCATGTCAATAACCTAAAACCTCTTATAAACGACAACATAACAAAAATCAGTAAGAAAGGGGAGTTCCCAATTCTTCAACTACTGCTAGGGCATCGACATTCCGTTTACTTGTAAACTAAATAACGCCATTGGAACTTCGTCGTTGATCATGAAAGAAGAGAGGAGTGACAAAATGTACCTTTTATGCCACGAATGAAGTCGGTCGCCGATGATTGTACTCGGTTAGCTCCAGTTTTATCGCCAGGATATCACTTTCACGCAACACAGGGGAGAAGCGAGCGGGGTTTCAAATTGCGAGAAGAAGGTTGGTCCCGACGGAAAAAAGATCTATTTATTCGTACATGTAGAACACGGTACGTTACACATACCAAAAAAATTTCCCCCAGCGTAAGGCTTGGGAAGTAAAATGCACACAAGTTATGTATCTTTCTGTTTGGATATGTACTTGTTCTGCATTTATTTGTGGTCGAGTAGATCAAATTTCCTTCTGAAAGAATGTACATCTTAAGGTTGATTTTATGCATGGTTACAACTCTTGATTTTATGTATGGTTACAACTCCACATAAAAAACCATTTAGTTAGTAATCAGTTCCATGATTGAAACCGTGTTTCGAGTATTTTATAACAACCAGATTGTTTATGTAATCGAAAGTTCATTTTATATATGCTTTCCCAGATCACTATTTTACTTTATTTTGAACATTATAAATTGCCTATTTATTTTATTTGGTTTTAATTACAATACCCTATGTTGCATGCAACCATCAAGTCTACTCTCACAGTATGGTCGATCAACATTAGAACTTTGTTACACTAGTATTGGCCAATGATTGAGGCTGTGTTTGTTTCAGCGGCTGGGCTCCTTTTCGTTTTGACGAAAACGGAGGTTTCTCGAAATGGATTGTTTGCGCGTAAAAAGCGGCAGTCCGCCGTTTTTAAAATAAGGAGCGCGGAAGGCTATTTCCCAACTGCAGGGGCTAGCTACTTTTCCATCCATGTGTTTCGTCCCAATCGCCGCACAACGCTGCTCGCAATTCTCGTCCCAATCGCGCAAGCTTCTTCCGCGACCGAGCGAGGGTTTTCCTCTTCTCCATTTTTGCGCAAGCTTCTTACTCGACCGAACGAGGGTTTTCTTCTGTAGTTCTGGTCCCTTTCTGCGCAAGCTTCTTCTTCGAACGAGCGAGGGGTTTCTTCTTCTCCATTTCTGCGCACCGCCTGCCTCCTCCAACCTTTCGGATGGTTTTCTTCTTGTCCTTGCTCGTTTTTTCCTCCCGTTTCTCCTTCTTCTTCCGGATCTGATGGTATTCCTGTTTCTTCCTCCCTTGTTTTCCTGATTTTTTTTGATATTTGTTTACGATGTTGAAGAAATTTGTTCCTGGTTCTTCCTGGTAGTTGAAGAAATTTGTATACGATTTTTGCCTTCCAGATCTGCTCTTCAACGATATTTCTTCCACAGTTTTTCCTTTTTTTTTTCTTGCTCCATATTTTTCCTGCAGCCATCTGTTGCTTCTACCGGGATCCGCCACACAATGCCGCTGTCAAAGCTGTTATTTTCACTACATATTATCTTTGTTATATATGAATTTTACTGATTTGTGTTAAACTTGCATCCAGTCTATCTAGTTTGCATCCAGTTTATATGAGATTCTAATAACAGATCTTAAGACTCATTTCATTGTATGATATTAGAAAATGTGTTGTATAAAACTGCATACTTTGTTAATTTAGAATTAGTTAAACCTTATAATATGGAATTCAAACTGAAAAATATTTCAAAACTCCTTCAAACTAGTGATTTCAAATTGAACACATAAATGAGTGTAATAAAAACACTTCTCTAAACCATAATTTCTATGCAATGAATTTTCAAAATAGATAACTAAGGTCAGGATTTTTTTTTCTTTCTAAACTCTGTTTTTATCATATAATTTTATGCACTGCTTTTCGAACAACTCTGCAAACTCCATTTTGCACAAACAGAATATTACTGCAAACTATTTTTCCAAAACAACTAATTTTCCAAACTCCATTTCCATCAGCTCGTTTTCCATCTGCGACATCTGAAACAAACGGAACCTGAGAGAAGTTTGGATTTAATACTGAATAAAATATGTCTATTGTCTTCCATTTGGAGGTTGGTCTTCTCTTTGTTCCGATCGTATGTATTCATCCAACTCAAAATGAATTGGTTGTATGTGGATGATGCCATGATGCATGTATTAAATGCACATGGATACAAACTAGGTTCATGAGAGTATATTCCTAACTCTCCTTCTCACATTTAGGTTCTTTAACCTCTAGCTCTTAAACCTTTTTTAATTAAGTGATGTGGAATTGGGGCCTCAGGTGTTTCTTATGTTTGATACTGAACACCAATTGATAATAGGTGGAGGGATCAAGAGTTGTATTAAGTGCACATGGCTATATGAGTATCCCGATATGGAATCATGTTCTCAATGTGTGAAATGATGAATAATCACATATGTAAATGAAATAAGGGCTCAATTTCTAACAGGTGTGGACCCAACGTGCAAGCACACCCGGGCACGTTCCCCGGTCAAAAAATTTGCGTATTCTGCCTGATGCCCACTCGGACTGCTCGGTCCTCCATTATTTTCTTTTTGCCTTTCACGATTTACTGCTGCAACCTGTGGCGTGCCCTAATTTCCATTTTCCCGGACGAGTGGACCAAACCGACAAGATGCTTAGATGACGCTTGACGACGAACCGCGAGTTTGTCCGAGTTTTCTGGTTTGCCATTTCGCTCTGCCTCTGGGATCTGGAGACAACCTGTCTTCCTGTCTTTCGTGATTGGCAGAGCCTCCCCACATTTTTTGGGAGAGTTTGATTTCAACTGACAACAAGTATTCTTGTCTCTTGAATCCTTCTATTTTCTAGTTTCCAAGTATGATTTCAGCATAGAATGAGAAATGGGGATTCAAGATTGACTTATGGCATTTGGGCGTATAATGAAATTTGTGGGAAAATGAGGATGCTAATGTGCTGTTCATCTTGAACCCCTTTTGACTTGTTTGCGATTTATTTAGGTAGCAATTGTTTCAGCGAAATCATTTCTTTTGAAGAAGTATGGTTTTCAATCTTTGTCTTCGATGCATCGGGTGTGAGGTCTGACTGTGTGAGCATGTAAGAAAGTTTTGTTCATTGATTTGTAATATATATACCTAGCATTTATCCGATTCCTCCACTGGTTCCACCTTTGTGTTGCTGTTTATAGTTCTGCTTTTGCCAAAGCTATCGAGTTCCAGCTAATGAGTGTTTTTGTGTAGAAAAATCGTGAAATTTTTTATTAATGCCAAAAACTTACTTTACAACAACAGGGAATACATATATATATATAGGAAGAGAGAGAAGAGAGATCCCAATCTAAGATGTGGGATTAATCTAAGAGAGCAATGGGCTACACTATGGGCCAAAGTAATGGGCCTATTTACATGGCTTCTTCTAACACTTCTAACACTCCCCCGCAAGCTGGAGCGTACAAGTCGTAGACACCAAGCTTGGATGGAAACTGATGATATAATGGTCGTGGTAATGCTTCGGTGAGAATGTCAGCAACTTGCCCAGACGCAGGTACATGTTCCAATTTCAATTTCTTCAACTGAACCTTTTCCCGAACGAAGTGACAGTCAACTTCAATGTGTTTTGTTCGCTCATGGAACACTGAATTCTTGATAATATGTATGACCGCCTGACTACCACAAAACAGAGTTGTTGGTGAGGATAGTTTAACTCCCAAATTATCAAGAAGACTCTCAAGGCAGGCAAGTTCCGACACAACAGCCGCCATAACACGATACTCAGCTTCAGCAGAAGAACGTGCAACAACAAATTGCTTCTTACTACGCCAGGTGATAAGATTTCCTCTGAAGTAGGTACAAAAATCAGTATTAGAGTGTCTATCATAGAAAGAGCCCGCATAGTCAGCATCTGAATACGCAATCAAAGATAGATAGGAGGATGGATTATACACTAGTCCTTGTCCAAGAGCAGTCTTCAAATACCTGAGGATGCGTTCGACTGTCTTGAGGACCCGTGGAGCATGCATAAAACGACTGACTACCCCAACAAAAAATGAGATATTAGGTCTCGTAATAGTCAGATATATCAGTTTTGCCACAAGACGCAAATAGTACTCTGGATTCGAGAGCAGTGAATCTGAATCAGATCCATGAGCACACAACTTGTGATTGACATTCATAGGAGTTTCCGCAGGTTTGCACCCTGAGAGATCCGCATCTTGAAGAAAATCAAGACAATACTTCCGTTGTGACAGGACAAGACCATCAGGTTGCCTTAGTATCTCAAGCCCAAGGAAGTACCAAAGATTTTCCAGATCCTTAGTTTGAAAAACAGAGTTTAAGTGTTGCTTAATTTGCTGTATCCATACGAAGTCATCACCAGTAATCAAAATATCATCCACATAGATCAGGAGAATGACTGTAACGGTCGATTGATGACGAGTAAAAGGTGAGAAGTCTGCTGAGCTTTTCTTGATGCCCAATCTCACGAATAACCTTACTAAATTTTTCAAACCACGCCCAAGAAGATTGTTTGAGACCATAGATTGATTTTCTGAGCAGACTACATGAGACTCCCCCGTGGTCTCAAACCTGGGCGGTTGATGCATGTATACAGTTTCAAGAAGGTCGCCATTTAGAAAAGTATTTTTGATATCAAGCTGATGCTGGGGCCACTGACGGTGAACTTTTAAGGAGATCAGAACCCGAATAGAGTTTAACTTGACAATTGGAGAGAAAGTCTCATCATAATTAAGTCATTGTTGTTGAGTGAACCCCCGAGCTACAAGCCGTGCTTTGAGACGGTCAACAGTGTCATCCGCAGTATATTTGATCACTGGTGGTGGAGGGAGAAGTTGTAGTAACAGATGCAGTAAGATGAGAACACAAACCATGCTTGCAATAGCAAGTGACCTCAAGGTGACCATCCCGACCACAATGAGAACATTTAAAGAGCGTACGACCACCACGACCCTGTCCCCGAGAATGGCGACCTCCACGAGCCGGTGGACCACGAGCAGAGGGAGCAAGAGTAGGTACGAGCTGTTGGAGGAGAGTCGGAGTTAGATGTGTAGGAGCATCCGAGGGAGGAGTTAATTTCAAAAGCATCGAGCAAACGTCCGAGAGGGACAGAGTAACGATAGAAGACAGAATCTGAGCTTGAACACTATGAAGATAAGGAGTAACACGGGCCATCATCATGACAATTTCAACTGCTTCCTTCTGTGCCCGTTGTGCGCTCATATCCGTGGTGGGAGGCTGATGTTGTATCCATGCCCCAACAAGAGTTTTGGCTCGATCAACAAATGAGGTCAAGTCACCAGTCGCTCCAGGGTCAAGGGATTGAAGATCATTGATTATATCAAACAGATGCTGAAGACTGTCATTCCCAGAATAGAGGGCAGTCGTGTACAAAAGGACCGGGCCTAGTGGGTTGGCCCGAGCCCGGCCCGATAATAGCCCGTCTAGGCCCGGCCCGGGCCAAGGTCGGGCTCAGGGCCCTCGCAGGGCCCAAATATAGGGGGAGTACCCAGCCCGATACCCGGGCGTGGCCGGGCAAAGCCCGATTTTCGGGACTCCCCGGGCCCAGGCAAAGTCTAGACCAGGCCCAGGCAACAACCCGACCCAGGCCGTTGGCCCAACTCTTATAAGAGCCGTTTTAATAACGGCTCTTATAAGAGCCGTTTTAATAACGGCTCTTATAAGAGCCGTTTAATTAACGGCTCTTATAAGAGGTGTTAGCTGCTGCTGTACAATAGTACAACAACACATGTACTGCTGTACAGCTGCAGCCTGCAGAGCCTAGGGCTTAGGCTGCAGAGCTTAGGCCCTAGCTCATATTTTTTTAAATTTTTTTTAATTTTTTTATTTAACCCCCCCCCCCCCCCTACTCAGCCCGACCCCCTCTGTCACTCTCTTCTCTTTCTCTCTCACTCTCCCACTCACTCTCTCACACACTCTCTCACTCTCTATTAATTTAAATTTTAAAATTTACTTAACGCCTCGTTAGCATCCTACTCAACGCTAGCATGACATCGTCCTCCTCAACGCCAGGATTGCCTACTCAAAGCACGCCTGTAGTGGTGGAGCACACTCGTAAGATGTCAATTTGAGAGTATTTCGATAAGGTTCAAATTGACGCCGAATTCAAGGCGTATGATGCAAATTATGCTCGAAGCTGCTGACCCTTACCGACAACTCTACACTAGCAAGACACCTTAAGTCTTGCGTTTCGAAACAAGCTCCCGAGTCCAGTCAGGCCCAAATTTCAGGAGCAGTGCAAATTTGGACGTATGATCAACTTCGCCAACAAGACCTGCAGATGAAACATGTCATCAAACGTGGGTTGTCATTCAGCCACTACGACAACGGGGATGCGACGAAATACATATATGCAGGGCTTTAACCCAAATATCAACAAGTAAGTAGAGCTTCTCTTAGGCGTGACGTCATTAAAGCATATTTAGAATCAAAACAATCGTTAATAAATTTTTTTGAAACTTTCGAAGTTTGTGTAAGTTTAACGAGTGATGTTTGAAGCAGTAACATAAAAGTAGGATTATGTATATATGTATCACGTGTCATTGGATCGATCCCGTTTCATCGGAGCTAAATAAGCGCATAATATATTTTGAAAGTTTCGAATATCCGCACACCGGTAAAGTTATATATAATATAATTATTAAATGTGTGCGAGAATTTAAAATAAAAGATAAAATAATGAGTATTTCTTTTAATAACGCCTCTAACAATACCGTAGCTATTGAGTGGTTAAAATGCGATTTAAAACCAATGTTAAAAGGTGCGTTTTTCACATTCGTTGTGTTTCTTACGTTTTAAATTTAGTGGTACAAGATAGTTTAGCCGGCATGAAACCTTATATTGAAAAAGTTCGTCTAATGGTAAGATTCATTTATAGTTATAGTCAACGATCTCAAGATTTTGAAAATTTTGTAAACGCACAGGGTAAAAAATATTTGAAACCTCAATTTAATATGCATATTAGATATAACTCAACATATAAAATGTTAAAAATAGCGTTTTAACAAAAATCACTTCTTATGAAATGTTATAATATGGTAAATACTCATGATTTGATCGATGCAGATTGTGACGTATTAACAAATTATATTGATTTATTAAAATATTTTTATAGCGCGACTGTTTTTTTATCTGACGTGTACTATCCGACTAGCTCTCTAGTAATTGAAAATTTTGTAAATATCACACAAAAATTTAATTATTATAAGCAATATGATGAATGATTTTTATTAATTGAAATAATTGAAGAATTTTTTTAAAATATTATAAAGAAATGTCTGTAAAGTTTTCATGCGCCGCCGCTTTAAATCCGTTATTCGGTGTAGACGGCGTTGAGAATTTGATAGAAGAAATCAATACTAATTTAAATAGAAATTTAAATTTCCATGATTATGATGACATTAGTACTCCAAAATTACTTTTCTTTTTACCGAGTGTTATAATTATTATTATAACTTATACGGCTCGCAACCTCGGGAAGAAATATCGCAACAAAAAACCAAGCATACTTTTAAAAATAGAATTTTAGAATTAGCTGCCAGAAAAAAAACGCGCATATCTAATAGTTTAAATGAATTAGGATTGTACACTAAAACACAATTTCACGATTTTATGAGCACGAAGGAGATTGAAAATTTCGATCTCTTAAAATAGTGAAATGGTAACGTTAATACATATCCTATTTTGGCCTATATGACCCTTGATTTACTAACAATTCAAGCTAGTACAGTAGCTTCAAAGTTCGTTTTTTCTCTTAGTGACAGGTTTTGAACGAGCGGAGGAGCGGGCTCAACGAAAAATCTCCGAAAATGTGCATCTGCTACAAGAACTACTTGTATGCTATGAAGAAAATGCAAAACATTACAACATTAGATGATAACTCGGAGGAGATAAAAGACGAGATTGAGACAATGAACTTAAGAGATGATTAAGTGAGTCCCACATTTTTCACATGACCGATAAAAAATTGTATTTTATGTGTTTTGTTAAGTTAATGAATATTGTAATTTTATTTATTTAAAATTAATAATGATAATAAATTTCATTTTTTTTCAATTAATATAAATTGTAAATGTAATTTATTTTTGTTCAATATTAATAAAAATTTATTTTTCTTGTTCATGTCTTCATGAGAGAATTTTTTATTATCATAATAAAATAATAAGTATAAAATTTTAATGTATTATTATTTTTAAATAATTCAATATTTATAATTTTTTTAATTAATAAATTTTTTTTAAAAAGCCCGGCCCGGCCTAACCCGGCCCTGAGGGCCGGATCAGGCCCCTTCCCGTGGTAGATGCCCGAGCCCGATTTAAGGAAACCCCGGGCTCGGCCCGGTTAATTAAAGCCCGGGCCCGTGGGGCCCGGTACCGGGCCGGCCCGACCGGGCTTTATGCCCCCACTAATAGAGGGAGTGAAGATCCCCCACGTGACATGGGTCGTCTCATGATACATGGCCATCCAATACCACTCAGTGTCCAAGGAATTGAGAATCCAGGATTGGACACGACCATCTTCGCGTATCCACTCCTCAGTAGGTGTAGTGGGAGGAGTCCGTGTCAGCTGATGAATAAGGCCTTTGGTCTGCAGAGCACAACGAACTGAGTGAACCCATTCAACAAAGTTCTGTTTCCCACGAAGAGAGATGATACTGATTCGAAGCTCAAGGGGAGCAACATCAACACGTCCAGGATGCGAGGAAGCAACAGTCGAATCCATTATAGCAACTGGACCAGGGGCCGGTTAGACAGGGAGCAAGCGGAAAGAAGAACTGACTAACGTCGAACTGCGAGGCGGCGACAAGACAGAATAGCTAGTCGCACGGCGAGAAGAATCCACATAGTGATTTGGTCAAAAATACAAGCCGCAGACAGCAGCAGCAGCAAGCGACAGCAGCATGCGGCAAGCGACACACGACAAGCAACAAGCGACAACAAGAAGTCGCAAGGAGAGGCTGCAAGCGACATACGACAAGCGGCAAGCGACAAGCGAACAAGCAGCAAGCGACAAGCGGGAAGAAAGATCGTAGCGAACATGCGATCAAGAATCACCGGGTCGGCGACATGGTCAAACCGCTGCCAGGCGACTAGAAACGAAAAAATGGCTACTCGCGCGAGGGCAGGAGGCCACGAATCAAGGAAACCGCGCGAATCAGTCCGACAGGAAGAACAAGAGAGAGCATCAAACATGCGGCAAGCACCATCAACAGGAAAGCAGCTAGGCGACCTGAAGTATCAGCAGGAAAGCGGCTAGACAAAGGCGACTAGCATGCACGAGCAACGAGAAAGGCCGCACAAGAGCACTAGCCAAGAGAGTAGTGGGAAGAAGAGAACTTGCCACAGCGGGAAGAAGATAACTAGCCACAATGGAAAGGAGAGAAGTAGCCACATCGGTTGGCAGGATGGTGGGGCCCAGCGAAGAAGATTATATAAAGGGAAGAAAGACACTGACAGTGGATGAGACTAGCTCGCTGAGAGAGAGGAAACAGAGGATGCGGTTAGACAATGTCTAAGGGTTTAGGGTTTAACCGAGCTCGCCGAGAGAGAGAAGACACCAGGAGAAGAGGCGGTTAGAAAAGAACTAGCCCCCCAGAGGGATCGTTGTCTTTGATACCAAGTAGAAAAACGTAAAAAAATTTATTAATGTCAAAAACTTACTTTGCAATAAGAGGGAATACATACATACACACACACATATATATATATATATGAAGAGAGAGAGAGAAGAGAGATCCCAATTTAAGATGTGAGATTAATCTAAGAGAGCAATGAGCTACACTATGGGCCAAAGTAATGGACCTATTTACATGGTTTCTTCTAACACTTGTAACATTTTGGTTTAATTCTACATTTGTTTGGGATAATACTTGTGTTTTCTATGTTGATTTTAGTTCATGTTAATTCTAAAGTTTTGATATAATCAATAACTTTAAGGCTCCGTTCGTTTCGATGGAATTGAGGCTATGGAATTGTCATTCAATTGCCAATTCCAATTGTGGCTGTTCGACGGTCATAAAATTACATTGGAATTGGAATTCATTTCAATTCCCATTGAAATTGATTATAGAAGAAATATGACTCACTCAATTCTTACTTCACGAGATCTTCATTCGTTATTCTCCCTCCTACCAGCGCGTCCCCGACTCTCTCAAAAAACATCAACGCAAATTATGTTGTTCGCCCAAAATCGAATTTTTTGCCGAAGAGCAATTTTTTCGACGGGGCGCACATTTTTCGGTCCGGGATCGCATTTTTCACTCAGGGGCGTATTTTTCGCTCGAGCCCGCATTTTTCGTCCGGACACGCATTTTTCCGCCACAACGACCATTTTTCTCCGTGACACGCATATTTTCCCCAGATACGCATTTTTCGCCCGGGCACATTTTTCGCCTGAGCGCGATTTTTTTCGCTTGAGAGCGAATTTTACGCCCGAGAGAGAATTTTTCGCCCCTGCGTGAATTTTCCGCCCGGACGCGAATTTTCTGCCCGGACGGGCATTTTTCCGCCAGTGCACGTATCCCCACAGAGCGAATTTTTTGCCCGAGCACACATTTTTTGGCCAATGCACACATTTTTCGCCCGGGATCTCATTTTTCGCTCGGACGCTTATTTTTCGCTCGAACGCGTCTTTTCGCATGGGCGCGCATTTTCGCTCGACGCGAATTTTTCGCCCTGGCGCGAATTTTTCGGCCGGGCGCCCATTTTTCGGCCCGGGCACACATTTTTCTCCCTAGCGCGCATTTTTCGCCCGGGCGCGCATATTTCGCCAAGACGCGCATTTTTCGCCCGAGCTCGCATTTTTCGGCCAGAGCGAATTTTTCAGTCGGGGCACATTTTTTGCCCGGGGGCGTATTTTTCGTTCAGGGCATATTCGCCCGGGCTCGCATTTTTGCCTGAGCGCGCATTTTCGTCCGAGCGCGCATTTTTGCCTTGGCGCGCATTTTCGCCCGGGCGCGCAGTTTTTCCCCGGGGGCGAATTTTTCCCCCAGGATGGAAATTTTCGCCCGACCGCGTATTTTCTGGTCGGGCGCGATTTTTTTGCTCGGACGCGAATTTTTCGCTCGGTTCCAAATTTTTCGCCTGGGCGCACATTTTTTCTCTCGGGTGCGCATTTTTCGACCAACGGACACGAATTTTTCGCAGTGGCGCATTTTAGCCGAACGACATAATTGCGCCCCCAGACTAAAAAATGCGCACATGAGCGAAAAATGTGCATCCGAGTGAAAAAATGCGCGGCCGGGCGAAAATTGTGCGTAATTGCGAAAAATGCGCGCCCGGGCGAAAATTGCGCTCCTAGGCAAAAAAATATGAGCCCGGGCAAAAAAAATGTTCTCCCATGCGAAAAATGCATGCTTCGACGAAAAATTCTAATATGGAGCCGAACAATGGAATTACTAATTCCAATTCCCATGACAGAATTCCTGCATTTAGCCGAACGACAGAATTGGAATTGACTTCAATTCCAATTTCTATGAGAATTGGAATTGAAGTCAATTCCAATTCCTGCATCTCAATTCCTGTGAAACGAACGGAGCCTAAGGGTGTTCGTTTGGTAAGTTTTGATTGACAAGAATTAGTTTTGGCTGAAAACCTACGACGCAGAAGTTTTGGAATTGGGCCAAAACCAATACCTGTGTACGTTTATAGGAAGGTTTTCAGCCACAAAAATTGAATCTGCTAATATTTCTGTTCAGTTGCAGACACAAGAATTGATATTACACCTTCAAAAGATAAATGATCCATAAGATAAATAAAAGTTTGCAAGAAAACTTGAAAACAGTCATAACTCTTACATGATTGCAGAATATTCTCAAGATCAAATCCATTCAATGTCAAATTAGACTTTATTGCTGATACGGAAAAAGAGGAATACTTCCATCAATAATTGACCATATTTATAAACTAAAGGTTAGAACAAGGAAATAATTACCATAAATTAACTCTCCATATATCAAATTCCCATAGGGTTTAAACCTAAAATTTCAAGTTTCATCCTGCAATTTTTTTTGACATTGTTCACCATCACGAGTGGTTTTCCAAAATTCTTCAGGAAAAACAAACACCTTAGCCGTGTTCAGAACTCAATTCTTCAATCCAACAAACAAATCCCTTCGTTTCATCAGAAGAATCAACCAACTCCTGATGCACAAACAATTACTTTTGCTGCTAAATCTTCACACAAAAATTTAGATTGAAAACTCACGAGCACATCGGAACCTGTTTCAATGAAAGTACGAAACCAAAACAACCTCTACATCCTAACCCTAATTAGCAGGTCAATCTCTAATGCAGAAAGGAAACCCAATCAAAACGAATGAGGAAATTCCACCGAAAAAAATCACAAAATGATTAAAAAAAACCAGCGTACCTTCACCTAACTGTACTTCATCATCGGAGCCGCCGAAGTCTTCCCCTTCATAGGGCAAATGTTCGTCGGAGAGGGAAGGGAGAATCCGCATGGCAAAATGAAATGTCACTTGCATTTTTTTTTTCTGTCGAGCTCTCCCCCAAACCGACTAAAAGTGGTCAGTGTCGGGGATATGGTATTTTCTTAAAGCTCAAAACTCATGGGTTTTGGGTGAAAACCAATTCCATGAAAATATGGCCAAATGCCCAATTCCAATTCCGTTGTCCCAATTCTTGCCAAACAAACACACCCCAAGTTATTAGAAAATTTTATGATTAGCTGATGACATATTATTTGATATGATGGAGAGTGGAGTTTGAACTATCAGTGGATATAGAGGAGAGGCAGGCAGAGACTATCATGGAGGTGGTTAAGCTACGAAAAGAAAGAAGAATTACTAAGTGGAGCAAGAAAGTGATCAAATTTGGGATGATTCAAGTGCACTGGGTAGCAATTCATAGTCAATCATATCAGGAGGATGGATATATTAGTTATTTGAACAACATCATAGCTCAACCTGTTAATGAAATACATAAACCTGGATACTACTCCGGAGGTGGTTAAGCCCTGTACCGAAGGCTCGCGCATGGCCCGACGAATGAGGCCAACAGGTCCGCATTCGCCCGTGGCCTGAGTCTTGCGCGCAGTTGGACTGTGTGGTGGTCAGTCCGCACTCGCCCAGGGCAGCGAGTGAGTAGTGCGCGAGTGTCAGTTTCCTCTGGCACTCGTCCTCGGCCAGGAGTGGGCGGCTTCTCGCCTTGTCGCCTAGGAATTCTCCACTCCTTCGTGAAGTTATGTTTTGGCCTGCTGTTAGCCTTTCCAAACATCGGAATTACGCTGTTGGCAGACCCGATTGGACTGTGTATATTAGTTTTGAAGTGCTCTCCAAGGTGTCCTAGCTCAGCATTGGTTAGGGAGGGGAAGCGCTCAACGATCTTCCGGGTGTGTGGAGGGTACTCGCTGTAGCCCAGAATCTGTTCCTAGTCCTAAGTCTTTGGTCTTGTGCCCTTCTTCAGGAGAAGTAGATGCAAGGTTACCCCTATCAGGTCCGAACTCCACAAGAAGCCAAGTTCCGGTTTCAACATTATGGTACATGTATTCATTTAGTAGTTTGTTATGTTTTACTTTGTCCCTTGGTGTTCCATCTCCCCAAAAAAAGAGATGTAAAGAAAATGATTTTGTTGGAATCAAGTGTTTTATGAACTTTGTGGCTCCCATAAGTCTTGGTAGTTTCCAAACAGTTAGATGAGTGGGCTCTTTATGCATGCAATTTTATAATATTTAAAGGTTTTTGTTTGAAAGGGAGTGGGCTCTTTATGCATGCAATTTTATAATATTCAAAGGTTTTTGCTTGAAAGAGATTATTAAAATCTACATGAGAATGAAGAATAAACTTATATTAGAAATGGAACAAGAGTTTTAAGATTCTTGCAGAGCACTTTCATTAGGCATAATTTTAGATCTCATTGTTACACTCTCCTAACATTCAAGACGAAGAACCCTCCTTTTCTTCAAGTGCATGTTATAGATCATGATCGCTTAGATCAAGAGGACTTGATCAGGATTGCATAGACAAAATCAAATTGGGAATGAGATACCATATGACCGAGATCAGGACCAGGAAATATGCGACTTCCGATTGCCCTTAATTGAAGCTATTAACCAATCTAACATTCAAATTTATATTTTCAAACCATGTGAGAGATTTGTAGCTGAGATTTGTTTTTAGATTTTGTTTTGTTTATTAAGTTTATTTACATGCACCTATTTCAATGAAAATTCAATCCCTTCTAGCTAGAGTTTGTCTTCTTAGAATTATCTCCATATTGGGGTTTGCCATCAAGATTTTAAGAACCTCCTGCGCACTTCTTCTTTTCTCTCTCTTATCCCATGTATCATGCTTACAACTTATGCCTCTTGAAATATTTACCAAAGCCACAGTTTTTAGCTTTAAGGCTTTTGCTTATTGTGAGGAATTATTACATCAACAATTCTTGGAGAAGCCAATGTTGTTGTTAAGGGTTTTATTGTGTTGTATTAAAACAGGAATGTCGCATTGAAGAATCATTCAAATTGAGAGCTTGTTATGTAACCCCCCTACTTAGTTTAACATCAATTCATAAGCCTATCCAAAACTTATGATGTGAAGAAAACTAAGCAACAATATATAAAATTAATATCGTTACAAGAATAACTAAAGTTTACAACGGAAAAAAAAACTGAAAATAAATTTAGTGAAATATCTTAGAGCTGAAACAAAGAGCCAACTAAGAAGTATGAGCGAACAACTTGACCTGTAATCCTTGTTAAAAAAAATTCGAAAATGGATCAACCCATTGGCGAGCAAGAAAAAGTTTACCCCCCCGATGACACTAAAAATATATCTTGAATCAAATTATACGCGCATACTTCTAAAATAACATTTTATACTAATAAATATAAACTATGTCTATGCATGCTTTTCCAATAAGGTACTTAAAACATAAATGTTTATTCTATTCCGTAATCTAAAACTGCATTTTCTTTCCAATTTCAAAATCGTTAACCTATACAATTTTTTGGATTTCAACTTGCATTTGGAATTGAGATGTCTCATATCTTCTTTTCTACTCAATCTTAGTTAAGTAGATTCTTATGCACAATTTGACAATTCGAGTCCCTACTAACGAACGTGTGTTTTAGCGTCTCTTGGTCCCATATACGGACTCTATTATACTAATCTTTGTATGTGGTGTTGACTCCCAAATTTGAGGCTCATAAGATCTACTAAGCTCTATGAGTAAAATAGTGTGCCTCCTAACTATCTTTTATTAGTACTCGGTATGAATAGAGAAACGAACCCGATTAAAGCAACTAATCTAAATTTTGTGTTCCATGAATTCTTTAACCTTCTTATT
Organism: Platanthera guangdongensis; assembly: GCA_039583875.1. Classification (NCBI taxonomy): domain Eukaryota; kingdom Viridiplantae; phylum Streptophyta; class Magnoliopsida; order Asparagales; family Orchidaceae; genus Platanthera; species Platanthera guangdongensis. The sequence goes on from CM077157.1 coordinate 55,054,430, forward strand.
AGTAGCTTGCTTGATTAATCTTGCGGGAACATTCACATAAGATTTTATTATTAAACTATGAATTTCATCGTGTTGGTCTTATGTATTATCTTAATGTTAATGATATCAACACGATAAACTAGTTATACTATGACTTTCAATTTTCATAATTTATATGCACGGGATACTTAATCTCTAGCAATCACATAATTCATAAACTTACTTATGAGTGTAGGGAAGTTACATAAGAAATTTCTTACATCTTAATACACATTATTATTATTGTTATACAATCATGAAACTAGAATTCATTATTTTCATCTATTTATAAGATGTGTTTTTCATAATTGTTAGAGAAGCCCATTTAATCTAGGCCCATTATTTATTTTTTTATTGTTATTCTCTCTCCTTTTTAGTTCCACATCATGTATAGGACCTTCCTCTCTCTTTCTCTCATATATATATTTGTACTCATTCTTTGTATTTTATACAAATGAACATATATACAAGGTGGATTTTTTCCCTTCTCTACATGGTATCAGAGGAACCGGTTCTCCTTGGGCGGCTTCCCTCTTCTTAAACGCCCATCCCGCGTGGTCCTCTTCCCTGCCTGCGGCCTGCTGCGGACTGCTCTTCTGTCCGCTGCCGGCTCTTGCCGCTTGGTCTCCTGCGGCCTTTTTTTTTCTCCTGTCCGCTCTGTGTTTCTTCCTCCGCTTCCTTTTCTTCTCCGTGGTTCCACCCCTCCCCTCAAGCTTCTTATAGCCTTCCCTCTCTATCACATGGGGTCCACCCCTCCCCTCAAGCTTCTTATAGCCTTCCCTCTCTATCACGTGGGGTCCACCTCTCCCTGTTGCTCCTAGGTCAGACCGCTTCGCTCTCCTCCAGACCGCCCTCTCTTCTCGCGGTCTCTTCTCGCGGCCTGCTCCTTCTCGCGGCCTGCTCCTTCTCGCGGCCTGCTCCTTCTCGCGGCCTGCTCCCTCTCGCGGCCTGCTCCCCTAAGCGCTTCTACTAGTCCAGACCACGATCTCTTCTTGCGGCCTGCTCCTGCTTGCCTCTAGCGGCCTCTCGCGGCCTGCTCCTGCTCTTCTGGCGGACCCAGCTCGCTGCGGCCTGTTTCTACTCGCCCTTTCTGCCTCGTCTTCCCCGCAGACTCTTCTTGTCCGCCGTGTTCTGTTATCCGCTGCCTTGTCGCTGTGTTGGAACACCCTATTACTAATTTGGGTCAGGATCACTATGTCTTTAGGAAACCTGTTTTTGACCTCCTGTATAGATCTAAAGGTCAACTAGAATTGAGTCTAAGGGTTAGTAGTTAGGTTTGGAAGCTGCCCTCAAGACCAAGGATTTTCAGTTTGGAGACTAAGTCATATCGTCGAGCTCAGTACGACGAATCGTCAAACTCCAATCGACGATCGTCTAGCTCAACTTCGACAGATTGTCGAACTCCATTCGACGATCGCTGAGCTCAACTTCAGCAAATCGTCGAACTCCATTCGACGATCTTCGAGCTCAGTTCGACGATCTTGACTCCAGTATTGATTCTTATCTCTGAGCTCAGTTCGACGATAGTTGAGCTCAGATCGACGATCTCTGTTGCTGTCTAAGTCCAAATCGCTGAGCTCAGTTCGACGATAGTAGAGCTCAGTTCGACGGTTTTTTGAAGAATTCAATGTTTCTCAAGATTCAAATTCAGGACAGTTAAGGAGTTATTCAGCAATTAATTCAGAAGATTTTCTAGCCGTTTTCATTTATTCTGGACCAAGTTTCAAGAGATTATCAAAGAATGTTTTTGGACTTTCCCCCAGAAGACATTTGCAATTAAGGATGCAATTAATGACATGCCAACAGCTATTCTTGACAGAGGATCATTTTCTATTCACAACAAAGGGAATAAAAGATATGATTTTTGAATTCTGATATGATCTGTAGAGAGTGCACAAGAAGAAGAACAAGAATATTCTCTGCTACAATTCTTCTCTGGGACAACATCTTTCTCAACATCAACTGTTCACAAGAGAAAAAGAGAAAGAGCTGTAGACATTCTCTATCTAAAAGAATTCATACAAGAACACACAACCAAGGAGATCAACCAACTGAAATCTTCAGATCTCATTTGATTCAAGTGTTCAAGGCCAACATCATTCAAGACTCCAGACACCTAACATTTCAGCTGCTGCTGAAATCATCAATTGCTGGAGATCAACTTCTGAAAGCCTATCACCCTACAACAAAGCTTCATTTCCTGAACATCTCAAGAACTCAGGGGGAGCTTTGACAACATCAAATCCACACAGTCTTCTCAGTTGCTTTGAGAAAGAGAAGACTTCCATAACTCTCTCATCCCCATCTCTGTAAAAGGTTTTGCAAACTCCCTTCAAAAGTTTGTGCTTAGTTTTTGAGCACCTTGTCAAAAGCTCATTGGTGGCAAGACACCTGATCAAAAAATCTGATTTGATTTTTGAGCACCTTATCAAAAGCTCATTGGTGCCCAGGACACCTGATCAACTTATCTTGCAGTGGATTCCTACCTAGGGTGGTAGAAGAGTGGATGTACCCAAGTTTAGGGGAACCACTATAGCTCCTTGTGTCTTCTGGCTTGCTTGTCTTTATTTTTGTTTCTGGCTGTGATTGATCTGTGATTAGTTAGGATCTGTGATTAGCTTATTTTGTAGATTATAACAATTGTTTAGATTTTTATTTTCTTTCCTATTCACTCAGATTACAACAACTGTTGTAAAAATTTTTTAAGCACCATACTCTATTCACCCACCCTCTAGAGTATTTCAGATCTAGCTGCACTTTCAATTGGTATCAGAGGGAGGTTGGTTAAACATACCACACCTTAGTGGTTCCACATGCTAACACCTGAACCCCAAGATCCCTAGTTAGATCTGCTTGCTGTAGATTTTATTATTAGATTATCTCTTCACAAATCATGGCCCAAAACAAAGATTATGCTAGCACCAGACCTCCAGTGTGCAATCTATCCAAGTTTGCACTTTGGAAAACAAGGATTAGATTATACATGAATTCTATTGACGAGGATATTTTTAATTCTGTTTTGACAGTCTGTCCAAGACCTCCAGAGAACACAAGCACAAATGTTGTTCCACCTCCATCAGGAACAGATGCTGATATCAAGAAGTGGAAGGTAGCTGATGCGAAGGCTATGAATATTTTAGCCCAGACCATGTCTGATGACATATTCCAAAAGGTGGCTGAATGCAATTCAGCAAATGAAATCTGGGATAAACTCTCTGAAATAGTCTCAGACTCAGCTGATGAAAGAATGGACAGGAGATCCCAACTCATATCCCAATATGAGAATTTCAAGAAAGGAGAAGATGAGCCAGTAGCTGAAATGTATAACAGGCTCAGTCTGATAGTAAATGAACTCAAGAATTTGGATAAGGAGATCTCACTGACTGAACTAAATGATAAAATCCTAATGTGCTTCCCAAGCACTTGAGATTTAAGAATCTGGCCAATCAAGGATGCCAGAAGTTTGAATGAGATCACCACAGAAGCTCTTTTGGGTAAGCTCAAATCTTATGAGCTGCTCATTAAGAACAGAGAAGAAGAGCAGAAGGCTGCCTCACCAGCCACAAGAAAAAGAAGACAATAGCCTTCAAAGCAACTGAAGATCAGCCTGAAGACAAAGTCACAGACAATGATGAACTGCTCAGTCTATTGGCCAAAAGATTTTACAAGATGACCAGAAAGGACTTCAGAAAAAGATCATACAAAGAGCATGATAAGCCAAAATATGATAAGTCAAACAATAAAGAAATTGTTTGCTTTGGTTGCAGGAAACCAGGGCACATTGTACCTGACTGTCCAGAGAACAAAAACAAGGACAGAAGGGATAAGAAAGAAAGAAGAAGAGAAAAGGACTTCAAGAAAAGTAGCAATGACAAACCCTCCACAAACAAGAACAAACACACTAGGAAGAGATTTGTTGCTGAATCCTGGAGTGAGACTGAAGAGGAATCAGAAGTCTCATCCAGCTCCAGTGATGATGAAGATGATGCAGAAGAGAAGGAGTTCTGCATGATGGCAATCAATGCCTTTCAACATAATTCAGATGAAAAAGAGTCAGAGTCAGACTCAGAGACTCAACTTGAAGAGGATCAGATAATTAATTCTTTTGATTTCAATTCAGAGGACTTTAAATCTGAGTTTAAAGCATTATGTTTAGACTTACTAAAATCTGAGAGAGAAATTATTTCTCTCAGAAATCAATTATCTGAACATAGCTCCTTAAAGTCAGAAAACCTCAAACTCTCTCAGGAGTTGGAGTGCTGTAGGGAGCAGATAGCTTCACTGAAAGGTGAGCTATCAGAGGCCAAGAAGCTTGAAGAATCCCTTAATGGGAGAAGTATCAAGCTGATGGACATCACAAGCACAGTGAACTCCAGATTTAATAGTACACTGGGCTTGCGTGCTTCATCCAGCCAACCTATAGTCCTAACAACCCCAATCAAGTTCATTTCTGATAAAGGGAAGGGAGTTGTAGAGGTAGCTAGGAAAAATTCTGATCTGCCTAAGAAAACTAAGTCCCAGCAGAAATCGTCGAACGGAGCTCGACGATCGCCGAACGCAGATCGACGATCTCAGGCAAAATCGTCGAACTCAGCTCGACGATCTCAAATTCCTGAACTCTGCCACAGTCGACCGTCGAACGGAGCTCGACGATCTGACCCAAGATCGTCGAACGCAGCTCCACGATTGTCGAACAGAGATCAGAGCTCTGGAAATTTTTTCAAGGGCAAATCAAAATCCAATCCTAGGGGTCCTTCATCCCACAGCTTTAACCCTTATACTGAATGGATAATACCTCCAATGAGATATCATCCTGAAGGTTATAAGAGTCAACCCGGGATGTCTTTTATTTCTGAGTTTAAAGGTTATCAACCTAGGCCCAAGGTAAACTGAGTCAAAAACAAATGAATTATTTTATGTGCAGGTGAAGATCTATCCAACATCTAACCAACAATGGTATTTGGATAGTGGGTGCTCTAAGCATATGACAGGAAACAAGGACAACCTCACATCCTTTAAAGCCAAGCTTGGACCCAAAGTTATCTTTGGTGATTCAAACTTTGGACAAACTAAAGGATATGGTGCAGTCCAGATTGGGACAGTGACATTCAAGAAGGTAACTTATGTGGAAGGACTGAAGCACAATTTAATAAGCATCAGTCAGCTATGTGATGAAGACTACCAGGTGACTTTCAGCAAAGCTTTATGCAAGATCAAGTCAGAGGATAACACAACTGTGTTGACAGGTAAAAGGAAAGGTAACATCTATCTAGTAGATTTTCTTTCAACAGATGTAGACATTTGCCTATTTAATTCTGTCTGTAGACCTAATATTTTATGGCATAAGAGATTAGGACATTTAAACCTTAGAACTATTGCTAGGCTATCCAAGGACAAGCTTATTAGAGGACTACCTTCTGGCCCCTACAAGAAGAAAGGACTCTGCAGGGCTTGTCAATTAGGCAAGCAACTAAAAATAGTTTCAAATCACTTAATAAGAGTGATTCACCTAGGATCTTGTATCTGTTACACATGGATCTCTTTGGACCCATTACAGTACAAAGCCTAGGAGGAAAATCTTACACTTTAGTAGTTGTAGATGACTTCTCTAGATTCACATGAGTGTTCTTTCTGAGGAAGAAGTCTGATAACTTTAAGTGTTTGACAGAGTTTCTCAAATGTATACAGATTGAGTTCAATACTCATATTGCCCTGATCAGAAGTGATCATGGGACAGAGTTTGATTCTCTTCTTATGCAAGAGTTCTGTCAGAGTGAAGGGATCAGACATACTTTCTCAGCTCCTAGAACTCCTCAACAAAATGGGGTAGCTGAAAGGAAAAATAGAACCCTTATTGAATCTGCCACTACATTGTTGTCAGATGCTCACCTTCCTCTATCCTTTTGGGCAGAGGCAGTGAACACCTCCAACTATGTGCTGAACAGAAGTTTAATACATAAACTAAAGGATAAGACTCCCTATGAATTACTCAAAGGGAAGAAACCTAAAGTTGATTATTTTAGAATTTTTGGCTGTATTTGTTATATTCACAATAATGACAAGAGATATTTAGCAAAATTTCAAGCTAAAGCTGATGAAGGAGTGTTTCTGGGATACTCCATGATCAGTAAGGCTTATAGGGTTTATAATAAATCATCTCTTAAAATTGAGGAATCTGTTCACATATCATTTGATGAATCTAACATGTTTTTCAAGGAGAAGAATACTTCTACCATAGAACCTTTGCAGGTACATTCTCTTGTTGAAGATTTGAACAAGTTACAGGTTACTCAAAAAGAGGAAAGCAGTGAAGATGAAGAAAACATTCAACATATTGAAGAGAAACAACTTGAAGAGCCAGTTGTTGTACCACAAGAGGAAACAACAACACAGGTTGGTGAACAATCAACACCCCCTATTGATTTAGTAACATCAAGAGACCATCCAATTTCCCAAATAATTGGAGACATCTCAGCTGGTGTGCAAACCAGAAATCAGGTCAACCAAAACCTGTTGCACACTTGCTTCCTATCTCAAATTGAACCTCAATCCATGCAAGATGCAGAGCAAGATCCACACTGGATCATTGCAATGCAAGAAGAGTTGCATCAATTTGAAAGGAACAAAGTTTGGGAACTAGTGCCAAAGCCTAAGGATCACTCCATTGTTGGAACAAAGTGGGTGTTCAGAAACAAATTGGATGATCAAAGAGTAATTGTAAGGAACAAGGCAAGGCTAGTTGCTCAAGGATACTCTCAAGAAGAAGACATAGACTATGACCAGACTTTTGCATCAGTTGCAAGATTGGAAGCCATCAGAATCTTCTTAGCTTATGCAGCACACAAGGCTTCAAGGTATATCAGATGGATGTAAAAAGTGCATTTCTCAATGGAGACATCAAAGAAGAAGTCTATGTGAGACAACCTTCAGGTTTTATCTCTCCAACTTATCCTGATTATGTTTTTAAGTTGAACAAATCATTATATGGTCTCAAGCAAGCTCCTAGAGGATGGTATGAGACCCTAGCATGCTTCCTTCTGGAAAATGAATTTATTAGGGGTAGAGTAGACCAAACTCTTTTCATTAGAACCCATAAGTCCCATACCCTACTAGTACAGATTTATGTAGATGATATTATTTTTGGCTCTACTGATTCAAATTTGTGCAGAAGGTTCTCCAACATAATGCATTCTAAATTTGAAATGAGTAGCATGGGTGAGCTATCCTTCTTTCTAGAATTGCAAGTCAAACAACATGCTGAAGGCATTTTCATTTCTCAAACCAAGTATGCAAATGAATTGGTTAAAAATTTGGTATGTCTGAAGCATCTTGTATGAAAACACCTATGCCTACTAATGCTGTACTGGATGCTGATGAACATGGGAAACCTGTTGATCAGACAACATATAGAACAATGATTGACTCTTTACTGTACCTTACAGCTAGTAGACCTGATATAATGTTTGCTACATGCATATGTGCTAGGTTCCAAGTAAGCCCTAGAGAATCACACATAACATTAGTTAAAAGGATTCTCAGGTATGTTAAAAGTTGTCCAAATCTAGGTCTCTGGTATCCAAAAGATTCAGCATTTGAATTAACTGGATTTTCTGATGCTGATTATGCTGGATGCAGAATTGACAGGAAAAGCACCAGTGGAACTTGTCAGTTTCTTGGTGACAGACTTGTCTCTTGGTTTTGCAAGAAACAAACTTCCGTGTCAACTTCAACTGCTGAAGCTGAATATATGGCTGCAGACAGTTGTTCACAAATCTTGTGGATTCAAAACCAACTCCTAGACTATGGCTACAACTTAGAGAAGTCAAAAATCTTTTGTGATAACACCAGTGCTATTTCTATAGCTCAAAATCCAGTCCTCCATAGTAGGACAAAACACATAGAAATTATGGCATCACTTTTTAAGGGATAATGTTGAGAAGAATAAAATTGAACTTCAATATATCCCAACTGATTTGCAAAGGGGAGATATTTTCACCAAACCCTTGGATGAAAAGAAACACACGTTCTTCCTAAATCAGTTAGGAATGTTAGATGGAGGAAGTCTATAATAATATCCAAGATTTTAAAAGTTTAAAAATTGACCAAGACTAGACAAACATATTGATTTTTCTTTGTGTCTAGAGTGTATTTCTGGTCTCTGAACTGCGCTCGACGATTTTCCCCCAGATCGTCGAACGGAGATCGACGATTTCAGAAATCGTCGACCTGAGTTCAGCGCTTCTCAGATAGTCTGAACTATCTCTTCCGGTCAACAATCGTCGAACGGCGCTCGACGATTTTGTTCTCTGAACGATCGTCTAACAGAGCTCGACGCTCTCCAATATCGTCGAACGGAGATCGACGATATTGAAGACTCTTCAGATTCCTTTAGAAGCCCCGATTGTCGAACTGAGTTCAACGATCTTTCCTTTTCTGCGTCGAACCCTAATATAAAATTCATTTTTCGCCGTCGTTCTCCTTTTGTGCTTTCGATTTCTCTGCAAAAATTCTCTTTCCCTCCAAACATCTCTACACTTGGTCGTTTTGTTTGTTGATTTTTGCAGGTAACCATGGCCGTCTCTGTTCCTGTTCTTGCCGCAATGAAATTCGATGCTGGATTTGACATAGACATGGAGTCTTTCAGCACCACTGATCAAGTTTTTCAGGATATTCTGGAACTGTTCAAGTAGCAGAAACTTGCTACCATCATGTCGACAAGAATCAAGTTGGCTGCTGATGAGATTAAGGAGTGGGTCTACACTGCCCACAACCATGACCAAAACACAGTAGTTGGTTCAATTTCTGGAACCCAGGTACCCTTGACTCCAGCTATTCTGACAGAAGTTTTTGAGTTAAGTTCTGGAAGAGATTCTGCTGATTTGTCTGGAGAGGAATTTTCTGATTTACTGGCAAGAATGAGTCATTCTGATGCTAACCCTAGCAAATTGCTGAAGAAGAACCTAGCTGTTGAATACAGGTTCTTAGCTGATGTAGTGGGTAAGGTTTTGCTGGCCAAACATTCAGCATATGATACCATCTCCAGGTATCAGCTGTGCTTGATGGGAGCCATTGTGGACAAGAAACAGTTGAACTGGGGAGAGGTCTTCTTTGACCTTATTAAAAAGAAAATCACTAAGAATTTTGTGAATTTTGGGAGGATCCTATGGCTCTTTCTTCAGAACAGATGCCCTGCCCTGCTTGTATCTTCTGGGATACATATTAATGCATCAAAGAGATTGTCCTGTGCCCTATTTGGCAAATGGGACAGGCAGATAACCAAGCCCAGCATGCCTTCTGCAAGCACAACTTCAGGCACCAGGACTGTAACAGTCACTTCCCCTCAAGTCTCTGCCCCTGCAGATGACTTGCCTGCTGCTGCTTCTCCTCCTCCAACTCCTATTCCATCTCCTCCAGTTCCCTCCACCATTCCAATTTCATCCACTATCATCTCCAGCCCATCTCCAACATCAATTCCATCTCCAATCCCCACTCTTCCTATAACAGAAGAACTATTCCATCCATTACACCACTACCCTCCACCAGACATGGACACATCATCCACCATTCCCTCATTCAGTCTTCTTGATGATTCCTTCATGGATGATTCACCTTCATCTCCTCCTGAGCTACCCCCTCCTCCACATCTTACCAACAACTTCTGCATGACATTATTGATCAACCCACCTTCATACCCTCTATCTCCATACCACTGTCTTCCATTTCCTCAATTCCCTCACCTCAACCTTCACTTCCCCCATACACCAGCTCTCCACCACCATCACCAGTAGCTCCACCTCCAGTCTCTACCTCTGCTCCAGTCCCTGCTGAGCAAGTAGACATTCCAGCCCTAGCTGACAAGTTATATGAACTGATAGCTCCCAGACTTTCACTTCTATTGGACACCTCCTTGGCTCCATTACTTCAGTCAGTTGCAGCCCTTTCTGCCAGGCTATCCTCTCTATTTCCTCAGGCAATCCCTTCATCAGTGTGCCTTGATCCAGCTTTCTCTGAATCTAGGCAGGGGGAGATGCCTAATGAAGTGGTGAGATTGCCTGCTGCTGCTATTTCTTCAGCTCCTGCTGCTGCTGTTTCCCCAACTCAAGCTCCAGTTCCACCTCCAGTTGCAGTCTTCTCAGTGGACATCAGGTCCTTGTTATCAATTTTTGATTCATTATATTTCAGCTGTCTTCCAGTAAGCAATGCAGTCCAGCCATCTGCAGCCCAGTCAGTCCAGCCATCAGAGGATCTTTCCAAGGCCATTGTGCCCTTCTCCAGCTGTGATTCCAGCTTAGTTAGCTCCTATATATCCTCCATATATACTGCTGAGCTGTCTGGTTCCAGTGATGCTGCTGTTACTCCTGCTGAAAATATTGTTGATGTTTCTGTTGCTGCTGCTGATATTGTTGATACTGCTGATGAGTTAATCTCTAAGGATATACAGATGACAGAGACATATGATTTTGAGCCTTCTGTTATTGCTGATGTGATTCCTGTTGTTATTACTGATGCTGAGGTTCCTGTATCTGAAAGCACTCTTTCTGAATCTGTTGCTGCTCCAGTTACTGCTGATATTACTGCTGCTATATCTTCTGCAATGATTGCTCCAGAAACTTCTGTGTCTGTTGTTACAACTGCTGCTACAACTTCTGTTGCTACTAGTGCTGTATCTGCTGCTGTCACCACTGCTGTTTCATCTGCTCCAACTCAACTTCAAAAAGAATATTTGAAAAAGATTGATGCTTTATATGATGAGCAAAGCTCTGAGAGTGATGAATTTAAGACTGATTCTGATGATTCTTCTGCCACCATAGCCAGGAAAAGAAAGGCAAGGAGCAAAGCTATGAAAAGAGTGACTCCAGCCAAAGTAAAGGACACTAATGATATTCCTTATTACATTCTTCATGACTGCCCCATTACTGAGCATTGGATGCAGTATTCCAAGAACCAACTTAAAGCTATGAAGAAGAAGAGGAAGTATGAGAAAGGATCTTCTCAGTTTCATCATCCTCATCCTCCTCCACCACCTCCTCCTGATGCAGGTGCAGGTGGAAGCTCAGCTGCTCAACCTTCTGCTAAAAGCCAAACCCCCTATCAGCCTCATGCAAGATCTTATTATAGGGGAAGCCAGTCCAGAGGTTCTCAATCTAGAAGAGGAAGCTACAGAGAAAGCCAAAGGGAATTCCAAGTCTATTCTAAAGGCTATTCAAGGCAACATCCTTACTCTAGGGAAGGACAAGCTTCTTCAGACACAACTTCAGGTCCTTTTCCCTATAAGTTAAAAGAAGTAGTCTCATCCAGAGCTCCTCAAGATAATCCATCCAACAGATATGAGCCTCCAGTGCCCTTTGAAGATCCAGAAAATAACCCTACTGCATGGACTGCCAGGATGAAAGAGCTAGCTGCCCTGGATCAAATCAAGAAAGCTAAAGAGCAAGACAGAGATTCCTCCAACATTACTACACTGTCTGAACAAAGAAAGAAAGAATTGGAAAGATATGACTCAAGCAAATTCTTTGATTCTGAAAGATATATGGAGCTGCATCCTGAAGCTGTGGTTCCCAGGCTCAAACAACAAACCTCTTTAGGTGCAGCAGATGACAGAAGATCCAAAAAGGAAGCTCTCAATCCTAATAGAGAAATCAAGCTTATAAAGTGCAAAGAGAAAGAATAATTATGTAAGGTGACAATTATTCTGAATTCTGATTTCTGTCTGGGATAATATATCTGTGCTTCTGCAATGTCCTGCTTATTGCATTTCTGTATTGTTGTTTTGTATGTTGTTATTTAATTTTTCCAAATTCTGTAAATAGTAATCCTAACCCAAATAGGGGGAGATTGTTGGAACACCCTATTACTAATTTGGGTCAGGATCACTATGTCTTTAGGAAACCTGTTTTTGACCTCCTGTATAGATCTAAAGGTCAACTAGAATTGAGTCTAAGGGTTAGTAGTTAGGTTTGGAAGCTGCCCTCAAGACCAAGGATTTTCAGTTTGGAGACTAAGTCATATCGTCGAGCTCAGTATGACGAATCGTCGAACTCCAATCGACGATCGTCTAGCTCAACTTCGACAGATCGTCGAACTCCATTCGACGATCGCTGAGCTCAACTTCAGCAAATCGTCGAACTCCATTCGACGATCTTCGAGCTCAGTTCGACGATCTTGACTCCAGTATTTATTCTTATCTCTGAGCTCAGTTCGACGATAGTTGAGCTCAGATCGACGATCTCTGTTGCTGTCTAAGTCCAAATCGCTGAGCTCAGTTCGACGATAGTAGAGCTCAGTTCGACGATAGTAGAGCTCAGTTCGACGGTTTTCTGAAGAATTCAATGTTTCTCAAGATTCAAATTCAGGACAGTTAAGGAGTTATTCAGCAATTAATTCAGAAGATTTTCTAGCCGTTTTCATTTATTCTGGACCAAGTTTCAAGGGATTATCAAGGAATGTTTCTTTGGACTTTCCCCCAGAAGACATTTGCAATTAAGGATGCAATTAATGACAGGTCAACGACTATTCTTGACAGATGATCATTTTCTATTCAGAACAAAGGGAATAAAAGATATGATTTTTGAATTCTGATATGATCTGTAGAGAGTGCACAAGAAGAAGAACAAGAATATTCTCTGCTACAATTCTTCTCTGGGACAACATCTTTCTCAACATCAACTGTTCACAAGAGAAAAAGAGAAAGAGCTGTAGACATTCTCTGTCTAAAAGAATTCATACAAGAACACACAAACAAGGAGATCAACCAACTGAAATCTTCAGATCTTATTTGATTCAAGTGTTCAAGGCCAACATCATTCAAGACTCCAGACACCTAACATTTCAGCTGCTGCTGAAATCATCAATTGCTGGAGATCAACTTCTGAAGGCCTATCACCCTACAGCAAAGCTTCATTTCCTGAACATCTCAAGAACTCAGGGGGAGCTTTGACAACATCAAATCCACACAGTCTTCTCAGTTGCTTTGAGAAAGAGAAGACTTCCATATCTCTCTCATCCCCATCTCTGTAAAGGGTTTTGCAAACTCCCTTCAAAAGTTTGTGCTTGGTTTTTGAGTACCTTGTCAAAAGCTCATTGGTGGCAAGACACCTGATCAAAAAATCTGATTTGGTTTTTGAGCATCTTATCAAAAGCTTATTGGTGCCCAGGACACCTGATCAACTCATCCTGCAGTGGATTCTTAACTAGGGTGGTAGAAGAGTGGATGTACCCAAGTTTAGGGGAACCACTATAGCTCCTTGTGTCTTCTGGCTTGCTTGTCTTTATTTTTGTTTCTGGCTGTGATTGATCTGTGATTAGTTAGGATCTGTGATTAGCTTCTTTTGTAGATTATAACAATTGTTTAGATTTTTATTTGCTTCCCTGTTCACTCAGATTACAACAACTGTTGTAAAAAGTTTTTAAGCACCATACTCTATTCACCCCCCTCTAGAGTATTTCAGATCTAACTGCACTTTCACGCTGGAGTCCTACTCGCGACCTTTTACTCGCTGCGGCCTGTTCCTGTTCGCTGCGATCTGGTCTCTCTTTCCGCTTGAATCTTCTTTACTCGCGGTCTCTTCTCTCTGCCCGCTCGTGGCCTCCTTTTTCTCTGACCGCTGCCGCGCTCAGCCAGACCGTGCGGACTGTTGTCTTTCCGCATTTAGGTCGCGGTCTTCTCCTTTCTTCTATCCGCGCAACCTGTCTCTGTCCGTTGTTGCCTTCTCTTTCTACCGGTCTCCGCCTTTGGTCGCGGCCTCTTCCTGCCGCTGGTGTCTTCTCATCGTGACCAGGCGGTCTCAACTCTAGTCGCGCGGTCTCCTTGGTTACCGGTCTGTTCTCCTAGCCGCTTCTCTTCTTCATGGCTTCTTCTGCTGATTCTATCGGAACGAAGGTTCCTACTGCAGACCGCCCGGTCTCTCTTCCGAAAGTGCGCGATGAGCTCTGTATCACTACTATATCTCTGACCGGCAAGAAAAATTTTGTGGAATGGGCGCATTCTGTTCGCCGGGTCCTACAATCCAATGGGTTTCTTCATCACTTGACCCAGGTCGTTACTGGTACTCCTACTGACGATTGGTTACGCAATGATGGTCATGTGCAGACGTGGATCCTTAATTCCCTTGATGGAGAGCCTTATCGCCTGGCCATGTACCACGAGACGGCTAAGGGCATATGGGACGAGCTCCACACCCTTTACTCCGGCAAGGATAGTCTCCACCATTTGTACGACATTATCACTGCTCTCCAGACCCTTGATAGCAGTGGCGCGACTGATCTGACCTCCTTTGTTGTCCAGGCTCGGTCTTTAGTCAAAGCTTGGATCCAACATCAGCCTCCTACTGTGGACCTTGCTGCCCAACGTGCCCAAAAGGAAGCTGTGGGTATAGCCATGATGATGGCTCGGGTACCCCATCACCTTCACAGTGTACGGGCTCACATCCTCTCCTCTACTGTTACCCCGTCCTTCTCAGATGTGTGCTCGATGTTTCTCAAAGTCTCCCCGCCTCCGGATGTGTCTGGACCTCCTTCTCCGGCCCTTGTCCAGCAGGCCCCTGCTCCTTTACTGCCTCTTCCGTTTTCAGCTCGTGGAGGTCGCTCTGATTCTCGGGGACGTGGTCGGGGTGGACGGCCTCGGCCTAAGTGCTCGTTCTGCGGCAAAGACGGACATCTTGAAGCCACGTGCTATCGCAAGCTTGGTCGCCCTCCTCGTCCGCAGGCCTCTGCTGCTGCCACCGACTCCTCTCCTGCTCGTACTGACCTCGACAAGGTTCGTCTTCAGCTCCAGCACTTCATGGACTGCTCAGCCGCCCTCCTGCCTCGGTTGCCTCTGCTGCCTCCATCTCCAATGAAGGTATCGCATGCCTCTCCTCTGGCCCGTGCTGGATCCTCGATTCTAGTGCCACTCATCACATCACCTCTGTTCGACCGCCTCAGTACTTGTCTTCACCTCACCCGAAGTACATTACTGTGGCGAATGGGGCATCCGTCCCTGTCTCTGGATGTGCTGATATTCCTCTCGCCTCCTCCCTTCTCCTGCGCTCGGCTCTTCACGTTCCGAGCTCTCCTTTCAATTTACTTTCTGTTGGTCGCCTTACTACAAATTTAAAATGCTCAGTGACCTTTACTTTCTCTTCTTTTCTGATACAAGATCATCAGACACAGACTATCATTTGTAGGGGGCGGCTGCAGAATGGGCTGTACCTTCTTGATGACTCTCCTACCCTACTCGCATCTGTCTCCTCGTCGGATTGGCTTCGACGTCGTGGTCATGCTCCTCTCTCAGTCCTCCAGAAGGCTCTCCCGGATATATCTCTTCCTGCTTTTTAGTGTGAAACATGTATTTTTGGCAAACAGCCACGTTCATCTTTTCCTTCTCATTGTACTCGGAGCTCCGCTCCTTTTGTTTTGGTACACTCCGATATCTGGGGTCCGTACAAGATCACTAGTATTTTTGGCTACCATTACTTTCTTACATTTATTGATGATTACTCTCGTATGACATGGTTGTATCTCATTCGCGATCGTTCTGAGCTTCCCCGCGTCTTCAGGGCCTTCATTCTTGAGACTCGCACTCAATTCATTGCGCCCATTCGCACTATTCGTACTGACAATGTGCGCTAGTACACTGATCATGACTTCGCGACCCTCTGCTCTGAGTTTGGCATTATTCACCAAACATCGTGTACGTATACTCCACAACAGAACGGTGTCGCCGAGCGCAAGAATCGTCATTTTCTTGATGTAGCTCGCTCCCTTATGCTTCAAATGCAGGTTCCCAAACCATATTGGAATTTTGCGCTTTCCACGGCCTGTTTTCTTATCAACCGCCTACCATCTTCCGTCCTCCAGAATGCTACTCCTTTCAGCCTCCTCTTTCCCTCCACTCCACCTTTTCATGTTACTCCCCGAATTTTTGGGTGTACTTGCTACGTTCACCACCTCGGTCCCTCTACAGATAAATTGGATTCCCGTGCAGCCAAAAATATTTTTGTAGGCTACTCGCGCACTCAAAAGGGTTATGTGTGCTATTCGTCTGCTATCCGCAAGGTGACTGTTTCTACGGACGTCACTTTCCGGGAAGATCTTCCCTTCTTTTCTGCTCTGGATGTTGCTCCTGTTCCAGAGCCCGTCGTTCGTCCTGTCATCTCTGCTCCCCGATCCTCATCATCTCCTCCTCTTGCCCAGCCTCCGGTCCGTCCACATCCACCTGTTATCCAGGTCTATTCTCGTCGCTCTCCTCATCCCGTTGCCCCACTGCAGTTAGCTTCAACCTCTGATGCTCCACTACCTGCTGCTCCGGCTCCAGCCTCCACCGCTCATCCAATGGAGAACTATGTCTCTCTACATCGCCTTTCACCGCTGCTTCTTCACTTTGCCACATCATTATCCTCTGTTTCTGTCCCTAACTCTGTGCAGGAGGCGCTTCAACATCCAAGTTGGTGGGCTGCCATGGACAAAGAAATGACGTCCCTTTGGGCCAACCAGACCTGAGTCCTTGTCCCTTTACCTCCCGGTCAGCATCCTGTTGGGTGTAAATGGGTTTTCGTCATCAAACATGCTCCGGATGACACTATTGCCCGCCTGAAGGCCCGACTGGTGGCCCGTTGTTTCACTCAGTAGCAGAGCCTTGATTATGAGGAAACCTTCTCTCCGGTGGCTAAGCTCAACGCTGTTCGGGTTCTTCTCTCTGTGGCTGTGCACCGCCACTGGCCCCTTCATCAGCTCAATATCAAGAATGCCTTTTTGAATGGAGATCTTCAGGAAACTGTCTACATGCGTCAACTGTCCGGGTTTGAGACCACAAGAGAGTCTCATGTGTGTCTTCTAAAGAAATCCATCTATGGTCTCAAACAATTCCCTCGGGCGTGGTTTGACAAGTTCAACAAGGTGTTTCGGGACATGAGTTTCACTCGGAGCTCTGCAGACTTCTCCCTATTCACCCGACACCGGGCAACTGGAACCGTCCTTCTGTTGGTTTATGTTGATGATATCCTACTTACTGGGGATGACTCAAAGGTGATTCAAGAGGTCAAACAACATCTCAACACCGCGTTCCAGACCAAAGACCTGGGGCCTCTTCGCTACTTCCTCGGTCTTGAGGTCGTACGACGACCGGATGGGCTTGTCCTCTCCCAACGGAAGTATTGTCTTGATCTTCTCAAAGACGTTGGCCAGTCTGGTTGCAAGCCAGCTAATACCCCGATGGAGGCAAATCACAAACTATGTACTCATGCCTCTGATGATGATTTGCTTCTCCAGAATCCGGAATACTATCAACGTCTTGTGGGAAAGTTGATCTACCTAACAGTCACAAAGCCTGATATATCGTTTGCTGTTGGGGTTGTCAGTCGGTTCATGCATGCTCCCCGGGTTTCTCATCTCCAGGCGGTTGAACGGATTCTCCGATACCTTAAGGCATCTCCGGGTGAAGGGCTTGTTTACAAAACCTCCAACTCTGCTCCAGCATTGGTTGCTTATTCTGATCCCGATTATGCCAGTTCCCTGGACGATCGGCGGTCAACCAGTGGGTTTTGTACTTATTTTGGTGGTCATCTCATTACATGGAAAAGTAAGAAACAAGCCGTGGTCGCTCGATCCTCTGCGGAAGCTGAATACCGATCGATGACATCGGTTGTCTCAGAACTCACATGGCTTGAAAGTCTCCTTACTGACATGAGAGTAAAACTTTCTTCATCTGCTGTTCTATTTTGTGAGAGTTAAGCAGCCATACACATAACAAAAAATCCGGTGTTTCACGAGCGCACAAAACATATCGAGGTCGACTGTCACTTTATTCGAGAGAAAGTTCAATTGAAGAAACTTGAATTAAAGCATGTTCCGGGCACTGATCAAGTTGCTGATATTCTTACAAAGGCTTTATCAAGTACCTTGTTTTACCAGTGTTTGTCCAAGCTGGGTGCATATGACCTATACGCTCCAGCTTGCGGGGGAGTGTTAGAGAAGCCCATTTAATCTAGACCCATTATGTATTTTTTTATTGTTATTCTCTCTCCTCTTTAGTCCCACATCATGTATAGGACCTTCCTCTCTCTTTTTCTCATCTATATATTTGTACTCATTCTTTGTATTTTATACAAGTGAACATATATACAAGGTGGATTTTTTCCCTTCTCTACAATAATTACGCGCATTGATTTATTCTTCATAATATGGTAAATTTTCATGGGAGGGAATCATTCATATATCTACATTATATGTCTAACTATAGACATAGTATTTCTTACATTCTAGTACACGGTTCATATTATCATGAGAGAAGACTAAAATATGATCTACTATTCACATCCATGCATTAAGTGTGTTATACACAATTTCATATTCGTATCATATTCATATATATGTAACGTTGTACAACACCTAAGGATACATACAATGATCTCTGAGGGATGCTTAGCCAAAAGGAAACATATTTTTTACCTTAGTGTTGTGTCGTTTTGTAGATGCGGCGCGACGACATGATTTTTCTTAGGTTAGTTTGGAGACACTGAGAATCCCTCTCGGATAAATAGTGGGTCTATCCTTCCCCAATCCTCTCCAAAATCCCATGGTCCAAAAATTATGCAAGGTTTCTCTAATATATCACAATGCCTTGACACAACCTGAAATTAAATGGGACTCTTAGATCGAAACAAAAGAACCCCCAAGTCTATGGTTCACCTCTCTCCTCTAGGGTCTGACAGAAAACGAACTAATATTCAACATCAAGGCTAAAAGAAATGAATGAAGTGAAAAGAAAGGATTCCCAATTTAAGACTCAAATTTTACCTCTTCTCTAGCAGCGACCATGCACAGTTGAGCAGGAGAATCTCTGAATGAAAAGATCGGAACCCTCGATTCCTGAAATCAAACATAAATGGAACACATGATAATCGCGGAGAGTAGGAGAAAGACTCGGGTTAATTGGCACTCACATGAAAGTCATGCGATTACCTGTGAAGAACTAACAGAAAGATCGCTCGAAGACTAAGAACGACTGGTAGGTGTAGACAGAGAATGTAAATCACAGGGGAGATGTTGATTGCTAGGTAGGATCGACAGGAAACTTGTTGTTCCGTTTCTACAATTGAAGGGTGGCGAGTTGAGGGAAGTTTTTCCCGATCGGTGTTGCTAATCGTTGAGTTCTAGAGGAACGACGTGAAGTCGACGATGCTGTTGCCTGCCGCGATACCTCTGATAGTGAAGTCTTCATCGAGCTGCTGGAGCGAGACAAAGAATGTCGCAGGAAGCGTTTTTGTGTGCCATCTGTAAGAGGAAGCAAGGAGCGACAGATTTGTTTCTTGCGAGGGCTTAAAGAGAGAGTGAAATAGGGTTTTCACTTCTTATCGTGTGTGCGTGTGGGGGGGGGGGGAATAAAATTGAGGGTCACAGTTATAATGGGAGGAAATAACTCCTTCCCCCTAATTACCATATATGCCTCTACCGATTTAAAACCTGTCAAATTGAAATTATTAGTGTAATTAAATTACATATGTTACCTCTGAGTTGCCAAATACCACCACCACCAGCCAACATTGCTTCCACCGGGCACCACTAGCCTATGTAGTACGGGGACGAAAACGGGATACGAGATACGATACGAAACGGATACGAGAAATGTGATTTAAAAAAAAAACAGATACGAGAAACGTTTTTTTAAATTATTTTAATTATTTTAATATTAGTATTAATTAATATAAAAATAAGACGACTAACAAACTAAGTGTACATATCTTGAACTGTAATGAAATTTTTTTTAATAAGCCTACAACATAGACCATGCATATGATAAGTTTTAAATAATGTGTTATGCATTGTTTGACCATGTTTAGAGATAGTATGCAAGACAATTATAATGTGTTATGCAATGCAATTGACCTATTTACAACTGAAATCAAACCAATATTAGATGAATTGATTGACCATATAGAGACATTTTGTACGGGTATAACATGATAAAGTTGCATTTGATGGATTAAAACGTAGATATCATGTTTTGGCATGATGGAATACTCATCTAAAGTTTTATATTATCAAAATATAACTTGGGGCGCTTTAAACAAACATACGCTATAAGTTAAGCTATATGGAAGCTTGGCATAACCTATGTCAATGCCAAGAATAACAACTACACAAATATACCATGAAGTTACAACAATAGACGATTTCTTGGCACATTATAAAGCTAAGCCGTGAAGTGAATAAGCAGCGGGACTTTTACGTCACGGGAATCGCGTATCCCACAAGCGGGATACGCGATTCCGAATTAAAAATATTTTTCATTTAAAAATGTGTTTCCTAGAGTTTCGAAAACGCGTTTCCGCATGTTTCCGGGTGTTTCCCGTATCCGATACGCGTTCGAGTCAATATACAAAACATTTTTAAGTATCCGTGCTTCGTAGCCACTAGCGTTGTTGTCCATCAATTTTTGCCGCTTCCAAATATTTCTTTGGCTAACTTCAATGACATTTTGGGGTCTCGACTAATCAGATTATGCCCTAGAGAGAGGTTCAAAGGGATATCAAAAGTTGTCATTGATGTCACGTCAACGAGCTATATCGGCCGCTATTGTTAATCTAAAAGCAGACCTATTTGCTTTAGATTAAATTCTCTTCTTTCTAAAGCTCCCGAAGTCTCTTTTATCCGGTCTAATCCAATTATGCTTGATTGTGAATCAACAATGCGAGATTCCATACAAATCAAGTTGGCATGAGCACCCTTTTTTGGTGCATTGTAAAAATTAAAGGAGATTATAATAATTCTTGTGTTTCATTTCTTTCTTTAGTTCTCTTATGAAGTTAAGAAAGAAACAGAGGGAAACAAGTAGAAATAATAAGGCTCCATTCGTTTTGCAGGAATTGGGAAAAAAGGAATTGGAATTGCCCCTATTCCAATTCACGTAGAAATTGGAATTGAAGTCAATTCCATTTCTGTTGTTCAGCTGTAGGCATGAATTCTGTCACAGAATTTATAATCAGTAATTCCGCTGTTCGACTGCAAGTTGGAATTCAGTGCATGGATCGGCACCGGCAAAGTGAATCCAAGTACTCCTGATCGGCAATGACAAAGCCATGATCACGTCACTCTTCGTTTCGTCAATGCTCAACAAAGAAAAGAAGAATCCTAAGTTCAATATCATAGCTAAAAATCACCACCATCATTAGCCTTATCAACTATAACTGAGTCGATTTTATGAATTCTCATTTCTATCATGAACTACAATTTCGTTTGGCTTGAGATCAATGTTGAAGATATATATAGCTTCAAAATTAAAATAACAAGTACACTTCAAAACATCCTCGACATGTATGCAGTTATATGAACTATGGATCAGCACATCTAAAATGAGAATGGTTACCTCAATTATGAGGATTTGAGTTATTGACTTATTTCATAACTGACTTTAAACAATACACTTTCCTATAAAAAATATACTTTTAAGAGGGTGTAATATTTGCATTACTAATTGGTCTAGTCAAGTTGACCAATACATAAATTAGACCGCTAAACACCTACAAAAATCAATTTAAGGTCTGTCATGAAACTGTCTTTTGGTAGAAGCATAAATTAAGCTCCTTTAGTTATATTTCTCTTGGAAGAGGTTAAAAGCAGAAGAAAATGGCTGGAATCCTTTATGAATTATCGGTTTGAAGGGGGGAGAAAGTATCCTTACACTTTAAGAATGACAACTGGCTTGTTGTTAGCATTGACAAGGATGACCTTGTCTCAACCCTCAATCGCCCGCTTCTGTGCGTCGTCACGAGCACGATCAACACAGACATATTGATCACAGAACATTCACATGCAATTGAAATGAAGAGTTTGGAGGAACTCGGTTTCTCTCATGAAGAGTTTGGAGGAACCCGGCTTCTCTCATGAAGAGTTTGGAGGAGATTCCGTCGCCGGAGAAGGAATGTGGTGTTTCGCCGGAGGAGAAATTCACACCGACATGCTTCACCTTAGATCATGAGGCGGTTTTCGGGAGCGGCCGTACAACACAAGTTGGTGGGAATTCCCCTTTCCGGAAATGGAGGGTGGGAGCCTTTTCTTCCAAAATGAATTCCCATGGAAATTCAATTGAATTCCAATTCCTATGATAATTTTTGGCCGTTGAATTACAGAATTGGAATTGAGAATTGAATTCCAATTCTGCCCAAACGAACTGGGCCTAAACAAAATTAGAGATCCCCTTGCTAAGTATCCTGAAATGCATGACATGGCTTGTTAAGTGAATGTAGTGCAAAGGTAGAGCAGATGACAATTATTATAAAATGGATGAAACCTGTGGCTTCAAACGTTACCACAAGATTTGATACCGATGTCAAACTCTTATCTTTCACCTTGTCAATACACGAATGAATGTTATGATAAACATTAGGAATTTGGAGAGAGAGAGGAAGACAATGCGGATGTGGGTGTCAATGAACGAGGGGGTACACCCAAAATATGTTGTTTTAATAAGATATGAATAAAATCGTGAGTTTTACACTCTCAAGCGGTAACATCCACAACATACAATATCCACAAACCCAAAATGCTACTAAAAGGCGACATAAATAACTAATAAACACCTTAGAGTTTATAATTGAAATATTGATTTGTAGGCCAGGGATGTTACATAAGCTCTCGCGGGATGGTTCCTCCAAGGAATACCCTCCAAGAGAGATCCTGGACCAAGACTCCAGAAGATACCCAATAATACTCCACACCCCTCCTAATACCAAATTGCATTAATACACCATAATGGTGATCTATATTAACATGTATAATCATCAAAATACATATCAATACCTTGTCCTTTAAAATTGACCTCGTCCTCAATGTCGAGTAACAATGATAGACTCTTTGAGTTCCATGACCTTAGAGCCATCAATCGTATACCATGATTTGTAGTGACCGGGGGCCCCTGGTGTCGGGAAAAGTTAAGTGGGTCTACTGGATAGCCACAATAAAATGGGCCTACTGGTTTTAGTGTTTAGGGTTCCAGGGCCTCAAAGTTGGCAACGATAATGTCGTTATCTCGACCGAAGCAACAAACATTGTTCATTATGAGGACATTTGTGATGCAAAGAGTAAGGTTGTCTGCATCGGAAATAAATGCTTTGGTCACAGAGGCCGGTGTAATCTTGTTGAGAGGGGCAATGTGTTGGAGGATTTGAGTTTGGTTTTGGAATAGGGGATGGGGTTGGAGAGGGGCGCAAATAAAATCTTTGATGGAGGAGCATTGTAGGGCAACAAAGCGAGGGCATGCGCCTGCCTGTGTGTCCCGATGTGCGCCAACACTTGGGATACTGCATTTTGTAGTAATAGGGGGCCTCCAATGTTAAAGAAAGTTCCGCTTCCACAAAACGGGCCTACTGTATAGTCATGATAAACATTGGTGGGGTGGGTGTTAGTGGAGAGGAAATAATGCTTTTATTCATCATGAAAGAGGCCCCTTACTCATACATATACTTGAGTAAGGGAAAACCTAAAAAAGTAAAAGACCAAACTACCCCAACCCGGGGTAAATACAAAAAAGGACTAAGACGACTTGAAATAACATATTACAACTCTCCCCCTCAAGTCAGACGGAAGATGTCGGTCATCCCAAGCTTTTGAATATCGTCGGTAAACACGTCACACCCCAAGCTTTTGGTAAACACATCAGTCAGCTGATCTTTGGAATGAACAAATGGAGTCACAACTGTCTTTTTATTCAAGTGATCTTTGATAAAACGTCGATCAACCTCAACATGCTTTGTCCTGTCATGTTGGACAATGTTACGAGCAATATTAATGACTGCCTTATTGCCACAAAACAAGGAGAAATGTGCTGTCACAGAGAAACCCAGATCTTATAACACAGTACGCAGCCGTAGGCCCTCACATAAGCCTTAGGACATGACACGATATTCTGCCTCTGCACTCGATCTAGCTACCACATCCTGCTTCTTGCTACGCCACGTCACAAGGTTTCCACCAACAAAGGAGCAGTATCCTGTTGTGGACTTCTGTCATCACGACATTCAACCCAATCAGCATCAGTAAAAATCTCAATCTTCAAGTTGTTGTTCCTGGAGAATAATAGACCACGATCAAGAGCTTTCTTCAAATATCGCTGCAAGCGATACACAACTTCTTGATGTCTGATTATAGGAGAATGCATATATCTGCTAAAGATACCAACTGCATACGTAATGTCGGGGCGTGTGTGAGATAAATATGTAAGTTTTCGGACCAATCTTTGATAACGTAATACATCCGTGTGATCACCATCGCCAACTTCATCAATCATATGATTTTCCTCCATAGGGGTGTTTGTAGGAACACAACCAAATATACCTATTTCCTTTCAGAGATCCAATATGTATTTTCGTTGGGATATAAAGATACCCTGCTCAGATCTGGCCATTTTGATACCCAGGAAGTACCGTAGTCTTCCCAAGTCTTTCACTTCGAATTCAGCAGACAGGAGGGTCTTGAGATTGACAATCTCCTCTGTGTCATTTACAGTAATCACGATGTCATCCACGTAGACAATGGGAACCACAACACGTTGTTCATGTCTTATGGTATGATCCTGTTAGGCTTGCTTGTACCCAAACTTGAACATTGTCGTGAGAAATCTCCTGAACCAGGCCCTAAGTGATTGCTTCAGGCCATATAACGACTTCATTAGGCGGCAGACAAGTCCTTCAGCTTCTTTCTTCACAAAACCAAGAACAAACTTCATGTACACCTCTTCCTCAAGCTCATCATGGAGGAACACATTTTTAACGTCCAGTTGATGGAGGTCCCAGTTCTGGCAAGCAACACACGATAACAATACCCGAATAGAGTCCATCTTTGCTACATGAGCAAACGTCTCCTGATAATCAACTCTTTGAGTCTGGGTGTATCCTTGAGCGACCAAACGTGTTTTGTACCGTTCCACCTTGTCATCTTGGTTCTGCTTAATAGAGAAGACCCACCAGGAACCTATAGCTTTCTTTCCTGAAGGGAGAGCGGAAACATCCCACACATGTTTTTTGTCCAAGGCAGACATCTCATGTTGCATAGCCTGTGTCCAAGCAGGTATCTCCAAAGCTTCCTTCCGCGTCTTAGGAAGAACAACTAGGGAAAGAGACGAAACAAAAGCCTGATGAATCAGAGTAAGATGATGGTAAGACACATGATTAGAAATAGGATGTTGCGTACAAGTAGCTTTACCTTTTTTTAGCAATGCAAGAGGAATATGCAGATCAACATCATCAGAATCTGAGTCTGAAATCGGCACTGGTAGAGGTGGAGCTGTGGTAGCTTGTGTACCTGAACGACAGTGATATACGCGGGGAAACAAAGAAATCATAGTAGAGGAGTTCAGTATCGGGATAGGAGCTATGAGTACCAGAGTGGAAGGAATGGAGGGGATGAAAGGGAGAAGAGGAACATGAGTAACATCCGTATCACCACTACTCTTCCCCTCACAAAAAGATGAGTCGAAGGCAGAAAATAGGGCTCCCCCTCATGGAAGGTGACATCCCTGGTACAAAACATACGCTAAGAGAGGGGGGGGGTGATAACAACTATATCCTTTGGTCGTAGAAGACACAACGTTGAGCCCGAGGGTCCAGTTTGTCACAAGTGTTGATGCACATGCATGAAACATGCATACCCAAAGACACGGGGTGACAAATGGTAATTATGAACCACGCTAGGGGTGGAGAGGCGAGCTAGAGGAGTAGTAAAGGAAAGGATACGAGAAGGAAGATGATTGATAAGGTGAGCAGCTGTAAGAACCGCATCACCCCAATAGGGTTTAGGGAGGTGTATATTGGTTAGGTGACAACGAGCAAACTTGAGGAGGTGTCGATTTTTCCGTTCGGCCACTCCGTTCTGAGTAGAGGTGTAAACACAAGTTTTCTGGTGGATGATACCGTGAGAGGTGAGGTAAGAGCCAAAGGTACCACGATCATCATACTCCCCCTCATTGTCACTTCGAAGAACACAAATAGAGACATTAAATTGTGTTTACACTATTTTATGAAAAACTTGAAAATAAGGAAAAACTTCACTTTTCTTTTTAAACAGATAAACCCATGTAGTGCGGAGAAACAATCAATAAAAATGACAAACCATCAAAATCCAGTTGAGGGACGGTTAGAATGTATAACATCAAAGTGAATACTACTAGGGGAAGAAAAATGTGAAGAAGTATGTCGCACATGTTTAGACATATCACATACATCACAAGTAAAGTTCTGAAGAAAAGGTACAAAAGCAGGAAATAATTTTTGCAGATAAACGGATGACGGATGTCCTAGACGCCAATGCCAACAACTAACATCCTCCGCAGTAACAGTGACACTGGAAAGAGCCAAAGAGATAGGATGAGTGTCCAGGTAGTACAAGCCATCACTGTTCCTACCACTGCCAATGTTTCACTTCGTACCCAGTTCCCGAAAGGCACAAGAATTAGAAAAAAAGTTACCGAACAGTTAAGAGATTTTGGTTCTGTTTGGGACAGCTTCAGCGGATGGAAAAGCTATATTCCATCCGCTGAAGCTGTTTTGAAACTGTTTGGTTTGACAGCTCTATGAAAATCGCGGATCTGAAAATCACTTTTTGCCCTCTTTTTAGGAAGCTCCCGACCCCCACGTTTAGCTTCCTAAAATCACTTTTCCCTCTATTTCTCATTCGCGATCAGCCACCCTTCTCTTTCCCGATCTCTCCGTCTCTTCTCGCGTGATCAGCCGCCCCCTTTCCCGATCTCTTCTCCGTCTCTTCTCGCGTAATCGAGCGGCAAACTTCTGATCTCCCGTACCTCTTCCCGTCGCCGATGATTGAAGGCCGCCGGGTTTCCTTAGTCGCCACTGCCGTCGGGAGTGAGATCGAAGGAGCCGACCTTCTTCATGCCTAGTTATTGCTAGGGCTTTCACCGGATCTGCAAGGAGAACAGTCGAACCAGCCGCCTTTTTTCTCGAGCTCCTCCAAAGTCCTCTTTGCGAGCTTTTCAAAGGTAAGCAAGGTCCTCTCCCATGAATTTGCAAGTGCTTCCTTCCTTCTTCGGAAAATTTTTACCCTATGCCCTAATGTAGATCTTCTGGCCGATACTTTTTCTGATTTCATTCTGTGTATGTTTGTGTGTGTATATGGATTTGTGTTTGTGTGTGTGTGTGTTTTATTGTGCATGCGTGTGGATGTGATTTTTTTGTTTGTGGATGAGAATGAGTGTGTGAATGAGTAAAGGATATGTGTGTGTGTGTGTATGTTTGTTATTTTTTTATGTGTGTTTGGTTGTATGTGTGTGTGTTTTTGTATTTTTGGTTGGGTATGTATATGAATGTGTGTGTGTGTATGAATGTGTGTGTGTGTGTCTGTGTGTGCATGTGTTTTTTTTAGTGTGTTTTTGATTGTGTATGTGTATGTGTGTGTGTATTTGTGTACATGTGTGTGTGTGTTTTTGTATTTTTGGTTGAGTATGTATATGAATGTGTGTGTGTGTGTGTGTGTGTGTGTATGAATGTGTGTTTAGGGTGTGTGTTTATGTATGTGTGTGAATGTGAGTTTGTGAATGTGTATGAGTGTGGATGTGTGTGTTTTTATTTTGTATGTGTGTATGTGTGTGTTTTTTTTGTATGTGTGTGTATGAGTGTGGATGTGTGTGTGTGTGTATTTGTCTATGTGTGTGTGTGTGTTTTATTGTGCATGTGTGTAGATGTTATTTTTTTGTTTGCGGATGAGAATGAGTGTGCGAATGAGTAAGGATATGTGTGTGTGTGTATGTTTGTTATTGTTTTTATATGTGTATGGTTGTATGTGTGTGTGTTTTTGTATTTTTGGTTGGGTATGTATATGAATGTGTGTGTATGCGTATGAATGTGTGTTTAGTGTGTGTGTGTGTGTTTATGTATGTGTGTGAATGTCAGTTTGTGAATGTGTATGAGTGTGGATCTGTGTTTTTTTATTTTGTATGTGTGTATGTGTGTGTTTTTTTTGTATGTGTGTGTATGAGTGTGGATGTGTGTGTGTATGTGTGTGTGTGTGTGTATGTGTGTGTGTGTTTTATTGTGCATGTGTGTAGATGTTATTTTTTTGTTTGCGGATGAGAATGAGTGTGTGAATGAGTAAGGATAAGTGTGTGTGTGTGTATGTTTGTTATTTTTTTTATATGTGTATGGTTGTATGTGTGTGTTTTTGTATTTTTGGTTGGGTATGTATATGAATGTGTGTGTGTGTATGAATGTGTGTTTAGTGTGTGTGTGTGTGTGTGTGTGTGTGTGTGTTTATGTATGTGTGTGAATGTGAGTTTGTGAATGTGTATGAGTGTGGATGTGTGTTTTTATTTTGTATGTGTGTATGTGTGTGTGTATGAGTGTGGATGTGTGTGTGTGTATGTGTATGAATGTGTGTGTGTGTGTGTGCGCGCGCGCATGTGTTTTTTTGATTGTGTTTTTTTGATTGTGTATGTGTATGTGTGTGTGTACTTGTGTATATGTGTGTGTTTGTTTGTGGATGAGAATGATTTTTTTGTTTGTGATTTTTTTGATTACTAATTGTTATTCTAATGTTATTAGTTTATATCATAATGGTAAAACCAAAGGAAGGAGGAATCGTAGCGAGTTGGGAGTCAGATGAAGTGATGCTATTTTGTGATCTCTGCATAAAAGAGATTGGTTTGGGGAATCGGCCCACCACCCACTTTAGCAAAGAAGGGTGGAAAAATTTAATTGCGGGGTTTAAAGAACGAACCGGGAAAAGCTACGATCGATTGCAAATGAAAAATAAATGTGATCATTTGAAGAAGGATTGGAAGTTATGGAAGGAGTTGAGACATGGCGAGACTGGTTTAGGTTAGGATCCAGAGAAGAGAACTATTGCTGCATCAGAAGAATGGTGGGCAGAGAAGATTAAGGTCAGAACAAATTCATGTGTGATTTCATCAAATTAGTTTTTATTTTGCCATATTTTAATATTGATATATTGATTATAACAGGTTGTTCCAGCGATGAAGAAATTTAAATTTCGATACGGAGGTATTGCACCTGAGTTGGAGGAGAAACTGGACACTATGTTCAGTCAGGTTGTCGCAACTGGAGAAGATTCATGGGCTCCTTCAATTGGGAGTTTGCCACCGGATGTGGGGAGGATCCAGTTGGAAGATGATGATGTAGCAGATAACATGAAAAACAATCAAGGTGGTCCTGAAGATATAGGAGGTGCTTCAACACCTCCTAGGAATGCGTCCTCCTCGGCGAGTAAAAGAAGAAAGATCGGGAAGAACAAAGGAATGATATTTTCTTTGATGTCAGATTTACATCAATCCACCATAGCTGTGAAGCCTCCACCAGTTATCACAGTCAAAGAGGTGGTGAAGTTGATTTCCAGTAGCCCAGAGCTAAGGGCAAATCTGAATCTATATTACTTTGCTCTCGACCACATCAGGGACAAGACCACTAGGGAGATCTTCATGAGTATCCCAGAAGATATGCGGGTTTGGTGGATTATGAAGGCGTACGAGAAGAGGGCTCAGTGATTCGGGCATACCTCAATCTATATTTTCCTTTTGTGTTTTGCATGGAGAACACTATGATGTTTTTTTTTACTATTTTGATGTTGTACCTCATGATGATTAATATTGGACATCGAAACTATAATAGCTGTTTTGTTACTATATTTATATAGATTATGATAAATGTTCTGTGATGCTTTAAATGCAGGCACGATAATGGAAGAGCATGACTCCTCCCCTGAAGATTATGGGGATTCAACAAGTCTTTCGCCAAAGCGGACGCAATATATAGAGTATGTTGATGCGTGGAAACGGCACCGGGCACAGCTAACACGGAGGGGGTGTTTTGGTCTCACAGGCTAGGAGAGGAGGGAGGAGAAGGTTGCGGGGGTAGAGGAGAGGCTGCTGAGAGCAGAGGAGAGGCTTGATCAACAGAGAGGGTTGATCAAGAGAGGAAGAGGAGGTTGATCAGGAGCTGTCAAGCAGACAGTTACTACGACGGTCGACCAACAGAGAAGCTCAAGGAGCGGCGAGGAACTTGATTAACAGAGAAAACAGCTTGCTAGGCAGAAGACAAGGCTGGCTGAGCAGAGAGCAAGGCTTGCTGAGCTGAGCTGAGCAAGGCTTGCTGAGCAGAGAGAAGGAGAGGGGGCCGCTAGCAGCGGCAACAACACACTTCGACCGCCGCGGCCTAAATGTCACTCTTGCGACGGGCTTTCCTTTGATTAATAGCGAGAGGTTACAAGCTTACAAGTACACCTTCACAACAAAGCATTAAAGGGGTACAAAGGGAAGCTGACGACTAAGGGAGAAGAAGTTGGCCAGAGAGCAGAGAAAAGAAGCTGCCAGAGACTAAGTAAAAGAGGCTGCTAGCAGCTGGAGGACTGGAAAACTGAGTCCGCAGAGTCTGCTGGCAAGATGCCGGTAAGCTGTGGAGGACTGCGCGGACTGAAAAACTGAGTCCGCAGGGCTTGCTGGCAGGCTGATGGAGGACTGCGCGGACTGAAAAACTGAGTCCGCAGGGTCTGCTGGCAAGACTTGTCTCCACCTCTGGTCCCCCTGAATGAGAGGTATCAGGGGCTACTTATAGGCCCGGGGAAGATCTTCAAAAAGCGGGGCCCAGTTGATGTCAGCACGACGACCTGCGCGGACTCCGCAGACTGGAAATTGGAGTCCGCCAGGTTGGTGGGCGAAGCAGGCGACTGGAGGCCGAGAGAGAACGGAGGCCGCCCCCTTGCGGGCGGCCTGGGCGGACTCTGGGGGGAGTCCGCCCGGCAGGCCGGTGGCCGCCCCCTTGCGGGCGGCCTGGGCGGACTCCGGGGGGAGTTCGCCCGGCAGGCCGGAGGCCTCCCCCGAGCGGGCGGCCTGGGCGGACTCCGGGGGGAGTCCACCCGGCAGGCGGAGGCCGCCCCCTAGCGGGCAGCCTGAGCGGACTCCGGGGGGAGTCCGCCCGGCTGGCGGAGGCCGCCCCCTTGCGGGCGGCCTGGGCGGACTCCGGGGGGAGTCCGCCCGGCTGGCGGAGGCCGCCCCCTTGCGGGCGGCCTGGGCAGACTCCAAGGGGGAGTCCGCCCGGCTGAAGCGGAGGCCGTCCCCTGCGGGCGGCCTGGGCGGACTCCAAGGGGGAGTCCGCCTGGCAAACTGCGAAGCGGGCGCCCTCCTGCGGGCGAGATCCTGATGGTGGGTTGCCTCCTGCAAGGAAAAGCACTGCACGGTTAGCGGGCCTAACCGCATGGCCTGCGAGGGTGAGTTATGAGAATAGCCCGCCGTCCCGCAGGGCACGCGGTTGCCAGGAGACCTAGGCGGATAGGGAAAACTGTCCGCATGCACTGGGACCTGTCGCGATCAATAGGGAGAATCTGAGGATTGCGACTAGCCAGCTGGCTACCTTGGGAAGGATCGCCGATTTCTGGGTTAACAGAGTATTGCCGTATAGTTATGTCATCGATCCAGAGGATGAATTACCATGTTCGAGACACACGCCCATGCATGACATCTACCCAAACAGGTGTGAAATGGATCAAAGAGTTACTAGAAGGACATCCAGATAGGATTCATGATGCATTTAGGATGTCGAAATGCATTTTCATAGATTTACTTCATAAACTGGAAGCAGATCATGAACTTCAAGGATCACAGCGGACGTCCTCAAGAGAAGTCCTAGGGATTACATTGTATATCTTAGCACAACGAGGTTCTGTTAGATTAACGAAAGAACGGTTCCAGCACTCGACCGAAACAATTAGTAGATATTTTTCGAAAAGACTTAAATCTGTTTTGTTACTCTCAATTGATGCTATAAAGCCTATTGACCGTCAGTTCAGAGATATTCCTGCCGAGATAAGTTATGATTCTCGTTACATGCCATTCTTCAAGGATTGCATTGGTGCCATTGACGATACACATGTTGATGCGAGGATACCCGTAGAAGATCAAGTACGATACATAAGACGTCATGACACGACGACGCAAAATGTAATGACAGTATGTGATTTTAACATGTGTTTTACATTTGCCCTGGCTGGATGGGAGGGATCTGCTCATGATAGTCGCATCTTCGCGCTCGCATTGTCAGACGATAGATTGCATTTTCGCATCCCCCACAAGGTATACTAATCAATATGTTTACATTCATTCAAATTTTTCGTATTTCATAATGTTTACCTGTTTAACAAACCAAGTAAATGCAGGTAAATATTACTTAGTCGATGCTGGATACCCGTTAAAGATGAGTTATTTGAAGTCGTACCCAGAAACAAGATATCATTGGCAGTCTTTGCCCATGGGAGTCGGCATGTACAAGGAAGGCAAGAACATTTCAATAAGGCACATTCATCTATTCGCAGTGTGATCGAACGAACGTTTGGAGTGTGGAAAAAAAGTGGCACATTTTGAGCAAAATGTCACAGTACAACTTCAAGAAACAACGTTCCTTAGTGATAGCGACAATGACCTTACATAACTTTATTCGGAGACATCCGTCTCGCTGAGACTCTGAGTTTAATGCTTGTGATGCTGATGAGTCTTCTTTCGTTCCCTCAGAGGATGAAAATCCTGCGGCAGAGGATGATATTGAAGGCGATATGTGTGATGCTGCTGGAGCAGAACATATGTCTACAGTACGAGATAGCATTGCCGAAGAAATATACAGTGCGCGGAGGTAAAAATTCGATCAATCTTTTATTAAAAAAGTAAAGGATTTAAATTATCAGAAGTTTGATTCATATCAATTTATTTTCGAACAGGTGATCGGAAGGATTGAAAAAAGCAGTCTGCAGATGTTGGAAGACCTTTTTTTCCTATCTTCTAGAACTATGTAAAAGACTCCTGTTATCAGTTATTTTTATATATTTATATATTTTAGTTTTTTAAAAAATAGCTTCCAAAAGTTGTTTCTCCAAACAGGTAAAAAAGAAAATCGCTCTTCAAAACGCACTTCTGCACAGAACACCCAAACACTCTGCAACTTTTCAAAACTGCTCCCCAGAGATCTATTTTAAAACAGCTCTATCCGGACAGCAGCTTTTCAATCCGCTAGAGCTGTCCCAAACAGACCCTTTGTAATATT
Organism: Platanthera guangdongensis; assembly: GCA_039583875.1. Classification (NCBI taxonomy): domain Eukaryota; kingdom Viridiplantae; phylum Streptophyta; class Magnoliopsida; order Asparagales; family Orchidaceae; genus Platanthera; species Platanthera guangdongensis. The sequence continues at coordinate 55,087,471 of CM077157.1, forward strand.
GCTGATGGAGAGTAAGGCTCTATTTGGTTCGCCGTTTCACCGCTCCGTTTGGGGCAAACGCCGCCGGAAGGCGGGTAAACAAATGAACCTCTGGCGGCGTTTGCTCTGTTTCCACCCGCCCGCCTTAAGAAACACCCCAAAAAGCTCAGTTTGGAGCAGCCACCTCCCCCTCCGGTTCGAACACTCCGTTTCCACCCGCCGGATCGACCCGCCATCGCCGAACCAAATGAAGCCTAAATTGCGAGAAAAGGAGGGAACATGAAGAACATAGGGTAGGGATATGGATAGAGAGTAAGAGATGTTGCCTTTACCCGCACTAGAGGACAACAATCTGTTAGCAAAAATAACTTTTTCCTTACCGACCCAGTCCTGTAGTGAGTAGCACCAGAGTCGAGCGCCCATTCAGAAGGTGAGGTGGTGACAGCATGAGCACTAGGCATAACAATGGTGGCAAGAGAAGTAGAGCTTCTGGTGACCGGATCGGGCTCAGAGTGAAGCAGGCGGCAAAAAACATCCAATTCCTGTGCTGTAAGAGAGGAAGAAGCAGGAGATTGGGACTCCATAGACATCAGTAGTGTAAGTAGCATCATGAGAATGGTAGCCATTGTGTCTATGGCCCCCGAGACCTGGTCCACTACCCCGACTACAACCACGTCCAAAAGGTGCTAGATGCGTATGAAGTTTGAAACATGCCTCCCGAGAGTGTCCCCTTCGACCATAGTAATCACAGATAGGCACAAAAGATCCCGGAGTAGGAATAAGACCACGACCAATACTAGTCAGGGCAGAATGATTAGGAGCCATAACATTGAGAGACTTGCGGCGGTCTTCATCACCTAGAACCATACTGAACGCCTCCCGAAGAGAGGGAAGAGTAGAGTGGTGGAGAACATGTGTCCGAATCATATCAAATTCCATATTCAATCCCATCAAGAAGACATGAAGGCAGAAGCAGTCCTCCCTTTGCTTTAACTGGACGACATCAGCTGAACACGCTGGAGTGAAATGCGCACAGTAGTCCAGTTCTTGATACAGACGCTCAAAATCCGAGAAGAATGATGAAACAATCATCGATACTTGGTGCAACTCCAAAATGCGGCGAGTGAGCTCATAAACCTGGGTGGAACTGCCAATCTGAGAGTATGTTTCGCGAGCACGAGTCCAGATCTCGAAAGTTGAGTCCATCAACATATAGCTTTGATAGACCTTAGGAGACATCGAATGCATGAGCTAGGAAACAACTAGAGAGTTGTCAGAATCTCAACGCCTCCAGGTGGGATCAGACACAGGAGGCTCCTTAATCGTCCCATCGATATATCCAAACATCTGTTGGCTACGGATGACATGTTGGGCAGCACGGGACCATTCAAGATAATTTGTGTCATCCAAGGGAACTGTGGTAATCTTCAAAGAGCTGGAGTGGCCATGGGGCCGCTGAGGGTCACTCATCTGAGGCTGGATCACACCCGAAGAGGATATCGATGAATCGGGATCACCCATATTGACGAAAAAAGGGAACCAAAAGACACTCAGAGGGAGCGATTAGAGGCAAAAGCACCGATTCATCATATATGAGTCACGAGAGGGGTAAAAGATTGCAGCCACAACAGTAGCAACCACCTAGGTGCGGCGGTTTCACTAGAGAAGATGACACAGGAGATCAGGCATTAAGCAAACGACATCAACATAAGCAACAGACGGCAGACGACATCAACAACACGGGGATCGACGACATCAACAACACGACACTAGAGAGGACGGCACGACCGATCTGGCGCAAGAGAAGGAGGAATCAGTGCTGACGGCACAGGAGAAGAAGCTGACTATACGGAAGCGGAGCAGGCGGACTGCGTCATGGAGGAACGGCGACAACGTCCCTCTCAGCATCTGGAAGTGGCTTGGAGTCCGCCCGTCATCCCTGAAGAGAGAGCAAAAGGAGATGGAGGTTGACGATCTGGAGCGGAGAGGCGCGAATGTGGACGGGGGGGGGGGGGACGAGAGATTAGGGCACGAGATTTTTTTTTGCTCTGATACAAAGTGGAGAGGAAATAATGCTTTTATTCATCATGAAAGAGGTCCCTTACTCATACATATGCTTGAGTAAGGGGAAACCTAAAAAAGGAAAAGAACAAACTGCCCCAACCCGGGGTAAATACAAAAAAGATTAAGACGACTTGAAATAACATATTACAACTGGGTTCAATGTCCTTAAATGGGGACAAATGTGCGATTACAATCTATGCATGAAGTACTCAAGGTAATGTGCCATTGATAGACCAAAAAATGATGTGCCTACTCCACAAAATCGTCAACGCAAGCCTCTACCAATTCGAAGGATGTAGAGACGTTCAAATGCAATTCACAGGGTTATGCGCGTTGCAAAGGAGAATGAAATCCTTGAGAATGGCTCATGTCATGTGTGGCGTTGGTTGTCATAGCCAACACATCCAATGAAGAGCGAATCCTTCCATGCAAATCATTGTTATAGGAACTTTACTGGACTTTGAAGTGAGGTAACTCAAACGATTGGTCTGCATGGGCATTCTAGCCGATCCTGTCTGGATCGTCGAATAAGGCATCTCTATCCACCGAGGTGCCAAGTGTGGAGGAATTGATAGTGGTGAAACTCGAGTTGAAGGATTTATCGAGCTTCCGAAGCCTTACGACACATGCTCTTTGTCCTTATAAAGCTAATCCACTCCGCTCTAGCTAGGTTGAATGTTCACTTGAATGGTGCTAACCAACAAGACATGAGATGGGGATAGTTTTATCCCAGTAGGTATCTAGTGGATATGTGAAAAAGATTGAACAATTCAAGGAAATGCAAGGACAATCCCTACAAGTGTATAATGTAGAGTTCTGCTAATATGTTGTTAGTTCAAACAACTCATATGCTGATCGTTATAAAGTGTGTCTAGTGGACAAAGGATTCACTCAGATTTATGACATCAAATTTTAAGGCTTTTGTTCTTGTTGCTAACCTCAATTTTGTAGGAATCTTGTTTCTTGAGGTCACGAGAATTGACAACTACATTAATTGGATATGAAGAATATGTTCCCTTATATCGATTTGAAAGACAAGAAAACTATGAATCCACTTAAAATATATGTGCCTAAAGGACATATTTGTCTTCTTAAGAAAACTCTATAGGGTCTAAAATAATCTCCTTGTGCTTGGTTTGAGAATCCGAGTGCTGAACTAATGAGTATAAAATTCTCTAGGAGTACATAAGATTACCTTGTTTTCCTTCATAAGACAATTAATTGCAGGTCTATTCTGATTGTCAATTGGATGATATTTTTAGTACTGGGACCGACAAACATCACATTGCCTAAGTGAAATGGGAGTTAGACTCTGCCTTTGAGTTTAAAAATTTGTGTCTTCTTCAGTACTTTCCAAAATTTTGGTCTTCTCCTATACTTTCTTGGAAATAAGACAACTAGATCCATTGGGAATATGTTATGGTCTCGCTTTGGTCCTGCCTTGGTCGCACATATCACAGACTTTTATCTAGTTTTATTATATATTTTATTATGCGTATTTGATCCTCCGTGTCTAAGCCCAAGGAGGGGGCATTTTGATGTGACTATTAATACTTGGTTGGGTGCCAAGACTAGGGCAAATAAGAAGTATTTTCAATTTCTATTTCTCTCTCTAATTCTCTCTCTCTATGTTTATTTTATTTTCGCCGGGTTGCCCTAGCCGCACGCCGAACCACTCCCGCATCGCGACTTCCCGTCCCGGCTTAGTGATATCGCGCATCCCCCGTCTCTCCGTCGCAAGCCGCAAGCCACCGCTGACCGCCATTGCTCCTCCAGGCTCCAAGAAGGTTTCCTCCTCCCTCGTTTACTTCCCTCTCCCCCCGTGCACGCACTCTCCAACTAGGGCACGTGAGGGTACCCTCCTCCCCTCCATCGACAACCCAGATCCGGTGTTCCCCGCCTCCGCCGAGGTCGTCTTCCCCCGTCCCGAGCCACTGCCGTCCGCCCAGTGGGTCCGGACACCAAATCCGCACCCCAACTCCGTGCTCGAGCCCCGTCCGCCCGACGCCACCGCAACATCATCCGCCGTCCAGCCTTCCTTCCTCGCCGCCGGTCGCACATATCGCAGACACTGACACAAGGTATCCGACGCCGACTTTCACCACAGATCAAGCTTGAGGGCAAGCTTGTCGTCGGGCAAGGTGAAGATGTTATGGGCTCGCTTTGGTCCCGCCTTGGTCGCACATATCGCAGACTTTTATCTAGTTCTATTTTATATTTTATTATGCATATTTGATTTTCTGTGTCTAAGCCCAAGAAGGGGGCATTTTGATGTGACTATTAATACTTGGTTGGGTGCCAAGACTAGGCAAGCAAGAAGTATTTTCAATTTCAATTTCTCTCCCTAGTTCTCTCTCTCTCTACGTTTCTCTTATTTTCACCGGGTTGCCCTAGCCGCACGCCGAACTACTCCCGCATCGCGACTTTCCGCCTCGATTTCGTGATAACGCGCATCCCCCGTCTCTCCGTCGCAAGCTGCAAGCCACCGCCGACCGCCATAGCTCCTCCAGGCTCCAAGAAGGTTTCCTCCTCCCTCGTGGACTTCCCTCCTCTCCCCCGTCCACGCGCTCTCAAACTAGGGCACACAACAAAATATCATGATCTCTCAATGAAAATATGTATTGGACCTTATTGAAACTTGATACTTTGGAGTTAATCCTAATTTTGACATTCATAAGGATGGTTCTTCTGATCTTGAAAGAAAATATATTTTTTTCAATGTCTTGTTGGGAAATTAGTTCACTTGATCTTTTAACCATATCAAATATTTCCTTTGTTGTTGGACTGATTAGTCAATTTATGCACAACCTTAGAGTTTACCATTATAAAACTATTTTTTATTCTAAAGTATCTTAAAAAGTATTTGGGAAAATGTACATATATCAAAATCATGGTCACCTGGATGTCCATGACAATTGTAATGTAGATAAAGCTGGGTCATCATTTGATCAAAGGTATACTAGTAGATATTCTATATTTGTTGTTAAAAACTTAGTGATGGGGATCGACAAAACCTTTTGGAGCATGAGTATCACCTGCCATATTTGGTGTCACCCGATGGATGATCCAAGACCCGCAGTTCGTCTCGAACAACATTTCCATATTTCTATGTAACTTTATGTATTTTAGAGTGTTTTATTCATGAGACAAGACAATTATCATGAACTGTTAATCATAGTCATTCACAATGTTGTCATTGTGTTGTTATTATTATAAATAAAAGATACGAGCTTGTTTTGAGAGTCATTGCAGATTTTGGATAAGATGATTCCCGAAATCCTCTGCAGCGGAAGGCCGCAACAAAGAGAAAATCGGTAAGAGAGAAAACTCCAAGGATGATTTCCTTGGCCAGCCCTAGGTTCCAAACTTCATTCAAGTCCAAAAGTTCCAAGGTAAGCTAATAAAAGAGATTGGGGGATATATATTTCCCCCATGAAAAACATGTAAATATGAAAATAACATTTAAATCGTAATATCCCCCAAACGATCAGCTCGTGCTCCAATCCGATCTTCTGTGAATAGACACACCAAGTCGTGTCAGAGCCTTCGAGACCCGTCCCCTTCTCTATGTCGGCGCCTTTGATCGACCCGCCCCTGGACTTCGACCACAGTATGGCCGTCTCCATTCATCGGAGATGAAGGTGTTTCAGTCAGGGGGAGTTGATGAGGATCGGTCGTCACCTTCTATTCGCCGAAGGGGAGGGCCACCGTTTGTCTACTCGCGTAGGAGGACTTGATCAAATCGTCGATCCGACTCTGCGGATTCGTCCACGCTCGAATTCATATATTATTTTTGTATTTTATGTTTTATTTTAGGGGCATCGGATCCTTATATCTTTGACCCATCATAGCCGTCAATATTAGGATGTCCTACTTGTACTTGCTATTTATATGTAGGTTGGGGGCCTGGGGCTATCGTCTAGTGCATTGCTGAACTTTGGAAAACTTCTTCCTCAATTCCGGTGATCATCCGCGGTGTCGACTCCACAACCCTAGGTGCCAACTCCTAGGTGAGTTCACTTCCCCGTCCCCCTCCCATTTTCCCTCTGTCGATATTCCATACTAACCCCACACCACTTTCTCCATCTCTTTCGTCCTAACTGCAAAAAACCACCCCTTTGGAGCATCCCGATCTTTCTCCCTCCCACTCCACGACTCCCATCCGCAACCCCTCCAACATCTAGATCCCCAGCCGCAACCCCTCCAACATCCAGATACCCAGCCGCAATGCATCCTGTCTCCCGATCCCCAGCCACAACACCCGAAGCAACCCCATTCCCAGCTGTAACACCTCCCTCTCGTCCCCTGCTCCACATCTAACCTCTGATTCCCTACAAACCCTTGATCCTGTTCCCCTGCCGCCTCCTCCACCAGATCCGACATCAAAGCTACCGCCCCTCCCTTCCAAATATGTATCTAGCCCTCCCCGACCACAAAACTCAGCCGCTCACCCACGTACAAACCTCGTCCCTCCCCTGCCGGCTTCTTTCAATCATTTCCAGGCTAAATCCTGCCTAGGCATGTAACACCCCTTCCCAGTTTTTCAATAATCAGTCATCCGGCCGGGTCAGCGATATAAAGAGAACTAGGAAACAGTATTAAAACTAATACACAGCAGGTATAAAGTAGAAGCTACTAAAAATTTATAACTAGCAACAGAAGCTAAGAAAGTAAACTAAGGGTAACCACATACCTTAAAACTGGAATCACAGAGCCACTACACATGAATAGAATAGAAATAACTGAAAATCTGTATTGTCATAATAAGTCTGATACAAGATATATAAAACATTAACAAGTTACATTGACCACAACTACAATTATATGCTGTAAGTAAGAGAAAACTGAATGGGAAAAAAACACTACACACTGATGCCACCAACGCTCATCCTAGGCGTAGTTTCCCACCTGGGTCACCTGTAAAAACATTGCCCACGAGGGTTCAGAGTAAAGAAAAATAACTCCTAGTGACACTAAAAACTTTTTCTTGAATGATGAATGCATGGCTTTAGAAAATAGTTTTGTGCAATAAAAACATTTATGCTATATGTTATGTACGCCCTCAGAACAATACCTGGTCAAAACTTCTACCTGTTCTATGTTTGTGACTTTCAGTTCACTAACCCAAGTCCCGACGTTCACTAACTGGTGTACTGTCTCACGTCAGGTCTATACTTGAGCTCTAGGTTACTTCTAGCTTGCACCTCTACTAGGAAGGCTCTATGCAGAGTAACTCCTAACGCGCAACTGAAACTGGCGACCCGAGACCATCTGACGAACTCAATTGTTCTAGTGCCACGCAGACACGGTCTCGAATCTACTAACTGTCTCAAAGGGAGTCAACTCCCAAGACTCTGCTATTCATAGGATACCATATGCCCTATGAGGAAGGTAGAGCGCCTCTACCAAGCACGAAAGACTGAAGTGTGCTTACTGACTTTTTTGGTCAAATGCTACTCTGCTTGGGATATCTCTTTTGGTGTACTACTGAGCGACCGTTGACTATCTCATGGTCGACTAGAAGAGACATTCACGCCCTTGATTGGACAAATTCCAAGCTTACGTACACGGGTATAGGTTTCGTACCTAACATTACTATTCATGATCTGACTACTAGGTCTTAGAGAATGGTGTCTACACGTTTTCCGTGACCGTTTTCCTATCACCACACTTTTCTATGCATGATCATGATATTCGTACAAAGTCTACACATGTGTATATAAAATATATTTCTTGCTATGTCTAACTAAAAGAAATTAGGTTTCCTTACAGTGGTGCTGCGACGTTCGTACACGCGGCGCGACGACATTTCTTCTTCCGAAGGCAATCCTACTGTTGGGGATCTTCAGAATGCTGCCCCGACCACACAAGAGTCCTGCAATTTAGAGTAGCCCTAATTTCATAATTTTTTTCCATTTACGATTTTTCGTAGAGACTTTCTATACAACTAGACTAACAAAAATTTCAAGCACTAAATTCCTGATATTACCTTTACGATGAGTGATTGAGACTCTCAAAGCGGCCAACCCAAAATCCGCGGAGGATCACGAACTCCAAAACCTATTTAGGGCACAAGGATGAAAACCTAGGTTAGACTAACTCCGAAATCGAAGGATTTCCCCGAAGAAATGGAGAAAATGAAGAAATAAACTCATCGGAAATGAACGATACTAAATTTCACCGGTTAGGGTTGAATCCGGCACTTCCACGGCTAAGGAAGTAAAAGGAATGTCCACCGGCGCTCGTAGAGGAAGGAGGAGTGGTCGGAGAGGAGTTCCGGAGGAGGATCGGCCGGCGGAAAGCTTGCGGGAGGCGCGTCGGGTTCGGCGTCGCTGCGTGCGGAACGACGAAGACGGGAGGGCTTGCGGTTTGCGGCTTTCTCCCGTGAAATGAGAATCGCGAGAGTAAATCCTCGGCTTGCGGTTTTGATAACCGCATGAGGAAAGGGGGGGGGGGAATTAGGCCTGCTATTGGCACCCCATTTCCACTCATACAACTTATTAAACGGCTATCGACACACCCAACACTAATTCTTTTGAATTCTAACCGAAATCGTCGCGCGTGTCGAATATAAAATAACATGCGTTATGCACTATTGTTAACGCACTTAACAAACTAACAGTCGCTAATATAAGGAAGAGTAACATTATACCTTGACGACGCACTGCCTCGATCAAAATCCGTCACGACTTGACCCTACAGATAAAATTACATTTCGCGTCAAATTTACGGATGTTACAAATCTCCCCTCCTAACAAAAAAATTTCGTCCTCGAAAATTGTAACCATACCTGAATCGAAGAGAAAAGAATAGTCTGCATTGCCCTTAAGCTCATCTTCTCGCTCCCAAGTATACTCTGGCCTGCCACAGTTCATCCAAAGGATTTTGACCATGCGAATCTCTCTATTCCCGAGCTTCTGTATTCTTGAATCCACTATTCTGACTGGTCTAATCCCAATACTAAGACCTGTCTCGATTGATGCTTCCTCGGTACTGATGATATGACTGGAATCTCGGACTGCTCTCCTCAGATAGGAGACGTGGAATACATCATGTACACCACTCATTTCCTCAGGTAAGGCCAACCTGTAAGCAACCTCACCAATTCTTTCCAGCACCTCAAAAGACCAACGAATCTGGGGCTCAACTTTTTCATCTGCTTTATTCTAGAAACTCCTCTGACTGGTCTGACCTTCAGATAAACATAGTCTCCAACACTGAACTCTACAGACCTGTGCTTCTGATCATGATACTTGACCTGACGATCCTGAGCTGTCTTCATACGCTCCTGAATGAGTTTGATCCTGTCAGTGGTCTTATCAATCCATGACTCCTTGATGGTAGATCTCTCTTCACTTTCAGCCCAACACAACGGTGTCCGACAACGTCTACCATAGAGGGCCTCAAACGGTGCCATCCCAATACTCGTCTCAAAACTGTTGTTGTAGGAGAACTGCACAAGAGTAACATATTTCTCCCACTTTCCTCCAAAGTACAAAATGCACATCCCTAGCAGATCCTCCAAAGTCCTATTTGTGCGCTTAGTCTGTCCATCGGTCTGGGGATGGAATGCGGTGCTGAAATGTAATCTGGTATCCAACCGCTCCTGAATGTATCGTCACTCCCTGGAGGTGAATCTGCCATCTCGGTCTGAAACTATAATCCTGGGAACACCGTGAAGTCGAACTATCTCGTCTATATATAACTGTGCTAATCTGAGACCCTGATCTGTCTTCTTAAGAGGAATGAAATGGGCAACCTTAGAAAGACGATCTACTATAACCCATAAGGAATCATTCTCACTCTGCGATCTCGGCAAACCATGGATGAAATCCATGGATATATCCTCGAAAGTCCACTCAAGAATGGGAAGTGGCTGCAGCTTGCCTCCAGGCCTTTGACACTCGGCCTTAACTAACTTGCACGTCTCACACTTCCCTACGTAATCTGCAATATCACTCTTCAAGCCTGGCCACCAGACTACCTTCTTGAGATCTGCATACATCTTCGTGCTACCCGGATGTATAAAATATCTGGAATTGTGTGCCTCAAATAAAATGTCCTCGCGAAGGTGACTAACATCGGGGACAACCCCGCCATCAAATAATAGTAAATCATCCTGAATACTGTATCTCTCCTTCTGACCTGTCTGCACTGAGCTCCAATTCTCTACCATCTTTGGATCCAACGGTAGCGCTGTCCTAATTCTATCCTTAATGTTGCAGGTGATCTCCATCCAATTCAATCTTGCAGAACCAAAACTACAGCGTGACACAACGGTAATGTCCAGTCTCTCAAGCTCTCGCACTAACTCCTCCTGCTGAGTGAGAAGGAATAAATACGAACCTCTACGGCTAAGGGCATCAGCTACAACGTTCGTCTTTCCTGGATGATACTGAATGTTTACATCGTAGTCTGATAAAAACTCTAACCATCTGCGCTGCCTCAAATTGAGCTCTCGCTGATCGAAGATATACTTGAGGCTCTTATGATCAGTGAAGATCTCACAACGAACACCACAGAGATAGTGCCTCCAAATATTCAAAGCATGTATGACTGCTGCAAGCTCCAAGTCATGAACTGGATAGTTCCTCTCATGAACCTTTAACTGTCTCGAGGCATAGACTACGACCTTTCCATGCTGCATGAGAACACATCCCAAACCCTGACCTGATGCGTCGCTATAAATCTGAAACCCGTCAGTCCCTGAAGGTAAACTCAAGATCGGTGCGGTCATCAATCTGCCCTTCAAGTCCTCAAAAGCCAATTCATACTCAACTGTCCAATCCAAGCCCTTACCCTTCCTGGTGAGGGAAGTCAGTGGTAAGGCTATCTTTGAGAAATCTCTGATGAATCTCCTGTAGTAACCAGCAAAACCCAAAAAGCTGCGAACCTCTGAAACTGTCGTCGGCCTTGGCCAATTCTTAATGACCTCTATCTTCTTCGGATCGACACTAACCCCTTGCTGACTGATGACGTGACCTAAGAATGCAATCTCTGAAGGACAGAACTCACAATATGAAAACTTGGCATACAATTGGTTCTTCCTGAGTGTGCTCAAAACAATCCTGAGGTGTGCGACATGATCTTCTGCACTCTTAGAGAACACCAAGATATCATCGATAAAGACGATGACAAAACGATTCAAGTATCCCCGAAATACCCTGTTCATCAGGTCCATAAATATTGAAGGGGCATTGGTCAGCCCAAACGACAAGACCACGAACTCGAAGTGTCCATACCTGGTGCTAAAAGCCGTCTTCTGAACATCCACGTCCCGAATCTTTAACTGATGTAGCCCGACCTCAAATCTAACTTGGAAAAGGTGCACGAGCTCACCAACTGGTCGAACAAATCATCAATCCTGGGAATCAGGTATTTGTTCTTTACTGTCAGCTTGTTCAACTCACGGTAGTCTATGCACAGTCTCAGACTACCATCCTTCTTCTTCACGAAAAGTACTGGAGCACTCCAAGGTGAAGTACTGGGACGTATAAAATCCAAATCAAGCAACTCCTGCAACTGGCTCTTCAACTCCGCTAGTTCCTTAGGAGCCATCCGATAGGTGGATTTGGCTACTGGTGTAGCCCCAGGCTGCAAGTCTATCGGGAACTCAATCTCTCTATCTGGAGGGGCACCGGGGAGCTCTTCCGGGAAAACATCGGGGAACTGCACCACTGGTACCTCTGTCAAGTCAGCCTTAGCCTCCGCATTCATCAGTACTACAAAGGTTTCACAACCCTTACTGATGCACCTTCTAGCTTGGACTGCGGAGATGATCATCTTCACTACTCCCTTCAAACCCTGAAAAGAAAACACAGTCTGATTAGAGCCCTCAAACTGTATCTGCTTCGCCCTACAGTCAATCCTGACGTTGACTGCCGAAAGCCAATCCATTCCAAAGATCAGGTCGAATCCTGCAATAGGTAGCTGTAAAGCTTCCACGATAATCTCGTTGTCACCAAACTGCACCGGTACCCTGTACTTATCTCTGGTCTGCAGAAGGGATCCATTAGGCGTCATTACTTCCAGTGGTATTGTCTCTGAAAGGACTTCTAACTTCAGCTTACGCACTAGGGATTCTGCGATAAACGAGTGTGAGACACCCGTATCAAACAGAATATTGGAGGGTAAATCACGAATCATAAGGATGCCTACATGAATGATTTTCATAATGAAAAGAGTCACTACGGAGGATTAAATAAACTTATTAAGCAAATTAGACACTTACCTGTCACTACATTCTCCTGATCCTTTGCCTCCCGTTGACCAAACCCATAAGCTCTGGGCTGCACCAAATCTCGACCCTGCTGTGGTCTTCCATCAGTAATCATTAAAGTTTTGCCCTTGTCTACTCTGCTAGGGCCACCAACCTCGTATTTCGACTGCAGGAACAAATTACGTTTGTCATCTACAAAAACTTCATAAATGTATAAAAATACAACTAAGTTTTGATTACCTGATTTGAATCAACTTTCTGACAGAAACGAGCTATGTGTCCGGGTTGACGACACTTGTAACACACGCCCGCGCTGGCCAAACACTCACCTGGATGACGACGCTGACACTTGGGACAAAGGGGGTAGTCCCTGCTCCTGTCACCAGATTGACCATTCTTCCTCGCATCAGGCTTCTGCTTCTTGTTCCAGTTCTTCCCTTGATCATTCCTGCTCTGCTGTGGTTGATGCGAATCCTGAGATCGCTTCGCACGGAAATTACTTCGCTTCTGAACCTTTTGCTGGCCAGCCTCCAGCGTGCGAGCCGTATCCACTAAGCTCCTGTAATCAGCGTTGACCATCGTCATTAGCAGCTGCCTCAACGTGTCACGCAGACCATCCACAAAACGGCTGCACTTCTCAGCTTGATCTCCCTGCATCACGCCCGCATATCGAGCCAGATGTGTAAGCTCTCGCTCGTACTCAGCAACAGTCCTGTCCCACTGGAAAAGCCTAAGATACTTCTCCTGGAGACCTCGTCATGCGGAAGGAGGCACGAACCAACTTGCAAGGGCTCTAGAAAATTCTCCCCACGAAAACATGTCTGGCGTACGACCTGGCCAAAAGTACGGTCATACTATTTTAAAAGAACGTATCACTTCCAAAAATAAAAGGAAATTTCATAAGCATATACCTGCGGGGTCATCAGCCCGGTACTTGTCCCACAAGACCTTTGCCTCACCTCGGAGGAGGAAAACTGCCAGAGGGACCTTCTTGTTTTTTGTGCACTCCAAAACATCCAACAGGTCTCTGGTGTTTGCCACCCAATCATCTGTGTCCATCGGGGTCTCGTCCCCACTGTAGTTCGAAGGTTGAAGCTCTCTAAAGTTCCTCAAATAGCGCTCCAGGGTCATCTCCACGGGTGCTGGGCAGGAGCTGGTGCAGGGGCTGATACTTGTACTGGAACTGGAAACCCTGCAGCCAGTCCTCTCTGAAACTCCATCAAGGCAACAGTAACCGCCTTGGCAATCTGAGACGCTATGTCAGTGCCCTCTGGAGCTGCTGGGACCGGTGGTACCTGCGGCACGGCAGCATCTCCCATAGTCGCGTTAGGAACAGGGTCCTGACGTGAAGATTCACTCGGTTCGCTGACTCGTGGTGCCTGAAAGAACATATAAAAGAAATCTAATTATTTATCAAGCATCTGCGAAATCTGGCTTAGCAAAAATATTTCGCACTCTTGCGAAAACTAGGGCTTAAACGCTACTTAAATCCTCTACTAACAAGCGTTTACTCTTACACAATCCTATGACTCTGTGAAAATCTTCTAGGGTTCAGGGATCCTAAACCTGGCTCTGATACCAATTTGTAACACCCCTTCCCAGTTTTTCAATAATCAGCCATCCGGCCGGGTCAGCGATATAAAGAGAACTAGGAAACAGTATTAAAACTAATACACAACAGGTATAAAGTAGAAGCTACTAAAAATTTATAACTAGCAACGGAAGCTAAGAAAGTAAACTAAGGGTAACCACATACCTGAAAACTGGAATCACAGAGCCACTACACATGAATAGAATAGAAATAACTGAAAATCTGTATTGTCATAATAAGTCTGATACAAGATATATAAAACATTAACAAGTTACATTGACCACAACTACAAGTATTTGCTGTAAGTAAGGGAAAACTGAATGGGAAAAAAAACACTACACACTGACGCCACCAACGCTCATCCTAGGCGTAGTTTCCCACCTGGGTCACCTGTAAAAATATTGCCCACAAGATGTCAGAGTAAAGAAAAATAACTCCTCCTAGTGACACTAAAAATTTTTTCTTGAATGATGAATGCATGACTTTAGAAAATAGTTTTGTGCAATAAAAACATTTATGATATATGTTATGCACGCCCTCAGAACAATACCTGGTCAAAACTTCTACCTGTTCTATGTTTGTGACTTTCAGTTCACTAACCCAAGTCCCGACGTTCACTAACTGGTGTACTGTCTCACGTCAAGTCTATATTTGAGCTCTAGGTTACTTCTAGCTTGCACCTCTACTAGGAAGGCTCTATGCAGAGTAGCTCCTAACGCGCAACTGAAACCGACGACCCGAGACCATCTGACGAACTCAATTGTTCTAGTGCCACGCGGACACGGTCTCGAATCTACTAACTGTCTCAAAGGGAGTCAACTCCCAAGACTCTGCTACTCATAGGATACCATACGCCTATGAGGAAGGTAGTGCGCCTCTACCAAGCACGAAAGACTGAAGTGTGCTTACTGACCTTTTTGGTCAAATGCTACTCTGCTTAGGATATCTCTTTTGGTGTACTACTGAGCGACCCTTGACTATCTCATGGTCGACTAGAAGAGACATTCACGCCCTTGGTTGGACAAATTCCAAGCTTACGTACACGGGTATAGGTTTCGTACCTAACATTACTATTCATGATCTGACTACTAGGTCTTGGAGAATGGTGTCTACACGTTTTTCGTGACCGTTTTCCTATCACCACACCTTTTTATGCATGGTCATGATATTCGTACAAAGCCTACACATGTGTATATAAAATATATTTCTTGCTATGTCTAACTAAAAGAAATTAGGTTTCCTTACAGTGGTGCTGCGACGTTCGTTCACGCGGCGCGACGATATTTCTTCTTCCGAAGGCAATCCTACTGTTGGGGATCTTCAGAATGCTGCCCCGACCACACAAGAGTCCTGCAATTTAGAGTAGCCCTAATTTCATAATTTTTTTCCCTTTACGATTTTCCGTAGAGACTTTCTATACAACTAGGCTAACAAAAATTTCAAGCACTAAATTCCTGATATTACCTTTACGATGAGTGATTGAGACTCTCAAAGCGCCCAACCCAAAATCCGCGGAGGATCACGAACTCCAAAACCTATTTAGGGCATAAGGATGAAAACCTAGGTTAGACTAACTCCGAAATCGAAGTATTTCCCGAAGAAATGGAGAAAATGAAGAAATAAATTCACCGGAAATGAACGATAACAAGTTTCACCGGTTAGGGTTGAATCCGGCACTTCCACGGCTAAGGAAGGAAAAGGAATGTCCACCGGCGCTCGTAGAGGAAGGAGTGGTCGGAGAGGAGTTCCAGAGGAGGATCGGCCGGCGGAAAGCTTGCGGGAGGCACGTCGGGTTCGGCGTCGCTGCGTGCGGAACGACGAAGACGGGAGGGCTTGCGGTTTGCGGCTTTCTCCCGTGAAATGAGAATCGCGGGATTAAATCCTCGGCTTGCGGTTTTGATAACCGCATGAGGAAAAGGGGGGAAGTTAGACCTACCATTGGCACCCATTTCCACTCATACAACTTATTAAACGGCTATCGACACACCCAACACTAATTCTTTTGAATACTAACCGAAATCGTCGCGCGCGTCGAATCTAAAATAACATGCGTTACGCACTATTGTTAATGCACTTAACAAACTAACGGTCACTAATATAAGGAAGAGTAACATTATACCTTGACGATGCACTGCCTCGATCAAAATCCGTCGCGACTTGACCCTACAAATAAAATTACATTTCGCGTCAAATTTACGGATGTTACAAGGCCGGCCTCCACCATGGATCTCGCCGAACTCCTCGCTGTACAACAGCCCCGACCATCTCATTGGTTGTAAAACTTGTTTTTCTGGTATTTTGTTCTCGTTTACATTATTAAATATTGCTCTGTTTGTCTTTCTCTTGAAATATTATCTGCTTGTGCTTGTGCCTTATTGTGACCTGCAGGAACGTATTCACTTGCGGGCTCTAGTTTGCCCCTCTAAAATGGAGGCCGCCCAAATTAGTTCGCCTCAAAATATTTGTGTCATCTTCAATTAATCAAATTAAAGTTTATTGTAGTTTGCGTGGCTGTGTTATTTCATATGGATTGCACTTGCGGCTTTGTTTCCACCCGTGATTCCATTAGGTCATAGTCACCCACCTGCACGTCCAAATCCCCTTAGTGAAGCCTACCCTACGTGACTTCCATAGCAGAAATAAATTGAAAGCCCGAAAAGGTGTAAAGGACATTGCAAAAAATATAGGAATAAAGAATACTCATGGTTCAAAACATGGACATCTAGGTAATTCCACTTAAATTATAGCATTTGGATTGCAACGGTTATAAATACCATTCTGTAATCTAATTTCGAATGCAAGGTAGTATTTTATTCAAAATCACTAAAATTTATGTTAAAACTGTAGTTTAATTACTTCAGTGGTGTAGAAAAAATTTAAGCCTTCGGTAAAGACTTGAGAGTAACAGTGCTGATAGAAACTACCTAGAGAAATAAGTATTTAGAGCTTGTATCCAAATGAGGACATATGGCTGATATATAGATGTTCCGAATCTTTTCAAGGCGCTTCCCATGAGCCGCTTCTACAAAACAAATATTTTTGCAGGTCTTGTAATTTGCCATAGGCTTGACATAACTATTAATTCTGGACGCTTGTGTAAAAAATCAGATCATTTCACTTCATTTTTCGTGACTATAGTCCTAATGAATTAAATTTATTTTTCCTGATCAGCCCAATTCTAAATTTATATTCGCCCCTTCCTATGGGTTAATTTTTTTTCTTCATTTTTATTAGTCAAATATTGGAATGCCCCTCAGTCATCATCGAAGGGTTGCATCAAGCTTCAGGGATCAGTCACTCTATCAGATATTCCAAATATCTCTGGCATCATTAGTCCAGCTAAAAAGTGATAGAAATATGCAAGGTCCATTACAAACTCAGTCAAATTTCGGGCACACTTCTACTTGTAGTCAGTTTTCTTGATTCGTTTCCATTTCATCAAATTTATTATTTTTTATGCAGTCTCAAGCATGTTAAAGCAACTTGCGCTTTCTCTTTCATTGCGGTGTTTGTCATTTGATTTTGTGGGGACTTCCCTTGATGAGAGTTCCGATGAATTTGGCACTGTTCAGGTACTTCATTACTCCATGTGTTAGTCAAATTATTGCTGTCTATAGTTTTCATTTTCCTGGTAATGTTAACAGCTTGTCATATGTTTTGGGGTGTCTACCTATGATGCTCATGAAGATTATAATGATAATGCACTGTAAGTCTGTTGATGGTTCATTTTGCTAGGTACCTTCTTCCTGGAGACCTGTGATAGAGGACTCTTCAACAGTTCAAATATTTTTTGATTATTATGGTGCCACTGAACCTCCTCTTTCTAAGGAGGTGTGTCTTCAATTAGTCTTTGTACTTTGATAATTACCATATTCATTCTCTCTTCAAAGACTTGATGAGGCTTCATTTGTTCTGTTGTGTTCATATAAGCACAATTTTTTATGTTGATGATATAACTTATTCACTGAGTACTGAGTATACCCTTTTACTGCGTCGTATAGTAAGGTGTTATGACCAGTCTTGTTTTTCAACTGATTTAATTTTTTCCCTTATCAAAATGTATTTTCATTTTGTCAAGTCCGCATTTACTAGTTTGTTAACAATGACCGAGTAAAAGAAGAGTTGAAATTGGTGGTATGTTACAACTGTTAAAATGTTCCTCTTGTAAAGTTATGATTTGACTTAGCCTTTATTAGAATATTAATTTTATATTATCTTCATGTAACAACTCCTAATTGTATTGTAGACATTGTGGGTTTTCCGACTGTTTAATGCAAATGTTTAAGTTCATGTTTTTGAAGCTTATAATTTTATATTTCTGCTCCAGTTAATACTGTATTAGAGATTTATTTCATTAGGCATTAGAAACTGTTTCATATTAGGTTCTTTTTAATTTTTACCTTTTATGTTGATTTTGAATCAAATTAGTTTGGCAAGGTTAATTTTTTGGTTGCCCTTGTTGGATATGATATTGGATTAGCTCTTTTATTTAGTTTATCTCAAGCATTGCTACATCTACATACTTAGAAAATATGGTGCTATCTCAGCATGACGAAGGATTTCTTATTTTTATGGTTTCATTTTAGCTTAACTTGGCTTTCTTCTCTTTATGCTGTTTAATTTTCATGGCCTTGGTTTTCCCTTCCATTAAAATCTTCTTTTCTTGATGACCTTATCTGGTTGTTAGGCTTTAGAATGTTTGGTTCGACTTGCTTCTGTCAGACGGTCACTTTTTCAAGATGATTCTGCTCGCTCAAAATTCCTGGCTCATTTAATGACCGGAACCAAAGAAATACTTCAAATCGGCCAAGGTTCATTTTCTTAACTTCAACTTCAGCACTTGTATTACCTTCTAAGCAATATTTCTCATTCAAAATTGTCCTCCACTATTGTCATTTGAACTTCACTAGCAAAAATATGCAAGAATCATATTGTCATAGACTTACATCCTTGTCAATATTAACTACCTTGGATTTTACTTGATTTGTTGTTCTAAATTTGGTCAAGATCTGTTTCATCTCTAATGAAAAGGTGGCTGTAATGACTTATAAAAGGTCAACCCTTATATGATTGAAGCTTACATGAATATCCATGATAATGACGTAGGATGAATGCAAATAATCACGCTGCCAATGAAAATTACACTACGAGGCCAACTAAACTAATGATGCAAATGATTGCATGCATGCAATCCGATGAACACGATGTGACAACATAAACCATAATTCTAATGTAATGCAGATAAATGATTCAATCATGCAAGTATTCCAACACATCATTAATTAAACATGATTTAAATACTCACATTTCATCACAATTAATCACAAATATTTCAAATTAAGTAATTATGCAACAAGCACAAGCTATAAAGAGTAAATAAGAATTAAATAGCACAATCAATAGGTATTGCTTGCCTACCAAAATAAAATAGTCAAATTACTTGGAGCAAAGTATTACTAGCAATAAGAAAAGTACATGTACAAATGTGAGGAATAAAATTTAAAGTAAGAATAGCTCATTAAGTAATGATTTCAGAGGCAACGACGTGTAGATTCAGTGATTATAGGAGTGCTTGATGCGGTCCAAAGTGGTAATGGCTGTTGTGTGGTCATTGCCCGAAAGGGAATATGATTGTTTGTGGACTGTTGGTAGTAAAAAACTGTTGAATGTGGATTGATAGGGTTGAGAAGCGTCCGAGGTAGCTCAAATTTGGCTAGGGGGCTGTGAAAGTTGTTTGGCTTGCTTGTAAGGGGGAGGGACTAGCTCGGTCAAGTCTGGTTATTACTTGAAGGGGCTTGGTTTGGGCTAGAGTAGCTACGAAATGTTGTGGGTAGTTATGGAAGGGGTTTTGGAAGAGGAATCAGTGAATGGGAAGGGGAAATACAATATAAGGAGGTGGTGGTGAGGCCGAGGAAGGAAGGGGAGATGACTATTGGTGTCGGGGAGTACAGAGCACCCCCCTCCACCCCGTCTGGAGGGAGTGGGAAAGCTCGAAACTACAAGAGAGGGAACATGAGTTGTTCGTCATGGGCTAGTGAAGGCTCTCCAGAGTGCGGTTGGAGGCGGCCGATGGCGTCCACACCGCCCGGGAGTAGAAGTGGGAAGGGTGTCATTCCCTTTCATTAGAGGACATACTGCTTCTTCGTTAAAGCCAACTCTTGATGTAGGCCAAAATTGGGGTTTTGAAAATAAGTTATTTTTCTTTAGCGATTTTGTTTAATTCAATATAAGCTGAGCAGGCGAAATCGACTTTAACGCGGGAAATCACACTTCCGACTCTTAAACTTCAAAAGGTCGTTAATTATTATTTGAGAGAGAGTTCTTGGAGTGTTTTATGAGTAAAATCCGTTGTGTGATCATTCCGTTTACAAGCAAATCACAGACAATAATTTATGGGTAAACTACAAATTTAACAATGTGAACGTCCGAGGGCAGCTTAAACTAATTATTTGAGTTGCTTAAAGTTTACGCCAATAAATGGAGCAGGAGAGATGGCAAAATTACCCCCAGGCATACAAAAGTAACTGCGGCGTGGTTTGGCCACTTCAAATTAGCTGCACTGCTGGTGGAATCTGAATGAAAACAGAGGAGACTTCTTCAAAAAGCAGTCGGTAGAATCAAGCTGTCATGTGCACGTTGTCGGTGGAGACGAAGAGGGTGTAGTTGGAGCCCACTGGAATGAGAAAACATGAACCCCTCTTGACGCTGGAGTAGATCGTCGAGGTCGACAATGTACTAGAGGGAGAGGGATCTCCTCGGCAGACGGGGCGTAGTTAATGAATGACGATGAAGTCGTGCCCTGGTAGTTCCTTGGAAGCTGGAGAACTGACGTCCCCTGAATGAGCGCCAGAGCTGGTGGATCTTGCGTTCGACAGTGACAATGAATCAGGATTATGTGACGAACTAGAGCTCGGTTGCCGAGATAACAAAGGAGCGACGAATTCATCATTCTTTGTCAATTCCCAGGCTCCCCTTTTCTGTCACGGTGGAGGTCCTTTTAACAAGAGGAGTTAGAGCTTTTCCTTTAAGTTATTTCCCAAAATGTTTTTTCCTCAAGTATTTATTTCTTAAGCTTATCCGCCCATTATAGCTTCCTAATGTGGGGGTTATCTCATATAGAATACAAATTGACTTTTGAAATGTTTCGAGCTTTTAACTTCCTAAAGACTAATCTCCCATGAAATCTTCTTAACAGGGAATGCTTTATATCTCTTAATTTGATTTTATTCTTCATTTAACTTTATACTTTCGTAATTAAATTAAACTTGTCTGAGTTGTCTCTTTCGTCATAGCTACTCAAATTTCCAGATCATTTATTCAGGATCTCACCGGGCGGTCAAACCGATGAGCCGAATTCAAAATACCGTTAGTGCGTGGGAAAATTGACAAAAAAATAAAAATAACAAATAATAAAGAAAAAGCTGGCGCTTGATGATATCATGTGTCCTTGGATGCGGCGATGGATGCATCAACTCTACACGCCCTATTCTGCGGGTTTTTGAAGAATAGATAAATTTGAATTATGTTAAATCCATCCAATGGCCCATAATGCAAGATCAGATCAATTACCCCAATTTTTTAAATATTACTCCGAAACACTGAAATACATAAACAATAGAAAGACTCATCCTGGTCTTAGTTGCCGTCATCGGGTTCATTGGACAATCATGACTTCTCAATCTCCATCCGATAGTACCTTCAATTCTTCTTTGCCCGCCTCTACTTGTTGTTCATGGGTCAGCATCCTATCCAAACGGAATACCACATAAATTATTTATTTAGTTATTGCATGTAATTGCACTTAATTTATGTAATCTGTTTTAGTTTCTCCAAGTGTTGTCTGTACACTGATATGGGGCTATGTAACATTGTTGAACCTATAGCGGTTTTCCAATTAGTAACTTTTATTACTATGCTTTTGAATGATCTTCAGGCCTTACTGATCATGATAATTATCACGAGTTCTGCCGACTTTTAGGACGCTTTAAAGTAAACTATCAGGTAATTTCTTTATTCTGTTATTTTGGAAATATTTCAATTCCTGCAGTGTGCTTACCAACTATTGCATTTTTTTTCTAAATCATGCAGAACTTATTTGTTTTTAAAATCCTTCACATTTGATGTAACTTATCCAAAACGGTTATAGGAATCCTTTAAGTTAATTTCTACTATACATTTTATTCTTGGATATTCAAATAAGGGTGAAACTATCTTTTATTTTACTGCATGAAATTGCAATTCTGATGGTGGCACGAAGTAAGGTCTTATTGGGACTAATGAGTGACTCATAAATGCAGACACAAATCCGACGATATTATGTGCAATAATAAGATTTATAAAAACAAATGCAAGGCAAACCATAGTAGACAAAACTTTACAAAACGTAGAACGTGAAGTAGTATTATTGAGAGAGTGCACGAATCACAAAACTCAGGCAAATGATTACCACCTCTAGCCACAAATGGCGTGCAGACAAAGTTTACAAAAGCATATAATGCAAGCATTAAATTATCACTAATTCAAGAAAGAATAATTCACAACAAGCTTAAAACTCATGCGTCTATAAAGTTGGTGGTTTGATGGACATCCAACAAGGCCGGGTGGCCGGGATTGATGCAATAGACGGGATTAGGACTTCCAGAGGGAATTTAGATTGCTGAGTCTTGCGGCTACATGGCTGGAAACGTTAAAACAGCTGCTGAGAGGGGTGCAGGAGGCTGTTTCGGGTATCTGGAGGTTGTCTGGATGTGGTGGTGGTGGGGGGGGGGGACTGGAGGAGATTGTCTGGATGTGGTGGGGGGACTGGAGGAGGTTGTCTGGAGGTGGTGGGGGACTGGAGGAGGTTGCCTACAGTGTGGGGGAACCCAGAATCGGTGTTGGACGCTCACTGGCTGTAGGGAAAGGTGGGACTTCGAATGCAGACCCAACTGTTGAGGTGCAGGCAGAGCTCTGGAAGGGAAAATAATTAAAATTGGGGCTGGGAAATGACATGGGGTGTCTGGATGTAATCTTTGGAGCATGGGAGTTCTGCAGGCCGGGGTGGTTTGAGGAGCGGGGAGTCGACCAACAAGGACTTAATTTCAGGGATTGGATGTGTTGTTGTTCCTCACTAAATGAATTCTGATGGTAATCAGAGGGGCTCTGGTGATTTGGAGGTTGGAAAATTAGAGGAGATAGTGGACGGTTGGTTGGGAATGATAGGGTTTCGGTTGGGATGAGGGGAAAGTGGTGAATGGGTATATCAAATTGTGGGAAAGTGGGAAAATGGAAGGCGGTGATAGGAGTGCAACTCGGATCGGTTCGGTTCGGTTCCACTCAGAACCAAGAACCAACCCGTATAGGTTTGGTTCCAAATTTTTGGAACCGGAACCGACCCACGGTTCTAAATTGTAGAACCGGAGCCGAACCAGAAATATCGATTCGGTTCCGGTTCGGTTCTCGATTCCTTAAATTTAGGGTGTAAATATGTTGCACTAGAAAAAATAAATGCAAAAACAATGTTTATAAATCGAAGAAACTAGGAGACTTTAAGCTTGCATGACTCCAAAATCATCAAGATTTCTTAGATTACTAGATACATTTAATAATCTTATCATACAACATTTCATATTCAAAGATTTTAACAATTAAGCAAAAATTCAACATTGTCAAAACATAAATAAATAGTTTATAAAATTACATATGAAATATCTCCATCAAGTTACTTATTCATCAATCTTTTTCAAAAGCCTCTTGCTCACCATAAATATATTTTTGATACTTAAATTCAATAACTCGGTTCTCGGGTCGGTTCTGGGTAACCGAGTGTAAGAACCGAGAACCGAACCAAGTGGTCGGTTCTGAAAATTTTGGACCCAGATCCGAACCGAGACACTTACGAACCGACCTGAACCGCTCAATTCGGTTCAGTTCCTGTCCGGTTCTCGGTTTTTCGGTTATTTTAGCACACCCCTAGGGGGTGATTGAATGTGGAAGTATTGGTCCATTTTTGTAGGAATTGGTTATGTTGGAGTATTGAGGAGTTGGTCCGGGAATGTGGATGGTGGCGGGATGGTGTGGCCGGAGGTGGTTTTCGGCCAGGGGTGGCCAGAGGTTGTTTTCGGCCACGAGTGGCCGGAGATGGTTTCCGGCCACGGGTGGTCGGAGATGGTTTCCGACGAGGGGTGGCCAGAGGTGGTTTGCGGAGATCGCCGAAAAACTGAAAATGAAAGGAAATTTAAGTGGAGGTGGAGGAATTTTGACGAGGCGGTGATGTCTTGAGGGAGCTGGTCGGTGGGGTAAAATGAAGGAGAGGGGAGGGGATATATGTGGCTGATTTGGAGGAGAATGTGGATGGGCTTTGATTGGAGGCCGACTGATGGTTGTGGGGAATGAATGGAGAGGGCCGACTGGTGGTTGTGGGGAATGAATGGAGATGGCCGACTGGTGGTTGTGGGGAATGAATGGAGATGGCTGATTGATGGTTGTAGGGAAGGGAGGGGAAATGACCGGCTGGTGCTTGTGGTGGAGGGGGGAAATGGCTTACTGGTGCTTGGGGGGGGGGGGGGGTGAACGACTAGTAGTTGTGGGGAGTAAAAGAAATGGATGGCTAGTAGTTGTGGGGAGTGAAAGAAATGGACGGCTAGTAGTTGTGCGGAGTGAGATAAATGGACGGCTAGCGAAAGGTGGGAAGGGTGCTGGAAAACCAGGGGCGATCGGCTGTGAGAAGAGGGGAAAGGACTAACGTCCATGCTTCAAACTTGGATTTCCATCTTCGGCATTGGGTGATCAAAAGGTGGCTTTCTTGCTCAATCTTTCAGTAGTTACTCATGGAGCCCGCTACCCTTATGTATAGACTAGAGAGGGACAACAAACAGTCACGATCTTCCGTTTGCTGTAACTCTTAGAATACACAAAAAAATGAAAATAAAAAAAATATAAAAAACTTAAGATACTCCATCGGCGATCCACTCGTTATGAGCGGTCCGGATCATCACTATGTCCATGGTCGGCACTAGTAGACCCTCAGTCATGTGGCATGATCCGCATCATATGGTACCTTTGTTGTTTTTCAAAATTGTTTGCAAGTATTATTATTTATCTAAGGTGTGTTAGTACTGCTTGACTTTTTTGACTCCATTAATTCTTTACCACTTGCTTCAGTTGTCAGAACTTTTGAGTGTGGAGATCTATAGTGAATGGATACGCTTGGTAGCAGGTTTTACAACCCAATCATTGCAGTCTTGGCAGGTTTGAATATTCTTTCATGATATTCATCTTCATCATCTTATTTTCCATTGAAATATCAAAATATTGGCCAGCCATTTCTTCTATGAATTTCTATTTAATTTCTGAATACTACTATTTTTATTTGCTAGTGGGCCAGCAATAGTGTGTATTACCTCTTGGGACTTTGGTCAAGGTTGGTGACATCTGTGCCATATCTGAAGGGTGACTCCCCAAGCCTCCTTGACGAGACTGTCCCCAAAATCACCGAAGAATTCATCACTTCTAGGTTCAATTCTATCCAGGTAAAATTCAGTTGATATGGATTTCAAAGATTTGGTTCCTCCTTTCTAACGCTAGTTTTCAGGCTGGTTTCCCGGATGACCTCTCTGAGAACCCATTGGACAATGTTGAACTTCTTCAAGATCAGCTTGAGTGTTTTCCATATATTAGCAGATTCAAGGTCTACATCTTTGAATTTGATTTTCAAATAGTTTTCATGACAGCTGACAAAGTGATTTTCTCTTTTCCTTGGAATATTTATTTCACTAATTGCTATCTTATATGGCAATTTGCAGTATGAAAGCAGTAGTCTATATATTATAAAGATCATGGAGCCAATCCTACAGGCATACACGGTATAATTTCTCTCAATCCACTTCTCTTATTGTCATGTTATCATGCCACTCTTTGCTAAATGCACATCCCCCCACACCCACACCCACACCCACACGCCCACACACACACACGCGCACGCCCACACACACGCGTGCGAGTTACAACACGTGCGCTCTCACATTCACCCATTTACACCCCCCCCCCCCACACACACACGAGTGACAAGCATGGGGCTCCGCCCCTACGACCAACCTCGATGGGCACGGGGATCCACCGATCCACCCCTATCAATTACTTAACATTGTTTAGAATAAACGCACTGTTAATTAGTTAATGTGGAAAATAGTTATACACCAATTTCAATTTTTAAAATTCTCATCATGATTCATATATCATTAATTTTATGTCATTACTTTTTCAAATCAAATTGGTGGGTTTTCGATCATTATTTTTCCAAATCAACTTTAATAAAGTCGACATACCTAATGACAGCCTAATTTGGGGATAAGGTGTAATTACTTAAATGACATTGTATTTTTTTTTGATATAGATTATTATATATGTTAAGTCATTACATGAAAACAGTAAGGCTATATTTGAAAATTTTGAATGTTTCACCATAGACAACCTTTCCCTTTTAATATTGTAAATATATATATATATGTATTTATGTATGTATTTATGCATGTATACTGCTTATTTTATTATGTTTCACTGCTTATTTTATTATGTTTTTTGTTATAGGATAGGGCAAGGTCACCTGTAACTGGAGATGTCAATGAATTGGCTGTTATTGAAGGACAACTTGCTTGGTTGGTACATATTATTGCTGCTATTCTCAAGATTAGGCAAACAACTGGTTGTAGGTATGGTGCTAGGTATACATCTAATTTGTGGTGTTTGAAGTTAGTATATTTGACAACATGCTTTTCCCAACTCTTTAGCATGGAGTCACAGGAACTGATGGATGCTGAACTCGCAGCTCGTGTTTTGCAATTGATTAATGTTGTAGACA
Source organism: Platanthera guangdongensis (assembly GCA_039583875.1). NCBI lineage: Eukaryota > Viridiplantae > Streptophyta > Magnoliopsida > Asparagales > Orchidaceae > Platanthera > Platanthera guangdongensis. The sequence goes on from CM077157.1 coordinate 55,114,162, forward strand.
GTGGCTTGCATGCTCAGGTATAAGAGTAGATGACTAGTAGATCAAAATTTGGTATTGCTATATGCTTTCAATGCTTTTATAACAAAATGGCAGATTAATCCATATTTGTCGTAAAGGAGCAAATTCATTGTATAATTCACTCAGAGAATTCTCTTTATGGTTATTCCTATTTCATGTTATTTTTTAAAAAAAGAAAAAAAGAGATTTTTTTTTCAAAGTTCGCAACACATTCTTTTTGTTAACGGATTACTTTTTAAAATGACTGCAGTGAGTCAATAGGAAGTATTTTAGCTTTTTATAGATCAATTAACTCGCTGTCACAGTATGATTAGAAGCTGGGGTTATTCTCGAGGTGACTTGTTTTCATCTGTTGTTTTTCTCACTGCTTAATAGTTTTTCTATCAGTATTTATTGTTCCGGGATCTTCCTTTTTCATATTTTGTAGACCAAAATCACTTTTGTGTAGTTTTTGGGTCTTAAATGTGTATGAAAATTGTCTAACCATGTGATAGTGGTATGAGGGCTGATTTAGGGTCTGTTTGGGACGCCGGTGGCGGATGGGAATGGAGTCGGACGTGATAGATCGCGACCAGAGGGAGCTGGCCATGTTCGCCGCCAATGCCTTTTCGCCATTCTCCCTCTGCTCTGTTCCGAATGAAGGTGGAGATGACGACAAATCAAACATCAAAAGTTGTCGGTATTGCATTGGTGAGAAACGTACCAGAAGTGTGCTGGAATCCCAAATAAACCCCTTATGATCAGTTTAGTAAAGCGGTTGTGGTAGGGGAAGGAGTGGTAGAAAAAGTAGGGTTGTAAATGAAATTGTAAGAAACTGTTTGTTGCAAATGGAGATTTGTTTGGATGAACTCCTTTTGCAGAGTTGTTGAGAAAAGTGAAGCACAGTAAACTGTTTGACAAAACTCAGGTGTGGTGATTTAATGAAAACAGGTGGAGTATTATTTTAGATAATTATGAAACCATAATAATAGTGCACATGAGAAACAATATTTAAAATCTCATTGCATTCGCATAAAAACAATACCTGGTAGTACATATAAATACAACATTTTCAATATTTACAACATGCAAACTACGTATTAGCTTGGCACAATTGTTCTTTAATATGGTCACACAATGCAATCATTTCATCAACACTTACTCGCACACCTCTAACATGATTTGAATTTGATATTATATCAATAGTGGTTGGTCTCTGGCTTTCTTTTTTATGTGTGCCTCAGATTAAGTTAAGTTTTCGTCATCATCGCAGGCTATGAAATCAGGATCAGAACGAGATGTATGCCTACAAACATAAATTTACATAGTCATGGTTGATATGACAATATCACGTTGCTTTTCTAAACCTGTAACACCCCAACCTATTTTAACAACAAATCAGTAGTCCGGCCGAGCTCTGTGATAAGAAGTAAACAAAACAATGGTAATAAAATTGGTATATTGCAGTCATAAATAAAAGAATTATAAGAAAACTTATAGCAAAAGTAAGTTATGCAGTTAAGGGTAAACAATAGTACCTCAAATTCTGATTTTTAGATCCAACTAGTAATGAAAAGAATCATAAAACTTGAATTACTAAAATCTTAAATACGATCTGATACAATGAAAACATTAGATAATTCTGATACATCAAGTCTAAAGTAAAAGTACCACAACTGAACTGAAACACAAATGAGATGAAAGACACAATATGAAGATCCACGACACTTATCGTAAGCACAACTCCCCATCAGTGACCCATGAAAAGAAAAATTCGAAGACGGGTCAGCCTAACTGGTGAGTAAGAAAAACTACTCCCAGTAACACTAAAAATACATAAATAATTTGTATATAAAACAAGCTTTTGATTATTTATGCGTGTTTCTGAATAAATTTCCTGTAGATTTTATAAGTTATTTTCCGTGCCGATGCATTATAAATTCTGTCTTATTATCTGAGTTTCTGCCTGTACTGATTTTTGGTACCTCAGATTCGTTCTAAAGATTGAATAGTCAAATTTCATGTTTTATGATTTATTGCACTTAATCTGATTATGGAGCCGCGCGAGGGTGTAAACGCAAAACTTGAATCTTGACGAGGTACTTTAGAAAAGAAGAGTTTTAGGTTGAGCAGGGCAAAGACAGAGTATATGGAGCTTAAATTTAGTAGTACAAGAAAGCCAGATGACTTCGTTATTAAGTTGGGTGATCAAAGATATTTCCCGTAGTGAGTGTTTTAAATATCTTGGATCGATAGTTCAAAAAGAAGGTATTGGTAAAGATGTGACACATAGAATCCAAGCGGGTTGGTTGAAGTGGAGAGGCGCGTCAGGAATCTTATGTGATCGTAAAACACCACTAAAACTTAAGGGCAAGTTTTACTGTACTGCAATTAGACCCGCGATGCTCTATGGTTCTGAGTGCTGGGCAGTGAATTGTGTACGAGCAAAAATGGGAGTTGCGGAGATGAGAATGCTTAGGTGGATTTGTGGACACACGAGATTGGATAAAATTAGGAATGAAAGTATCAGTGATAAAACAAGAGTAATACCAATTGCAGAGTAGATGTGAGAAGCTCGTCTAAGATGGACACGTACAAAGGAGACCATTAGAGGCACCTGTTAGGCATTGTGAGAGTCTAGTCACTAGGCATGTTAAACGAGGGAGGGGTAAACCAATAAAGAATTGGAATGAAACTGTAAGGAAAGATATGATGTACTTAGGCATTAGTGAGATTATGACAAAAGATAGGACACAATGGCGATAAAGGATCCATATCGCCGACCCCACTATAGTGGGATAAAGGCTTGAGTGTTGTTGTTGTAATTTGATTATGGAGCCCAAATGACAACCTGAAAGTTCCCTGCGCTGATGTGTTCCCTGAGTGGAACATGGACTTGCACCTGAAAATCTCCAAGTCCAAAACTGTGGCTGACAACCCCACGACTGAGGCTCCTATGGGCTGCTGGTCTTATGAGTATGTAGTTACTGATCTTTTTTTTTATTATGTAATTGAAGCTTTTTTCTTTGTCTGATTATATTCTACATTCTTGATTGTATTTGTTGTTACCGTGGATGGAAGTAACCGTGTCTCACTGTGTATATTACATCATACTACATTACTGGACTTTATCATGCATTACTAAGTTATGTGCTCATTGCTTTCTGCGTTATCTGAAGTAATTTAATTAAATTGATACTGATACTGGAAGTTGAATAATTAAATTACATAAGCATTTTAAATAACTTAGATAATGCACTTATATAAGGTGGTACGTCTAGCTAAGAGGAGTCAAACTTCTTACCTAAGGATTGCGACGTTCGTAGATGCGGCGAGGCAACATGAATTCGCTAGAGTTATACTGATTTTCACCCAATTAAAATTCTTCCACGCTGCTAGAGTTACGATGAACATCCATTAATAACCTTTAAACGCTTGGGAGATTTTCTAACACATTAATACATAAAGGATTGACACTTACCCTTATTGAGCACGATTATCGTGTGACAAGGTTGATTTGGAAATTTAGCAAGCCCTATCCGATTCAACACTGAGCACCAATGATTAATCCGCTCCTAAAATAACAAGGAAACTCTTAGGTCAAAAGAGATAAAAGTAGGGGCGGGGGGTCTAGGAATCACCTCTTCATCCTAGAGTTTACTGGAGTAGAATGTATTACAAGTTCTGGAATATAAAAGTAAACTTATCACAATGAAACTATAGGGGAGGCGTCGATGACTACCCGCTCGAAATTGCCGGAAGGAGTCAGTTGTGTGCTGGAAATAACAGAACAACCCTAAAAATAGAGCAGAGATCGACTGCAAAAATTGTCGAGCCGTTGAAATTTCTATTGGAGGAAGGTCTGAACTTGATCATAAGAGGAAAGAGAAGTCATTTTCACTAAGGAATAATAACTAGAAGGGTAAACTTGGCTTACCCACCTAAGGCAGTGACCGGGGAAGGCTACGTATGCGCCGAGGATCAACATAGGGGAGTCAAAAAATAATAACTTCCGACGACTTGCGGCTCCAGTCGACGGGAAGGAAGATCGTCAAGCCTCTGCAAGAAGCTAAGGGAAAGACGACTAGCTTCCTCGTGTAGAAGAGGGAGTGTGCCGAGAGCTTATGGGGTAAGAAAAGGGATCAACTCCTGCCGTCGTTGACGAAAATGGGAGAGGAAGGCTCCTGTGTTGACGATAGGCTGAAAAGAGAGGTGTCGTGCCCTAAAATATCATTCGCTCGGGTCGTGGGGGAGTTTTAATGAAAATAAACGTGGCTCTCGGCTAATACCACTGCGATTTCCTAAAAGAAATGTGAAAGGTGGGAAGAAACCGTGTCTTGGTCTTTAATTGAAAAAAATAGACTATTCAATTTAATTATGTCATCCTCTCTAATGCCTAAAAATCTATGCGATAAGTCCATGAAACAAAATGAAACAGTGTCAAATAAATTTGATTGACTTCAATTTATTTATTGATTAGCACACAACAATTAATCACAACAAAATCGTACCTCGACAAGTCGCTGACTCGATCAAGATCCCTCGCTGTCTGACACTGAAATTTAAAAGAATTTGACGTAAATTTTGGATGTTACAAAACCATATTGAGACATGTCCCTGAGTATAACCCATTTTTTCTTTCCAGACACCAAATGTTTGTTCTATGACGCTACACGGTGATAAATATGTCTGGTTAAATATTTCATGTCTTTTTTGTATATGCCAATTTTCCTGTGCAAAATCAGGTAAATGACATTATGTATCTGAATATGATATTGAGAATCTCGTTGCAGTCAATATCCGACATTAACTAAATAATATTTTTCTAATTGTTTTTAACGATAGTATATTGTTTGTAATATTTTTTTTACATGTACGAATGGTTAAGCTTTATCAGGTGGATACAAAAAATTATAACTTGGTTCAATGAGCACACTGAAAAATGTGTCTATCAATCGTTGAACCCTCCCACCCAGCCATCACAAATGCGAAACACATGTTGAAGTTGCAAACCACAATAATATTTTGGGTTGGTGTATGTTGTGGTCTCCCGACCTCGATCTAGTGATCGGTCCCGAGAAGGATGAAAGTCTCCACGGTTGGGTCGAACCCATCTTGGATCCGGTGGGTGCTATGGTTGATGACGGGGAAACTAGAGGGAGAGAGGAAGAGAGGAGATGAAGAGAAGAATAGGGGGAGAGAGATACCGGAGGAGAGGAGAGGGGGCGGCGTCGGCCTGCGTTGCTGGATCGGCGGAACAGCCCTGGAGGCTAGGGCGTGGGTCGGAACCGGGGAAAACAGGGAGTAGAGAGAGGGTTTAGAGAGAGAGAGAGAGAGAGAGAGGAAATACTAATTCATTTCATAACCCAAACAAGGTTCCAACCAGCATATAACCAAGTTCACAACGTGCCCCCCACTTGGGCTTAAACACGTGGGTCAAAATACGAAAAACACATACGAGAATAAAAAAACATAAAAAACATAAGGTCGTCAGACTTCCATCATGCGGTAGTGGTCGGTGGTCGGCGCTGATACGTGCGCCCCCAACGCGGATCGGTCTCGTCGCGTGTCGCAGTATCATGTGGCGTAACATCACCGCCATCGTCGGAAGACAACTTGTCTTCAAACTGTGGTGGAATGTCAACTAGAGGAGCTGGTGGAGGAGGTCCCACAAAGGGCTTGAGCTGCGAGATGTGAAAGACATCATGAATCCGGGCTTCCGGGGGCAAGGCGAGGCGGTAAGCAACATCTCCAATGCGCTCCGTGATCTTGAAAGGGCCAAAAAACTTGGGCCCCAACTTGTTGGAAGCCGGTCGGGTGACAGAGGTTTGGCGGAAAGGACGACGCCGCACCCACACCCAATCATCCACGGTCAGAGTAAGATCGCGATGTCCCCGATTGTAAGGAGTTTCCATACGGTGTTGGGTTTGGAGGAGGAGGTTCCGGGCTGCCCCTAAGAATGTGTTGCACTCCTCCAATTCCTTGTCCACGGCTGCCAAACGTGTAGAACCGCCCGAGTAGGACGAGAGTCGAGGGGGATCGCAGCCATAGATATGGTAAAAAGGAGTGGTTTGCAGCGCGGTGTGGTAGGCGGTGTTATAACAATATTCGATCCAGGGGAACCAATGAGGCCAATCGCGGGGCCGGTCGCCGGTGATACATCGCAAGTGCATGCCCAAAGTCCGGTTAACCACCTCTGTCTGTACATCAGACTGTGGGTGATATGCGGAAAAAAACAAGTTTGGTGCCGCTAAGGGTAAACAACTCCCGCCAAAAAGAGCCGGTAAAAACCCGGTCACTATCAGACACAAGAGTTTCCGACATGCCATGAAACCAGAAGATCTCCTGAAAGAAAACCCACGCCACGTGCTCAGCAACAAGCGTCCTGGTCAACGCAATAAAATGGGGCCCCTTCGAAAACCGATCCACAACCACCATCAAGATGGACTTCCCGCGAACGAAGGGCAGCCCTTCTACAAAGTCCATGGAGAGATCCGCCCAAATTTGAGGAGCCGGTAGGAGTTGGAGCAAACCGGCTGGAAGAAGATGGTCGGTCTTGTTTTGTTGACATACAATGCAGGCGGCGATGAATTTGTGGACATGCTTGCTCATCCCCTTCCAATAAAACTCAAGACGGAGGCGCTGTAGCGTACGGTGAACCCCCTCATGATTGCAAACATGGACATCTGTAATAATAGTCGGAATGAGAGAAGAGGCCTCGTCCACATACATTCGTGATCAGTACAAAATCAATCCACTGTGGGCTGTCCACTGCGGTCCGACGAGCCCTTGTTCCGCCCGGCGAAGGAGTTCGGCCAAACTAGGAGAGTTCTGGATCTCCTGGGGAAGGGTGGTGAAGAGATGCGCCGTTGGAAAGGAGATGGCTAGAAGAGAGGCCTCAGATGGTGTGTCGCGACACGAGAGGGCGTCAATGGCGCGGTTTAAAACACCGGCCTACTTGGAAATCGAACCCGAGGAGTTTGCTCACCCAACGTTGCTAAGGAACGGTAGTAAGCCGCTGTCCCAGCAGATATTTTAAACTGAAGTGATTCGTCCAGATGAGAAAAGGCCGCCCCCAAAGGTACGACCACCAATGCTGAATGGCCTTTGCAAGACCAATGAGCTCCTGTTCGTAAGTGGGTAATTTGCGGTGATGTATGACGGTCAGCCGACTGAAATATGCTATAGGGTGCCCCTCCTGTTGTAAAACAACCCAATATCCGACGCCGGAGGCGTCACACTCCACAAGAAAGGGTACAGTGAAATCCGGTAGGCGAAGGACCGGAGCGGACAGTAAAGTCGCCTGGAGGTAGTGGAAGGCTTGAGTAGCGGTGTCCGACCAGGAAAAGGCGTTCTTCCGAAGCAGCGCAATCAGAGGGGCGGAAATGATGCCGTAATCCCGGATGAAACGACGGTAGTATCCTGTGAGTCCAAGAAAACCCCGTAAATCTGTAATGAACTGCGGTCGCAGCCACGATGCCACACCTCGTAGTTTTGCCGGGTCGGCGGCTACGCCCGTCGCGTCCACAATATGCCCCAAGTAGGCAACAAAGCGTTGGCCGAAAAAGCACTTGGAAGCTTTAAGGATCAAGCGGTGCGTCCGTATCCAGCGAAGGACGGCCCGAAAGTGTAGTAGGTGCTCCTCCCAAGTACGGCTGTACACAAGAATATCGTCAAATAATACAAGAACATATTTACGGAGTAGGGGTTGGAATACCTCGTTCATCAATGCTTGGAAAGTCGATGACATGTTAGATAGGCCAAAAGGGCATAACTAGGAATTCAAAATGTCCGTGGTGGGTGCAGAACGCAGTCTTCTACACATCGTACTTCGTCATCCGAACTTGATAATAGCCCGAAGAGAGATCGAGCTTGGTGAAGAAACATGCCCCCTGTAGCTCGTCGAGAAGCTCCTCGACTACCGGGATAAGAAACTTGTCCTTGACGGTGATGGCGTTTAACGCCCGGTAGTTCACATACATGCGCCAAGAATTGTCCTTCTTATGCACCAATAGAACCGCAGAGGAAAAAGGGAGACACGCTCGGCCGAATGAGGCCATGTTGGAGAAGAGTTGTTGACAAGTCGCTGACTCGGCGGCAGAAGCGAAACCGGCGGGCGGCGAAGGCCGGTGAGGGCGGCTCGGTAGGTACCGGGAAGAGGAGGCCCGGCGTTTGGCTCTGATACCAAGTTGTTGTGGTCTCCCGACCTCGATCGAGTGATCGATCCCGAGAAGGAGGTCTCCACGGTTGGGTCGAACTCGTCTTGGATCCGGTGGGTGCTATGGTTGATGATGGGGAAAGAAGAGGGAGAGAGGAAGAGAGGAGATGAAGAGAAGAATAGAGGGAGAGAGATACCAGAGGAGAGGAGAGGGGGCGGCGTCGGCCTGCGTTGCTGGATCGGCGGAACAGCCCTGGCGGCTAGGACGCGGGTCGGAACCTGGGGAAAACGGGGAGTAGAGAGAGCGGGAGAGAGAGGGCTTAGAGAGAGGGAGAGAAGGCTTAGAGAGCGAGAGGAAATACTAATTCATTTCATAACCCAAACAAGGTTCCAACCAACATATAATCAAGTTCACAAGGTGCCCCCCCACTTGGGCTTAAACACGTAGGTCAAAATACGAAAAACACGTACGAGAATAAAAAGCATAAAAAAACATAAGGTTGTCAGACTTCCATCATGCGGTAGTGGTCAGTGGTCGGCGCTGATACGTGCGCCCCCAACGCGGATCGGTCTCGTCGCGTGTCGCAGTATCATGTGGCGTAACAGTGTACCTTGTCGTTCATTGTACGAAGCTTGCACTTCAGGCGAAACTCGTGCACCGACATGTTTTCCATCAATCGCGTCAATGCAGTTCTTATAGTATAGCATGTATCGAGCATCATTTAAAATTTGTTGCAGAATTTCGATGATGTGTTCATCTGTAGGCACTACAACATCAGATGGTTTTTTCAATGCAATTATTTACTTTAAAAATATCTATTGGTAGTTTTCCATTGAGTGTTGAAATCATTCTCTTGTTTCCCTCATTGACTGATTTGTGCAAAAAGTACAATGTTAGCTCGAAAACTTCTCTTGCGGTAGTTTTCTTTGAACTGTGTAACCCATAACATTGTTCAAGCTCCTGAAGTAAATCAAGCAATATGCCCTTTGACATCCTTAAACTGCGGTAACTTCTAGAAGAATGAGCATTTAACAATTCTCCAATCCATTCGTCTCCTGATTGGCACGATGTCATGCATGAGTTATTGCTGGATGATGATGAACTGCAAGCGTGCATCATACACATAGTCGATGTCAGGTGGTTGGGGCAACAAATGTTTCAAGTACGGTTGATCAAATAGGACACTCTTTGTTGAATCTCATCATTGGAGCCATCTGAATTATCCGATGACATTGTACAATTGCGTAAACAGGTAAACAAAGTATAACCCATTCAGTAAACAATGAATCAAATTTGATTATGATGAAAAAATGTTTAGTGCATTGCATTGTCAGTAGTTCGTCAAAAATAACGGTCATGCATGCAATCATGCATTAATAACAGTAGTGGTGATGACAAAATTTCAATAAACAGCACACATCTTTAACAGTAGAAAAAATGTTAAAAGTTCATGTACTGAAACTTCTATAGTTCTATGTATCCCTGAAGGAATTTAGAACAAGAGAAGATAGGTCTCACCAAGCCAGTTGCATAATGAGATCATATTCTCCTGCATAAATAAGCAGCTTGATACCATCCTCAAGAAGAGAAGGGATGCCTACTTTCAAGTTTCTCATCCAGTCAACTAGTAGGGCCTCATAGAGGCATTCGTATAGATATAAACCATCAAACATAACAAGAATAAAATAGAAAGACCTGCAAATATAGATATAGCCATCATATATATATGCATTCATGCATTCATACAAATTTTTGTATTCATACTACAGTTCTATTCATTCATATAGATATAAACCATCAAACATAACAAGAATAAAACATCAATAGAAATAAAAGCAGTCATAAACCATTACATTATTGTTCCACATAAAAATAAAATAGAAAGACCTGCAAATATACAGTCCAAGCAAATTAAAACTACAATCTTGTTCAACAAACACAATAAAAATACTACTACTGAAACCTAAGTCACCTAACATGTAACCCCTACTCTGAATTTTTACTATATTGCACCCTCATCCACTTAACTTTGACTTACTATGGAATGCTCATGAAAGTCTCCCTATTGAACTTATCCCTAAAAACATCATGGAGTAGTCATAAAATTCAAAATTATCCATAATCTCTGGATACTTTATAAGTTTTTCAATTGCTTCTGGGATTGTAAACAATGATGAGATTTGTATTTTTGGAGGATCCATCATGCAACAACCAATTATACCTGTTGTTGCTATGTCATTGATGGTGGAACTCATTGCTCATTTGCTTCCCCAACACTTTTCTCTTTCTCTTCTTCATAACTTCTGTTGAGGTGGACGGCCGAGTGGAGTAATATCCACTCCCGTGCATGTTGGGGCCTCGGGCCCGAGGCAAGAGAAAAATCTTCCACATTTTGAATATCATCATCAGATATGTCGCGTTCCATCAATCGATTCATGCCCCAGGTTTTGTGAATTTGAGGCTCACGCTAGATCACCCATCACATCTACTTGGCCAACCATCTTGTTTAAATTTTCCTCCAAATCCGGAGCTATGCCTGAGTAACGAAATTTCTTTATAGTAGGAACCACCTAAGAGTACATATCTAATTAGTCAGAAACTCAGAATATAAGTAACACGTTTAAAATTAGTAGTGAGAAAAAAGTCAAAAGAAAAATATCAACCTTTAGTCTTTCGTCCCATCATTCTTCAGAAGCGTCAATAGTTTGGACTGATTCATAGGTGGCTGAGGCGCGGGTATGTCGGAGGGATCCGTGGAGCGAAGTCGTGTTGGCACGCATGCAAAAGAAAGGTCGATGCAGTGCTAGAATCGTAAGCTGCACTGTCTGGACCAGTAAACATGGGCGTATTTTGCAGGATCGCCGAGGTCGGTCCGGGAAGGGTCTGGCACGATAGAAGCGAGGGTGGCGTGGTGGAATCAGTGCTATCGTGGAGAGGCAAAGACAGAGTGGAATGACGCGGACCACGATTGCAAGATGTGGAAGCGAGACTATCACAACAGAAGCGAGGGTTTTGTTGGCAGAATCAGTTGTTGGATCGTGGGAGGGAATGACGCAGACCACGATTGGCCTAGAAGGAACGAGCGCTGGAAAGAGCAGTACTAGCGAATGCAGAAAGAGGGGTTGTGCACAAGAAGCAGTCGTGCGTGGGCTTCAAACGGGCGAGGAGTGGAGGCATTGAATTGTTTTAAGCAGCAGAAACCACGACCTGAAGATGACAGGTCAGACCAAATGTTAGGGGTAAAGTTTGAAGGAGGGGGAAGTGGATGAAGGGGAGAGGAAAGGAATAGAGTCAGCCTCCATGTCTCTTTCTAATTTATCTTACTTCGAAGATAATCCAAAAAAGAGACATGCATATAGTGCCTCGTTCCGAAACACTCGAGGGCAATCAGTGGCGGAACTAGGATTTGAAAACCGCCCGGGCACAATAAATTTTAACATACATTTTATTGAAAGTAGAAGAAGATAGCAGAACATTAAAAAAACTTACAGATCAACAAGCGACTTTACGTTGACACATGCTTTGAAAACGTGAAATAATTTCTTCAGTTGTAATTGTATCCGCAACGTCCTTTTCAATGTAAGCCATCAAACAATCATTCATTCATTCATCTCCCATCCTGTTTCGCAGACAATTTTTTATTATCTTCATTGCCGAAAATGTTCTTTCAACACTAGCTGTTGCAACTGGTAAGAGACAAGACAACTTTAACAATCTGAAAACTAGTTGATAAATCTCTTGTTTTTTTAATTCCACTATTTTTTGTCCCTTAATTCCACTAGCTGTTGCATCGGGGTCGCAATCCCACGCCCTGACGGAGTCCCCATCCTCAACCGAATTGGCGTGAGGGGACTCTCATTGCACAAAAAAAATTACAAACACTGAGAGGAAGAGATCGTTACCCTTGGTGCATTTTTATCTCCGCTATTGCGATTTCCGCAACCACCTCTCCACCTCCAGTCACTCTGTAAGGAGGAGGATCCCACCGGGAAAGCTCAAACTCTGTAAATTTTGCTCAAACTCTGTAAATTAAGCAGTAAGCCAATTAGCCAAAACGTGCCAAACACTACAGCCTACAGAAAACTCATACAGTCACAACTGAAATCTGGACTGAACAGTCCAGATTTCACAACTGAAATTACAAGCCCTGGGATCGGGACGGGTAGGCGGAGCCAGGATCGGGGCGGGTAGGCGGAGGCGGAGCCGGGATCGGGGCGGGTAGGCGGAGCCGGGATCGGGACGGGACGGAGCAGCCGAGGGAGAAGAAGACCTAGCGGACGAAGCCCTGGGATGACGGGAATGGATGGCGGATGACGGAAATATCGGTCGGGCACGTGCCCGACCGTGCCCGACTGTAGTTCCGCCCGTGAGGGCAATGGTAAATAACTACACAGAACTAAATACATGGGCAATAATAAATATAGATCTGACTGGTGCGCTATGCCCATGTGTACTGTTGGCCAACATCCATCGTCATGTTGGTATTCGTGTCCCCGTCGCCTCGGTCCTGACATCGATATATGCGTCATGTCCTCGTCTCCTCGTCCTCTTTCGTATTTGTGACAAAATGTTTGTACCTTTTTGTTGACTTATTGCATATTTCTTTCACATAGTTCTTATAATTGTGAGTACCTTTTTTTACTCACTAAGTAACAAACTGATTTCTTATTCATTTACAGAGATATAGAGAAATAAGCAAGCAAAGACTTGATCGGGCAATTATCACCTTTTTTCAGAACTTTCGGAAATCTTATGTTGGTGACCAAGCCATGCATTCATCAAAGGTAAGTATTTCTAAATCTACTGTAACATGTCAAACTACTTTTCAAACCTTTGTAATTTTCTCCACTATGTAACAGCAGTTGTATTCAAGGTTATCAGAACTTCTTGGTTTACACGATCATTTAGTTCTACTTAATGCCATCGTTGGAAAAATTGTTATCAATCTCAAGTGTTATACTGAGGTAATTATCCCTTGATACACTTGTTGTACTGTTTTTCTATCATTGCGGATCTTAAAGCATCATTAATCAACACACATGCAGAGTGAGGAAGTTATAGAACATACTTTGACCCTTTTCTTTGAACTGGCATCAGGGTTAGTCTTTCTTTCTTGTAGTTATGTAACCTTATAATATCTTTTAAAAGTTCTAATTGAGAGTTGACTGCAGATATATGACTGGGAAACTGCTGCTTAAATTTGATACTGTTAAATTTATCATTGGGAATCATACGGTAACTTCATGAAATACTTCTCTTACATTTTTCTAGTTTTTTCATCTCTGTTAGGCATATGGACAATTTTAACTGTTCATTACAATGGTAAAATTTTTCAGAGAGAAAACTTCCCTTTTTTGGAAGAATATAGGTGCTCTCGGAGTAGAACCACCTTCTATTACACTATTGGTTACTTGATCTTCATGGAAGACAGCCCTGTAAAATTTAAGTCTTCGATGGACCCTCTTTTGCAGGTACCTTGCGTTTTCTTGTTAACTTTTATAGGGAATTTTTGATACAAAACATTACTTTTAGATATTGCTTGCAACTTCTTAAGTACTTCTATTTATTAATTGTAAAGTTTGTTCTTGATTTTTGGTGCGGATTGTCACGGACTTTGTATTTCAACACTAAGTGCATGGGACACTTGGTTAGAATTCCCACCAACTTTTACTAACCAAGTAAGCATTTCTCCAATGAGGCAGTGGAATGAGAGAAATCCTTTGATTAACTTTCCGAATAAAATTACAAGACAGCTTGAGAGACAGTTGAACAAGACACACAAAGGATCAAAACATACAACAACACTCAACACTCAATGCTCACAAGTACTCAACCCTTACAAGAGGAGACTCACAACAAGCTCCCAATACTCTCCCCTCACAAATGAACACGCATCCCCTTTTTATAGACTCCAAAGGGGTTTTCCCTCCAACCAAGGGAAGACTCTAGAAACTGTATATTCTAGACACTTCTAAATTATTCTACACTTCTCTCACGACCTCCACACTATTATACAGCATTCAAGAATATTCTAGACTCTTCTAGATTACACCCAACTTCTACAAAACTCCATACCATTCTAGATACCCCTGCACTCATCTAGAGTTATCTAGAATGTTCCGCATTTTTTCAGAATATTCTAGATTATTCTACCCTTTTCTAGAATATTCTAGAAATCTCTACATGACTCTAGAATCTTCTGAAAGTCTTTACATTATTTTAGAATATTCTCAACATATGTAGAATTATCTTGAACATTGGTCATGCGGCGAGTGAGTTAACCTCGATATCGTGACATTCTCCCCCATTGAATTCATGCGTCGTCCTCGACGCATCCTTGTTTCACATTATCTGTGTAGTCCTTATCGTAGAGAGGGTCTTCACTCCTTTCCCATGTACTCTACTTATTGGCACCGGGTATGTAGTTGGACCGTCAATGAGGTGCATCTCAGATGTTGGGAAAATGAGAAGTTCTTCAAACTGATCAAGAAAACTCATCCCAATGACAACATCATAATCGTTAAAGGGAATAACTTTGATGGGAACCTTACCCATCCATCCTCCAAGACGAACACTCACATCTGGAGCAAGACCAATAGTTCGTACTTCCTGGGAGTTTGCAAATTTGAGCCGTGTTGGTCCAGACTTGATTGGTAGTCCAATTTTCTCTGCAGCAGTCTTGGACATGAAGAAATCAGTTGCACCTGTGTCCACTAAGGCTCTCATCTTTGAACCTCCGATCTCCACATCCACCATCATTTGTCCTTTCCTTACCATCCTTCTCCTACTATGAGTTTGATTTACATTTCTTGGCTTTTACTTGTCCCTTGTCCCTACTTAATCAACAACGATTCTTATAGTCTCCAAAGTCGGGCAAACATTTACTTTGTGTCCGTCCTTTGCAAAAGAAACACTGCAAAGGTGAGCGTCTTGCGTAGAATCCTCGAGTAGACATGACATTAAGGCGTTGCATAATACTCAACCTTGTCATTTCTTGTGGCTCCTCCTCGTCCCCACTTGTTGACTCTTCTTTCTTCATCATTGCCGTCAAAGTGCCAAGCTTCGGGCAAACCTTCATGTGATGGGGTCCCTTACATACAAAGCAAAAGGGTGGCCTTCTCCTCTCCTCGAACCTTCTTTGACGGGGTGTATAGTTCTTGGGTTCAACTTCAACATCCTCGGCATTCGGGAGATGGCCTGTCTCTTCCTCTTGGTGGAACTCACTAAGTGATTCAGCTGTGACAATTGCTTCATCGACAGTATGTGGGCAATGCCTTTGCACCTCTTGTTTTGCCCATATTTCTAGCACATCGACAAAATAGATCTGTCGATCCTCCTCAGACATGTCAGGGATTTGTAACATAAGTGTTGTAAACTCGCGTGCATATTCTGCTATTTTTCGTCTTTGTCTCAACTCCCTTAGATTCTTTCGTGCAAGATATACAACATTCTTCGGGTAAAAGTGGCGTTTAAGCTCTCTCTTGAACTCCTCCCATGTGTCCAATCAGCATAGTCCTTTAGCGACATCTGCTTGCCTCCTTCACCACCATAGTGTTGCATTATCATCAAGAAATTGGGAAGCAGTACGTACCTTGATTGCGTCATCGTATAGATGACAACCCTCGAAATAGTTCTCCGTCTTCCAGAAGAAATTTTCAACTTCCTTGGCATCCCGCTTGCCCAAGAAAGAATCTGGCTTGGGAATGTCCTCTCTAGGAATGACAGTAGAGGTGGATCTATTGGAAACAACTGGAATGATTGGCTGTAGACCCGCTGACATCCCAATTGAAGCCAATCACAAGCTTGGTAGAGATGGTGGAGAAATGTTGATGACATACCAGATTTCCAGCGGCTGGATTGGAAACTTATTTATCTCTCCCATACCCGTCTGGACATATCTTATGTTGTGGGTGTTCTCAACCAATATATGAACTCACCGAGATCACATCATCTTGATGCTGCATACAGAGTCTTGAGGTATCTCAAATCCTCTCCAGGCAAAGGCATACTGTTTACACCCAACAATGCATTAACGGTAGAAGTTTATACAGATGCAGGCTGGGCAAGTTCTATTGATGATCGTCGATCTACATCTGGATATTGCTCCATTGTTGGGGGCAATATGGTGACCTGGAGAAGCAAGAAACAACATATCGTAGCCAGATCCAGTGCTGAGGCGGAGTTCCGGGCAATGACACTTGAGATATGTGAAGGGATATGGGTTCAGTTGATTATGAGGGACTTGGGTGTGGAAGGCGGTGGTCTAATTAGGATCTATTGATAGTAAAGCCGCTATTAGCATTGCCCACAAGCCAGTCCAACATGACCGTACTAAACACATGGAGATCGACATACACTTCATTAAGGAGAACATAGTAAAGGGGATGGTGTGTACCCCCTTTGACCCATCAAACCAACAGCTTGCAGATGTGCTTACTAAAGGACCGAGTCAGTGCTCCTTTGACAAGATATTGGGCAAATTGGGCATGACCGACATTACATGCCCAACTTGAGGGGGAGTGTTGGAGATTCTGTATTTTGTTATGTTTCGTTATGTCTTGTATTTTTTGTCCGTCTTACCCTCTATTCATTTTCTCACTCCTATATAAGGAGTAGTGCCAAATAATAGAGTTAATCCTTTCATTCAACACTATATGATGTCTAATAAAAAGAAATAGAATTTCTTACATTCTAGTATACCTTGTTCGTATTATCATGGTTAAATTATGATTTATTATTCCTATCTATACATACAATACGATATTCTTGGTCGTCAGACTGAGGGTGGTATGACGTACTGAACCGTAGCTTTGTCCCCTGTAAATGGAATAATTCTTGCTAGAAAGTGCTCATGAAGACCGGGTCGCGGTCGCTAACAATGGAGCAGGGAAACTCATGTAGATGGATGATATCTCTCACGAAGTCTCGGGCCACCGAGCTCGCCGTGTAGGGGTGTTTGACGGGTATGAAATACCCGTACTTGGAGAGACGAACGACCACCACCAGTAGGTAGTTGTACCCCTGAGAGCGTCGAAGGCCGGTAATGAAATCCAGGCCGATGTTCTCCCAAACCCGATCGGGCACCGAAAGAGGTTGTAGCAGACCGGCGGGGGCGAGGGTCTCGTATTTGGCCTTTCAAGAGATCAAGCAGTCAGCCACGAACTGCTACGCTGTCCTCATCATGCCACGCCAGTAGAGGGTGGTCGTCAGCCGGCGGTAGGTCGGGTAGGCCCCTGAGTTCCCCGCCGTCGATTTGGAATGAAACTTCTCCAGTAGGTGTGGTATCCATGGTGATGACGCTTTGAGGACCATGCAGTCGCGGAAGTAGTCTGTCGCCCACTAGTTGGAAAGGTGGGTGCGCATCCAGCACATCCCGTACCTTGTCGATCATACGAACATACTGAAAATCTGCCTGCACCTCCTCCTGGAGGATCGCCGCGTCCCGCCATTGACAAAGGGAGATCGCCGCCAAGGTGCCGCCATGCTCGCGGTGGGACAAAGTGTCCGCGGCCGTGTTCGTGCTCCCGGTCTTGTACTCTATAGAGAATGAATTGCCTAGGAGCTTGGCTATCCAGAGCTATTGGGGCAGGGTGGAGACCTGGCTCCGTAGAAGCTTCAAGCTGCGGTGGTTGGTTCTTGCGGTGAAGGGCCGACCGAGAAGATATGGACGCCAATGCTGAACTGCTAACACCAATGCACGTAGCTCGCTGTCATAGTCGGAAGCCATCTTCTGCCGGTCGGTGAAGGCCTTGTTGTAGTAAGTGATAGGGCGGCCCTCCTACATGAAGACGACGCCTACCCCTTTCCCCGAGACATGACACTACAGGACAAACGGCTGGGAAAATTCGGGCATGCTGAGGACCGACATCGCCACGAGAGAGCGCTGCAAGCTGTAGAAGGCCTCTTGGACGGTTACATCCCACATGAAGGGCAACTCCTTCAGGAGGTCCGTCAGTGGCCATGCCAAAGCCCCGTAGCCGCGGATGAAGCGACGGTAGTAGCTGGTGAGTCCCAAGAATCCGCACACGGCCCTGCGGCTCGTCGTTGTCGGCCAGTGCAGGACATCATCGATCTTTTGCGGGTCCATGGCGAGGCCCTCGATAGAGATCATATGACCCAGGTATTCGACCTGAGGTTGACCGAGAGTACACTTCTTCTGGTGAGCCACGAGCTGGTGGGCGGCCAGGAGGCGGTGGACAATGGAGAGATGGGTTAGGTGGAGCTGTCAAGATGAACTATAAACCAAAATGTTGTCAAAGAAAACCAGGTCAAACTTTCGCAAATGTGGGCAGAACACGCCGTTCATGGTGGACTGGAAGGTGGCCGGGGTGTTCGTCAGGTCAAACGACATGACACAAAACTCGTAGTGGTCATTATGTGTTCGGAAGGCTGTCTTTGCCACGTCCTCTGCTCGCACGCAGATCTGGTGGTAGCCCGAGCGTAAGTCGAGCTTGGAGAAATAACGAGCACCACGCAGTTCATCGAGTAACTCCTGGATAATGGGGGATGGGGGTACTTATCCGACACGGTAAGCTTGTTCAACTCCCTGTAGTCGACGCAAAACGCCAACTTCCATCCTTCTTCCGCATGAGCAGCACCATGTTGGAAAAGGGGCTGGCACTCAGCTGGATGATGCCTGCACTGAGGATCTCGGCCACCATTGCCTTCATGACGTTCTTCTGGTCATGGCCGTATCGATAAGAGATGACATAGATTGCCTCCACGCTGGGCTGCAGGATGATGCTGTGGTCGGACGCGTGCGACGGAGGTAGCCTGTGTGGTATGTCGTCGAGTAGCCGCTGGACATTCGAATGTAAAGGTGGTGGTGTCGGATCAGATTCTAGATCCATATTTCACAGGAGAACGCTGAAATTCGGGTAGACCGTGCGGAGGACGGATCGAAGGCCGACCAGGGAACGAGCCCGAGAGGAATCACCCTGAAGATGATGTGTCATGCCCAATGACTGAAAGTCCATCGTGAGCCGCCCCCAATTGTGCTTGCAGTCCCCAAGCGTGCTCAACTAGGACACACCCAATATCGCATCAAACCCGTCAAGGACGAAGACATAGAAATCCGCAGAGCTCGTGTACGTGCCGATGGAAAATTACGGGCTGACACACTGTTTGGCAGTGCGGCTACGACGCCGGTCTCCGAGGGAAACCTGAAATCTTGGTGCTGGAGTCACCGGAAGGCGACGCACCACCACGAGGTCCTGGGAGATGAAATTGTGACTGGCGCCGCTATGGATCATAAGGACCACTGTCGACTGTTATAGGGTGGCTGCGAGCTTCATGGTGCACGGGCTGGTGATGTCGCGCTTCGAGTAGCAAGAGACGTCCAATCGCTGGAAAGTAGCTCCCGACTTGACTGTATTGGGCCCTCCTCATCGAGCTCAAGGGCCTCAAAGTTGTCCTTCACAATCTCGCCTTCTTCGGCCCCCATGAGCATCCAGAGGTCCCTGTTGGGACATTCGTAGGTCAGTGAGCATGAGCCCTTGCAACAGAAACTAAGGCCCTTGCCCCGCAGGTCAAGGTATTCTTGATGAGAGATTCATTGTGGGGGGGGGGGGGGGTCGAGTCTGTGGGAGTGGCGGCTACGACAGTGGCGGGGGGGGGGGGGGGGGGGGCGGCCCGATGCAGGCAGAATGTCTTTGGGGACCCGACCCAGTGGACTTGGCGGCCGGGGAGCGGCAGGTCGGGAGGGGGGTTGTGAACTGGGCGGCGGCGGTGACAATGGCAAAGTTGGCCTCCATGAAACGCAGTTGCTCCATTGCGCGAGACAAGCTTTTGGGGTCGCGGACCCGAAGATGGTTACAGACGTGCGGGCGCAACCCGGCGAGAAATGTGCCCAAGTAGTGGTCGGGCGATAGGCCGAGCACGTGCGTGGCCATCTCGATGAAGTCGTTGATGGAGGCGTCGACGGAGTCTGCTTTGGGGACATTGCTCAGACGCTCATAAGGGTTGCCGGCATGGCGGTTGTCGTAGCGGTAGATCAACTCGTCTTTGAGGAGCGACCAGGACAAGGCCGACGATGACTGGCGGAGCCAACAAACCCAATGAAGGGCCGAGCCCTCCATGTAAATCGTGGTGAGGGGGACCATTTGAGGCGCGGGCGTTCCCTGGATGTTGAAGTAGTGCTCGACCTGCGCGAGCTAACCCAAAGGATCGGTCCCGTCGAAAACTGGCAGTTCAATGCGGCGGAGAGCGCTGACGGCAAGCTCGGGTAGAGAACGCTGACCGGAGGATATCTGGGGCTGCTGGCCGACGTCGTGGTAGCTTGTAGCGGAGTCGGTGGTGCAGCCGGAGACAGAGGCCGGGAGTCAAGGAGTGCGTGGATGTCACATACGACAACTTGGAGGTCCTATAGGTTTGTGCGGATGCCATCGAGGCGGTTAGAGAGCGCTGCCGTAGCGGTGGCCGGATCGAAATCACACGCAATGCTACGGGTGAGTGGCATATGCCGGAGTCACAGAGGAAAGGAGCCGAGGAACGCCACACCAAACAATGTTCAAGAAGCGACGAACGCGACTGTCAGCGGGAGGCGCGACTTGTGAGTGTAGGCGGCGCTCAAAAAAGGTCATACCAGTTGATAAGGAGTTCCGGTGCTGCAGAGGGTGAGAGGGTCGGGGAGGCGACGCCGTGCGAGTGGGAGAGCGGGAGAGAGAGTGGAACGGGAGAGGAAATACACGGCTAGGGCAAACACAGGGAACCGCTGGGTCAGTTCTCCCCTATTTAATTTCAATACTCAATAATTCCAGCACACCAACAAGTCCATACATTCTCTCTTATATAGGGAAGAGAACAACTAGGCCGCTCGGCCGAACCAACAGAAATAAAACACAATTAAAAACAACACAAAAGATAAGATGCGGAGACAGCCAAAAGCTGCCCGGTTCACACCGTCTCCGTTCCTCGCTCGTGCCTTGTATAAATGTGCGCGAAGCGCCTTCCTTCGACCGGATCCGCCCCGTTCGTATCAAGAACCTTCTGGAGGCTGGTATTTTGAGCAGTGATCATTGACCTGCAATGTTGACGTGGCCTACGAAGGACGAAAAATTAATCCTAAAGACAAGCACACGACAATCCTTGCTGCCGCGGCCTTCGATGATGCAAGGAGGTACTTGCCGAGAGCTATAACTGGAAGGAGGGTCATTTGCGGTTGCTTGGCAAGTCGAAAGACAAAACCCTTGTGATGCAGGGGTAGGCTGACAAATAATTCAACAAGTAGTATGCAACCTAAATGTAGTGCGTGTGAAACAAAGATGTCACAGTTCAGCTCAAGATCTACTAACATTCTAACAAGTAATTAAAATTTAATGAGCTCAAAAAACAACTTGCACGATTGGATAACGAGTTAAGACGAATAAAGATCAATTTATGATTACCACCGAGATGAGGCGCAAATATCATTCAAGTGCACAGAATGCGTCCCGCAAATTAAACGACAAATAATGATAACATTCGCATAAGAAAATTAACAACCCATGACATTAGTTTATTTCCAAAGCGTTCAATAGAGAGAAATAAAACATCCGTACCTAAATTTAGGGATGAGAAGTCGACGACGGTGTTGTCTCGACAAGTTGATTGGCTCCACAGATGGACTGCGCGCGGGGGGGGGGGGGGGGGGGGGGGAGGGGGTTGTTGGGTAGATTTGCTGTTTTCGTTTAGAGCAAGGTTTGCGGGTAAAAATGGACGGATCGGGTTGCGGGGTGATCGATTTGGGCCGCGGAGGTGTGGGGGTGTGGCGGTTGGGTTGGGAAAGGGTGGCCGGGGTTGGGAAATGAGGGATCTGATGGTGGAGGGCGGAAGGAGGGCTGATATGCTAAAAAAAGGGGGTCGGGAATAGTCGGCGGGCTGTTGGGTGGATCGCCGGACTGGAAGTAGAGGGGTTGATGCAGGATTGCAGTAAGGGAGGCTGGATGTGGTGGGTAGGGGAAGGGGAAGGCGGCGTGGTGCTGGGAGAAGCCCGATCCATGCTGAAACAGTGCACAATAGGAGCCTTGCTCGAAGTTCACCGAGGGTGACCAGCCGGTTGCAAGAAAGCAACATTTGATCCCTAAAAACAACCACACTCACACAAGTATATATAGTGAGAGAGGAGAAATAAGAACTAGGACACCCTGATCGGACGGCTAAAATTTTAGCTGTGTATTGCAGTATACACAAACTCTCCACAGCCTATCAACCACAATCAAATGGACAAGTGGAGGTATTTAATCGTGAATTAAAAATAATTTTAGAGAAAATGGTGTCAGTCACCGTATAGAAGAAGGTGTAACACCCCCATCCGTCACGAATAATATAACATAAAGTCCGGTCGAGGCCCCAGATCATATTCCACAGAGAGTCAGTAGAGTTATGCATTAAAATCAAAACATCCACGTATTCTAAATCAGAGTTACATTCTAGCGAAAGTTTTTAAGTAACAAGAACCCACAACCAGGAATGCTCACTATTAATAAAAACATGAATGAAAATCATACACAATAATTGTTCTTAAGGCCTTACAACTTATGAGATGTTTACAATACAAAGGTGGTGATGTCGACTGTTGTAGGGTGGCTGCGAGCTTCATGGTGCACGGGCTGGTGATGTCGCGCTTCGAGTAGCAAGAGACGTCCAATCGCTGGAAAGTAGCTCCCGACTTGACCGTATTGGGCCCTCCTCATCGAGCTCAAGGGCCTCAAAGTTGTCCATCACAATCTCGCCTTCTTCGGCCCCCATGAGCATCCAGAGGTCCCTGTTGGGACATTCGTAGGTCAGTGAGCATGAGCCCTTGCAACAGAAACTAAGGCCCTTGCCCCGCAGGTCGAGGTATTCTTGATGAGAGATCCATTGTGGGGGGGGGGGGGGTCGAGTCTGTGGGAATGGCGGCTACGACAGTGGCAGGGGGGGGGGGGGCGGCCCGATGCAGGCAGAATGTCTTTGGGGACCTGACCCAGAGGACTTGGCGGCCGGGGAGCGGCAGGTCGGGAGGGGGGTTGTGAACTGGGCGGAGGGCGGTGACACTGGCAAAGTTGGCCTCCATGAAACGCAGTTGCTCCATTGCGCGAGACAAGC
This sequence comes from Platanthera guangdongensis, assembly GCA_039583875.1. Classification (NCBI taxonomy): domain Eukaryota; kingdom Viridiplantae; phylum Streptophyta; class Magnoliopsida; order Asparagales; family Orchidaceae; genus Platanthera; species Platanthera guangdongensis. The sequence continues at coordinate 55,137,381 of CM077157.1, forward strand.
TTTTGGGGTCGCGGACCCGAAGATGGTTACAGACGTGCGGGCGCAACCCGGCGAGAAATGTGCCCAAGTAGTGGTCGGGCGATAGGCCGAGCATGTGCGTGGCCATCTCGATGAAGTCGTTGATGGAGGCGTCGACGGAGTCTGCTTTGGGGACATTGCTCAGACGCTCATAAGGGTTGCCGGCATGGCGGTTGTCGTAGCGGTAGATCAACTCGTCTTTGAGGAGCGACCAGGACAAGGCCGACGATGACTGGCGGAGCCAACAAACCCAATGAAGGGCCGAGCCCTCCATGTAAATCGTGGTGAGGGGGACCATTTGAGGCGCGGGCGTTCCCTGGATGTTGAAGTAGTGCTCGACCTGCGCGAGCTAACCCAAAGGATCGGTCCCGTCGAAAACTGACAGTTCAATGCGGCAGAGAGCGCTGACGGCAAGCTCGGGTAGAGAACGCTGACCGGAGGATATCTGGGGCTGCTGGCCGACGTCGTGGTAGCTTGTAGCGGAGTCGGTGGTGCAGCCGGAGACAGAGGCCGGGAGTCAAGGAGTGCGTGGATGTCACATACGACAACTTGGAGGTCCTATAGGTTTGTGCGGATGCCATCGAGGCGGTTAGAGAGCGCTGCCGTAGCGGTGGCCGGATCGAAATCACACGCAATGCTACGGGTGAGTGGCATATGCCAGAGTCACAGAGGAAAGGAGCCGAGGAACGCCACACCAAACAATGTTCAAGAAGCGGCGAACGCGACTGTCAGCGGGAGGCGCGACTTGTGAGTGTAGGCGGCACTCGAAAAAGGTCATACCAGTTGATAAGGAGTTCCGGTGCTGCAGAGGGTGAGAGGGTCGGGGAAGCGACGCCGTGCGAGTGGGAGAGCGGGAGAGAGAGTGGAACGGGAGAGGAAATACACGGCTAGGGCAAACACAGGGAACCGCTGGGTCAGTTCTCCCCTATTTAATTTCAATACTCAATAATTCCAGCACACCAACAAGTCCATACATTCTCTCTTATATAGGGAAGAGAACAACTAGGCCGCTCGGCCGAACCAACAGAAATAAAACACAAGTAATTAAAAACAACACAAAAGATAAGATGCGGAGACAGCCAAAAGCTGCCCGGTTCACACCGTCTCCGTTCCTCGCTCGTGCCTTGTATAAATGCGCGCGAAGCGCCTTCCTTCGACCGGATCCGCCCCGTTCGTATCAAGAACCTTCTGGAGGCTGGTATTTTGAGCAGTGATCATTGACCTGCAATGTTGACGTGGCCTACGAAGGACGAAAAATTAATCCTAAAGACAAGCACACGACAATCCTTGCTGCCGCGGCCTTCGATGATGCAAGGAGGTACTTGCCGAGAGCTATAACTGGAAGGAGGGTCATTTGCGGTTGCTTGGCAAGTCGAAAGACAAAACCCTTGTGATGCAGGGGTAGGCTGACAAATAATTCAACAAGTAGTATGCAACCTAAATGTAGTGCGTGTGAAACAAAGATGTCACAGTTCAGCTCAAGATCTACTAACATTCTAACAAGTAATTAAAATTTAATGAGCTCAAAAAACAACTTGCACGATTGGATAACGAGTTAAGACGAATAAAGATCAATTTATGATTACCACCGAGATGAGGCGCAAATATCATTCAAGTGCACAGAATGCGTCCCGCAAATTAAACGACAAATAATGATAACATTCGCATAAGAAAATTAACAACCCATGACATTAGTTTATTTCCAAAGCGTTCAATAGAGAGAAATAAAACATCCGTACCTAAATTTAGGGATGAGAAGTCGACGACGGTGTTGTCTCGACAAGTTGATTGGCTCCACAGATGGACTCCGCGGGGGGGGGGGGGGGGGGGTTGTTGGGTAGATTTGTTGTTTTCGTTTAGGGCAAGGTTTGTGGGTAAAAATGGACGGATCGGGTTGCGCGGTGATCGATTTGGGCCGCGGAGGTGTGGGGGTGTGGCGGATGGGTTGGAAAAGGGTGGCCGGGGTTGGGAAATGAGGGATCTGATGGTGGAGGGCGGAAGGAGGGCTGATATGCTAAAAAAAGGGGGTCGGGAATAGTCGGCGGGCTGTTGGGTGGATCGCCGGACTGGAAGTAGAGAGGTTGATGCAGGATTGCAGTAAGGGAGGCTGGATGTGGTGGGTAGGGGAAGGCGGCGTGGTGCTGGGAGAAGCCCGATCCATGCTGAAACAGTGCACAATAGGAGCCTTGCTCGAAGTTCACCGAGGGTGACCAGCCGGTTGCAAGAAAGCAACATTTGATCCCTAAAAACAACCACACTCACACAAGTATATATAGTGAGAGAGGAGAAATAAGAACTAGGACACCCTGATCGGACGGCTAAAATTTTAGCTGTGTATTGCAGTATACACAAACTCTCCACAGCCTATCAACCACAATCAAATGGACAAGTGGAGGTATTTAATCGTGAATTAAAAATAATTTTAGAGAAAATGGTGTCAGTCAATAGGAAGGTGTAACACCCCCATCCGTCACGAAAATATAACATAAAGTCCGGTCGAGGCCCCAGATCATATTCCACAGAGAGTCAGTAGAGTTATGCATTAAAATCAAAACATCCACGTATTCTAAATCAGAGTTACATTCTAGCGAAAGTTTTTAAGTAACAAGAACCCACAACCAGGAATGCTCACTATTAATAAAAACATGAATGAAAATCATACACAATAATTGTTCTTAAGGCCTTACAACTTATGAGATGTTTACAATAGAAAGGTGGTTTCAGTCCGGCAACACATAAAAACAAATTAACGGTCAAGCGGCCAAATGGGTTGCTGATCACCGCCTCCTGCGGGAATAAACGTATGCGTGTCGTCGATCACGATCATCTTTTTTCTAATCCTAGCCCCCCCCCCCCCCCCCCCCCACCCCCACCCCCCCCCCCCCACACCCCCCACTCCCACCCCGATTACGAAAAATAGACGGTTAAGCGGCTATTGGCTGTGTCGATTTAGAAGGCAAATGTCATGTATCTGTGTATGTGTTGGCATTTAGGTTTTCCATTAAATCATTGAATTGCCATTGCGCAAAGTGCCTCATTATCTTAACGCGAAATGTTCTCGCGTGCTTCTAGATCGCGTCCAAAATCAGAGGGTAAGTTTCTCCATCAATCGGAAACATTTATTATTAATTAACACACAATTAAGAAAATTACGAGCATAATTAACTCAAACGGTGGAAGCAATGTTGGCACAAACCTTTAACAAATTATGAAATTAAAATTATGGATGTACTTAAATTTCTGGCGTAACAGATTTTGTATCACATTTTTTAATCTTTCGAAATCCATCTTAATAGAGTTCCTAGATGGAATATTTAGTTCCATTTCTTGTTTAGTCTTGTTAACATCTTGAAACATTATCTTGTACTGCTGCAGGTTATGCTAAGGCTCGAATCAACGCCAGATACTGCATTTCGTACTGATTCAGTGAAATATGCATTTATTGGTTTGATGAGAGACCTTAGAGGCATTGCAATGGCCACAAATAGGTGACATTATTTTAATTTCTGTTTCTTTTAAATCATTTTGAAGGTATTTCATTTTGTCCCTTATTGTCTCATGGTAAATGGATATGGCAATTGACCCATTACTGTATTTTTAGTCGGAGGACATATGGGCTTCTGTTTGATTGGTTATATCCTGCACATATGCCGCTTCTCTTGAAGTCCATTGCTCTTTGGACTGACGCACCTGAGGTGATACTTTATACTATTCTTTTAGATACCTGAGATTATACTTGAGTAGCAGTTGTATTATGTTTTATTTTTCTATGTTCTCACACCTAATAACAACTTCTGAGCTGCAAGAGCAGCCTTACGAAGAATTTGTCTGCAATTGGTGCAAGTCATTAGGGAGGGCATTGATGTGCGAAGTATGCAAGGTTTGGTCAAGGCTTCCCTCATATGACACATGCCAATTTCAATGCTTACAAAAATGAACAATTTCAATTGTTATAAAAAAGGGAAACGACATCCTGTATATTGAATGGCACTGTGAAATAAATAGAGTATCAAAAGAATTTTGAAAAGATCTAGAAATTGCATTGAAAATATTTTTATTGCATAGATTCAAGTGCTCAACCCGTCAATCGTCAACCGAGATAAGTTGATGTCAATCTGCAGAAATCTAACCATTAAGATGGATTTCTCTGACCTCAAAGAGAGTACATGACTCATTAAAATGGTTTGAGATATATTTAATGTGAATCGAATAAGAGTAAAATTTTGTTTTTAAAGGTATTGTGGCTAGAAATTGTGTAGAGGACAGGTAGAAACTGAATTCAAGTCCGTTAAGGACATTTTCTATACTCGGAGAAAATAAATTATTAAGAAGGATTTAATAATCGATTGGCTTAAGGACAATGCTGATGAAACAGAAAGTATGCTTTCACTATTTGTTGTTTTATATTATAGTTTTTTGAGGCCAAATATGCAACCAAGTTCCCCTTGATTTGGTATCTGTTCTTGACTCAACACTGGATTCTCATTTTTTCTACACTTGAGGCAATATGAATAGTGTTAGGTGTAATTTGCATCCTCCGTTCATGATTCAACTCTTGATTCACATTTTTCTTCACATATGAGGCAGTATGAATAGTGTTAGGTTTGATTTGCATGCTTTATCTGCTGTTCAACTTTATGCTTTAGTGCCGTGATCAACACTTGATTCACATTTCTCTTTCCATGTGGAGCAAGATGAATTATGTTGGTTTTGATTTTGATCATGCCTTTTTGACCTGTGTCCAGAGTTACGTGACTGACCAAGTTTTATGTTTTTGTTCAATGATTTGGTAAAACTGTTTGCAGTCCCCATAATCTACATGGTTTTTATGCTGTTTTGAGGGGAAAAACAAAAGGACTATAAGCAAACATGGTTGGAATTCATTATGTTTGGTAGTTTTGGGATAGCAAGTGATGCATGTGATATCATTCAGTGTAAAAATGTTCCTTTGGACTATTATCGAAAAGAAGAATTTAATCATGTGTTCATATGCAACTTTCAATATGGGATGCATACGTTTGCTGAACCAGTTCTTGGAAATCTGCAGTAATTTTTAATAAATTGCTGATGGTGACAATTGTTGGTATTTTATTCACACGAGAACAGTAGAATAGGAGCCCCTTTTAGATCTTGGCTTCAAACCAAAGAATCCTTGCAATGAGTTGCTCTTCTGATGCTTCTATTTTATCTGCTTACTTTTTCTTTACTGACTTGTGTTTGTGCTACTTTAGCTGATAGTTTTGCATTGTGTATTCTTTGACTCTGAAAATGTATTCCCGTCAGAAAAGCAAACTTTCGCATTAAGACAGTCATCTGAGAGCCTTTTACTCGTTTATCTTTTTAGTTTTACTTTATATTTATTTTTTCTATGAGGATAGCAAAATCATTTTTTGTGAGTCTAAGTAAGTTTTAAGGATAGCCCTAATGCAATGAAAGGTTAATTTTGAATCATTTTGGGTTAAGGCCATTACAAAAACACTCAAGCCTTTATCCCACTATAGTGGGGTCGGCTATATGAATCCTTTGTCGCCATTGTGCCCTATCTTTTGTCATAATCTCACTAATGCCTAATGTACTAATGCCCAAGTACATTATTAGAAAAATTACCTCAGTTTATGGTTTTAGGCGATGCTCCTCTACTTCAGTTCGGTAAAACCTGATTCCCTATTGAGTACCTCAGACCACATTTATCTTAATCCTTGTATCAGGTTAAACCACATGACTCCTTCCGATGCATATTCATTGCTCCTTGCTGTGCCCATGATTCCTTCTTTGTTCTTTGTCTTTTCCTCCAAATAATCATTGATTGCCCGTTAAGATCACACTATTTTATTTTTCAACTCCATTGCCACCCAATCCCTGCATCTCACATGATAAATCCTCCCATGACTAACTGCATAAAGGAAGAGCTGAAGAGGAAGTGTACTACCAGAATGGTTTCTAACATGTATACTTGCAATCACTGTCTAGGAAGAGCCAAAGAGGGAGAAACTTCTAACCGAAGACGAGACGACAAAGATGCAAAAGAATGAAGGTAACATGTACGCGTTGACGATGATTGGAATGTCAAGTCCTCTCGAAGAAAATGGCAGGGATGATGAATAAAATGCGTGTTTCTCTCGATGAAGACGATAAAGACTAATTGGAGCGCGAGTCCTCCTTGACAAAGAAGATACGGGTTTTGTAGCTTCTCGCCTTCTCTGTTATGAGTTCTCTTGGGGAGACGTGAAGTCGGGGAGAGTAGCAGACAAATAGGTCAAATAAAATAAGTGAACCGAACAATAAAATAATCTAGTTAGAAGAATAAAATAAGTCAGACTCAAATAAAATAAAACAACGTAGCCTGATAAACTGTTGAAGCATGAAGTATTGAATTTGGAGCATGTTTAATTGATATTGATAAAAGATGTGATGTTTTTCGACTCAAATAAAATATATGAAAAATACAATATCCTAAAAAAATATATTTGTAATAATAGCGGTGCGGCGCGGTTTTGCACCGCCAAAAACCGCATCGCAAATTTTTGCGGTTTTGCAACCAACAAAACCGTTTCACAATCAAACTGTTCGGTGTGGTTTAAAATCGGCGCGGTCTACTGTGATTTTATGGTTTTGCAGTTTCAGTTTTTAACTTTCAACCGTACTTACTTTTTTAGATGTAATCCCCCTTTGTGTAACGTGAATTTCCCGCGTCTGGGTCCCAGACTTCGAAGTCCCTCTTGCAAAAAAATCGAAAGGGTTTACTTTTCCCCTCTGATTTTTTATTTTTGACCTCCACCATTTATTCTGTCAAGTTTGGTTTTGGTTCTCGTTGGAACCGAACCGGACTCCATAGAACCAGATCGAACCGTCAGTGGTTGGTTTGGTTTTGGTTCTTGTTGAACCGTAACCGGAATCGTTGACACAACGGTTCCAAAAATTATGCTGGAACCGGAACTAGAATCATAATCAGTCAAACCAAATATGGTTTTGGATCTAATTTGAAGAACCGTTATCTTAGCGGTCCGGTTCATGATTTTAGTAGAACCAGAACAGAACCGAACCGAACCGAAACCGTCACAACTCTAAGTATGGGTATCCACCTTGTATTCAATATTGAAGAGTTGACTTCTAACTACAATCCTCGCGAGTATGCTGACATGTACCATGGCACACCCTCCGAGCCTTATGCATCACAACCATAGTTCCTCACCCACCTTACTCCTAAGCCTTACACACATCCGCGTTAGGGACCTATATGGTTTCTGTTAGGAAGTAAGAAGTGGGAAGGGAGAACTAGAGAAGAAGAAGAGGAAAGAACTAAGGTTAGGAGAGGGAGGGGAGAATACCTGAGAGAATATTTGCATGCCTCCATCTAAAGAGCACCGGGTATAAATACTCCCGGGGCCAAGAGGGGCCAGTCAGCCCCTTCCAAACAAGGCTGAACCGACGGTTCAACCCCAAAACCTCCGGTCTAGAGAGTGGGGGCTGAACCGGTTTGTTCAGCCCCGTTGCCGCTCGTGTCTTCCCTCCGCCTACGGGCATAATGACGCCCCGAGAACCGTGCCACGTTCAGGGGCGTAACATTTCCCTCCCCATCAAGAACCAGCTTGTCTCCAAGGTGGTAGTCTGGGTAGAGCTCCTTGAACTCCAGTAGATCAACCCAAGTATTGTGTGCTTACGACAAGTTTTTCCATTTGACGAGAACCTCGGGCCGGTACTCGGTGCCCCTCTCTTTCCACTTGACCGTCAAGATCTCTTCTGGCATCTGTCGCAGTTCGCCCGCTGTAGTCGCCTCGGGCAGGAATGGACTAGCCGGAATTATGTTGTCGATCTTCTTCTTAAGTAAGGATACATGGAAGGTAGGGTCAATGCGCGACCCTTTAGGTTGCGCCAAAGTATAAGCCACTTAGCCCACGCGATGGATAATACGAAAGGGTCCATATTAACGTGGAACCAATTTCTGATTTGTCCTGCGAGCAATTGACGATTGACGGTACGGTTGGAGCTTGACGAAGACGTCATCACCGACCGCGAGCTCCCTTTCCTTGCGATATTTGTTCGCTTGGGCCTTCATGCGATCTTGCACGGTGCGGAGGTTCTCGCGCAGAATTGCTAAGGTGCGGTCCCGGTCACGAAGTGCCCGATCTATGGCCGGAAGTGTTGTACCGCCCGGTTCATAGCTGCTCAAGGATGGCGGGAGGCAGCCCTAAACAACGTCGAACGTGGTCAACTTGCTGGCCGAGTGGTAGGAGGTGTTATAGCAATATTCGGCCCAGTGCAACCAGCGGGTCCATGTCCTCGGCTCGTCCATCACAAAGCAACGAAGGTATGTCTCCACACCACGATTGAGAACCTCCGTCTGACCATCGGTTTGGGGGTGGTGAGCCATGATGAGGCGTAAGAACGTCGCTTGCAGTCGATAGAGCTCCCGCCAGAAAGTACTCACGAACGTCGGATCCCGATCAGAGATGATGGCACACGGAATGCCGTACAGACGTACAATTTCCCGAGCGAAGAGATCGACGACTGACTCGCCCGTGTAAAGATGGCTCAATGCCAGAAAGTGTCCATACTTGGAGAGCTTATCAACCACGACCAAGATAACGGACTTGCCCTGAGATTTGGGCAATCCGTCGATGAAATCCATAAACACTGTATCCCAAATGTGACAGGATCTCCAAAGGTGGAAGCAGGTCGGCCGGAGATGTCGTCTCATACTTCTGTCGCAGGCACATCTCACATTGTTGAACAAACTACTGGATATCGCGCCGTAATTCCCTCCAAAAGACATTGACCCGTGCACGCTGGAGAGTGCGGAGGATGCCCGCATGGCTTCCAGTCGGGGATGTGTGGAACTCGTGCATCATGACTGTCTTCCAATCAGAGTTGGGAGGAATGACCACTCGACCCTGATAATAAAGTCGTCCATTCTGCATGTGATAGCCCGGTGCAGTGGCGTGCCCTTGTTGGAGAGATTCCACGATGGCACGTAGTGCAGAGTCCCGCATGACCTCCTGCTGTATATCATCTAAAGAGTCGAACAGAGGATCAGATATTTGGGCGACGGTGCTCTCCGGTAAGCGGGATAGGACGTCAACGACCACGTTCTCCTTGCCCTGTCGGTACAGAATCTCATAGTCATATCCCAACAACTTTGTCACCCACTTTTGCTGGAGAGGAGAGGAGACCCGTTGGTCCAAGAAATGCTTCAGGCTCTGATGGTCCGTACGGATTTGAAGTGTCGGCCCAGCAAATAAGGCCGCCACATGGCCATCGCGTGGATGATCGCCAAAATCTCCTTCTCATAAGTGGAGAGCCCCAAGGTGCGGGGGGCCAAAGCCTTGTTGTAGAAGGCTAGGGGTCTGCCCTCCTGTATCAAGGCTGTGCCAAGTACCACACCCGATGCATCGTTTTCAAGCACAAACTCCTTGTTGAAATTAGGAAGAGCTAGAACCGGTGTGGTCGTCATGGCCCCTTTAAGGGTCTGGAATGCCGCCTCTGCTTCCTCCTGCGACAGGAAGGCATCCTTCTGCAATAACCGAGTAAACGGCCGCACAATCTTGCCATAATCCTTCACAAATTGCCTGTAATACCCCGTGAGTCCCATGAAGCCCCGTAAGGCTCAGATCGTGTGAGGTCGTGGCCACGACATCATGCTCTCGATCTTCTTGGGGTCGGCCTTGACGCCATGAGCGGAGACCAAATGCCCCAAGTACTCAACCTCCTCCTGACCAAAGGAACACTTGGACTGCTTGGCATAGAGTTGGTGCTGGCGGATAATGGTGAAAACGTGCTCCACGTGGGACAGGTGCTCCTCCCAACTGGTGTTGTATATCAGGATGTCATCAAAAAATATCAATACGAAATGGCAAAGGAGGCGACGAAAGATCTCATTCATAACTGCTTGGAATGTGGACGGGGCATTGGTGAGCCCAGAAGGCCTCATCAGGAACTCATAGTGCCCATCATGCGTCCGGAAAGCTGTTTTGTGACTGTCCTCCCGCATCCGAATCTGGTGGTAACCCGACCGGAGGTCAAGCTTGGTGAACAAACGAGCGTCGTGCAGTTCCTCCAATAGCTCTTCGATCAAGGGAATGAGAAATTTATCCTTGATGGTCGAACTGTTCAAGCCGCGGTAATCCACACAAAACCGCCATGACCCATCCTTACTCTTCACTAAGATGATGGGCGAAGAAAAGGAACTCGTACTTGGACGGATAATCCCAGCGGCAAGCATTTCTCTGACGATGCGCTCAATATCGGCCTTCTGTGTGTGCGGGTATCGATACAGTTAGATGTTGGTGGGCTCGACCCCCGTCTTGAGTTGGATTTGGTGGTCTCGGAACCTCTATGGTGGAAGTGTGCGGGGCTCCTGAAATATGTCGACATACTACACTAGAATCTTCTGCATCTGTATAGGTACCTCTGAAGGAACAGTAACGACCGATGTAATTTCCATGATCACTGTCATCTTGCTTCCTTCCCTCCCAAGTCGCTCCAGGCTCCGGAGTGAGATCTCCTTCACCGGAGATCATTTGAGGCCTCCCAGACAGTACTGCTTCCCCTGCTGAAGAAACTCTATTGTCATTTGATCCCAATCAAAGGTCACCCCCCGTAACTGCCGCAGCCAGTGTACCCTAAGTGCCATATCTAAGCCTCTGATCGGTAGGAGGTAGACATCAGTCTGTCCTGTGTACCACTGTATGCTAAGCTTCACCTCCTTCATAACTCCATCACATTGAAGTTTACTTCCATGTGCCATCATAACCTGAAAGGCGATACCACGTTCGATCACGTGCCCCACCCGGCGAGCCACCTCGGGGTGGATGAAGTTGTGGGTGCTCCCATTATCAACTAAGATCGTCACCTGCTCTTGGCAAACCCTTCCTGCCATTCTCATAGTGAGGGGGGCGTTGCATCCCTCCATAGCCTATATGGACACGCCGAACTCAGTCAATTCCAAGTCCTCCAGTCCTGATTCCGTAACGACCTCATCCTCCGCATCCTCATGTAATATGAAAACCTGTATCTTCTGACATTTGTGTCCCATTGTGCACTTGTCATCACAGTTGAAGCATAGACCCTTCTCTTTCCTTGTCTCGAGCTCGGCCCATGATAGTCGTGTGTTAGTCGATTTGCCAGCCACATGCGGTTCTCTCCTTGCCACCCCTGGGGTGGTCGTGGTTTTTCCTGTGATGCGGGTTCGTTGCCTGTTAAAGCGTTACTCCTGAATGTCGGCCAGGCTGATGGCATGGTTGAGACTGCGAGGCATGTATGCCTTAATCTCGTCCCGTAAGTGGTCCTTGAGAACTGATGCAAAACAACTGAGTAATGTTTTCTCTTCCCAGTGTACCCGATTCGCCAACTTCTCGAACTCTGTGCGGTACTCCATCACTGTCCCCTTCTGACGTAACTTCTGAAGGAGGGCCTCAAAATACTCGTACTACAATGACCCAAATCGGGCGGTAAAGCCCTCCACAAAGTCAGTACAGGGAACATAGTCCTTGCCCCTCAGAAACCACTGTGTCCACTGAAAGGCATCCCCCTCCAAGTGGAAGGATGCTAGTTGCACCCGTTGAACCTCCGGAACCCGCTGAAAAAAAGTTAAGCATTCTATACCCATTCCAACGCATCCCCTTCGTTGAACTTGGGAAAATTCATGCGCGTCAATTTTGGGGGAAAGTGGGCTCGCGGGATGGCGTGCCCGTGCCATCCTGGTTCTTGCCCATACCAAGCCGGTCTCCTTTACTCTATATGGTCGAATTGTGCGCCCGGGTATCCGGGGTGATGCGCTGTGCCCATCGGTTGTTGCTGGCCGCCCCAATGAGCGCCGACTCTGTAGCACCCTGGAAGCCCGCCGCCATGTGGGTGAGATAGAAGACCTCCCATACCCCCCACTGGAGGAATTGGGATGCCTGGAACCCGCCCGGCCCCTCCCAGGTCACCGTCGAACCGCCTCCCTGAAGTGCGCCCAAGCCCTGCGTCACCAGCCCCGTTCTGGGCCGATCCCGCTCCCAGCGAAATTCCGTCGACCCGTCTCCACGGTGCTGATGCACCCATTGCTCTGGTGAGTCCCGCCCCGGTGCGCCCAGGCTCCGCCGATCCGGAGGCCTCGCTCCCGTGCGCGCCCGGGTTCAGCGACCCCGTGAGTTCAACGCCGGGATTTTGTGACCCGCCGGTCTCCTCCCTAGCCGTGCCCTTCCCTTTCAGATTTAGGGTTAATAGGGCCTTGATTTCCTCCATGCGCGCATCGATCCGTTCCTCTAGCCGCTGCGTGGAAGCCCTCATATTTTCCTCGATGGAGGCTACCGAATCCATCAAGCCGACGTAGTTCTCCTCTAGGGTTTTCAATCGAGTGATTTCCTCCTGCGAGTGTGGGTAACCATGGCCATAGGAGCGATGCTCTGATATCAAGTGTTAGGAACTAAAAAGGGGGAAGGGAGAACTAGAGAAGAAGAAGAGGGAAGAACTAGGGTTAGGAGAGGGAGAGAGGAGAATACCTGAGAGAATATTTGCATGCCTCCATCCAAAGAGCACCGTGAATAAATACTCTCGGGGCCTGTCTGTCCCTCCCAAACGGGGCTGAACCGACGGTTCAGCCCCCAAACCGCCGTTCTAGAGGGTGGGGGCTGTACCGGTTGGTTCAGCCCCGTTGCCGCCTGTGTCTTCCCTCCGCCCGCGGGCATAATGACGCCCCGAGAACCGTGCCACGTTCGGAGGCGTAATAGTTCCACCCACCCCACCTACATTCGCCGCAGGACCCCCATCATAGGAGTTGATTTTTGAGAGCGTTACTAACATTGTGGCTCACGTGTATATAGCCACACCAACAAGCTGACATAGAGGTAACTGTTTCACTGGACAGAACCCTCATTTATTGACGACGCCTGGATGGCATCCCCAGAGCTTGATTGACTCATCCCGGAGCTATGAAGGCATTATGATCATCTTCATTCATCAGAGATGAATGCTTTTGATTATGGGGAATTAATAGGGATCAAACTTCAAGCATCTCCATTTATACATTTCATACATTTTGAGCCAGGGGGAGTTGATGAGGATCTCCATACATTTTTATTTTTTGTTATATTATCATTAGTTTATTTCTATCCATCTTTATTACAACCATTTCACTCTCTATCTTTTATGAATTTTGCATGCCTCCGTTATCCTTTTTTTCTTTCACGGACAAGTTAGTTGACCTCATACTAATTGGCATCACTATCTATTAGTTGTTTATTATTTAGTTCTTCTAATTAAACTCTTAACATATATATCTTTGATATGATTGAATTAATTAAAGGATTGTTGCTTGAGCCATTGAGGCAATCGGACGTGATAAATGTTCAAATTATTTCTTTTTTCAAAATTTCATTTCACTTCATGAAATGGATTTTTGTTTTATCAGGGCCTCTTTCTTATTCTGCACATCAACATATTGTTATTCGTCACACATGCAGGTTACTACTCCTCTTCTAAAGTTCATGGCAGAATTTGTATTGAACAAGGCCCAGCGTTTGACTTTTGACTCATCGTCTCCTAATGGCATACTTCTATTCAGAGAAGTCAGCAAGTTAATTGTGGCTTATGGTTCTAGGATTTTGTCCCTTCCAAATAGCTCTGATATATATGCCAGCAAATACAAGGGTATATGGATATCCTTGACTATCCTTTCGAGAGGTTTGTTTATATTGTTATTCCCTCGTTGTTCAGACTCAGAATTTATTTTGTGCCACCAGTTATTTTTCTTTATCTTTCTATTTATTTTAAATAATTGATATTGCAGGTACAATTTTTTTGATAGATTATTTAATCTTTCTGAGCTGTTTTGAAGTGAAAAAAATAGATGGAGATTCTTTTAATATGTTTAGGTAACTGTCAATGAAAAAGAAAAGGGAGTGCAAAAGCTAATTGTGTGATATTCTACTAATCACATTCCTTCTATTTTTCCATTCCACATGAACAAATGTGTTGATTTCTTGGGTGTGTGAACTATGTTGTTAAAGGTGCGTCTAAAGCTCAAGTCTCATCAAGCTCAAAGATCCGTGTCTTAACATAGCAAAGATAGACGACCTCGTCTAGACGAGAGCCTTATAGGTTTGTTGTGGGCTTTTGAAGCATAAAAGACACGTTTCGATGACAACTCCATCGTAAAGCTTTTTCTTTCAAATGAAAGAAAGAAAAAGGAATAGTGCACTATCGTTTGAATGCTTAATGTTGTTAGTGTTGTAATTTTATCCTGTAGGTTGTATTTTACTTTCATTATAAAGGGCCTTTCTGGTCTTTATGCCCTCCGATGTAAGTGTATATATACTCTTTACTTGTTTAACGAGAGATTAGTATTTCATATTTCCTATATGGTATCAGAGTTTTCTCGTAAGAATTGAGTACCCGAGTTGCTGCCTTCATTGCAATGATCGAGGACTGCCTTAATTGCAGTGCTTGACGAATGACAACCTCTACAACAATGGGGAATCCCGTGCTCGACATTGAGTATGACGTAGATCTCATCTTCCTCTTCCACTGTCGATCCCGTCTACAATTTATGATCTGGTCTGGCGATCCAGTCTGGCAATTCAGTCGACGATCCCGTTTGCAGTTGACGATTCTCTTCCAGTTGACGACCTCGTCTGCAGATGCAGATCCCGTACACGGTTGATGATCCTCTTTGATTCTACAATCCCCTTGCATTCGACGATCCTGTCTGCCGATCCATTTGCGGTTGCTCTTGTTTCTTGATGCACCAATCCCATCGATTCTCTCTTTCGTCTGAACAACTTTAATTCTTCTTCTCGCAACTTCTTTAGGGTGATGTTGTTGTTTCAGCGTATTATAATTTCTGACCACTCTAAATCTATTGTCGTCTCGACGGCTCCTCAACTAGAATATTATTTCACCTTAGCCCCAGTGATCTTCTCGTTCTCCATTGCATCTATTGCCTCAATGGAAAATATTACCTTCAATAGGCCCAAGTTGTCCGCACTACTCTAAGGATTGGTAAAATTGAATCACATTGAATGAACTACCCTTGCAAGGCCGGTGGCATGTTTCCAGATTGGGATGATGGAGACTCTCTTCTCATGACCTAGTTGTGGAATTCCTTGACACCCGAGGGGAGCCGAATTTACATGTTCTTACAACATGAGCCATCTTAGAAAATCTACGTCAAAATACTTCATGAAATTTGTTGCCATCAACTACGATATGAAGTCAAAGATTTTCTCTACAAAGCAATCAAACCTCTCTGTTATTGACTACTATAGGATATTGAATGGACTGTGGATTGAACTGGATCAGAATTTGAAGATTGAATGGCATTAGGATGCGGACACCTTGGCTACCTTTGTTGAAAGATATAGGATATTTGAGTTCTTTTCTGGGAGCATGATCACATACACATGCATATTCTAGGAAAGGAATTACGTTCAACCCTATCCGAAGTATTTCATGCTGTTTGAGGTGAAGAGACTCATAGGAGTGTTATGATGGATGACATTCCTAATGACATGTGTACTCTGCCTGCAAGTAAGAATGCCAAATCCAGCAACATCGTTTCATTACAAGCTTCCCAAACCAATATGGACAACCAGTGGGGCATCTACTGCACAAAATTTGTACGCAGTAAGGAGAAATTCATAAACTAAATTGGAAGGAGCAAGTTCTTGGTAGTGCAGGAGGCTTTAAGGAATCCAACGCAATCAGGACAACTAATCTACATCTGAGACCACAAAGGAACTGCATCATGAAGTCAAAAGTAGAGTTGTGATGATATCCCAGCTCTCAATAGGATAAGTTAGAAAGTATGCGATCCCTTATTGGTTCCCTCAGTAATGCATCTAGCACTTGGACTCTTGTTATGTCTGCAAGAACTTAAAATTCAAAATCATTTAGCACTTCAAGTACTAATGTTGGCCCTTCATGATCCATTGATTATCCACCAGCTCATCTTTTTACCTTTTTCTCATGGCAATTCTCTCTCACTGTTACTAATGGATCCAAAACATTGGCTACTGGTAAGGGAACCATTGTGCTATCAGCATCCCTTCTCATATGCAATAGCCATCATGTTCCTAAATTATCCACCAATCGTATTTCTATTCACAAATTAATTATCGGGCTAAATTACATTGTAACCTTCTTTCCTTCTCATTGTGTGTTTCAGGATCTAGCCACAGTGAGGACGATTGAAACTGCTGAGGAGATGGGCGAGTTGTATCACTTCGTTCAGAAGTTTGGTGGGACTGCTTATCAATCCTTTTGTTCGTGTCATCAGTTTGAGGACACTTTGATCATGCTCAACCACAGACAACCGGGATATCCTCTATTCTCTCTTCTTAAAATTACATTTCTTGCTTTCATTCTTAAAAAGTCTGTTGAGTTGTTTCATTGCGAAACTTGTGAATTGGCTAAACATTGTCATGCTTTTTTTCATCCTAGTCCTTTTGTAAGCAGTGGCCCATTTGATCTCATTCATTTTGATGTTTAGAGTCCTGTTTTCTACTACTACTATTTCTTGTGCTAAGATGTTTGTGTACAACCCCATATCCGGCCGAGTTGGATCCTCCCCAGGTAGCGGGCTCGGGATATGCTATGGACGATGATTTGGTACAGCCCCGTTCGAGAACGTGCGAGCACTCGTGCATGCGCGTGGAGGTTTTATTTGTAAAGGCTTTTTATAAATATTTGATTAATATTATAATATATTAATAATATATATATTAATATCATAATATATATATATTATATATATATACATACAAAGGGGAGGAGGGGCTCTCAGGTACAAGACAGCAAAAGCAAAAAACAAAAAAAAGAAATGAAAGGGGAGGAGGCGCTCTCGGGTACAGGACAACACAACAAGTTTTATTTGAGAAAAAGGAAAAAGAGAAAGGGAAGTGGGAGGGGGCTCGGGTAGAGGATAGCAGCAGAAGAAAAAAGAAATGAAGAAAGGAGAAGGGGGCTCGGGCAGAGGAAGAAAAAAGGAGGAAAAGAGAAATAGAGAGGAGAGGGAATCAGTTCTAGTGAGGTCGGCCGGGAGCTCCTCTCCCGGCACCGGTTAGATCAGGATGTCTTCCCGCCGGCTGGAGGAGATCGGCCGGGAGCTTCTCTCCCGGCGCCGCCTAGAGCAAGATCCGCGGGGGTGGCTGAGCCCTAGCCTTCCTCCACCGCCGCAGCCGCCTCGAGCAAGGATGGTCGAGCCCGAGCCTTCCTCCACCGCCGCAGCCGCCTCGAGCAAGGATGGCCGAGCCCTAGCCTTCCTCCACCGCCACAGCCTCCTCGAGCAAGGCAGGCATAGCCCTAGCTCTCCTTCACCAGCGCAGCCGCCTGGGGCAAGGCCGGCCAAGATTTATTCTCTCGTCACCGCCCAGAGGTAGATCGGCAAGGAGTTCCTCTCCCGACACCGCCGTCAAAACACGCGTCAAGGGTAACGAAGTTTCTTCTTGGGCGGGTGAAGCCCTCAATTAACATATTTGCATGGAAGCCCCTCCTCATTAATGGGTGAGGGAAGGGAGCTCTCCGACGGGTCGATGTGTGCATCCCCGCAATTAATTGCATTTAGTATCCGGAAGCGTGAATACGGATTTAGGCATGCTGTGTGAAGCCCATCCGGACGTGTGAGCCGGATTGGTGATGTTCTGGGGTTCCCGGAGAAGACTCTGAGGAAGTTGTGTATTATCTGTTTGCAGGGAATAAATGTCATAGCCCCAAAAAAGGGTTGAGTGCAATATAATTGGTTTGCTTTTAGTCGACTGATGCTTAGTTTGCCGCCACTTGTCGAGACGTTGGCGTACAGGTGCTGCAGTATCCAAGCGGGGAATAACGGGCTTATGCCCAAGTTTGTGCTGGCCCTTGAAGGCCTATTTTGCTTATGTTGGCGGCCTGCGTGCCGAAGTATGAAATTTATATTCCTGTAAATTAAAATGTTCGCGATGTCTTGTGCAGGCCCTAGAAGGCCTATATTACGTTGTTGCAGGCCTAATTGAGGTTACGTACAGAAGAATTGCTCGGCGAGATCGCACCATTGGTAGGGCGGGTGAGGAGCATTTTGCATAGACCCAAGGTGACACATCTGGATATGAGAGAGTTGATCTTGAAATCCTCCTTAGATGTTCCGGTCGGCCAAGAGTGCCCTCCGAAAGTGTCTTAGCTCAGTATTTGGCTTGGGAGGGGAAGAGTTTGTTAGTCTTCCGGGTATGCGGTGAGACCTCCACGCTGAGACCTTGAGTCTGTCCCTTATGTTCCTAGTCTTTTGCCTAGATCGTTCGCCTGAGGGTAGTAGGTCCGCGGTCACCCCTCTTTTGGGACCCGAACTCCACAGAGGTCAAATTTTGGCCTCAATACTTTTGGTGCGGTGAGCAGGGAGAGTGACCAACACGGAAGAACTCAGGTGAACGTCGTGGCTTTAAAAGAGGAACCAAGTGACGGCCAGGGTCATGCGCGGACGCTTTGTAGGTAATGTCATCATACTTGAAGTCGTCTCATCATATAGTTGTTGTTGGGATCTCATAGCCTTTGGAGTAGGATTTGCACCTGTTCGAAGAAACGAACTATTCATCTAATTATGTCGCGCCTTAACTCGGGATCCTTGCTTAAGAAAATGTTCATACTTATTTTGTTCGCTCGGGTTTTGTTACTTTTCGATACGTCGTTGAGCCAATAGGAGTATGGCCTTTGGCATGATGTTAGCCTTTCAAGATGAGTAGATTGAGCTGAGCTTGTGGAAAATCCTTGTTAGCGGGCCATTGTTAGTTAAGGCAGATATATGAGTATGTTAGAATCAAATAAAATTATAATAATTTCTAACGATGTATCTATAGAAATATGATATTTTCAAGAAAACGTGTTCAAGCTGAAGGTAGTTGATTATAAAATTAAACAAACTGTTTTTTCAACTTCATCATTTTCTTCTACTAATCTGTATGCCATATTGTACTATATTAATTTTAATTGTATGAAAAAACTGATGAGTTTGAACCTCATTAGAAGAATTGGTGCATTCTCTAGCTTTAGATGTGAAGTATATGTATGATCAAATTTTTCTAGAGAACTTTTCAGTTCGTAGATATAACTACAGTATCCTTGCGGTTGATGTACTCAGATTTATGCCCTTCAAATCTCCATCCTACTAGAGGGGGAAATAAACACTTTATGACACATCAACTAGATTCAATAGGTAAAGTTGTTGAAGTTGATAGTATAATTAGGAACCACTATCAAGACCCTCAGGATGTTCAATGTGGAGCCAATGCTTCAAAGAAGCTCACCCATTTCTGTCAGAACATAACACTATACACCAATTTACTGCTTCATGCTCACCCAAATTTAATAGAGTGGCAGAATGCAAAAATCATTCTTTTACTGATGGTTGGTTGATTATGTTGTAAACAAATTTAGTAGATACACTAATGATCCTAGTGAACATTTGACAACATTACATATACTGAAGTTGAATGACTTAAATTTTAAACTATTAATAATCGTATTGTTGCGCACTATATGTGATTGAAGATCTCATTGATCAGGTTCAATGTGTATAGATAGAAGTTGATGTCGCATAGTGATGAGCACAATAGGGAGAAGATAATGTAAACCTTTTTCTCCTCATTTATGGGTTGAAGTGCTCCACATTAGATATAGGTTGAAACTAGAGTCTTTTACGGTTGTCAAAGACATTACTTTGAGAGATACAAGCTATGAGTTATCTCTTGAGGCAGTACCTATGTAGAGATAACAACGAATTCATTGATTAGGGATGCCGACTAACCTCTAACAACTTTCATGAAAATTAAGGTAACGCGTAAGGACATAATGTCATTCATCAATGCAATTGAAGTGAACCGTGGGTACACTTATTTGATTTATTGGCTAATATTTGATGTTATGTGTTTGGGCTCCATCTTAAGTGAAAAACGCTAAAAGCCGTTATAAGAATAAAATACTCCGTTGCATGTTGCTTGTAAAGAAGCTCTTCAGGTGTTTATATACCTCACTCTCTTCTTTAGTTTTGTTTGGAGAGGAGACGCAGAGCAGATCCGCTGATCAGACTCCCATCTAGCTGGCAGGTCTGTAGGCTCACTCGGTGGTTGGAAGTTGTTTGGAGACTTTTGCACTACCCCGAGCCTGGCTCGGCCCCAGGTAGACCCGCTGCGCAGGCTCTCATTAGCTGGCAGGTCCGAAGGCTCGCCTGTGGGGGTAAGGGACCCCGGGCGCGGCTCGGCCCCAGGTAGACCCGCTGCACATGCTCTCATTAGCTGGAATGTCCGAAGGCTCGCCTGTGGGGGAGAGGATTGGTTCTTGGTTCTCAGAGACTTTTGCACTACCCCGAGCCTGGCTTGGCCCCAGGTAGGCCCGCTGCGCAGGCTCTCATTAGCTGGCAGATCCGAAGGCTAGCCTGTGGGGGTAAGGGACCCCGAGCGCGACTCGGCCCCAGGTAGACCCGTTGCGCAGACTCTCATTAGCTGGCAGATCCGAAGGCTCGTCTGTGGGGGAGAGGATTGGTTCTTGGGTCTTGGTTCTTGGAGACTTTTGCACTACCCCGAGCTTGACTCGGCCCCAGGTAGACCCGCTGCGCAGGCTCTCATTAGCTGGCAGGTCCGAAGGCTCGCCTGTGGGAAGTATGGGCTTGACCTCCTCAAAAAACCCGAAAATGAAATGTAAGACTAGCATCGATCCAATTGAGTAGAACCACAAAATTGTGATTGATGACGACAACTTGAAGGTAGACAAAATTTAGTATTAGTGACTTGTTGGTAAACTTATATACCTAGCCCATGCAAGACCTGATTTATTATATGTTATCAACGTAGTAAGCCTATTTATGCATGATCCAAGGGCCAACCATCTGCAGGTTATTGATCGGATTATTCAATATCTCATAAATTCTTCAGGGCGAGGATTGTTGTTTAAACATGCTAAAAGACTATCTCTGAAGACATATATTGATATTGATTATGGAGCGTCTTTGGTGAACATGAGGTCTACTTCCGGCTATTGCACCTTCCTATGAGACAATCTTGTCACATGGAGTCCAGCAAAATATTATAGTCAGATCTAGTGTTGAGATTGAAGTCATGGCTATGGATCAGGACATATGTGAACTTTTATGGATGAAGATTCTATTGGATGACTTCAAAATCAAGTAGGATGTAATCCTATTCAACACGATTGGACAAAACACATCAAAATCGATCGTCATTTTATCAAAAAAAAAACTTGATAGTTGGTTGATCACTTCTCATGTTCCCTCATGTATTGACAAAGAGTCAACTGAGAGATTTCATAATCTCATTTGCAAGCTGAAAATGATGGATATTAACTCCCCAACTTAAGAACGGTGATGTAATTATGTCATGTAGGTTGTATTTTACTTTCAGTTTGATGTGAATGCATTCCTTCATGGAGGCCTTAAGGAAGAGGTCTGTATGGATACTTATCCTGGATTCAACTCTGTCAATAAGGAAAATCAAATGTGCAGGGTGAAGAAAGCTTTATTTGTGCATAAGCAGTCCCCTCAAGCCTAGTTCAGAAAAGTAATGCTGACTTTAGGGTATACACATAATCAAGCAGATCACACATTGTTTTACAAGCACTTACTGGATGATAAACTCACTGTATTACTTGTATTTGTTGATGTTATCATTATCTGTAGGAATGATGTATCTGAAAGCCAATTACTAATGGAGAGGCTAGCAACTGAATTTGAGATAAAAGACTTTGGAAGTCTGGAGTCTATGGAGCACCAATATTTCTTTGATGGCCACGTACCCGTACCGGATACGTACCCTATACATACCGAATACCCGATATGTACCTAATACTTGATGGATACACTCATTAGTCTAGTATGTGATATATTTGGACTTGGCAGATCGTTCTGCATATTGTGATATGAGTATGATTTTCTAAATTAAACAAAAGATTTGTGTTTTAAAAAAAAGAAAATTTGTAACTCAAATAAAACTGGCGGCGTTTGTTTATTATAGTAACAAAATGTGCTTCAGATTTAAGTAATTTTTTACTAAAACTATAAAGAATTTGATTTAAATTTTATTATTTTATTATTTGTAATATATTTAAGGATTAGATGTTGCAAATTGATAGTGTTTATAATTATTCAACACGAATTTTTTTGTGTTTTGTGTTCTTTGTAGGAAAAAAGTCGTGCGTGTGTAGTTGTGGTCATAAAGCCAGATAGGGCCTGCCCGGTACCGGGCCCAATGGGCCCGGGCTTTAGTAAACCGGGCCGATCCCGGACTTTCTTTTAATCGGGCTCGGGCAGCTGCCCTAGGAAGGGGCCTGATCCGGCCCCTCAGGGTCGGGCCGGGCTTCTTTTTGTTAATTATTAATTAAATATTTATAAATATTGAATTATTTTAAAAAAATAATACATTAAAAATTTATACTTATTATTTTATTATGATAATAAAAAAATCCTCTCATGGAGACATGAATAAGAAAAATGAATTTTTATTAATATTGAACAAAAATAAATAACATTGACAATTTACATTAATTGAAAAAAAATGAAATTTATTATCATTATTAATTTTTTTAAAAATAAAATTATAAAATTCATTAACTTAACACAACACATAAAATACAATTCTTTATCGGTCATGTGATGAATGTGAGACACGCTTAATCATCTCTTAAATTTATTTTCTCCATCTCGTCTTCTCTCTCTTCTGAGCTATCCTCTAATGCTGCAATGTGTTGCTTTCTCTTTATAACATCCAAGTAGTTCTTCTAGCAGATGCACATTTTCAGAAATTTTTTGTTGAGCTGGCTCCTCCGCTCGTTCAAAATTCTGTCTCTAAGAGAAAAAACGGACTCTGAAGCTACCGTAGTAGCTTGGATTATTTGTAATTCATGGGTCATATATGTCAAAATAGAATATGTATTAACTTTACTTTTTCATTATTTTAAGAGATCGAAGTTTTCAATCTCCTTCGTGCTCATAAAATCGCGGAATTGTGTTTTAGTGTACAATCCTCTAATTAATTTAAACTACTAGATGTGCGTGTTTTTTTTCCTGGAAGCTAATTCTAAAATTTTATTTTTCAAAATATCCTTTGTTTTTTCCCGAGATCGCGAACCTTATAAATATCATAATAATTATAACACTCGGTAAATAGATCAGTATATTTTGGGTACTAATGTCATTATAATTATAGAGAAATAGTTTAAACCTTTTATATCCTTCTTAATTCTTAAAATACAAGTATGAGTACAAATATATATGAGAAGGAAGAGAAAGAATCCTATACAAAGGATGTGAGGCTAAACAAGAGAGCCAAGTAGGCTTATAGATGTGTCACACTAATGAGCTTTTATACTCTGAAGCTACCGTGTATGTTTGGTGCATGTTGACCGTCTCGCGAAGGTCGTCATTTAGAAATGCATTTTTGATATCCAGCTGGTGGAGGGGCCAGTTCCGATAGACAGCTAAGGAGATCAGTACCCGAACCGAGTTTAAATTGGCGACGGGGGAGAAAGTTTCATCATAATTAAGACCTTATTGTTGAGTGAACCCCCGAGCCACAAGACGAGCTTTGAGAAGGTCAACTGTCACGCATGTTTGACTACAAAGACCCACTTACAGCTGACACAAGATTGTCCTGGCGGAAGAGGGACGAGATCTCAGGTCTGTTTAGACCAAAGGTCTGTCATTTCCTTTTCTATAGTTGCACATCACCCTGGGTGAAGAAGAGCCTCATGCACTGTGTTAGGTAGAGAGATGGAAGATAAAGAAAGTGCAAACTTGAGGACAGGTGGAAATAGGCAATGCAGAGAGACATGATTTGCCAGGGGATGAGCGGTAGATGGTGATGCTGGATCGTCAGACCACGATATAGCATTGGTAGAAGGTAGCTGCTGTAAGGCTCCAAAGGGCGGAATATGACGAGTGTATACACGAAGAGGTGGTTTAGATGGAACGGGTGCCAGGAGTGGAGTGGGATGGAGGGGCGCTAGAGAAGACGTGATAGGAACGATAGGACGAGGTATGGGAGGAGAGAGAAGAGGAGCTGAAGGTGAAGCATGCAATGGTTGGTATTTAAGAAAGGTGACATCAACGGAGACTACCCCTTTGTCAATGGTGAGAGAATAACACTTATAGCCTTTTTGAGTCCGAGAGTAGCCCACAAACATACACTTGCTGGCACGTGGGGCAAACTTATCTGTGGATGGACCCAGATTGTGGACTTAACAAGTATATTCAAACACACGAGGCGTGTGGGCAAACAGAGATTTGGAAGGAAACAGAAGACTGAATGGAGAGACAAAATCGAGCATGGAGGAAGACATGTGATTGATGAGGTGACATGCTACGGACACAACGAAGTTCCAGTATAGGGTGGGTACCTGCATTTGAATCATGAGTGACCGAGCAATATCAAGAAGATGCCAATTCTTTCACTCCGCCACCCCATTCTGTTGAGACGTATACGCACATGATGTTTGATGTATAATGCCAAACTCAGTGCATAGATTAGAGAATGTCCGGCTAGTGTATTCGCGAGCATTATCAGTACGAATTATTTTTAAGGGTGAGGAGAACTGAGTACGAGTTTCCGTAATAAATGCTTGAAATGTAGAGGTCAGTTTAGCACGATCGCGAAGTAAATATAACCAGGTCAACTGAGAGTAATCATCAATAAAAATGACAAAGTAACGATAACCAAACATACTAGAGGTTTTATATGATCCCCAAATATCAGAATGAACTAAAGATAGGGGAGTATCACTCCGAGTACAAGTAGGATGAAAAGAAGTACGATGTTGTTTGCCAAAGATACAAGATTCACAAGTAAACTCATGCAGTGAGACATCCAAAAGAGTTTTCTTGGGAATCTTGAGGGAGGCATGCCCAAGACGACGATGTCGATCGGCAGAGAAGACGACAAAAAGAACAGAAGGTGGAATATCTAGGAGGTAGAGTCTGTTAGATAGCCGACCCTTACCAATGATATTCTGCGTTTTCCGATCCTGCACAACAAAGGTAGAGGGTTAGAATGTAACACATCAATTAAGATCCTGAGTAAGGCGGCTGACAGAGAACAAATTAAACGATGATCCCGGAACATGAAGGGCCAAAGATAGAGAGAGTGAGAGTGAGAGAGATATCAACAGCGCCGGACACCGGGGTGGTATCACCATTGGCCACGGTGATGAATTTGGGATGGACAGTTAGCAAGTATTGAGAAGGTCGTTGCGAAGTAATATAGTGTGTGGTTCCTGAATTCACAATCCAGTGAGAGCCCTGTGAGAGACATGATATATTTTCATTGGAAATTGACACAACTGATCTAGATGAGCGAGTAATCACTCCTTGGAGATGTTGGAGCTGGATGCCTAGAGCATTGATGTCTCCACGAGTGAAAGAGGCAGAGTCCGCTGCGGTAGAAGTAGGAGGCTCAACTTTAGTAGAGGTAGCAAGATGTGGAGGCAAACTATGTTTGCGATAGCAAGTAACCTCAAGGTGACCATGCCGTCCACAATACATGCATTTAAAGGAAGACCGTCCAGTACGTCCACGTCCCCGAGACGTGTTGCGACCCCCACGGGCCGAACCTCGTGCGTTGGAATAGGTGTAGGTTGCTGTAGAAGAGCTGGAGAGAGAGAGAGGCACCAGAGCATTCGGGGGTGGGGTAACCTTCAGAAGCATAAGCAAACATCCGACATAGAGGGAGTTATAGAGGAAGAGAGAATTTGAGCCCGAACGATGTTCAAATGAGAAGGAACACAGACCATCATCATAGCAATCCCAATTGCTTCCTTCTGGGCCCGCTGGGTAGCCAAATCTGTGGTAGGAGGCTGATGTTGTATCCAAGGCTCAACAAGAGTTTTGGCCTTGACAATAAAGGAGATCATATTGCATGGTGCCCCGTGATCAAGAGTTTGAAGGTCCGAGACGATGTTGAATAAGTGCTGAAGACTATTCTGCCCAAAATAAAGGGAGTGGAGCTCCTCCCACATTGCCTTTACTGTTTCATGATACATAGTTATCCTGTATGGTTCGGTGTCCATTGAGTTTAGAAGCCATGACTGGACCCGACCATCATCACGAATCCACTCATCGGTGAGAGCGGCAGGAGTAGCACCTGTCAAATGATGAAGAAGGCCTTTCGTCTACAACACCCTGCGAACAGAGGGCACCCATTCCACAAAGTTCTGCTTCCCGCTAAGGGAGATGGTGGTAATCCGAAGTTCATCACGGAATTCAAGCATGGGAGTAGTACGAGCTGGTAGGGTGGAAGCATCAGCAGGAGCCATGGGAAGCAGACTGGGCGGATATAACAGGCGGTTAAAAGTTTGCATACTGAAGAGAGGAGCTGCGTCTAGGAGAGCACGCGGCTAGACAAGGACTCAGCGGTTAGAAGCTACCGCAGAGAAATAAGAGACCGCACCGACAAGAGAAGATTGTAGCGGTTAAGGCGAGACCGCCGCGACTAGATTAGATCGCAGCGCCAAGAGGCGCAGCGGACAAGAGAAGACCGCATCGACTAGATGAGTGTGCAGCGGTTAAGGTGAGACCGTCATGACTAGAATAGATCGCAGCGACAGTCAAGCAGATCGTAGCGGATAAGAGAGTCAACCCGGCAAGCCCGCAAGCAGATAGTAGTGCCGACAACGACCAGACCGCGAGCAGAGGGCGGTTAGAAGAATACTAACTACAAGCCCGACAGGAGAACAAGGAGTGTAGGAGGCGGGGGGGGGGGAGCGGGGGGGGGGGGGGAAGAAACTGGAAGCTACGTGATTTTTAGGAGGAGGTGGTTAGAAGACGCCTAACCACGGCCGGTACAAGAAGGGAAGTCAAATCCTAGACGGCGGTTAAAAAACTTTTAACCGCAAGGAGAGACCGTTGAGCTCTGATACCATGTAGAGAAATGATGTAAATCTTGTATATCCTTCTTAATTCTTAAAATGCAAGTATGAGTACAAATATATATGAGAGAAGAGAAAGAATCCTATACAAAGGATGTGAGACTAAACAAGAGAGCCAAATGGGCTTATAGATGAGCTACACAATGGACTTTTACATCATTTTCCCTAATATTATCTAACAATAATCATCAAAATTTAAATTTAAGTTAAAATTAGTATTGATTTCATCTATCAAATTTTCTACGTTATTTACGCCAAATAACGAATTTAAAGCGACGACGCATGAAAACATAACAGACATTTCTCTATAATATTAAAAAAAAACTTCCATTATTTCAATTAATGGAAGTCATCCATCATGTTGCTTATAATAATTAAATTTTTATACGATATTTATAAAATTTTCAATTACTAGTGAGCTAGTCTGATAGTACACGCAAGATAAAAAAACAGTCGCCCTATAAAAATATTTTAATAAATCCATATACTTTGCTAATACGTCTCAATCGTCATCGGTCAAATCATGAGTATTTACCATATTATAATATTCTATAATAAGTGATTTTTGTTGAAACACTATTTTTAACATTTTATATGTTGAGTTTCATCTAATAGGCATTATCAAATTGAGGTTTTAAATATTTTTTACCTTGTGCGTTTACAAAAATTTTAAAATCTTGAGAACTGTTGGAAAAGCGCATATAACAAAGGCTCAATGACCCACTCCTTTGTATTTTATTATTATTTTCTCTCCTCTCTTTAGTCCCACATCATGTATAGGACTTTCCTCTCTCTCTTTATCTCTCCTATAAATATGTACTCATACTTTGTATTTGATACTAGAGAAGTTATATACAAGGTTCACGTTTTCCTACATGGTATCAGAGCCACCAATCCTCCTTGGGCGGCCTCTATTTTCTTAACTGCCTACCTTGGGCGGTCTCCTTCCTGTCGGCTCGGCGGGCTCCTCCTCTCTGTCCGCCTATACCGGTACTATTTGGTGCCGGATAGCTGTTTTCTATCCGGCTGCTACTCGGCGAGCTCCTCTCTGTCTCTCTCCTTTTTCTCTCCTTCCTCTGTTGCTTTTATAGCCCTCCCTGCTGGGACCCAACCTCTATGTTGTTGTGGTCTGCCTCCTTGGTACCCGCTGTGACCTGCTCCATATTCTGCGATATCGTCTTGTCGCTCGTCTTCCTCTGCTCGCGGCTTCTAGTCGCTGCTCTCCGCGCGACCTCCTTTGTCGGTACTTCTTGCGCGACCTCCTCTAGTCGCCTGTCTCCACGCGATTGTCTCTAGTCGCCGCGTCTTGTTGCTGCTCTCTGCTCTGCTCGCCGCGCTTTGCTCTTTCTAGTTGCTGCTCTCTGCTCGCCGCGCTTTGCTTCTCTTGTTGCTGGCGGCTTCTCCTCTTCTCAGCATGCTCCGCCTCTAGGTCGTGACACTTCTCCTTTGGCGCTGGTGCACTCACCTTGACCGTGCGGATTCCTGCCTCGTCTCTGCGACCTGCCTGCTTGCTCGCGGTTTCTTCTCTGTGGCTCCACTTTCTCTTCCCTTCTCCTCCCTCCTATAGTCTTCTTCAATCTCTTACGTGGGCCCACTCCTCTTTGACCGGCGGCCTCTTCCGGTTTCTGTCCGTGTGGCCTTCTGCTTCCCGCGAACTTATCTTGCACTGCGGTGTTCCTGGCGGTCTCCCTTGTGGTCCCTGCGGTCTGCTGGTTCCAAGGCGTTCTCTTTCTATCCGCTGTGGGCTCCCTTATCTATTCGCTGCGGTCTCTTCTTCTTGGTGGTGACGTCTCTTGCCGCTAGTGTTTTGTCGCCGTGACCATCACAGAGTTCTCCTGTCCGCTCTGCAGTCTCCTCTTATCATTACGGCCTGCATCTGTCCGCTGCGATCTCTTCACACGGATTGTCTCTGTCCGCTGCGGTCTCTTCGCGCGGCTTGTCTCTGTCCGCTGCGGTCTCTTTGCACGGCTTGTCTTTGTCCGCCGCGTTCTCCTTTCCTCTCGGGCTCTGCACTTCGGTCACAGCTTCTTTCTTGTTGCTGGTGTGACAACACCATGACCGCGCGACCTGCGAACTTCTGCCCCGACCTTCTCCTTCTTGTTGCGACCCCTCTCTGGTCGTCGTGCCTTCATTCTGTTCCTCCGGGCTCCGCATTTTGGTCGCGGCTTCGTCCTTGCCGCGGGTGTGTTCCCACCGTGACCGTGCGGCCTCGCCTCTGTTCTTGCGGTCTCCGCTACTCGCGCGGCCTCCTCTCTGTTCGGGGTTCTTGCTCGTCTGGGTTGTTCACGCGGCCTTCTTCTTCTGTTTACTGGTCTTCTCGCCTAGCCGGTGTTTGTCTCAATGGATTCTTCTTCTGACTCTTGGGGACGAGGCCGGGGTGGCCGGCTGCGACCTAAGTGTTCCTTCTGTGGCAATGAAGGGCACCTTGAAGCTACGTGTTGATCGCAGGCATGGTCGTCCTCCTCGTCCGCTGGCCTCTATTGCTGCCACTGACTCCTCCCCCCTCGTACTGACCTTGATGAGCTTCGCCTTCAGCTCCAGCATCTCCAGGGCCTGCTCAGCCGCCCGCCTGCCTCGGTTGCCTCCGCTGCCTCCATCTCTAATGAAGGTATCGGCTGCCTCTCCACTGGCACGCGATGGATTGTGGATTCTAGTGTCACTCTTCACATAACCTCTGTTTGACCGCCCCAGTACTTGGCCTCTCCTCATCCGAAGTACATTACTGTGACCAATGGGGCAGCTGTCACTGTCTCTGGCTGTGCTGATATTCCTCTCACCTCCTAGCTTTCCCTACGCTCGGTTCTTCTTGTTCCGGGCTCTCCATTCAATTTACTTTTTGTTGCTCGCCTCACTGCTGACTTACATTGCTCTGTGACATTTACTTATTTTTCTTTTCTGACACAGGATCAGCAAACGCGTCCTATTGGTAGGGGGCGACTGTAGAACGACCTCTACCTTCTTGATAACTCTCCTACTCTCCTCCCATCTGTCTCCTCCGAGGATTGGCATCGGCGTCTTGGTCATGCTCCTCTCTCTATCCTCTGGAAGGCTCTCCCTGATCTCTCTTCCTTATTTTCAGTGTGAAACATGTATTTTTGGCAAACAACCTCGTTCATCTTTTCCACCTCATTGTACTCGGAGTTCTGCTCCCTTTGTTTTGGTACACTCCGATATCTGGGGTCCGTACAAAATTTCTAGTATTTCTTGCTATCGTTATTTTCTTATCTTTATAAATGACTATTCCCGCATGACATGGTTGTATCTCCTTCGTGATTGTTCTGAGCCTCCCCGCGTATTCCGTGCCTTCTTGCTTGAGACTCGCACTCAATTCTCCGTGCCCATCAAAACTCTTCGCACTGATAATGCGCGCGACAACACTGACCATGATTTCGCGACCTCTGCTCTGAGTTTGGGGTCATTCACCAAACGTCTTATGCTTATACCCCTCAGCAGAACGGTGTCGCGGAGCGTAAAAATCGTCATCTCCTTGATGTGGCTCGTTCTCTTATGCTTCAAATGCGGGTTCCTAAACCCTATTGGCACTTTGCGCTTTCCACGACCTGTTTTCTCATCAACCGTCTCCCGTCCTCCGTCCTCCACAATGCTACTCCGTTCAGCCTCCTATTTCCCTCCACTCCGACCTTCTCTCTTATTCCCTGCATCTTTGGGTGTACGTGCTACGTTCACACCCTAAGCCCATCTACGGACAAGTTGGATCCCCGTGCAACCAAATATGTCTTTGTGGGCTATTCGCGCACTCAAAAGGGCTACGTGTGCTATTCGCCCGTTACCCACTAGGTCACTATTTCTGCTGATGTCACCTTCCGGAAGGATTTTCCTTTCTTCGCTGCTCTGGATCCAACACCTTTTCCTGAGCCCGTCGTGCGCCCTGTTATACCTGTTCTTGAGCTCGCCGTGCACCTTTCTCCACTATCTCTCCCTCCTGCCCAGCCTCCAGCTCTTCCTAAGCCGCCTGTCATCCAGGTCTATTCTCGCCGCTCTTCTCGTCCCGTTGCCCACTACAGTCAACTTTAACCTCTGACGCTCCGCGGCCTGCTGCTCCGGCTCCAGTCTCGACTGCTCATCCCATGACGAATTATGTCTCTCTTCATCGCCTCTCCCCGCTACTTCGTCACTTTGTCACATCATTATCCTCTATTTCTGTGTCTAATTCTGTGTAGGAGTCTCTTCAGCATCCCGGTTGGCGGGCCGCTATGGAAGAAGAAATGACGGCCCTTTGGGCTAACCAAACCTGGGGCGTCATCCCTTTACCTTTTGATCAGACACCCGTTGGGTGCAAGTGGGTTTTCGTCATCAAACACACTCCTGATTACACATTGACCGTCTGAAGGCCCGTCTGGTAGCCCGTGGCTTCACTCAACAACATGGCTTTGAATATGAGGAAACCTTCTCTCCGGTGGCCAAGCTCAACACCGTTCGCGTCCTTCTCTCAGTGGTCGTGCATTGCCACTGGCCCCTTCATCACCTGGATATCAAGAATGCGTTCCTGAATGACGATCTTCAGGAAATCGTCTACATGCGCCAACCTTCCGGGGTTGAGACCATGTGGGAGTTTCGTGTGTGTCTTCTGAAGAAATTCATCTATGGTCTCAAACAATCCCCTCGAGCGTGGTTTGACATGTTCAGTAAGGTTATTCGGGACATTGGTTTCACTCGGAGCTCAGCAGACTTCTCCCTATTCACTCGACACCGGACAACAAGAACTGTTCTTCTGTTAGTTTATGTTGATGATATCCTACTTACTGGGGATGACTCGAAGGAGATTCAAGTGGTTAGACAACACCTTAGCACCGTGTTTCAGACAAAAGACCTGGGACATCTTCGCTACTTCCTCGGTCTTAAGGTCGCAAGACGTCCGGATGGACTTGTCCTCTCCCAACAGAAGTATTATCTTGACCTCCTCAAAGACGCTGGCCAGTCCGGATGCAAGCCGACAATTACTCCGATGGATGCAAATCACAATCTATGTGCTCATGCCTCTGAGGCCGATCTGCTTCTCCAAAACCCGGAATACTATCGTCGCCTCGTGGGAAAATTGATTTACCTAACGGTCACAAGGCCGGATATATCGTTCGCTGTTGGGGTTGTCAGTCGGTTCATGCATGCTCCCCGAGTCTCTCATCTTCAAGCTGTTGAACGTATTCTTCGATACCTTAAAGGAGCTCCGAGTCAAGGATTGGTTTACAAAACCTCCACATCTATTCCAACATTGGTTGTATATTCAGATGCCGATTATGCTGGCTCCTTGGACGATCGACGGTCAACCAGTGGTTTTTGTACATATTTTGGAGATCATCTCATTACATGGAAAAGTAAGAAACAAGCAGTGGTTGCTCGATCTTCAGCGGAAGCAGAATACCGATCGATGACATCGGTTGTCTCAGAGCTCATATGGCTTGAAAGCCTCCTTGCTGATTTGGGGTGAAACTTCCCTTTTCTGCTGTTCTATTTTGTGACAGTCAAGCGGTCATACACATAACAAAGAATTCGGTCTTCCACGAACGCACGAAACATATCAAAGTTGACTGTTATTTTATTCAGGAGAAAGTTCAAATGAAGAAACTTGACTTAAAGCATGTTTCAGGCACTGATCAAGTTGCTGATATTCTCACAAAGGCTTTATCGAGTACCTTATTTTATCAGTGTCTGTCCAAGCTGGGTGCATATGACTTGTACGCTCCAGCTTGCGGCGGAATGTTAGAAAAAGCCCATATAACAAAGGCCCAATGACTCATTCCTTTGTATTTTATTATTATTTTTTCTCCTCTCTTTAGTCCCACATCATGTATAGGATTTTCCTCTCTCTCTCTCTTTATCTCTCCTATAAATATGTACTCATACTTTATATTTGATACTTGAGAAATTATGTACAAGGTTCACGTTTTCCTACAAGAATGTTGTCTAGAACTATAAATGACTCTTAGCATTAGATGAATTTTATCAATATAAGGTTTCATAGCTGCTAAACTATCTTGTACCATTAAATTTAAAACGTGACAAACACACATAGTGTGAAAAAACGCACCGCTTAACATTGATTTTAAATCGCATTTTAACAACTCAAGAGCTACGGTATTGTTAAAGCCGTTATAAAAAAAATGCTTATTATTTTATCTTTTATTTTAAATTCTCGCACACATTTAATAATTACATTATATATAGCTTTACTAGTGTGCGGATATTTGAAACTTTTAAAATATATTACGCGCTATTTAGCTCCCATGAAACGGGATCGATCCAATGACACGTGATGCAAATATATAATAATCCTACTTTTATGCTACTACTCCAAACATCACTCGTTAAACTTACACGACCTTCAAAAGTTTCAAAAAATTTATTAACGATTGTTTTCTCTAAATAGGCTTTAATGGCGTCACGCCTAAGAGAAACTCTACTTACCTGTTGATATTTGAGCTGAAGCCCTGCATGTATGTATTTCGTCGCATCTTTGTTGGCGTAGTGGCTGAATGGAAATCCACGTTTGATGACATGTTTCATCTGCAAGTCTCGTTAGCGAAGTTGATCGTACGTCCAAATTTGCCCTTCTCCTGAAATTTGGGCCTGACTGTACTCAGGAGCTTTGTTTCGAAACACAAGACTTAAGGTATCTTGCTAATTTCGAGTTGTCAGTAAGGGTCGGCAGCTTCGAGCATAATTTGCATCGCGCCTTGAATTCGGTGCCAACTTGAGCCTTATCAAAATGCTCCCAAAATGGCATCGTACGCTTGTTCTGCACCACTACAGACGTACTTTGAGTAGACGACCCTGACGTTGAGGAGGACGATGTCATGCTAGCGTTGAGGACGTTGGCGAGGCGTTGAAGTAAATTTTAAATTAAAAGAGAGAGAGTGAGTGAGAGTGACAGAGAGGGGGTTTGGGCTGGGTGGGAGGGGGGTTATATAAAAAAAGTTTTTTTTTTTAATATGAGCCTAGGACCTAGGCTTTGCTGCTGTGTAGTAGTACAGTTACTGCTGCTGTATTGTTGTACAGTAGCTGTTGCTGTATTGTCGTACAACCATTCTTGTCATGGCGTCGCCTAAACGACGACTACGCGTCCAGGCGTCCAATTGATTTGACGATTCTTCTTCGACATATCTCATATATTCATTTAAGTATATTATTTTTTCATTTTCTCAGTTTTGAGTTCTTTGGTAATATTTTTATTATTAGTAGTAGTATAAACAATGTGTAGCAGTCAACCACTAAATATTTCAATCCCATGTTTTGGCTATGCTAAATATATATAAACAACCTAACTCTGTATTTTTGTATTTGATAGCCTAAAAACACACTGACTCTATGTATTTGCCTAATTGTTGCATTTTAACTCTTATTGTACATGTTTAAATCACCTGTCTCTATAGTTTTATATTAGCATTTAACACTAACATATATATTTAATTATTTATATGTGATTGTGTGGTAGTATTTCAATATCATTGCAGTTTTTTATGAATTTTGTTTAGGGTTTTTGTATGGTTTATGATTTTTTAGGGTTTTCTTATTACATGAAAATGACTGATGAAGGATTTTTATCAAAGTCAACAAGAGACTTCACTAAAATGAATGAATTGAATAAGCTTAGGCTAGAGGGGAAGAAACTTATTATTTTTGTGAATGATGATGGTCGCATTATTACTTGGTGGGAATAAATAAATTGATGGGTTTTATGGGTTCTCTAGTGATGCGTTATGTGTCAATTACATATGCTGCATAAAAAGAAGTTGATAAGCAACTTAAAGATCAAATATGTGCATAATTAAATATATGTAACTTTGTTATCAGTGATTACATAATCATGTTGTTTTAGTTAATTTTTAATTAATATTATCTATTATTTTCAGATTTATTTTGATAATATAGATGATCTTCGCAATGCATTAATGAAAAACATGGGTGAAACTTGGAGGTCTTGGAAATCCAAACTTTTTATCACTTATATAAAAGATGTTGATTTGAAGTATCGATACAATGTTCCTGGCAAGTATAACTTTATTACTCCTGAAGGCTGAAAGATTTTCGTCGACCATCACACTACTCCGGAATATATGGTTATGTGTTCTTATTAAATTCAATGTTTAATATAATTTATTAATTTTATAACTTATAAGCAATCTAAGTATTAACAAATATTTATTTGTGTATGAGAAAAGTAAGGTTAATACAGACAAAGCAAAAATACAAAAAACTTTTCATACTACTTTTAAAATGAGTTATTCTGGATTAGAAAAAAAAATGGTAGTTCTTTACTTCTCTCTCGTATTTTTTATTGTAACAATTGGTTGTATCAATAATTTAAATGATAATTTATTTTCATTTTATTGTCAAGGTTGAATAAGGTGTAACTGCACCAATTTCACGTGCGGAGTTATGGAAAGCCGGTCATAAAAAAAGACCGGTGAATACATTAATAAAGATGCAGCTGGGTTGACATCTAAAATTGTAAGGTGTAAATGTATCATTTCATTATTTGTAAATTATCAATAGTAATATTGCTTGTGAAGTATAATTTCTTATCTGCAATTCTGCATTAATATTTATTACTTTTGCTTAAAATGAGTTGTCGAGGCAAGAGTCCCAGAGTGCTGAAACAGTGTCACAGGGAAGAGATGACATCCTTGAATTTGTTTTAGGCAAAGAACATCCGGGCAAAGTTAGAGCTGGTGACAAATTTTCCACCATTAAAAGTTTTTTCAAGAATGATAGACAGAGTGAGAGGAACTCAGTAGCCCGTATTAAAGATGTGGAACTTATAGTCCAAGAAAGACTTTTAACTGTTTTTTGGAATGAAGTAAGAGATTACCTAAAAGGAGGAAAATCACTGATTGCCGTTTTACGATTAATAGATGGAGATGAAAGGTTAGCTATGCCTGAATTATATGACGACTTTGTTTCTAAATTCAATCAAATATTTTGAATACGAGGAAAAATATAACGATTGTAGAGACCCAACTTCTAGGCTCTTCAAATGATTCAATGGATCAGACAACAGTTTTGAATAAAAAGGGTCACAATATTTAATACCACAGTACAAAGAACATAAATACCAGTATTATTTTATTCATTTATTTCTAAGTATTACATCATTCGATAAAAAGAAAACTAGCATCAGTACTACTTATATTCTATACAGAAGTCACAATACGGATCTCTACACGAGTCCATATGCTTTTGCTGAACTTCTCCAATGCCTACGAAGATCTTTAGTCATACCTTCGCTAACTCTTTTGGAGGAATCCTCTTAGGAGCACTGTGAGACGCTCATGTTGCCTAAAAAAATAGGTGCACAATGGGTTAATCATAAAAATTATGATTATGTGAGATAAGTATTTCATGAAACGCTGTACATGCAAATAATGAAGATAATAAAAATATGCATACAGTACAATAAAGCAATCATTTGATTATTCTCAACATTGATCCTTAAATTTGCCCTTAATTTTAGTTACATAAAATGGAAAATGCTCCGGTGATGTATTATTTTGGCCACGCCCACTTATGGGCTTTCCGTAGGCTTACCCCTACTGGTGAATCCATCTGTAAATCTATTTAACATCATAGGATTCAAAACCATCACATTTCCCTATGCAGAGTTTTATTATTCTGTTTTTGACGTACTTTTATATATAAAAGAAAAAAATATTTTTAAATAAAACATCACCTCAGATAGTTATATCGTTTCATGTTTTTCCCTCGCCCACATTTTATTCCATAGCTATATCTTAATGAGTTAAACTCATATGCATATACATTGTTTATTTCAGAAAGTAAAACAGTAATAAAATTACTTGAATAAAACTAATTCAGGAAATAAGAAACTTATCACAGCTTTGCCTTTTTCCACACTTTTATTTGCATTGTCACCATGATTATCTTGTGAAGTCATCCTCAGTTTCTTCCAATTCGGTCTTGGTTGCGGAAACCACTGTAATAACACTCATTTTACTGGGTTGCGTCTCATTCTAATCGTTTACATAAAAGATTTATCGTCGCTAAAAACATCGGAAATCCAAGATTGGAAAACGTTCAAAATTTTAAGTCACTTATAAACTTTGCCAGACAGCTATAAATAAGCCTCAAAATGGATTAAACCAGCCCCCAAATGGATATCCGTCCCCTCAAAAATTGTCTAGAAAAGCCTAAAAAATTGGGTAAACCACCCCTTGAAAATTCTACAAAATGTAGCTCAAAAATAGTGAAACCTGTCTCCATATATGCATAAAAATGTAAAGTATTTTTTGTCCAAAAACAGCGGAAAACAGCAAAAACAATCCTATAATCTGAAATTCAGAAAGTAGAGAGGGAGAAGAACATTTTTACAGCCAGAAGGGAGAGGAGAAGGGCATAGAAGTTACACTGAAGCTCGGGAGCAACAACAAGAAGCACAACAACTCGAAAGGTAGCAGAATCGGGGCAATAGGGAAGTCGAGCAGCAGCAGCTATCCCTATTTGGCATGACAGAACCGTCGGCACAGAAGCGACAGAGGCAAAGCAGCGTCGACACGACGATGGCGACGACACGAAAGCACGACAGTGTCGGTACAGGAAGCCCTACACA
The DNA here is from genome assembly GCA_039583875.1 of Platanthera guangdongensis. Lineage (NCBI taxonomy): Eukaryota > Viridiplantae > Streptophyta > Magnoliopsida > Asparagales > Orchidaceae > Platanthera > Platanthera guangdongensis. The sequence goes on from CM077157.1 coordinate 55,174,849, forward strand.
GCACCGACAGCTAGAGGCACAGAGGGAGAAAGAGAGGAAGTAGAAGAAGGAGAAGAAGCGTCCACTGCCGACACAGAGCAGCCCGAGGAAGAAGAAGACGGGAAATCACAGAAGCAGAATAGCGTCGAGGTCGAAGTGCGGGAGAGACAGCGGTTCGGGATCGATTTATAGCAGGGAAGTAAGCGGCCAGCGGCAAGGTCACGCCAAGCACCGCTCCACATGTCTCCTAAATAAGCCCAAAGCCTGATCCAGCCAACACTTAACACAACCAATACACTATTCTAGCCAGCATACATTTCAGCCAGCACAATATTCCAGCCAGCAAACATTTCATCCAACCCAACACAAAGCCCACTTCCAAAGGCAGCAAGCACGCAACTCATTTGTTCAGCCACAACATCATGCCCACTTGAGATTACCATTGGTACCCAAAACATTAATAAAAGAAAACAAAATAAAGTTGAAAACAAATTCATCGAAAAAAATAATTTAAAACATTTTCAAGTGCCTTTTTCATCATCGGGGATATAAATCATGAAAATTTTACATGAATTTTCATTTTAGGTTGTTACAAATCCTCCCCTCCTTTAGGAGTTTTCGTCCTCGAAAACTAAAATAAACATTTCACTGTTTATTCATCTGGCAGCGTTAAAGACAAGGAGAGCGATAAATACAACTTATTTCTCATAGGTGTAAGCCCGAGGAAAAAAATAATCGATCAGCTGGGCCTTCTTGAGGTGGAGTTGGAGCAAGTATAAGAGCAGGTGCAAGTGCGGGTACTGGTGCGGGTGCTGGTGCAGATGCAAACGACTCTGCATACATCTGATATAATTGTTGCGGCGTTGGAAGGAGATGTTTGTTTGTCAGCTTTGGACAGTTTTTCTTAACGTGTCCATGTTGATGATAGTGAAAACATAAACCGTTGAGGCATTCTCCTTTGTGAGTACGACCACACTTAGCACATTTTGGCGCAGTTGTTTGTGAAGCATTACTGGTTGACGGGCCAGTCTGAATTGATTTTGCATCTCTGCCTTGGACTTCGCTTTGGGTTGACATCTCTGTCAAATTTTTTTTCCGCTATCCTTATGTTTTTGCGATTTTCCTTGATCTATTTCCACGAGTCGCTCTCGTTCGACTAATTTGTCGTACTCCAGGATGTCTAAGGGTACGAGTAAATTACGGATGTCATCCTGTAAACCTTGTTGGAATTGACGACATCGATCTTCTTCGATCGTAACGTTGGAAAATTTTGTCTCGTATTGAAGAACTGTCTTTGATCCCTGAACGAGTCACAATAATTTGTCATGCAGGACTCGTTTTTCGGATTGGGGTACGAACCAGTTAGTCAATTCCTGGAGGAAGTTTGCTCGCGTTACAATTCTACGTCTGACGAACTTTGTCGTAACTATATTGTTCCACCAACGTTTCGCTGCGCATTCTAATAAAAACGATGCGAACTCAACCTTCCGATCCTCTGGACAGCGCATGACTTGGAATATGCTCTCAATTCGGAGTATCCAATCTTCTGTTTCTAAGGGAGACAAATCTCCTATGAAGGTCGGTAGTTTCAATTCCATAAATTGCTTAAGGTCGGTGGTTTGACGGTAGTGAGGAGCAGGTGCTACAGCTACGGGAGGAAGAAGAGAAGGGTTTCTTTGGTTTTGTTCAGGTTGTTGTGGATTAGGGCCTGCTTGGGGAATCGTGGGTCCTAACGCATCTAGTGTACGAAAAACCATTCTCGGGGCTTCCGCGAGTGCTTGCACCATATTTTCTGGACGTTGCTGATGTTCATTATCACTTTTTTCAGATCTTGTTCCTCCTTGAACTTTGTGTTTGTCGCGATTCGCCTGTCTGCGTCGACTGTAATATACTTGAATGGGTTTTTCCTATATAAGGAAAGATTTACGTTTAGCGGTTTATTTGTGTAATGTCTTTGTACTATCTGTGACACAATATATTGAAAACCTTCATCTGATACCAATTTGTAAATACCCAACTCTTGGGCTCTTCAAATGATTCAATGGATCAGACGACAGTTTTGAATAAAAAAGGTCACAACATTTAATACCACAGTACAAAAAACATAAACACAAGTATTATTTGATTCATTTATTTCTCAGTATTACATCATTCGATAAAAAGAAAACTACCATCAGTACTACTTATTCTATACAGAAGTCACAATACGGATCTCTACTCGAGTCCATATGCTTTTGTTGAACTTCTCCAATGCCTACGAAGATCTTTAGCCATACCTTCGCTAACTCTTCTGGAGGAATCCTCTTAGGAGCACTGGGAGACGCTTCTGTTGCCTAAAACAAATAGGTCCACATTGGGTTAGTTATAAAAATTATGACTATGTGAGATAAGTATTTCATGAAATGTTGTACATGCAAACAATGAGGATAATAACAATATGCATACAGTACAATAAAACAATCATTTGATTATTCTCAACACTGATTCTTAAATTTCTCCTTAATTTTAGTTACATAAAATGGGAAATGCTCCGCTGATGCATCCTTTTTGTCACACCCACTTAAGGGCTTCCCGTAGGCGTACCCCTATTGGTGAATTCATCCGTAGATTTATTTTACATCATATGATTCAAAATCATCACATTTCCCTATGCAGAGCTTTATTATTTTGTTCTTGACGTACTTTTATATATATAAGAAAAAGTATTTTTAAATAAAACATCTCCTCAGATAGTTATATTGCTTCATATTTTTCTCTCGCCCACATTTTATTCCATAGCGATATCTTAATGAGTTAAACTCATATGCACATGCCTTGTTTATTTCAGAAAGTAAAACAGTAATAAAATTACTTGAATTAAACTAATTCAGGAAATAAAAAAGTCATCACAGCTTTGTCTTTTTACACACTTTTATTTGCATTGTCACCATGATTATCTTATGACGTCATCCTTAATTTCTTCCAATTCGGTCTTGATTGCGGAAATCACTGTAATAGCACTCATTTTAATGAGTTGCGTCTCATTCTAATTATTTACATAAAGGATTTATAGTTGCTAAAAACATCGGAAATCCAAGATTGGAAAAAGTTCAAAATATTAAATCACTTTTAAATTTTGTGGGACAGCTATAAATAAGCCTCAAAATGGACTAAACCAGCCCCCAAATGGACATTCGTCCCCTCAAAAATTTTGTCCAGCAAAGCCTAAAAAATTGGGTAAACCTCCCCTTGAAAATTCAACAAAATGTATCTCAAAAATAATGAAACTTGCCTCCACATATGCATAAAAATGTAAATTATTTTCTGCCCAAAAACAGCGGAAAACAGCAAAAACAACCCTATAATCTGAAATTCAGAAAGTAGAGAGGGAGAATAACATCCTTACAGCCAGAAGGGAGAGGAGAAGGGCACAAAAGTTACACTGAAGCTCAGGAGCAACAACAAGAAGCACAGCAGCTCGAAAGGTAGCAGAATCGGGGCAATAGTGAAGTCGAGCAGCAGCAGCTATCCCGAATTGGCACGATAGAATTGTCGGCACAGAAGCGACAAAGGCAAAGCAGCGTCGGCACGGCGATGTCGACGACACGAAAGCACGACAGCGTCGGTACAGGAAGCCCGACACAGCACCGATAGCTAGAGGCACAAAGGGAGAAAGAGAGGAAGTAGAAGAAGGAGAAGAAGCGTCCAATGCCGACACAGATCAGCCCGAGGAAGAAGAAGATGGGAAATCACAGAAGCAGAACAACGTCGAATTCGAAGTGCGGGAGAGACAGCGGCTCGAGATCGATTTATAGCAGAGAAGTAAGCGGCCAGCGGCAAGGTCACGCCAAACGCAGCTCCACATATCTCCTAAACAAGCCCAAAGCCTGTTTATATACCTCCGGAGTATAAATAACTTTTTTATCCTCCATTTATATGCCTAACTCTTTGCAGAAGGATCTTGTTACGGGCCCACTTCTGTAACAGCGGTAACTCGCCGGAGTAGTGGCCGGAGGCGGAGATGATGGCGGTAGTGGGGGATACCGTGGAGCCGAACCGCGACTGCCTAGACGGGGTTGCTCGTTGGAGGAGTGAGCCACCAAGATCTCACAACAAGAGACAAGAATTAGACTTCATTCATTGATAACCTCTTACAAAACTCTAAGGGTCTATTTATAGAACCCCTGGGTGGCACACCCGTAAATACATGAAGATGCATAAAACAATAAAATACCCTAATATAATAAGAGTCGACTCTAATACAAACTTAATACATATAAAATGATAAATGAAGAAGGATCCGAAACCGATCCGTAACATCTCATCCGTCCCCCAAAAAGAGTTTGCCGACAAACTCTATCTGATGTCTTCGTCATCAGAGTCCTCGACATGTAGGTAGAAGAACCGGCTGCACCTGTGGCCGCGAGTGTACTGCTCGTCGCAATTAAAGCATAGTCCTTGGGCACGTCGTTGCAACATCTCAGCACGAGATAAACAACGGATCGGTGGAGTTGGTGGTTGTCACGACCCGTCTCCACAAAAATCAGAGTGCACTTCGGGACAAGTCGTGATGCTACAGGCATGGGCGAAAATAAAACCATGTCTGCTAAGGCGGATGCAGAGAACACTGAAAATAGTTTTAAAGTAGCTATTTTTGGGGAAAACATGTTTTTTTTATTATGCGGAAGCTTTCAAAGTTTTAAATGGATATGTATTTTGTAAAATTTATGTTTTACAGGCTACTACTATAATTTTCATGTCATTATGATTCAACAGAGGGTGCACATGCGTTAATTTCAGATTCTAGTACATAAATATTTAAATAGCCTAGCAGTTGTCCATGATACCGGAGAAAATGGCTGATTGCAATTATTACATAAAAGAATTATTTGACAGTAAAAGAAAGATAAACATAGAACCTGAAACTTGAAGCAGACCGGGCTCGAGGACCTGACGGAGCTGACATGAAAGCTAAGACAATTCCAAAACACAAAGGAAAAGCCTCAGAACATTGAAATAAACAGATTGAGCAAAGTAAAGTACCGTAAGAGAAGCAGAAATATATGAGTGTACCAGTTTCTCATGAAGCTATGTTATTCGAGACAAACAAATAAAAGAGCTAAACAAAACAAGTTAGTTTATTATACTACTCTGGAGTATAATATTTAGACGGATCAAGAGATGTCATTAGCGGTAATCAGTGAAAAGTGGAAGTGTTTTATTTGATGCACGTGATTCTGATGCAAGTCTGAACGCAAGGCTTATCAAAATAGTTGAGCTTGCTATGGTCATTTGTTGGTTTCCGTTGCCAGTCAAGCGAAAACTCGAGTCAAGGCGTCACATCAATTGAACACTACCCTTCACTGATTGTGTATGACATTAATGACTTCAAACACTCATGATTTAGGAGATTCGTAACATGTCGAGACCGGATGCAAATTTAGCGATACAACTGTACAAGATTATAGTTCATGATCGCGTCAAGAGAGGACTTGAGTTATGGAGCCACATTCGCTCAATTCTTAGAACAGACCTAAGAAACCAGATAGACATCAGAAACCGGATTCGATGACAGCAGATTCGATGACACAAAGTTCTTCGTCAAAAGATTCGACGACGCGAACAAAACCGGATAAGGAGTAATATATTTAGTGGGTTCAAGTATGTACGAGTGATACGATCGTCATACGCTACTTTTCTGAACACTAAATATTCCTTTAGATTAATAAATTCTCAAACATAAATATCCTCCAAATAAACTGTATATATGTATATACGTGCATGACACAAATCACCAATCATTTAATCGTAGAAGGAATCTTAACTGTATCCTTCAAAATAATCATTGTGGATGTTCACATAAACTATATGTCTCCTAACCATCCATCAAATGGGATCCAATTCATGTAAGTGCGAATCCAAATGATACAATTCTTACAATTCCTAATAATTCTCATTACGATATTCGTTAATCATTCCAAAAAAAAATCCAACATACTTCGATTTATACATCAAACAAGAAAATTCGTATAATCATAAGATCAGACCAAATAATTGAAATTCAATGATTGCAAGGGAGAGAGAGATCTCTACTTCCCTGAAAGAGGCTAAAACTGGCGGCGGCTAAGTGCGCAAGCGAAAACAGAAATCCTGACTGGACCTGTTCAGGAACAATCTCGGACAATATTTGATAAATAGACCTGACAGAGATCCAAAATGCTAGCACAAATAATTAAACGATATATAACTAAATCGAGAGAGGGCTAAGAAATTTACCTCCCTCATGAGTGAGGGGACGAGTGATACCACGCGGAAGCGGAGACTTGACGATGCTTGAGTTAGGGGAAACCCTAATTTGGAGAGGACTTAGGAGAAATTCCACCACTTGTATAGCAGAGCTATGCCGGAAATCAAAACACAACACGGTTAGGCAAAAACGGCAGGGGAAACTCATGAATCACAAGTTGAACAAAATTGGAGCACGCAAGTTCCAAAATAAATTCATGGAAAGAAGAAAAAAACGGGAAAAAGAAAACTCTTACCAATAGGAACCAAATCCGAGCCCAAGGAAGAGAGGGAAGGAAACCCTAACTGTTCTTTGCCACCAATCTCGGCCAAATAGTAGCGGGAGCTGCTGCCGGAGGCAGAGGAGGTGAGAAGAACTGAATGCAGCGGCTGCTGGAGGAGGCAGAGCCCCTGTCGGCCATGACAGGAAGAAGAGGCGAAGTCGGCCCCTGGAGAGGAGGCAGGAGAGATAACGGCCAGAGAAAGGAGCGCACGGGAGGGAGGAGCCGGAGGAGTAGTCGGCGCCTGGAGCAGGAGACGGGACTTGCGAGAGCTGTGGCTTGCGATGGAGTCGAGATCGGGGTAGCCCTAGACCAAGCGGGAGCAGCGTGATGCGGGAGTCGGCGGGCTTGGGAGAAGCCTTGCGGGTTTGAAGGAATAAAAGAACCGGGGGGGGGGGATGCTCGGGTAGGTAGGAATTAGGTTTTTATTTTTATTATTATTAATACATTAATATTATTATAACAAAAATCGGGTTATTACATTCTCCCCCACTTATGAAGTTTCGTCCCGAAACTTCCCTGAGAATTCTCTGAATGGGGTCAAAAACAACGAAAATTCAGAATACATTCATTCCAATAAAGTTTGCAGATCAAGGTATAGATGTTAACTATGAATACAAGGAAACAAATAAAAGAACAAACACGGAAACTTACTATGATCAAGAAAACAATTGCGGATACTTGCAACGCAAGTCAGATTCAAGTTCATAGGAGAACTCTTTAGGCTTAGCGGTTCAGACATATACAAAAGATTGACCTCAGGGAGCACAAGAATTGACTTCGATTAGCCCAAAATTGAGCGGCAGAATGTGAGAATCCGGGAGCAAAAATATCTAACACTGAGCGAATATAGAGCGTCAACGGGGAAAAGAAGTTGGAGGATGATTGAGTATCGACAGGAGCGAGTCAAACTGGAGTTAGAGAATCACAAGACAAAGCTGAAGAAATACAGCAGAGCAATTCACAAAAAAATAACCTCATTTCTTGCTGACACTTAGAAGCTAACTAGAAGGAGATACAAGATGACCAGACAAGATTGACAGACACGCGAAACAACAAGAACTATTTACAAATATCGGGAACTAGCAATTAGAGATTTAACACATTTTCTACTGTCAAGTACATAAATTATGTAATAATTACAACATTTTCATTGGACAACTCTAGGCAATAATCATGCAAGTGCAACAATGAGAATATGTGCGATGTCAAGCAGATAGTAAATCGATGTGTGTACAATCATTATTGTTATTCTTGGCTTAACACTTGTGCAATGATTTATGATGTACATGCAAATGAATGGATACACATGACATGTTAAGGCTCATATCACTTAACATGTCATGCATATTAGAACTCTAATGTCAGTGCACTTGAAAATATTAAACCACTCATACAATTTAATATTCGCAAGCGGTGTATATCCTAGTGGAAATTCATATGCACAAAAATGTTAAGTTTGCTCATAACCCCTTAACATTCGTGTGCATACTACTCATGCTTATGAGTGAGTGTGTGCGTGTTTCAGCCGCGAACAACAAATAATGATAAGCTGAGTGAAGCAATGATATATGCTTCTATTTTTTTATAATAAAATTCAAAATATTTAATAATTACAAAATACTTTATCTTTTAAAACAAACCTGGCTCTGATATCAACTGTCACGACCCGTCTCGACAAAAATCATAGTGCACTTCGGGACAAGTTGTGATGCCACAGGCATGGGCGGAAAGAAAGTCATGCCTGCTAAGGCGGATGCAGAGAACACTGAAAATAGTTTTAAAGTAGCTATTTTTGGGGAAAACATGTTTTTTTTATTATGCGGAAGCTTTCAAAGTTTTAAATGGATATGTATTTTGTAAAATTTATGTTTTACAGGCTACTACTATAATTTTCATGTCATTATGATTCAACAGAGGGTGCACATGCGTTAATTTCAGATTCTAATACATAAATATTTAAATAGCCTAGCAGTTGTCCATGATACCGGAGAAAATGGCTGATTGCAATTATTACATAAAAGAATTATTTGACAGTAAAAGAAAGATAAACATAAAACCTGAAACTTGAAGCAGACCGGGCTCGAGGACCTGGCGGAGCTGACATGAAAGCTAAGACAATTCCAAAACACAAAGGAAAAGTCTCAGAACATTGAAATAAACAGATTGAGCAAAGTAAAGTACCGTAAGAGAAGCAGAAATATATGAGTGTACCAGTTTCTCATGAAGCTATGTTATTCGCGACAAACAAATAAAAGAGCTAAACAAAACAAGTTAGTTTATTATACTACTCTGGAGTATAATATTTAGACGGACCAAGAGATGTCATTAGCGGTAATCAGTGGAAAGTGGAAGTGTTTTATTTGATGCACGTGATTCTGATGCAAGTCTGAACGCAAGGCTTATCAAAATAGTTGAGCTTGCTATAGTCATTTGTTGGTTTCCGTTGCCAGTCAAGCGAAAACTCGAGTCAAGGCGTCACATCAATTGAACACTACCCTTCACTGATTGTGTATGACAGTAATGACTTCAAACACTCATGATTTAGGAGATTCGTAATATGTCGAGACCGAATGCAAATTTAGCGATACAACTGTACAAGATTATAGTTCATGATCGCGTCAAGAGAGGACTTGAGTTATGGAGCCATATTCGCTCAATTCTTAGAACATACCTAAGAAACCAGACAGACATCAGAAACCAGATTCGATGACAGCAGATTCAATGACACAAGGTTCTTCGTCACAAGATTCGACGACGCGAACAAAACCGGATAAGGAGCAATATATTTAGTGGGTTCAAGTATGTACGAGTGATACGATCGTCATACGCTACTTTTCTGAACACTAAATATTCCTTTAGATTAATAAATTATCAAACATAAATATCCTCCAAATAAACTGTATATATGTATATACGTGCATGACACAAATCACCAATCATTTAATCGTAGCAAGGAATCTTAACTGTATCCTTCAAAATAATCATTGTGGATGTTCACATAAACTATATGTCTCCTAACCATCCATCAAATGAGATTCAATTCATGTAAGTGCGAATCCAAATGATACAATTCTTACAATTCCTAATAATTCTCATTAGGATATTCGTTAATCATTCCAAAAAAAAATCCAACATACTTCGATTTATACATCAAACAAGAAAATTCGTATAATCATAAGATTAGACCAAATAATTGAAATTCAATGATTGCAAGGGAGAGAGATCTCTACTTGCCTGAAAGAGGCTAAAACTGGCGGTGGCTAAGTGCGCAAGCGAAAACAGAAATCCTGACTGGACCTGTTCAGGAACAATCTCAGACAATATTTGATAAATAGACCTGACAGAGATCCAAAATGCTAGCACAAATAATTAAACGATGCATAACTAAATCGAGAGAGGGCTAAGAAATTTACCTCCCTCATGAGTGAGGGGACGAGAGATACCACGCGGAAGCGGAGACTTGGCGATGCTTGAGTTAGGGGAAACCCTAATTTGGAGAGGACTTAGGAGAAATTCCACCACTTGTGTGGCGGAGCTATGCCAGAAATCAAAACACAACACGGTTAGGCAAAAACGGCAGGGGAAACTCATGAATCACAAGTTGAACAAAATTGGAGCACGTAAGTTCCAAAATAAATTCAAGGAAAGAAGAAAAAGACGGGAAAGAGAAAACTCTTACAATAGGAACCAAATCCGAGCCCAAGGAAGAGAGAGAAGGAAACCCTAACTGTTCTTTGCCACCAATCTCGGCCAAATAGTAGCGGGAGCTGCTGCCGGAGGCAGAGGAGGCGAGAAGAACTGAATGCAGCGGCTGCTGGAGGAGGCAGAGCCCCTGTCGGCCATGACAGGAAGAAGAGGCGAAGTCGGCGCCTGGAGAGGAGGCAGGAGAGATGACGGCCAGAGAAAGGAGCGCACGGGAGGGAGGAGCCGGAGGAGTAGTCGGCGCCTGGAGCAGGAGACGGGACTTGCGGGAGCTGTGGCTTGCGGTGGAGTCGAGATCGGGGTAGCCCTAGACCAAGCGGGAGAAGCGGGAGCAGCGTGATGCGGGAGTCGGCGGGCTCGGGAGAAGCCTTGCGGGTTCGCAGGAATAAAAGAACCGGGGGGGGGGGGGCTCGGGTAGGTAGGAATTAGGTTTTTATTTTTATTATTATTAATACATTAATAATATTATAACAAAAATCGGGTTGTTACAGTGGTCCCTCGCTACGGCCCTGTGGAACACATTTCAGCCAACACATTATTCCAGCCAGCAAACATTTCAGCCAGCCCAACACAAAGCCCACTTCCAAAGGCAGCAAGCACGCAACTCATTTGTTCAGCCACAACATCAAGCTCACCTGAGATTACCATTGGTACCCAAAACATTAATAAAAAAAACGAAATAAAGTTGAAAACAAATTCGTCGAAAAAAATAATTTAAAACATTTCCAAGTGTCTTTTTTATCGTGAGGATATAAATCATGAAAATTTTACACAGATTTTAATTTTAGGTTGTTACAACGATGATGCTTGGAAATTTCAAGATGCTTTCAATGATGTTATTACAAAACTAGTGAGCGATCAAAAATTGCAAAACAAGATTGCAGAGCAATGTATTAACTACAAAGTATCTCAAAATAGTTTTGGAAAGCCAATGACTATTAGCCAACGGACAACCTTAAATCCAAGTAAGTATTGATTACGTTTTTGTTTTTTCTTAAATTATTTATATGTTAAATAATTTATATTTGTCTTAAATAAATAGTGGATTAGTGGGGTGCACATGGAGGACCAAATGTTGACCTTACAAAGGTAGCATTGTGCATACTTGACTTATGTTTTTCTTCTAGTTATGAGCGCAACTGGAGTACTTTTGAGTTTGTAAGTATACAAATATTCAATATAAAATTTAATATTTTTATATCTACTAATAAGTTTGTAATTATCTTGATTCAGATTCACACAAAAAAATGAAATAAATTGGAGCATCAAAGAATTAATGATCTTGTATGCATCCAATATAATCGTCGTCTGCAAGCAGTATTCAAAAAAAGACATGAAAAAGGAAAAAATACAACCCTTTAGTCGTTGATGAGCTATTGAAGTAGTGAGTGGATGATGAACAAATTAGATGATGCTCTAATTTTTTATGATGATAATCACATTGGAAGCTGTAGAGAGAGCTATTGGAATTGGTGCTCAAAATTTATGAAGTGAAGCTGGGGCTAATCTTCAACTAATAGTTGAAGGGGATGAAGATTTAGATCATTTTGGATTTGTCAATGATGATCAAGATATTGATAATAATTATGAGCAAATGACAAGTATCTCTAACCAACCAAGCACATGCAATGCCAATGTTGACTTACTAGATGATAATTCTATTTGATCTTTTATGATTATTTAAAGTTTATGTTAAAAACATTATTCATGTTAATATGCTATTGTGTATGATGAAAGCATTTTGGATTTTGACCATAATACTATACTATCATATTTTGTGTTCACTTTTCTGTTATTTCTTTCTCTGATGTTTGTATTGAGTGACATGGTTTTTCTTACTACTTACTGCTTCATGACATGAATGTATTGAGAATTGAGATATCATGAATTCATGATATCAGAACCTTTGTTCTTGCTACTTCATGGTATGCATGTGTTGAGATATGAAGATATCATGAATTCCTGATATCAGAAGATTCAGAACTTGTGTAATTAGTTGCTTACTTCCTGAAAGTATAAATATATTGAGATTTGAGAACTTGAGATATCATGAATTCATGATATCAGAATATGTGCTTACTGCTTGCTGCTATGAAAGTATGAAGTAACAATCTGTGTGGTTGTGTGTTGGTTAATAATCTATCAAAGTAAAAAAAAAGACCTTTAGACAACAGTTATTATAATAACTGTTGTCTAAAGGTCTGTCGGACAGGCTATAGACAACAGTTATTATAATAACCGCTGTCTATAGTTTGCATTAGATTTTTTTGTGTTAAGTTGTCGTCTTGCGACTTGCTCGCCTTATTATCTCTTAGGCATCTGTCTTGTTGCCTAAGCGTCCATGCGCCCGACGCTCTCCTTTGTTTGTCTTGACGTCGTGACAAGAATGTGTACAGCAGCTGCTGCTGTATTGATGTACAACAGCTGCTGTCGTATTGTTGTATAGCAGCTGCTGCTCTTATAAGAGTCGCTAGCAACGACTCTTATAAGAGCCGTTGGGCCAACGGCCTGGGCTGGGCTATCACCTGGGTCTGGGACAACCCGAAAATCAGGCTTTGCTCGGCCCGGGCCAGCCATCGGTGTCACAACCCGCATTTTTTCCTCATTTAAACGATATATCAGAGTAAGAGAAAACACGCCTCATGATGTCACGCCGTGCAGGGGATAACTGCAGATGCTCAGGAAAGAACTCGAACCTAACACTTTATATGAAATCCTCAAGTTTATTATGAAGAAAACTGTAATTTAAGTAAAGTTTATATGACCGTATCCCTCGGCTTATTGAATCAACTAGTTCACGAGTAAAAACATGATTATACGCTGCAGAAAATACTTTGCTTATATTGATTAACATCCTACATGAGCATAAACATTCAAATAGGACAACTCATGATATGCATACCTCTAGATTTAATATAAGTAAAAAAAGAGTATTTTACGTAGTTAAAAATAGAATGACTTTGACTTGAAATATGCTATGAATGAGATAATCATAATAATATTTTTATACTTCAAATAATTAACATGCAATTATAACATAAAACCTTCACAGAGAGCAAGTAAAACCAACAAGTCATCTAGAAGAGAGTAAACAGCTAACAAATAACTTAACAATATAAAAACTTCAGTGAACGTCAACAACCTAACACGAACCCACAAAAAAAGCATATATGTCTGAACTAATCAACAAAAAAACACTACCTCACAATGGTGAGGAAAGGGCGACTGCAACAACTGCAGAACACCAGCAACCACCAATCATAGACGCTCAACCAGCTACTGCTTCAAACCTGAGTCATTCCAAATAAAAGAATATCTCAGCAAAAATATACAAGTGACAAATAATAGATCAATTTCAAATGAAAGCAAAGGAGTCAAAGGGTTACCAACCCAAACAGGAATAACTGAAATGAAGATATCAACACTCAATCATAAGTTAATAAGTAAGAAAGAACTCACAAGGGTTAGATATCACAAGCTGCATCAAGTGCGATAAAGATTTATGCTTTATAAAACATTTATATAAATACGTGTGTGTGTGTATATATATATATATATATATATATATATATATATATATATATATATACAAAAGAGTTGCAAGCTTATCATAGAATGAGCATAAACACCGGCAAAATCCGGCACCTGTGGTGGTGGGAACCTACCAAAGTCCCAACACACCAATAATAAAAACTTCACAAGAGCCCAAAGAAAGGTGGTCATGTTTCTTGACATACCCAATACCGGGGAACTACCTGAACCTGCAGTGGTGGTCACCTCCTCCACACACCCAGTCACAAATCCACACCGGGTAAACCTACCAGGGCAAAGATTCACAAGCTAGCCTTAGGTTGGTGATCTTTTATCCACTACCAACCATGAGGCACACCAAAAACATCCATAAAACCTTAACTGAAACACAGGATTACTCCAATGGCAACAAGGAAGAAAAAAGTCCCAAAAATCACCCTAAGGCCAAACTCGACGAATTGGACTCAATTCGGCAAGAAAATTCTAAGTCGACATCGATTCATCGAGTATATTCGACGAATGCAGTAGACACTCGACGAATTCTACTTAGCAAAAATCTGGCTAACTGGCGATACTCGACGAATCGGCTAACATTACCTTGATACTCGACGAATCGGCGCAAATCACCAAGTCCACGGGAAATTCGTCGAGTATACTCGACGAATTTGAAGTTCACTCAACGCACTTAACGCCAAGGCGGTTTCACTCAACGCCTGGACTTAACTCCACAAACTTTACTTTACTCGATGCCTAGCTGAGTTTTCCGACGCCTAGCTGAGTTTATTCAACGCTCTCGACGCCAAAGGCACGTACTCAAAACACTCGACGCCATACAGCTTCACTCGACGCACCCGACGCCAAATAGTCTTAACTCAACAAAAAAGACTTAGACTCACAGGTCACTCGACGCTCTCGATGCCAACACCATAATCGACGTATTCGTTGAGAATACTCGACGAATTTGACTTAGTCTCACAGATCACTCGACGCTCTCGGCGCCAAAACAAAATTCACTCATCGCCAAGACTGATACTCGACGAACTCGACACATAAACTCAACGAATGCAGAATCACTCGACACCAAGGCTGATACTCGACGAATTCGTCGAGAATACTCAACGAATCTGACTTAGTCCCCAAACACATATTTGACGAATTTCACTCAGGCTGACCCCACCATATATGACGAATTTAACTTAGGTTGACTCTCCTATAATCGACGGATTTCCTTTAACCGGACTCGGCCCTTATCCGACGAAATTTCCTTGGCCGGAAATCCTACACTACTCTGCAGATCGATCTTGGCCGAACCTTACACTACTACATTCTAAGGAGGGAAGAAAAAGAAAGGAATGAAAAGCAAGAAAATAGCAAGGGAAAGATTCACCACTTGCCTCAAAGCTTCCGAAATCCGGCCTTACGAGCGCTCCTCCTCACGGATCCGGCCGCAAAAACGCCTTGGCTACACTTCCTGAAATTTTTCGGGGAAAACGTGGGTCAAAACCAAATAACCTAACGCCCAAAAATCCAAGAAACGGGAAAACTCACCGCTCACACGTAGATCTCAGCGAGAGCTTTCCGAATCTCCCCTCCGCCGCTTTCTCTCTTCTGCGAATCGGTCTGACGGCTTGGAAAGAAGACTATGAATAGGGTTCCGCCAAAACGTACACGCTTATATATATATATATATAATATTATATTATTAATTAAACGTCCAAACGACCCAAAACTCGAATCAACTCCGATTTCCACGAAATTCGCACCAAATCTAAATACCGATGCCACAAAACCAACAACGAAGTCGAAATTGTCATTCGACAAACCAAACTTTGGTTAAAATTTCCCGAAGTTTCAACCAACACCAACCTACTAAAAACCCGCGGAGTCAAAACCTCGGATTTCGATGAGCAAAACCATGCTCCAACAACGACGCTCGTTAACTACGCGTCAACGTAACGCCCTATCATCATTATTACGTCACAATCGGGCCGTGTATTCCCCTTATATTTGGGCCCTGCAAGGGCCCTGAGCCCGGCCTAGGCCCGGGCCGGGCTTTTCCCGGGCCGGGCCTAGACGGGCTATTTTCGGGCCGGCCCACTGGGCCCGGTCTTTTTGTACACGACTATGTGTGTGTGTGTATATATACAAAAAATATATATATAGATAGATAGATACACACCACATATATATAGGCACACGAACATGTATATACATGCACATATATATAGCGTGTGTATTTACGTAATTCAATTTAATTACGTCGTACCCCAAACGTACATGTATCATTGGCTTTTAATTTTATCGTACCGCCGTACCGGATACGTGTCATACCTGGTACTCGTACCTGTATTGGTGCTTCATAGTCCGGAGTACATTCTGGTAATTAGAGTTTCGTACTGTAAAGGAGGAATCTTTATCAATGGAAGTATGTGTTTGACCTCTTCAAAAAAACCAAAAAATGGGATGCAAGACTACCATCGATCCAATTGAACAGAACCACAAAATGGTGAAGGATGACGATAGCCGGAAGATAGGCAGTTTAGTATTAGTGACTTGTTGGTAAACTTATATACCTAGCACATACAAGACCTTTCTTAACATATGTTCGAAATATTTGAATGCTAATTCTGCTATTTTTATATATTTTTTACTGTCATAAATTATGTCTAATACATATCTCACTTTGTTTTGAGCCAACTATATTAATTTTCTTATTATTTGATGGGCGGATGTATTTTCTGTAAAAACTCTTGGTATCCGTGTGAGCATACTTTTATCCGTGGCTTGAAATGTGTCTTTTTTTAAGAAGGAAAGAAAAAAAAATCAAAACTTTTTGAACCGAGAAGAAGTGAGATAATAGAGGAATTAAAAAAAAAATTGCCCTGTGAGCATCAGAACAGATGCCCTCGGACAGAAAATTCAGAGACAGATTATTTGATATATAGTTTGCTATCACTTTGAGGAACGTTTGAACCGAGCGACATCAGGTGTTTGTTTAGTTTTCTTTCTATATCATTTGTTACAAGTTATTCTCTCTTTATAATTCTTTTGAAGTATTGTAATCTCTTTTAATGAAAGCTACACTGCTTTTGCATGGGGTGGTAAATGCTCTTTAGCTGTACATGTGGTTAATGGCTTCTATTTTTAAATAAGGTTCTCTCTTCTATCTTTCATGGATGCAGACTCTTTTGAGGTCATCGTAAATATTAGAGGTGTGCTTGATCAGTTCATGTTTATGTTGCGTGCTTGATCAGTTCATGTTTATGTTGTGTGCTTGATCAGTTCATGTTTATGTTGTGTGCTTGATCAGTTCATGTTTATGTTGTATGAATTTTATATCACTCCTGAAGGGACATGCACATGTTGGCTGAGTATTTATCAACCTTCACTCACACCATCAATATTTAGTGGCGCGTCGACTGTTCCCAAAATCGAGTGCATGTTTCTATGGGATCTTTGTGATCTTTGTTGGCCCTGTGGAGTTTCAGTTACAGTTGCCGAACCTCAGTTGTATTCACCTGATATTTGTTGAAGAGGGTCGTCAGGTTATGTCTGTCCCGTGAAGGGATCCGTTCCCTCGGACCTGGACGATGATCGATTCTCACCATCAAGATGAAATTCATACTTGATTCTCTTCACGAAAACTTGGATGGTTGTATGGTTACTCGGGTTTTGTTTCATGACATAGGATGGACACTTCTAATGCCATTTTGATGAGCAATGAAGTGCTTGTGAAACAATTTCTCCTACTTGACCTCGGGGACAAGGTCAATTTCCCTTAGGAATGTGTTGTTACGAACCTGACTCCACAGGCAAGGGTGTAACAAGACTCCAACTCTTGTGTGCATACTCAAGAAAATCACGATAAAGACATGAAAATGAGTGGGGTATTGGTTATGGGAATTTAAGCTTATGGTCCTTAGGATTTACTTATATCATGTGTACAAGGGATTTTTCTTGGGTTGGGTAGGATTATGGAGAGATTTCCCACATTGTATCTTCTTGTTCGTAAAGTCATTGTGTTTCTCTTTGGTCTTGTATTTGTAACTAAATAATAGTAGTACGAAAGGTTTGAGTCTTTTAGTTTTAGTGAATTGGAAACACGACTTAACTTATATGACAACTTTTTATAAGGTGTTCCACCAAAACACTCAATATAGGTTTGAGCCTTCTAGTTTTAGTGAATTGGAAACACTACTTATAAGACAGCTATTTATAAGGTGTTCCACAAAAACATTTAGTAATAAGATTTAGTATTTTGCAAAGATAATAAGGGATGACATCTATGTGAATTTGTCCATGGGCTAGATAATGTTGGTTTTCTTCTTTAATGCATTACTTTACTGTCGCATGACGAATCTATCGGCAGTGGACACACGATGCCCTAGAACTAAATGCAATGCACGCGACCACATCAAATGCAATGGAACCACAAAAAACCCTAAAATGAAGATGCAGTCGAATGCAAGCATGAAATCCTTGGAACTTATGACGGTTAACTCTAAACTCTAATGCGATTCTCATGAGTGATTCGATCATGCAAGTACTTTCAATGCGCAATCTATTAAATAATACTATATTTAAGCTCTTGCATTAACACCACAATCAATTACAAATATTCTCATTAAAGCAATAATCATAAATATTTCGGGCAAAATACTACTAACAATACAAGATACACATACAATGTGAAGAAATGAAAAATTTGATGTAAAAGTTCACCGAGTAATTAGTGTCAGTGGGGGAGGAGAAGATTCGGTGGTGGCGGTGACGGTCCGGAAGTGAGAATGTTGATGTGTAGGGACCATCAGGGAGAGAAGGCCATTGTAACTTGCTTTCTAGGACTGGTGGGGAGTTGTATGAGGCAGGGTCCATGGGAGAGGGGTTGTTGGGTTCAACCAAACATTTATGGAGGGCTAGGGATCAGTTGAATGGCTATGGTGGTGGCTGGAAGAACAAAGAGGGGGTTGATGGCTTGGCCGATTGTGACATGGTGCAAAGTAGGTGGGAGAGGGCTGTGGAAGTTGAGATGGGGAGGCCGAGGAGTCTTTTTGGCATTGATGGAGGTGGCGACGAGTCCCCATGCGGCTAGATAGGGATCCGTCGACAGAAACAGAGGTTTGGGAATTGGGGAGACTCGCCGGAAGTAGGAGCAAAGGTAAACATGGCGTCTGCACCCCTGGAAGAAGCAGGATGCGACGTTGGCACCGCACGAGTCGCTCGTTGTCGCACCGAGGTGACGTGACCAAGCGGCTAAGCCATAATTCTCGTTGCTCTGACCTGTGAACTAAAAGGGATATAAATAGGTAGTTTAATATATCTAATGGCCTTGTTCGCCCGATTGAATAACGTAACCATTTTCTGAAATATAGCTCAAAAAATAAAAAGAAAATACCTGAAGAATTGGAAAAATTGAGCCATTCGCAATTGCGGGGTCCGTTCATCCTTCCGACGATCCAAAAACGTCTACAATGAAAAATCACAAATATGAGGTGTGGTCGATGCCCACATAAACATTAATTTGAATTTACATGAGCCAGAGAATGTTGGTTCTCTTCTTTACTGTATAAATTTACGTCATAAGTATTAACAAATTATCATCACATACTGAATCTTGTGGAATTTTCTTTTTTTTGTTATTCTCAGTGATTTTCCTGTTCACTTTCAGCTTTGTCTGGAAACTATGTCAACTTTGGTGTCTTCGAATTGTATGGTGATAGGGCACTTGCAGAAGCCCTTGATATTTCTCTAAAGATGACTCTATCCGTTACTTTGGCTGATATATTGGCTTTCCGAAAGGTATACTGCACCTTCTTAAGCTTTCTTGTTGTTAACCACTGCCCCTACTTGCATTTAACCACCGATTTTCTTCTAGGAAATTGGAAAAAAGTTTGGTGAATTTTATGTTCTTAATTATCTTGGTGTGTAAAATTTTATAACAGCATTGTCCAATTTCTCGATATCAGTTTTTGTGTCATGATTGGAAAATGTTGGAAAAACACATGTAATTAGGCACATTTATTTGTTTCTCTTCTTATCTCCTCTTTAGTCCCACATCTTGTATAAGACTCTCTTCTCTCTTTCTCCCTCCTATAAATGTGTATTCATACATTGTAATTGATTATTGAGAAAGTATATACAAGGTTAAGCCTTTTTCTACATGGTATCAGAGCGAACGGTCCGGCCTCTCGGTTTTTAACCGCCTCTCCATCCGGCTAACCGTGCGGCCTCCTCTCCCGCTTTAGCCGCGGTCTCTTGCGGCCTGCTTCTTTCTAGTCGCGCACATGCTTCGTCACCGCGGGTTCCTGCGCGGCCTGTGTCTTTCTATCCGCTTCCTCTGCTCCGTCTCTCTCGTGGCTTCCACCTTTTCTCCTCCTCCTCGCTCTTTTATAGCCTTTCTCATCGGTGGGGACCACCCCCTTCTATTTCCCAGCTCGCGCGGCCTCCCTTTCTCTCCGCTCGGTCTCCCACTTGCTTCCCTCCTCTTCTCTCTCCGACTTTGGTTTTTTTCCCTCTTCTCGCGACCTATCTACAGTCGCCGCGACCTATCTCTAGTCGCCGCGACTTAGCTTTGTCGCCGCGGCCTCTCTTCCCGTCGCTCTCTACTCGCCGTGCACTCTCTTCTCGCTGCATTTTTTTTACTTCTCTTCTCGCAGCAACCTCTCTTCTCGCAGCAACCTCTCTTCTCGCTGCGTCCTGCCTTAGTCGCAGCGGCCTCTCTTCTCGTCGCTCTCTGCTCATCGAGAACTCTCTTCTCGCTGCGTTTTACTTCTCTTCTCGCAGCGGTCTCTCTTCTCGCCCCGACCTGCCTTAGTCGCAGCGACCTCTCTTCCCGCCGCTCTCTGCTCGTCGCGATCTTCTTCTCGCTGCGTTTTTGCTTCTCTTCTAGATCGCGGCTTCTCCTCTTTTCGGCACGATCCGCATCTAGGTCGTGACATCTCTCTGTGTCACTGGTGTTCTCACCCTGACCGTGCGGATTCCTACTTCGTCGTTGTACCCTGTCTTGCTGCCCGCGGTTTCTTCTATCCGCTGCGGACTCCGTCCTCTGGTCGTGGCATTCTCCTTGCTGCTGGTGCTCTCATCGTGACCATGCGATTTCTCCAGCTCCCTGCACCACATTCAAGTCGCGGCGACTTCTCTCCCTTGCCGCAAGCGGTCTGCCCCCTGGCCGTTCGGACTCGTCTAGTCGTGTTCCTTGTGCTGTCCGCCGGTCTTCCTTCCTGCTCATCTCTGTCATGCCGACCTCTCGAGAATCAACTAGCCAGACCGCAACTTCCTCTGCAGACCGTCCGGTCTATGCTCCTGAACTCCGTAATGAATTGCGCATTACTACCATTTCACTTGCCGGGAAGAAGAACTCCATGGAGTGGGTCCATTCTGTTCGCCGAGTACGCCAATCCAAGGGTTTTCTCCATCACTTGACCCAAGCTCCTCCCGCTCCTCATATAGATGATTGGTTGCGCAACGATGGTCGTGTTCAGACCTGGCTCCTCAACTCCCTTGATACTGAACCCTACCGAATGACCATGTATCACGACACGGCCAAAGCAATGTGGGATGAGCTCCAGCGGTTGTACGCCAAGAAAGATAGTCTTCAACATCTCTGCGACATTATTACTGATCTCCAGTACCCCATACATTGGACCTTACTACACAACGCGCTCAGAAAGAAGCCATCGGGGTGGCCATGATGACGGCTCGTGTTCCACCCCACCTTCACAGCATTCGGGCACAGGTCCTCTTCTCGGTTGCTACCCCCTCACTCTCAGATGTGTGTTCTATGCTGCTTAAGGTCTCCCCGCCTCCCGATCATTCTGCTCCTCCGTCCCCGGCTCTCCTGCAACAGACTTCTGCTCCCCTGCTGCCTTCCCCCCTCCTACTCGGGGGGGGGGGGGGGGGGGGGGGGGGGGGGGGGGGGGGGGGGACTAGCTCTCGTGGCCGCGGACGGGGAGGTCGACCTCGCCCAAAGTGTTCCTTCTGCGGAAAGGACGACCATCTCGAGGCCATCTGATATCGCAAGCATAGGCTTCCTCCGCGTCCACAGGCTACTGCTGCTGCTACGGACTCCTCTGCTCTTACTGACCTTGAAGAGGTTCGCCTTTAGCTCCAACAGCTCCAGGGTCTCGCCCGGCTGCCTCCGTTGCCTCTACTGCCTCCATCTCCCAAGAAGGTATCACTTGTCTCTCCACTAGTCCGTGCTGGATAGTGGACTCAGGTGCCACTCATCACATCACATCCCTGCGACCACATCAATACCTGAATTCTCCTCATCCTAAGTGCATCACAGTGGCCAATGGGGACACTGTTCCTGTCTCTGGATCGGCTGACATCCCTCTCACTTCTTCTCTCTCTCTACGCTCGGCTCTTCATGTTCCGGGCTCCCCGTACAATTTGCTTTCTGTTGGTCGCTTGACTAATGATTTGAACTGCTCTGTAACATTTATTTCTTCCTCTTTTCTGATACAAGATCACAGGACGCGGACTATCATTGGTAAGGGATGACTGCAGAATGGGTTTTACCTCCTTGATGAATCTCCCACCATCCTCTCTTTCGTCTCCTCCGTTGATTGGCATCGACGTCTTGGCCATGCCCCTTTACCCGTCCTCAAGAAGGCTCTACCCGATGTATCTTTACCATCTTTTCATTGTGAATCATGTGTGTTAGGCAAGCAGCCTCGTTCATCCTTTTTATCTAAATATACTCGGAGTATTGCTCCCTTTATTTTGCTACACTTTGATATTTGGGGTCCGTACAAAGTTAATAGTATTTCTGGTTATCGCTATTTTCTGACATCTATTGATGACTATTCGCGAATGACATAGCTATATCTACTTCGTGATCGCTCTGAGCTTCCTCATGTTTTTCGAGCGTTCCTTCTTGAAACCCAAACGCAATTCTTCACTAGCCTCAAAACTCTTCACACAGACAATGCTCGCGAGTACACTAGCCACAAATTTGCGACTCTTTGCTCTGACTTTGGGGTTATTCACCAAACTTATTGTGCCTATACCCCCAGCAAAACGGAGTCGCGGAGCGGAAGAATCGCCGCCTTCTTGATATGGCCCGCTCCATCATGCTCCAGATGAACGTTCCCAAAAATTATTGGAACTTTGCTCTTTCGACGGCTTGCTACCGTGTACAACCCCGTAGCCGGGCGAGTGGGACCCTCCCCAAATGTCAGCCAAGGGGCGTGTTATGGGCGACGAGTCGGTACGACCCCGTTTGAGTACGTGCGGGTCCTCGTGCGTGCGTACGTGCGGAGGTTCTATGCGCGTGGGTTCTTAATTTATAACAAAATATATGTATATAATATAATATATATATATAATATATTATATATATATTAGATGTTTGGGGGATAAAAGGAGGGGAAGGGATAAGAGGAGGAAGGGCCACGGTTTTCAGCAGGGGATCGGGATTTTGCCCAGGCTAGGTCACGGCGCCCCCGACCCCCTCTCTCCCGCCGGCCAGCAGCGCAGCACCGCCCCCGACCCCCTCTCTCCCGCCGGCCAGCAGCGCAGCACCGCCCCCGACCCCCTCTCTCCCGCCGGCCAGCAGCGCAGCACCGCCCCCGACCCCCTCTCTCCCGCCGGCCAGCAGCAAGCCCGCCCCCCTCACTTTTTCTCTCTCGGCCAACAGCAAACCCGCGCCGCTCCCTTCCTCCGGCCGTCTACAGCAGCAAGCCCGCCCCCCTCACTTTTTCTCTCTCGGCCAACAGCAAACCCGCGCCGCTCCCTTCCTCCGGCCGTCTACAGCAGCAAGCCCGCCCCCTCACTTTTTCTCTCTCGGCCAACAGCAAATCCGCGCCGCTCCCTTCCTCCGGCCGTCTACAGCAGCAAGCCCGCCCCCCTCACTTTCTCTCTCTCGGCCAGCAACAAGCCCGCCCCCCTCACTTTTTCTCTCTCGGCCAACAGCAAACCCGCGCCGCTCCCTTCCTCCGGCCGTCTACAGCAGCAAGCCCGCCCCCCTCACTTTTTCTCTCTCGGCCAACAGCAAACCCGCGCCGCTCCCTTCCTCCGGCCGTCTACTGCAGCAAGCCCGCCCCCCTCACTTTCTCTCTCTCGACCAGCAGCAAGCCCGCCCCCCTCACTTTCCCTCTCTCGGCCAGCAGCAACACCCGCCCCCTTCCTCTCTCTCTTTCTAGTCGGCTGGAGAAAAAGAACCCGCCCCCTTCCTCTCTCTCTCTAGCCGGGATCGGCCTTGTACAGCAGCGGCCGGCCACTTGGAGCGCGGTCGGCCATGGAAAGGCTCGGTCATGGAGGGGAAAAATCATTCGGAGCTTTCAACTCTCCCACGGTGGTCGGATCCGAGCATGGACAACCACTACGGACGCTAGGCGTGGAGCCTCGGGCAACGAGCGCGGTGGCGGCCCCGCCAAACACGCGTCAAGGGTAACGAAATTTCTACTTGGGCAGGTGAAGCCCTCAATTTCCATATTTGCATGGAAGCCCCTCTCCACCAACGGGTGGAGGAAGGGAGCTCTCCAACGGGTTGACGTGTACGTCCCCGCAGTTAATTGCATTAGTGCCCGAAAGCGTGAGCACGGGTTTAGGCATGCTGTGTGAAGCCCATCCGGACGTGTGAGCCGGATTGGTGATGTTCTGGGGTTCCCGGAGAAGACTCCGAGGAAGTTGTTTATTTAGCCGCTTGCAGGGAATGCGCTCCGTAGCCCCCAAAAAGGGGGTGTGCACAATATGTTTGGCCCGCTTATATTAGCCGACTGATGACTAGTTGGCCGCCGCTCGTCGAGACGTTGGCGTACAGGTGTTGCAGTACCAGGAGGGGAGTAGCGGGCTTAAGCCCAAACTTGTGCCGGCCCTCGAAGGCCTTTTTGTTTATATTTCCGGTCTGCGTGCCGAGTATGGAATTTATATTCCTGTAATATTCTTTTATATCTGTGATGCTCTGAGAATGTAGCTTACTCCTCCTGTCTTGGGCGAGCGGCGTGTTCGTGAACCGCTCCCCCCGTGTGGGCCCCGAGGTATAGATGCCGGGAAGCCCCTGATGGCCCGTTGTCATCCTTTCAGAGTAGCGGAGTTCTGCTATTAGCGGCCCAATTGGGGGCTGCGTAGAGTAGGGCTGCTGGGCGGTTTTGCGCCAATAGTGAGGCGGGCGGGGAACATTTCACATAGACCCGAGGTGGCGCCTTTAGTTAAGGAGTGGATCTCGAGATCCTCCTTAGATGTTCCGGTCGGCCAAGAGAGCCCTCCGAAGGTGCCTTAGCTCAGCCCTTGGCTTGGGAGGGGAAGAGTTAGTTAGTCTTCCGGGTATGCGGCGGGTCCTCCACGCTGAGACCTTGGGTCTGTCCCTTGTGTTTCTGGTCTTGTGCCTAGATCGTTTGCTTGAGGGTAGTAGGTGCGCGGTCACCCCTTCCCCAAGGGTCGAACTCCACGGGAGACCGAATTTTCGGTTTCAACATACCTGATTAACTGTCTTCCTTCCCCTATACTCCACAATGCCACTCCATTCAGCCTCATGTTCTCCTCCACTCCGGCATTCTCTCTCACACCCCGCGTCTTTGGGTGCACTTGCTACGTTCACAACTTGATCTAACTTTGGACAAATTGGACCCTCGGGCTACCAAACACGTCTTTGTTGGTTACTCACAGACACAAAAAGGCTACGTCTGCTACTCACCGGCTATCCGAAAGGTGACCGTGTTTGCTGATGTTACCTTTCAGGAGGATCTCCCTTTCTTCACTGCTTCAACTCCTACATCTCCACCACCAACTGTCTTACGCCCAGTTATTCTTGTTACCACTCCTCCACCACCAAGATCTACAGCCCCGGCCCCTCCTGTTGCCAAACCTCCTGTTATTCGGGTTTACACTCGTCGCCATCCTGCATCTGGTGTCCCTCTGCAGTTTGACTTGCCCTCTGATGCTCCGCGTCCCGCTGATTCAACACCAGAATCTACAGTTCATCCCATGACGAATTATGTATCCTTACATCGCCTTTCTCCACAACTTCAGACGTTTGTCACCTCATTATCCTCGATTTCGGTACCTAACTCTGTGCAGGAGGCTCTCCAGCATCCTGACTGGCGGGCGGCTATGAAATAAGAGATTACGGCTCTCTGGGCTAACCAGACCTGGACATTGGTACCATTACCTACCGGTCAAACATCTGTTGTGTGTAAATGGGTCTTTGTGATCAAGCATGCTCCTGATGGAACGATTGACCGTCTGAAGGCCCGTCTGGTGGCTCGTGACTTCACCCAACAACAAGGCCTCGATTATGAGGAGACGTTCTCCCCTGTGGCCAAGTTGAACACCATTCGGGTTCTTCTTTCAGTAGCTGTGCATCGACAATGACCATTACACCAACTGGACATCAAAAATGTCTTCCTCAACGACGATCTCCATGAAACGGTTTTCATGCAGCAACCGCCCGGGTTTAAGACCACGAGGGAGTCCCAAGTTTGTCATCTCAAGAAGTCCATCTATGGTCTCAAACAATTCCCTCGGTCATGGTTTGACAAGTTCAGTAAGGTCGTCCGGCAAGTCGGCTTAACTCGGAGTTCAGCTGACTTCTCACTATTCACACGTCATCAGGCCACATGAACTGTTCTTCTGTTGGTGTATGTTGATGATATCTTGATCACCGGAGATGATTCAAAGGGCATCCAAGTAGTTAAACAGCACCTCAGCTCAGTCTTTCAAACCAAGGATTTGAGACATCTTCGTTACTTCCTTGGTATTGAGGTCGCAAGACGACCAGATGGACTCGTCATTTCTCAATGGAAATACTGTCTGGATCTCCTTCAGTATGCTGGTTACCCGAGATGCAAACCTACTACTACTCCGATGGACGCGAATCGTAAGTTGTGTGCACATTCCTCTAATACAGACCTTCCTCTTCAAAATACGGAATACTATCGACGATTGGTTGGAAAACTGATCTATCTAACTGTCACAAGGCCGGATATTTCCTTCGTCATTGGGGTGGTCAGCAGATTTATGCATGCTCCGCGAACATCTCACCTCCAAGCTGTTGAATGTATTCTTAGATACCTTAAAACAACCCAGGGTCAAGGTTTTGTATACAAAACCGCATCCTCTACTCCAACATTGGTTGCGTACTCTAATGCAGACTATGCCGGTTTCTTGGATGATCGCCGGTCAACCAGTGGTTTTTGTACCTATTTTGGAGGACATCTCGTTACCTGGCGGAGTAAGAAACAAGCAGTGGTTGCTCGATCATCAGCTGAAGCAGAATACCGATCAATGACATCTGTTGTCTTTGAGCTTACCTGGCTTGAAAGTCTCTTGGCCGATCTAGGGGTAAAACTTCCCTCACCTGCCGTCCTGTTTTGTGAATAGCCAAACGACTATACATATTGCGAAGAATCCAGTCTTTCATGAAAGAATGAAACATATTGAAGTAGACTGTCACTTTATCCGTGAGAAAGTGCAACTGAAGAAGATAGAATTGAAGCATGTTCCTGGTACTGAACAAGTGGTTGATATTCTCACAAAGGCTCTACCGAGCACCCTATTCTACCAGTTTTTGTCCAAGCTTGGTGCATACGACTTGTACGCTCCAGCTTGCGGGGAGTGTTGGAAAAGCCCATGTAATTAGACTCATTTATTTGTTTCTCTTCTTCTCTCCTCTTTAGTCCCACATCTTATATAGGACTCTCTTCTCTCTTTCTCCCTCCTATAAATGTGTATTCATACATTGTAATTGATTATTGAGAAAGTATATACAAGGTTAAGCCTTTTTCTATAGAAACAATTTGAGAAGTTATATGTTATGGACCCGCATGCTATGGACCCACGCTGGGATGTCACCTACCATCGTTGCCATGGGATG
Source organism: Platanthera guangdongensis (assembly GCA_039583875.1). NCBI lineage: Eukaryota > Viridiplantae > Streptophyta > Magnoliopsida > Asparagales > Orchidaceae > Platanthera > Platanthera guangdongensis. The sequence goes on from CM077157.1 coordinate 55,202,425, forward strand.
ACAAGTGCGGACTAAGGCATAATCATCTCATTACCGTTGTATTTTTATTTCAATGTCGCATTTTACTCCAATGTCACATTTAATTTTTTATATCACATTTCCATTTTAATGTCGCACTTTATATTTGGTCCTTCCTACTTAGGAAGAAATGGGGGTGAAATTGAAATTAAGCATTTAAATATCAAATTTCTTTCACTCTCTAATTTCTCCTCTCTCTCCTCCTCCTAAGTCTCTCGTAACCTAGCAAATCCCGATCGCGCCTCTTCGCACGCCCCATGCCGCCAGTCGACGATCCCGTTGCACCTCCTCCTCGCCGGATCTCTTCTCTGCCGAGCTTCTACCATAGGTTTTTGCGGATCTAAGAAGGTGAACTCCAATCTCCTCGATTTCCACCTCTCACAAACACGAATGAGGTCTCAATTCGGGGCTTGTATCATCTTGGCATTTCACGAGCTGCTTCGCCAATATGTTCTTGGCTTCTCTAATGATATTTTTGTTGTATAGCAAAACGTGGGAAGACCACTTGCAGCACTTACAAGTTGTTTTGACCTCCTTCGTCGACATCAACTCTTTTTGAAGCGAGCTAAGTGCTCCTTTGGGACAGACCAGGTTTCTTGCCTTGGCCATGTGATCCACCGCACAGGCGTTTCGGCAAACCCTGAGAAGAATCCTGGGGTGACAGGTCGGCTTAATCGAATCCCTATAGGACTTGCGGGGTTTTTCGGTCCTGGCAGGTTAGTACCACCATTTTGTTCAGAGCTACATCATGATTGCGGCCCCTGGTGACGCTTCTAAAGAAGCACGCTTTACTCTTGAGTGATCGCACCGCCCAGACCTTATGATCCTTCCAACAGGACTTGGTCTACTCCTCAGTTCTCCGCATGCCTGACTTCTACCAGGAGTTTCTTATTGAGTGAGATGTGCATCGAGAAAGAGTTGTGGCACGGTACTACAACATGAGGGCCACCCAATCGTCTTCATTAGCCTCAAGACAGCGACTACCGGCTTACGAGCTCGATCTGATTAGCCTCACCATGGTGGTGCAGTACTGGCGGCCGTACTTATGAGGCATATCTTTCCTGATCCGCATGGACCATTTCAGTCTGAAGTACTTACTAGAGCAGCGCCTCAGCACGGATCCCCAATAGTTTTGGGTGAGCAAACTCTTGGGCTTCGATTTTCATGTGGAGTACGAGGCGGGCACCTTCAACCGTGCATCCAACGCTCTTTCTCGCCGAGACCAGGTAGACTGTCTACTGTGTGTCATCTCCCTGCCCACCCTCGCGATCCTCATTCGATTGTGTCAGGAACCCCAGGACTCCCCGATTCAAATAGAGCTCAATCAGCGGATTGTTGATGGGCGTATTCCTTCTCACTGGATGGTGCATGAGGGCCTGGTGCATTACAAGGGTTGCGTTTACATACAAAGTTGCTCCCTTCCTCCTCCCCTAATTGGTGACATCATCGAGACAACCCACACCTTGGGTCACGAAGGGGTTTGCAAAATCGTTCAACGGATTCGCGCCGATTTCTTTTTGAAGGGTCTACGACGCGGTGTCCAAAATTTTATTGTCGCCTGCATAATCTCTCAGTGCCACAAGGTGAAGCATTTCCTTCTGGCCGGCCTTCTTCATCCCCTACTGATTCCTATTTGAACATGAGTTCCACATCTCTTGGTTTGAGAATAATAAATTTCAATATGTATTTGATCTCGCTTGTTTATGTCTGTAGTGTGCATGCTATACAAGGACAGTAACAAAAAGTGCAAAAGGAATCGATCGGGACGAAAAAATAAAATACGTGCTCTGAAATGAGCACAACCGCGCGACGCTAAAGACTACCACTAGCGGTAGCTTGAGTTACAAAAGGACAGCTGGCAAGGGACATTTCAAACTGAACTTAGCGGGAGCTAAAAGATTCTTTTGGAATCACCTACTGCGCCGCGATAGGACTATCACATGTCGGTAACTATTAGGCAAGCCCGACAATCATCAAGCTGATCTAGGAGCCAAATTGAGCATGATTTCAAATCTGGTGGGACAAAATATTTGCGTTACCGCTGAGCAATAGTCTTATCGTGGAGTTGTAATTGTTGCCTAAGGTATGAAAAGAGGATTCCATTTAAGACTGACCGGAGCGGGAAATTATTTCATAGAGTACCGCCGCACAGTAACCCCTACCGCTTGCGATAGCGACCAAATTTTTTATTTAAGGAGCCATTTGCTCCATCTTTTAGCCGGACTTGAACACAAATATTTCTGAAGGGAGGCCACATCAAGATGTCTAGAGGACTTCCAAGAGCATACTTCAATGTTTTAATGAGAATTTGAAGGTGATTCGGATTAAAGCTTTTACAACACGAAGGACGAACACTTTGACAACGACGATCTCTCTCGTTCCTTCGTCCACGCTTTCAGATATTCACTTAGGGAGTTTTATTTTCCAGAAATTTACAGTTATCTCTCTTGTATTCTCTTTTGTTTTTTATTACTCTTTTTTATTGAACGTAGTGGAGTTCACGCATATGTTGGCGACTAGGTCCGTGTCTGGCTTATAGGAATTCACTTCTTGTGTTAGGCGACCAGACTGATGTTTAGGTCTAGAGGGCGGCTTACGGCCTTATCTAAGGAGAGATAGGCTATGGAGAAGCGGTTCGAGGTGCGAATTGGTATAGAAAATCAAAAATAATTTTTTACTCGTCTCCTTGATTTATAACGTTATTGAAATAAAATTTTGTAATCTCTTTTGCTAGCAATAAAATCATGTCTTTCTCCTTTTCAATATAAATATTTTATTTCAAGATAAACTAATTCAAAAGTTTTTCATCAATCATAACGATTTTAAAACGAATTTCTAAAATCCCTTATTCACCCCCCCCCCCACTCTAAGGGCGTCTCACGATCCAACAATTTCAAGAGATTTGGGATGACGTCTCGATGGATTTCGTTGAGAGACCGCCCACCTCTCGCGGTTGTGGTTGACTGATGTAGACTCGACTAGGGTTTTGAAAATTAAACATTTTTAATCAAAATATTTTATTTTATTATAAAATAAAAATAAAAAAATAGAGTTTTGAAAATTAAGTGGATTTTTAATTTTGAGAAGGGCCTGAGCGGACCAAAATCGAAGCCTTCGTGCGTAGCATTGCTCTTAACGATAAACTTCCGTAAATTCGTTATTCAGAAAATTTCGTCGGTGCATGACGGATCGAGCCGTAGCGGAATTTGTACGACCACAAGGATAAATCACAGGCAACAATTTATGAAATAACTGTAATCCAAGCGATCGAACGTTCAGGACAAGCTCTTTAATTATTTAAGATGCGCATAAATTTAAAGCCAAATAGTTGCGAGCAAGAGATCAGTTAAAGTTACCACAAGAGATCAGCCTCTCACATGTGGAGTACTTGTAGTGACAGGTCAACCAGATGAGCAGGGGTGTGAGTCTTGTTCTTGTCATTGTTGCCTCTGGTCGGCAGGAAGAGTAACAGGGAGCGGTCCGAAGGTCGACGGAAACCCTTTCGCATGGATCTAATGAAGACCCAAGTTTAAATTAGAATGGACTTTGTGCCTTTCTACATGGTTAGGCGCGCCAATCCTGGCGTAGGATTCTCGCCAAAGCTACCGTCTGCAGGTTTCATGGGATCATGGCTTGTTTAAATGTCTATCTTGGCTACCTTGATTTTGAGTCGTGCTAAGCAATTTTGGGGCTGATCAATATCTGGCTGTGATAATTTATTATTTTCATAGTACTCTAGTTAAGAAGGTCATATTTTTTATTGTTTTCATTAGTTCATGAGTAACTTAATAGTTTTATAATATTTTTAAGTTAACTACCATATGATTAAACCAATCAATTTGTTCTGTCCATGTTTTAATATTTGGTCTTCATTTATTCTAATTTATCCATTATCTGCATCACTCAAGGCTCTTAGCCACTTCTTAGGGAGTTTGAAGCCATCATGCTATTTTGACTACAATAAATTGAGAGCATTAATTTATCTTTAGTATTCTGAGTTTAGTGCCAAAATCCATTTTAGCTATGTCCTTAGGAAAAATTTCATCTATTTCTATTGAAGGCCTGCATGTTAATTTAGTTTAGGTTCTGCTTGTTTAGCGTGACCAACCGATAATACAATATGATTCCTTGATCTTTAATTATTCAATAACGATGTTTGTATAATTAAGTTAATTTTTATTTAATAGCATTAAAATATGGAGGAAAAATTAGCTTTACTATTTATATCCAAATATAGGTAGCAAGAACTACAACCGTTGCATTTCTGTGATGGCAAAACAATCAGATTGTCAGCATAGCCCTCTCTAGAGAAGGATACAAGAAGGATTATGAAATGCTGCTAGAAGCAAAGAGCCACAAAATAAAGGAACATAATTTGAGAGTAGAACCAAGAGGGAGATTGTAGGGGGAAATGTTGTGTAATCTCATTTTCATTTAAAATAATTTTTCGTGTTTTTTAAAATGGCTGCTGCTATACTATATTCTTAATTTACTATGAACAACGTTCATATGTATATTTGTTTTGGATCCACTTTAGATAACTACTTCAAATTACTGAAAAATATTACGTTAATGTCACTTAGATGAATTTATCTTCAGTGACATTTTCGTATTAATGCCAAACAATAATGATTTTCTCCGTCTTGCAGCTTACTCGAGCTTATTTTGCATTTATGGAAGTTCTGTTCAACAACCACATTACATTTATCCTAAATTTTGATGCAAGCACTTTTAGGCATATTGTCGGTTCTCTTGAATCTGGTTTGAAAGGATTGGATTCCAGCATCTCCTCACAGGTGGAATTGGACATTTTAAAAATGTTTTCTTGCTGCATTTTTTTACAAATGATATGATTAATTACCAAAACTTTCACTGGAAGTTAGTATAATTACATATTGCACCCCTCTTATTATTGAAATTACAAAAACCTCCCCTGGATGTTACAAAATTCAACATTTGTTTCAAATGAAGTTCACATTTCATAACATGCACGCACATAATACCCCCCCCCCCCCCCCCCCCCCCCCCTGAAAATGTACTCCAAGGGGGGTAGTTTCGTGCATGGATGTTATGAAATATGAACTTCAGGGGGGTAGTTTTGTGCATGGATGTTATTAAATATGAACTTCAGAAGAGGTAAATGTTATGTTTTGTAACATTCAAGGGATTTTTTGTAATTTCAATAATAAGAGGGGTGCAATTTTAAATTTTCAAACTTAGAGGGGTGGCCCGGTAAATGCCCCTAACCTATTATTAAAAATATCAGTTACCTGTTTCTCGAATGCACTTGGACCTTGTATAGCTAATTTTTTTTTCTATACAGTGTGCTAGTGCAGTCGACAACCTCGCTGCATACTACTTTAACAATGTTACCATAGCGGAGTCTCCTCCACCACAGGCTGCAGTTAATCTTGCTCGGCATGTTGTTGATTGCCCTAATCTATTCCCTGAAGTAAGTATCACGCTTTCATGATTTTTTAAATATTTTTTAATACAATGTGATGTTACTTTAAGGTTTAGATTTTTTTTTTTTTTGGTTTAACCAGATCCTGAAGACACTATTTGAAATTGTTCTATTCGAAGATTGTGGTAATCAGTGGAGCCTTAGCAGGCCAATGCTGAGCTTAGTTTTGATCAGTGAGCAGGTAAGCATCTTGACCTAGATGCTTTTCTTCTTAGTTTCCTTACTGAGGATTTTTTAAATTAATATTATTGTAATTTCATATTGTTAGAAAAGCCCATTTAATCTAGGCCCATTTTGTAACATTTATTGTTTTTCTCTCCTCTTTAGTCCCACATCATGTATAGGACCTTCTTCTCTCTTTCTCTCATCTATATATTTGTACTCATTCTTTGTATTTGATACAAGTGAACATATATACAAGGTTGGTTTTTTCTTCTCTACATGGTATCAGAGCCACCGATTCTCCTTGAGCGACTTCACCTTTCTTACCCGCGCGGTTTGTCTTCTGTCCGCTACCCGCTCGGCTTCTTGCGGCCTGCCTTCCTGTCCGCTCCGCTCCTCTTCTTCCGCTTCCTATTCTTCTTCGTGGTTCCACCTCTCCCCTCTGGCATTTTATAGCCTTCCCCTTCTCTCTCTCTCTCGTCGGGTTCACCTTCCCTCTCTCTCCTCCAGACCGATGTCTCTTGCGGCCTGTTCTCTTTCTACGACCTGTCTCTCTTCCGGCCTGGAACAGTTCGCGGCGGCCTGCTGCTCTATCTGCCTCTCTCGCGACCTGCTCTGGTTCGCTGCGGCCTGCTATACCTCGCTGCGGCCTACCTCTCTCCCGACCTGCTTCAGCTCGCTGCGGCTTGCCCTAGCTCGCTGCGGCCTGATCCTCCTCGCTGCGGACTCCCACTCTTGCGGCCTGTCTCTTCTGCGGTCTGCCTCTTCTGCGGCCTGCCTCTGCTGCGCGTTGGTCCTGGTCGTTGCGGTCTCTTTCCGCTTGCGTCTTCCCTACTCGCGGTCTCTTCTCTCTGCCCGCCGCCGGCCTCCTGCTTCTCCGACCGCTGCTGTACTCAGCCAGACTGTGCGGCCTATTGCCTTCCCGCATTTTGGCCGCAGTCTTCTCCTCTTTCCTTTTCTTGTGGCTTCTCTCTGTCCGCTGCGGCCTGCTCTCTCTACCGGCCTCCGCCTTTATTCGCGGACTCCTCTCGCAGTTGGTCTTCCCATCGTGACTGGGCGGTCTCTGCTCTGGTCGCGCGTCCTTCTTTGTTGCCCGGTCTGTTCTCCTAGCCGCCTCTCTTCTCCATGACCTCCTCTGCTGATTCAGTTGGCACGGCGGTTCCTCCTGCTGACCGCCGGTCTCTCTCCCGGAAGTCCGCGATGAGCTTCGTATTACCACAATCTCTCTGACCGGCAAGAAAAATTTTGTGGAATGGGCACACTCTGTTCGTCGTGTCCTGCAATCCATGGGATTCCTTCATCACTCGACTCAGGCCGTTATCGGTACACCTACTGATGATTGGTTACACAATGATGGTCGGGTGCAGACTTGGCTTCTTAATTCTCTTGATGGCGAATCTTATCGCCTGGCCATGTACCATGAGACGGCCAAAGGCATGTGGGATGAGCTCCACACCCTTTACTCTGGCAAGGATAGTATCCACCATCTGTATGACATTATCACTGCTCTCCAGGCCCTTGATAGCAGTGGCGCGACCGATCTGACGTCCTTTGTTACTCAGGCTCGGTCTCTGGTCGAGGCTTGGATCCACCATCAGCCTCCTACTCTGGATCTTACTGCCCAACGTGCCCAAAAGGAAGTTGTGGGTATAGCCATGATGATGGCCCGGGTCCCGCATCATCTTCACAGTGTACGATCTCACATCCTCTCCTCTACTGTTACCCCATCTTTCTCCGATGTGTGTTCGATGCTTCTTAAAGTCTCTCCGCCTCCGGATGTGCCCGGGCCCCCTTCTCCGGCTCTTGTTCAGCAGACCCCTGCTCCCTTATTGCTTCTTCCATCTTCTGCTCGTGGAGGCCGCTCTGATTCTCGCGGCCGGGGTCGGGGTAGCCGGCCTCGGCCTAAGTGCTCGTTCTGCGGCAAAGATGGGCATCTTGAAGCCACGTTCTATCGCAAACATGGTCGTCCTCCTCGTCTGCAGGCCTCTGTTGCTGCCACCGACTTCTCTTCCACTCGTACTGACCTCGACGAGGTTCGTCTTCAGCTCCAGCATCTTCATGGCCTGCTTAGCCGCCCGCCTGCCTCGGTTGCCTCCGCTGCCTCCATCTCCAATGAAGGTATCGCCTGCCTCTCCTCTGGCCCGCAATGGATCCTCGATTCTAGTGCCACTCATCACATCACCTCTGTTCGGCCGCCTCAGTACTTGTCTTCACCTCACCCGAAGTACATTATTGTGGCCAATGAGGCATCTGTTCCTGTCTCTGGATGTGCTGATATTCCCCTCACCTCTTGTCTCTTTCTGCGCTCTGCTTTTCACATTCCGGGCTCTTCTTTCAATTTACTTTCTGTTGGTCGCTTTACTACTGATTCTAATTACTCCGTGACATTTACTTCCTCTTCTTTTCTCATACAGGATCAGCAGACGCAGACTATTATTGGTAGGGGGCGGCTGCAGAATGGGCTCTACCTTCTTGACGACTCTCCTACTATTCTCGCCTCTATCTCCTCTTCGGATTGACATCGCCGTCTGGGTCATGCTCCTCTTCCCGTCCTCCGGAAGGCTCTTCCAGATGTTTCTCTTCCTGCATTTCAGTGTGACACATGTATTTTAGGCAAACAACCCCGTTCATCTTTTCCTTCTCATTGTACTCGGAGCTCCGCTCCTTTTATTTTGGTACACTCCGATATATGGGGTCCGTAAAAAATCACTAGTATTTCTGGCTACCGGTATTTTCTTACTTTTATTGATGATTACTCTCGCATGACGTGGTTGTATCTCCTCAGGGATCGCTATGAGCTTCCCCGCGTCTTCCGCTCCTTCATACTTGAGACTCGCACTCAATTCTCTGCACCAATTCGTACCATTCGTACTGACAATGCACGTGAGTACGCCAGTCATACCTTCGCGACTCTCTCCTCTGAGTTCGGCATTCTTCACCAAACCTCGTGTCCATATACTCCACAACAGAATGGTGTCGCCGAGCGCAAGAATCGTCATCTTCTTGATGTCACCCGTTCCCTTATGCTTCAAATGCGGGTTCCCAAACCGTACTGGAACTACGCGCTCTCCACGGCTTGTTTTCTCATCAACCGTCTCCCTTCTTCCAACCTCCAGTATGCTACTCCCTTCAGCCTTCTCTTTCCCTCCACTCCACCTTTTCCCGTTCCTCCCCGGATTTTTGGGTGTACCTGCTACGTTCACCAACTTGGTCCCTCCACCGACAAGTTGGATCCCCGTGCCGCCAAACATATCTTTGTGGGCTACTCGCGCACTCAAAAAGGTTATGTGTGTTATTCACCTGCTACCCGCAAGGTTACTGTCTCTGCGGATGTCACTTTCCGTGAGAATCTTCCCTTCTTCTCTGATCTGGATATCGCTCCTGATCCAGATCCCGTCGTTCGTCCTGTCATCCCGGCTCCCCGCTCCTCCTCATCTACTCCTCCTGCCCTACCTTCGGTCCGTCCACCACCACCGGTTATCCGGTTCTATTCTCGTCGCTCTCGTCATCCCGTTGCCCCTCTGCAGTCGGCCTCGACCTCTGGTGCTCCGCTACCTGCTGCTCCGGCTACCGCATCCACCGCTCATCCGATGGAGAATTACATCTCTCTCCATCGCCTTTTTCCACCTCTTCTTCACTTTGCCACTTCATTATCCTTTGTTTCTGCCCCTAACCTTTTGCAGGAGGCACTTCAACATCCAGGCTGGCGGGCTGGCATGGACGAAGAAATGACGGCCCTTTGGGCCAACCAGACCTGGGTCCTAATTCCCTTACCTCCAGGTCAGCACCCTGTTGGGTGTAAATGAGTTTTCGTCATCAAGCATGCTCTGGATGGCACTATTGCCCGCCTGAAGGCCCGCCTTGTGGCCCGTGGCTTCACGCAACAGGAGGGCCTCGACTATGAGGAAACCTTCTCTCCGGTGGCTAAGCTCAACACCGTCCATGTTCTTCTCTCCGTGGCGGTGCACCGACACTGGCCCCTTCATCAGCTCGATATCAAGAACGCCTTTTTGAATGACGACCTTCAGGAAACCGTCTACATGCGCCAACCGCCCGGGTTTGAGACCACGGGGGAGTCTCGGGTGTGTCTTCTCAAAAAATCCATCTATGGTCTCAAACAGTTCCCTCGGGCGTGGTTTGACAAGTTCAGCAAGGTGGTTCGGGACATGGGGTTCACTCGGAGTTCTGCAGATTTCTCCCTATTCACCCGACACCGGGCCACTGGAACTGTCCTTCTGTTGGTTTATGTTGATGACATACTACTCACTGGGGATGACTCAAAGGGGATTCAAGAGGTCAAACAGCATCTGAGCACTGTGTTTCAGACTAAAGACCTGGGGCATCTTCGCTACTTCCTTGGTCTCGAGATCGCACGACGGTCGGACGGGCTGGTCCTCTCCCAACGGAAGTACTGTATCGATCTTCTCAAAGACGCTGGTCAGTCTGGTTGCAAGCCAGCTTGTACCCCGATGGAGGCAAATCACAAACTGTGTGCTCATGCTTCTGATGACGATTTGCTTCTTTAGAACCCGGAATACTATCGGCGACTTGTGGGAAAGTTGATCTATCTAACGGTCACAAGGCCGGATATATCGTTTGTCGTTGGGGTTGTCAGTTGGTTCATGCATGCCCCCCGGGTTTCTCATCTCCAGACGGTTGAACGGATTCTCTGATACCTTAAGGGAGCTCCGGGTCAAGGGCTGGTTTACAAAACCTCCGACTCGGCTCCCGCATTGGTCGCTTATTTTGATGCCGATTATGCTGGTTCCCTGGACGATCAGAGGTCAACAAGTAGGTTCTGTACTTATTTTGGTGGTCATCTCATTACATGGAAAAGTAAGAAACAAGTCGTGATCGTTCGTTCCTCTGCGGAAGCTGAATACCGATCGATGGCCTCGGTTGTCTCAGAACTCACATGGCTTGAAAGTCTCCTTACTGACCTGTGAGTAAAACTCCCCTCATCTGCTGTTCTATTCTGTGATAGTCAAGCCGCCATACACATAGCAAAAAATCCGGTGTTTCACGAGCGCACAAAACATATCGAAGTCGACTGTCACTTTATTCGAGAGAAAGTTCAATTGAAGAAACTTGAATTAAAGCATGTTCTGGGCACTGATCAAGTTGCTGACATTCTCACAAAGGCCTTATCAAGTACCCTGTTCTACCAGTGTTTGTCCAAGCTCGGTGCATATGACCTATACGCTCCAGCTTGCGGGGGAGTGTTAGAAAAGCCCATTTAATCTTGGCCCATTTTGTAACATTTATTGTTTTTCTCTCCCCTCTTTAGTCCCACATCATGTATAAGACCTTCTTCTCTCTTTCTCTCATCTATATATTTGTACTCATTCTTTGTATTTGATACAAGTGAACATATATACAAGGTTGACTTTTTCCTTCTCTACACATTAAATTCTCTGGTATTGCTTCAAATATTTAACTTTAAGGGTTCAATCTTTGGAGGAGCTAGATGATAGTGATTAAGGGCCTGATTGGGACGGTGGTGGTGGTGGGAAAAGTTTTATTTTCACCGCCGCCGCAGTTTTATTACCTTACGGTTATGCAGCGGTGGTAAAAGCTCTTTTCAGAAAATAGAGTTTTGAAGGCTTTTCAAAAAGCTTGGGACTCCCTACTTTTCATAAAGAGCTTTGTAAAAAACCTACTTTCCATAAAGATCTGTTTAGTACACCCTAAATGTAAAGAACTTTCTTAAAAAGTACTTTAATGAAGATTTTCCAAACAATACACAAGTTTTTCAAAACAGATTTTTGGACAACTCGCCATTGGTTTCCTACCATCACCACCGTCTCAAACAGGCCCCAAGTTGCGAGCTAAATAGTTTTTTGCTGGTTAACATACAACTTTCTCAAGTTCAAATCCATATAAGAAAGTGACCTAATGCACGTTATGATAGTGACATGCACTGGTCATTCTGGCATCCAAAGAAGTAGAAAACTTGCTTGTTATATAATTAAAATTTTTTTCAAATGTAAATGACGCATAGGATCCTGTCAGTCTAACAAGCAGACTACTCTAAAATTACCTAATTTCTAAATTTCATAAAGATGAAGTATACTCGAACGATGACTGGCCAGCTTTTTGTCTTCGATAGGAAATAATTAAGGGTCCTTTTAGAACGGCTCTTGCTCCTATGCATTCACACAAAAATGTCACCGACAATAAATTATTTGTTTTCCATGACAAGTATTGTGACCAGCGCCCCAAAAAACACCATTTAATATTCGTGGATGTGGTTCCATAGTTGAGGTCAGACGTTTACAAATGACAGTTCAGAACCTCCACTTCCGTGTGAAATGGACCCTAAAGATATTGACCCATTTCTATGTTCAAGGGAAGGAAAAAGTGCATCTCGCTTGTTTTTATCATTGTTAACGACTTAAAGGATAAGGTTAGCCTACATTTCACCCCTGTGGTCGGACCCCTCCCCGGACCCTCGCCTGTGTGCCCCGGGCTGCACTTTTTTTAATGACAAAGGATATTTAAGCTTGGCAAAGTTGCAGTTTTTTAAGGGTGATGCTATGTCAGCTTTGTAAGCTCGATGTTAGGAATTTGTGTGTTGGAATTCTTGACCAGACAGTTTTGTTACATGCTAAATGAGTAATTCACTACATTTTGATATTTTATATATTGTCTTTCTCTGCAGGTATTCAGCGATTTGAAAGTCCAAATTCTGGCATCACAGGTTAGCTTTACTTATTCAATATCATTTCAGTATCTTCTTCTTAGTGACTCAATTATTGGTATTTTAGTAGCCGCATTAAAAATTTAAATTGTCTCTGAAGATTATTTATTGTATTTAGAGGGTTGTACATGTAATATTTTCTACACATTTCTATTTTACTAAGGGACATTTACTGGGACCTCCCCTCTAAGTTTGAAAAATTATAGATTGCACAGATTGCACCCTCTTATTTTTGAAATTACAAAAACTCACATGAATGTTACAAAACATAACATTTAACTCCCCTGAAGTTCACAGTGCATAACATCCATGCACAAAAATACCCCTCTCGGCATACATGTTATGAAATCTGAATTTCAGGGGAGGTAAATATTATGTTTTGTAACATTCAGTGGAGGTTTTTGTAATTTCAATAATAAAAGGGATGCAATCTGTATTTATGTTAACTTCCAGGGGAAGTTTTGGTAATTAATTGTTTCAAGGGATTTGAAGAATATTGTGTCCCTCTCTAGTATTTGACTTGTGAAATCTAGCATTCTGATGATCTCATCTTAAATTTTGCAGCCAGTTGATCAGCAGCAACGTCTCGCGGTTTGTTTTGACAAGCTGATGACTGATGTAAATCGGAGTCTGGATTCACGAAATCGCGATAAGTTTACTCAGAATCTTACGACCTTCAGGCACGACTTCCGTGTGAAGTAGCTAGCTGAATCATGATGGTGAACCGGCATCCTACTGCATGGACCTGACACGGTATAGTCTGTAAATAACCTACAACTTGCTTAACCAAACAACACGCTCGCTAGTAGCCCGATGAATCTAGGGAATCGCGTGATGGATCGAAGGTGGTGTTCTTTGTGGGAAGCTATGTTTTCGTTGTTTTGATTCCGGTGAATTGGGTTGTGTGTGGGGCTTTGTTGCTTCTTTGATTGGATGGCTGGGAACATGAAAGGAAATTCCTTGTGTACATGGGAAGGCACCTTCTTATGTCCTTCCCCTTAATTCCTTATTCTTTTGGCAGATGATGGAACATTCAAATAGAAACAAAAATTTATGTAAATTTTATTCTCTTTGTAGCATACGTTTCCAGTTAGATTGAAGGAAAAAAAAGCAATTGATATGCTTACTTTTTCTAATATATAAGGTGACAGTTGCTCTTATTGTAGTTTATGATCTATGTATATATAAGGTGACAGTTGCTAGTATAGTAGTTTATGATGTATGTATATAGAATAAGGGTTAATTACCAGGATCTCTCCTGGGAGTTTGCATAATTACAGGTTAAAATTATATTTATCGAATTTACAAAAATGCCCATTCCATTAGAAATATGGAAGGAAAATGACAAAATTTATTCTTTGTAATGACTACATTGAAAGGTGATGTTTTTCTTTAGAAATATAGATGGATAGTGATAAAATATGTCAAATTATTTTATGATAATTCAATTTTACTCTTTATAATAACTCTACTTTGAAAAGGGTGCGTTACATTTTGCCCTTTGCAATGAATTTAGAATCATTATAAAAGTATAAAATTGAAATATTATAAAATAATTATCTGATTTTATCATTTTTTATCCATATTTCTAATGTAAGGGGCATGTAATTTCAAAAGATAGAGAGGTGCAACCTGTAATTACACAAACTCTGGGGGGAGGTTCCGGTAATTAACCCTATAGAATAATGCTTCCTTGCATTTGAATTCTTGCTGATTTTTTCTTCTTTTAAATCTAAAAAAATTGCTTTATCTATTTGATGAGATCTTGCAGGTTGGCATCTGTGATGTTAAAGAGGGTTTGAACTCTTGTGGAGTGAAGGTTTTTGTATTATGGTTGAAGTATTTAGAGGCCGTGGCTTGATCTTTTTTAAGGGCCTGTTTGGGGTGCCGGGGGACTTCTGCATCAGCGTGCGACAGAGGCGGGACCAAACATCGCCGCTACCATTGCACTTGGACAAAATCATCGTTCTGCTGCATTCGTCCGGCTGGAGCTCGGGGATTCAGCTGATGTCCCCTGTTAGTGAGCCGGATCCCCAAACAGGTCTTCAATTTAGCATTCCTATTTTTCTGGAGCATGGAGTGCTAGTTATTTTGAAGCGCTTTGTTAAGTGGAGAAATGAAATGAGATTTCAATAATCTATGTTGGTGTGAATATTGAGCTTCACAGATTATAAATTTTGTTCATTCTTTTTTAGAACTCCTTAATTCACCAAGCTTGTTTTTTTTTGCTTTCACCTTTTTTCTTCTTTGTATTTTTTTATTTCAACTTACCTTCATTTAATTTTCTTCTAAGGCTCTGTTTGGGAGGACTTATTTTTACCGGTCAAGCGGTTACGAACCGCATGAACCGGACCCTAATTAGGGTCCGGTTCATGCGGTCGTAACCGCTTGACCGGTAAAAATAAAGTCCTCCCAAACGGAGCCTAAATCATGTAGGGTTAATTACCAGGACCTCCTGTAGGAGTTTTCATAATTATAGGTTGCACCCCTCTTTAAAATATGCCAAGATCTCATTTGGCACAGCTGTGGTGGTATGGGAGAATTTGAACAGGAGGTGGGGAGGAGGGGCTGCAGACGGAGCTTTTGCTCAGTTTCTTAGGGCGCGGCAGGAGCAGACGGAGCAAATGCCGTCAGCGCCCGTTTGTTTTCTCGCTGTCCGGCTGCTTTTGCTACAAACGGCGAGTGAAAATGCCGCACCAAATAAAGTCCCGTTTAGAAATATGCCCCCTTTAAAAATATGGATGAAAGATAATAAAATCAGCTAAATTATGATATTTCAATTTATTATAAAATGATTCTAGATTTATTACAAAGGATAAAATGTAATGCATCTTTTTTGACGTAGAGTTATTAAAAAGGATAAATTTATAATATAATAAAATAATTTAGCAAATTTACTCACTTTTTACCTATATTTTTAAAGGAAAAGGTCATGTTTTTCAATGTAATTACAAAGAATGAAATTGAATTTAGCTAAATCTATAAATAATTTGGCTGATTTTATCACTTTTCATCCAATTTTTTTTTTAAAATGAAAGGAGCATTGTTGTAAACCAGGATAACTTAGAGGGGAGTTAAATGTAATTTTAAAAAATAGAGAGGGTGCAGCCTGTAATGATGCAAATTCTCAAGGGAGGTCTCAGTAATTAACCCTATATATATGTTGCATTTAGGTATGCTTAGATTCAATTTATGTTCTTAATATCAAAATGTTATATTATGAGAAGTGATACTAACCTACACAAGTTGATCCTCAAATCACAAGTCATCTCCACCATTAACTATTACTGCCAAAAATCAGCATTCTTACACAATTGCAGCAAATGTACAAAATAGATTTAGCTGCCAAGACAATCTTCTTGCTATCCTTCAGCAGCAGCAGTCTCCTTCAGCAACGCCAGGATCATGTTGTATATATCGACCCTGTCCGGGTGCGACGCATCGCCAGAAATGAACGAAGTCACGTTCCTTCCAATCTCAATCGAGCTCCAACCCGCTTCCTTCCTCAACCCCCTCTCCCTCATCAAACTCCTTACTCTCCTAGCCTCCTCCCACATCCCTGCGCTCGCATAGGTGTTGGACAGCAAGACATAGAATCCAGGATCACCGTGATGGAGATCGAAGAGACGGCCAGCAGCATATTCTGCTAACTTGATGTTTCCGTGAATTCTGCAACCGCTTAATAACGCTCCCCAGACGCCGGGAGTCGGTACCATCGGCATTTCCTTTACGACTTCCATTGCTTCATCAAACTGCCCGGCTCGAGCCAGCAGGTCTATCATGCACTCGAAATGTTGCGGCCGAGGAACGATTCTGTGGGTTCTGACCATTCGGTCGAAGTGCTCCCGGCCCTCGTCGACAAGTCTTGAATGGGCACAGGCCAGCAGAACTCCAACATAAGTGACATGGTTTGGCATTATATTGCTTGCCAGCATTTCTTGGAATAAATTCAAGGCCACGATGCCTTGTCCATGAATGCCATATCCCGCGATTATCGTGCTCCAGGCAACCACGCTCCTCTTGTGGATCAACGAGTCGAACAACTTGTGCGCGACTGCCAGGTCGCCGGATTTTGCGTAAACATCGAGCAGAGCGGTCATCGCGAATTCGTCGGATTGGAGATGATTTCTGATCATGAAACCATGGCATGATTTCCCTAACTTTAGGGTGCCAGAACGAGCAAGCGCCGGAAGAATACCGGCCACGCTTGATCCATTGGGTTTCACTCCGAAAATCTGCATGCCGGAGAAGAATCTGCTAGCATCATCATCAAATCCATTCTGCACGCACATTGATACCAAACAATTCCAAGAAATCAAATCTTTGGTTTCTATTTCGCCGAAGACTTGCTTCGCCGACTCGATATCATCGCAGTTTCCGTACATCTCAAGGAGAGCAGTCGCAATGACAGTGTCAGCATCAAAGCCAGTTTTTACCACCAAGGAATGAATCAACTTCCCTGTTCCAGCAGCATGAACAAGAAGAAATACAAGGGATTAGTATATCATACACCAACAAAGAACTCACCATCCTAGTGGAAACTTGAAGCCAGTTAATTAAGAGATGAATATAAAGTTTCATTACTTCTTTTTTCAATGACAGGCTCAGGAAACACAAAAAAGGGGCAGCCCGGTGCAAAAAGCATCCCCGCCCAGCAAGGGTTTGGGGAAGGGCCCCATCACAAGGGTGAAATGTAGGCAAACCTTTCCCGACATTTCTGGAAGAGGCTCGGGAAACACATTTCAAAAAAAATGTAAGCCTAAAAATTGTAAAGAACATAGGCCATCGAAATAATAGCATATGCAGCATAGACTCAATTCACAATATGGAAGTATTATCCACTCTAGCTTAATGCATCTCATCATACAAAACTAAACCTATAAAAATGGTAGCCCGGTGCACGAAGGCATTCCCGTGCAGCGAGGATCCAGGGACAGGCCGACCACAAGGGTGAAATGTAGGCAAATCTTATCATACATTTTTGCAAGAGGCTGCTTCTAAGACTCAAACCTGTGCCCTAAATGTCACACGGCAACAACTCAACCTGGTGCGAAGCAAAACCTATGAAAAAAATTTTGAGGGCATTTTTTTTCAACCACATTTGCACAGCAATTGCCGACATGCTTTGTTTACAAAATTACTACAACTCTTCCAACAGGCAGTAATGTGAGGCACTTTATCATGTAATGTTAAGGCTTTGTGAACCAAATGGGGCGGAGGTTGGGGAAGATAGGCCAATGGCTAGGGTTCTCTTACTCATATTTTACAAAAGAATATCCATCACCGACGCTGCCACAACCCGAATGTGGGAGCGCTTTCACGACAGGAAAGAGAACAATGATGGCCCATTGTTTCATGTTCCGAAATGTGGCCACTGGAAATGGAGGAGTAGGTCGGAGGCATCCCAACGCGCTAGAAAATTCAAAAACTATATGTGAAGGAGTACAACTATACCCAAAAACTTAAGGGACAAAAACTTGGTATTCTATACCAATATATGTTAGGAATTGTTATTCGCAAAGCTAATTTGTCTATTTGCAAATTTTTTACTATCCGCATCTCTAAAGACAACCGATTTTGTTATCCACAAACATTTTTGTTATTCACAAACCAATGTAGAGGAAAAAAGTGGAGTCATTCTTGCAACTATACACTTCATGTCAAACGCGGATTTATAGGGTGTGGAAAACAATTCCTATATCTTTCACCTACCCGGGGGTGTGAGAAAAACAATTCATGTAGCATCACAAAAGAGAAGCATTACACATCAATACCAAAATATTATCAAATAAATATGAAATTACAAGTGAAAAACAAATTTCAATGTACCTTGATGAAGGAGATGCAGTTGTGAGCAAGCTATAATTATGGAGGCAATGGACAACTGACCCACAACAGAGCCACTCGATCGCAACCGGTTGTAAACCAACAGAGCTTCTTCCGGCTTCCCATTCTGCGCGTAACCAGTCACCAGCGCATTCCAAGCCACAATGTCTCTTTCAGACATTCCGTCGAACACCCTGCGCCCACTCTGAACCTCCCCATTCTTCATATACATATCCATCAAAGCAACAGCCACAAACAAATTCACCAGAAATCCAAGCTTCAGGCAATGGGAATGAAGCTGCTTACCTATTGATAGTTCGAATGACAGAGAGCACGCCTTCAAGAGAAGAGGAAAAGTGTATTGATTCGGGAAGACAGTTCGATAGATCATCTCGGGATAGAGTTGTATAGCCCATAGAAATCTGGAACTGCGGATGTAGAATTGGATGAGGGAATTGAATTGAAATGCATCTAGGGTTTGAGGCGATCGATCAAGAGCTGAAACCGCGGCACTCGGATCTCTCAATCGGCGGCAGGATGGTTTGAGTTTGGGAGCAGAGGATTTCACCGGCAAAAGGTAATGGCGCTTGTGGTTAAAAGAGGGAATCGCTCTAGGGTTTTGGGCTCCGAGCAGAGGATCGCCATTGCGTTGGATAGAAACCGAGCTCATAGAGAGAAGAAATACAATAAAGAAGTAAATAATACAGTGATGTTACCGAGAGGGGGCGGATGATTGCGGACAGATGCTGGGAACCGAGGAGCTCGAGGTCCGTCACGCAGGATTTGAAGTTTCGCGAGCTGGATCCATCGTCGTCGTCTCCACCGGAGAAAGGGAACATTAAGCATCAGTGGACATGGTTGGAAACATGCGGCGGCGAGCAATGATTGGTGTGGAGATGGTGATGCGTGCGCCGGTGTGGAGATGGGGATTCTTGCCGACGCCGAATATAGGCTTCTTGGACAACGAAGATGTCGCCGACGACAAGTGCCACCACTTCCTCAACACCTGCCAGCGACTTCCCTCTCTTCCAGTCCGCCGAAGCCAAATGGTCCCGCATCGCCGATTTCTTGAATAGCCACTCCTCGGTGGTGGAGACGAGCAGTTCTTGGGGGAAAAAATAGAGGAATGTTACGAGCACAACAATATTAGTTATTGTCACATCAAAAAAAAAACACTAACCCCTCTTCGCGGGTGGAGCCTCACTCCGGTCCCATTTAGGGTCTGTTTGGGATATCATTTTGGGTCCATTTCGTTTAAAACGGACCTATACAATATTTCTTGGTACCTGTTTGGTTGGAGGCAGTTTAAACCGGCCGGCTGAAAAGGGCATAATGCCGTCGTTTTGAGGCTGGAGGAATGAGCACCAGCTTCCCCGTCCGCAACCCGCCGTTCTGCATTTTCCTCTCCTCCTTCGCTGTAAACCAACCCAAACTCCCGATTCTCCACCCCTCGTTCCCGAAGTACCAATGTCGGCGATCTTCTGCCCCCCGCCGTCGAGCATCGCCGTTGCTATTGATCGCCGCTCCTCAGATCGGCAATCTTCTCCCTTTCGATGCCGCTTCACGCCACCGCGTCTCGATTCGTCATCTCGATCCTCTCGCTGGCTCGTCCCGATCCACTCCTCGCCCTCTCTTCTTCATCGCCGCTTCACGATACCGCGTCTCGCTGTCTCCTGTCGATATTCTCCATCTGAATCCTACGAAGACCCACCTCCATCTGGACCATCTTCCACAGGCGGTGACGTACATGCCGGAACACCACCGTCACGGCGGTCCGGCGAAGGAGCATCGGTATTCGTCACTGTCCCGGCAAACTCCGTCGGTCAAGGGGAAGGATATCGAATCGGAAGGCGATGTCGGCTTCATTGAAGGCCCTTGCACTGGCGGGTGTGGAGGGGGTTGTGGTGGAGTTCTGGTTCTGGTGGGAGTTCTGGTGGAGTTCTGTTGAACAACTTTATGAAGCCGTCAAAAATTGAGTCTTAACATGTTGCATTTTATTTAAGTTGTATGTGTTTTATTTTTAATGTTTGACGTTCTAACCGCCACCGGAATGGTGTTTTCCCAAACAGATAATTATTTTACAGTTTTGAACCTTATCGCAAACAAGGATTATCCAAACAGAAATACAGTTTTGAAAATACAGTTTTGAAAATATAGTTTAGAATCTCCCTTTTGAACTGCTCCCTTTTAAAACGGCACCGGTATCCCAAACAGACCCTTAAAAGGACTGAAAAACCACTGTTTTTTTCTTCAATTTTCACAGAAAAATCACTGTTTTCATTAGATGATTGTTAATCGCAACCCGTTATTTTGCAAGTCTCACCCCAAAATCTTCCAAATTTTCTCGTCTTTTTGAAATACGCCTTGTACATGCAATATCAGAAAAAGTGTTCACCACTAAAGTTGTAGATATCGACGAGATCTACAACTTTTGTGTTGATCAATTTTCCTAAAAATGCATGTACAAGGTGTACTTTGAAAATATGCTCAGATTTCACGCCTTTTCGAAATATGTCTTGTACATGCAATTTCAGGAAAAATGTTCAACACGAAAGTTGTAGATCTCGTTGATATATACAACTTTCGTGTTGAACATTTTTCCTGAAATTGGATGTACAAGGCGTATTTTGGAAAGACGAGAAAAATTAAAAGCTTTTGGGGTGCGACTAGCAAAATTACAGGTTGCGGTTAACAATCACCTTACATTATACCCACCCGTCACATCACAACAAAAAAGAAGCCTATCTACCAGCTCTCCTTTTCCCGAGCTCAACCTCACCTCTGCCGTCTCCCTCTTCCAGCCGTCTCCCTCTCGCGCTCGATTGAGGATGTAACTCGCGATGAGATGAGAAGCAGACAACTGCCCTCATTCTACCACTTCTTCGTCGCCGTGGATCTTCGCCGGCGTAGGCCACTTCTTATGTTCGAGAGAGCTGCATTGACGCCGCTAGAGTTAGCATGGGCAAGTCATGGTCGGCGGTTCAGCCGAAGCCGCTGGCCGCTCTGACTACCACACTCTCCAACGCCGTCGAGGTCCTTGGCCAGGGCTTTGACATCACGGCAGATTCCCGCCTCCTCTACTGCAAGGGCACGCCCGGATCCCGCCTCGTGCGGCTCAGTGAGCCTCATTGCCCCTGGGATTTCATCATCTCTGAGGTTGGTGCTGTCCTTCCCGGCGTCCCCGCCGATGTAGACATCGTTAGAGAAAGGTCGGGGCGGGAGACAGCTCCAGTCTGTAGCTTCTTAGAGGTATGCTCCACTCCATTGATGGCTCTGGTTTTCGCTTAACCCCTCACCTGACGGGAGACAGCTCCAGTTGTTCATTTCACTGATCTGGATTTTTTCTCTTTCTTTAGTACTGTGTGTGATTCTGATTTTTCGGCTTGGTTTATAATTCCTGTTTCCCTTTATCCTCCCCAATCCCTCCTCCAATCTCTGCCCTAATATCCCGATCTGCAAGCCATGGCGAGGCCGACACTGGTAACATCATTGAGGCCAACTTCTGAGTCCCCTTCTTCTGCGGCGGCTGCGATCTCGGCGATGCCCTTTGCTTCATCCGCGAGGGCGCCGTCATGATCCGAACTAAGGGGGAGGCCGACATCGAAAACGTCGTGGAGGCCGTGCTCCATGCCTGCTCCATCATGAGCGACATTTGACTCCTGCGCAACATGGATGACGACGAGGTTTGCTCCTTCGCCCAGAAGATCGCGGCTCCTTACTGTGAGGCCCTCTTCTTCACATTTTTTTATGAATCATTTGGAATTGGACGTTAAACCCCTCACCCGACAGTGCGTTTTTGGTAATGGCCAATACCTTCTGAGCTAATGTTCGCCTGTAAATACTGCTCATTTCCTTCAAATTGTTCTTCCTATCAAGGTTCTTTCATTGACTACTTTTAGTTTGTGTTGCATGGCCATTTGGAAAGTGATAATGCAGCACATTGAAACCAAAAATGCATAGCTTTGTTTGAATAATCTCTTCGGATGTGCTTGTTTTGTAAGTTTTGAGAGACAAGAATTGGTTTTGGCTGAAAACCTAGGGCGTAGAGATTTTGGAATTGGGTCAAAACCAATTCTTGTGTTCGTTTGAGAGAGAACACTTTTTTTGGAAAATTTATGGTTCTTCAAGGAATTCCAATTCCGGTTTCAAATTAGACGATACAAACAACAAAATTGGAATTGGTAAAAGCTTATGATTAAGGCGAGGAAGAAGGATAAGACCAGTAAAGTCACAGCTAATTACTTGATCTCTTCCAACCCGCCTGATTTGTGTGGTGTTCCTGATGAGTGTATCTGTGCATGGATTCTCAAGGTGAAAGCTCCATCAAATCAACCTCTTGTTCCAGCTCTCCGATCTCTTTCAAAGAGACTGTTTCTCCTTCCCCTAAGCAGAAAAAGACAGCTTGGAAGGCAAAAAACCCTTGCGTTCAGGAATCTGCGCACACACGCAGTCCAAGTGCTTTTGAAATTACCTCAATGAAAAAGGCTCCAGCATCTTCATCTCCTGAGCGCCCTTCACCAAGTGTTTTGAATCACGCACCAAATCCCTTCTTACCTGGATCGGCTCATTGAAGTGTTCCCTGGCGGACGACACTACTTGGGTCGATCTCTCATCTGGCAAACCCTGACATTTTTGCTCTCAAACTAAGATATTGGTGAATTGTGATGTGGGGTTTAATGCAATTAGAGCATATATCACTTTGATCTATATCTGGCAAGTATTTATTTTTGCTATTACTTGGTACTATACTGAACTTTCAAAGATAATTATGATCTATGCCGCATTTGTGCAGATGGTGATGACCTACTACTTAAAGGAATGTATGTTGCTTGATGCAAAAGCATGACATGTTCCTCTATTTCAATCTGGCATCTTCCTTACATATTCCATTCACAAATATACTTTCAAATTGTGAATGCAGTTTGAATTCTTAATTGAGATCAATAAGTACGTATGTGTTGAATATGGGACCATAAATGCTAATTAGATTCGACATTTAAACTTGGTATAGTGCTAGGCTGCTCAAGTTTAATTCAATCTTTCTATATTTTTTTAGTGTTTATAAGATCCTGTTCTTACATTGATTTTATTCTTCTCGAAGCATTCAATGGGGTTTCTTGAAATGTCTTGAACTATAGTTTCTTTTAATGATTTCTAAAGCGTAAATCTTAGAATAAAAATGAGCATAATGCTTTGGTAGATAATTCTTGTGTTATGCTTAGGTGTTGAACTTTTCATATATGTGAGTTCAGTTAATCCTTTCATGCTTTAATAAGGACTGGTTATTTTCTAGAGTAATAGTTTCTGAGATTAAATTCTATTTGTAAATTGCATGATATGAAGATAGTCAGGTTTCTAAGATTAAATTCTAATAATAGTGCCTGCGTCCAACTGAAATCCTAGTTCCTCCACTGCCGTTGGAGATTGGTCGTCGTTGGCATGTTCTCTATTAGGGCGAATAAGAGCTAGGGCACAACTGCACAGGTCCCTTTCAAGAAGAATTGAGATTATTTGTATTGTCATATATTGTCTTTTTTTGTTCAATTAAATCTTACCATTTAAAGTTTTCCTTAGCATATTTGGTCATTCGATCAAATTATAATGTTGAAAAACTTTACCATCATTTACTTATTTCAAGTCATTTGTCTCATTCCTTGACCATATCACATATTGCATTTGCATGTTGCAACTTCAGCTATAAGCAATCAAAGGAATCAAATTTGTACATGACTCACTTTACTAAAACGACATAGGTCACATTCATGTATTTTTTTGGGACTTTATCAAACTCTCTAGGGATACCTAATTCAATCCCTTTGCGGTGTGTTTAAAATCAGATTTTTATTTCAGCTTTTTCACTTTATTTCCTTTATTCAAGAGATCTATAATGTTGGGTACATTGGAAAATGTGTACCAGATTTGAAGAAGCCTCACCCTACTCAATGATATACATCAATGTGTATTTGATGTTGTTTTGAGTTTATATGTGCAGGTTAAGAAAATGCAAGAATGCAGGATAAAGTTTCTAAGTCCATGTGTCGACACCAGAAGAAGCTGTGTCGACACTTATGAAGGCTTGTGTCGACACTGGAGAAAAGCTGTGTCGACACTTGGAGTTAATTGTGTCGACACTTGGAGTTAATTGTGTCGACACTTGGAATGGCTGTGTCGACACTTGAAGAAACTGTGTCGACATGCAGAGGTAGTGTCGACACACAGTGAAGCATTGTCGACATCAACTGTATCGACACCAAGAGGCAGTGTCGACACACATGAATACTTAGTCGACATCAACTGTGTCGACACCAATAGGCAGTGTCGACACACGGAAGACTTTGTCGACATCAACTGTGTCGACACACAGGACTTGCGTCGACACATTGCAGAGTTTCAATAAAGTTAAAGAGGAGAAGTAATTGTGTCGACACACAGAATCATTGTCGACACATTCTACAAATGCAGTGTCGAGAAGGAGTGTCAACACTAAGAAAGCCGTGTCGACACATCCAAGGCTTGTGTCGACACTTAGTTTACTTGTGTCGACACATGATGAAGTTCAGTCTCGACACTTTGCTGACAGACAGAATTTCAAGAAGTGACTGGATGACTTGACAGCTGCCGTTACCAATCGGTCTACTGCAACTGTCAGAGCTTTCAGAAGGTTGTTAGAAATCAGATCAGCCGGTTACCATGGAGAAAGTCTATATAAAGACATTCTCCTTCAAAAAATAGCGACTGATCAAGGAACCAATACAAAAGAGTTGTTGACGACCAATCAATACAGAATACTAAAGAAAGAGAAACAGAAGAATTTGGAGAGAGAGCTCCAAAGAAGAAAGGGGCTTTCATCATCAAGTCCCTCAAGTGCAGATCCTGAACCAAATTGCTAAGAAGGATTCAGATTGAGATCTGAATTTCAAGAAAGGAGCTGATTGAAGATCAACATCACAGGAGTTCAACCCTACTGAGTTCAGATTCAAGAAGCTTTGAAAAAAGCTAATAGTGGTTGTTCTCTGCCATCAGTTTCTTCCAAGAACTGATCAAGAAACCATTCATCCCTTCTCTCTCTATCTGGGTGCTGGTTAATTACAAATTTAAATCTATTTTCTGTAGGATCTTTTTAAAGATCTGAGTTGTAAGCCTAATTTATAAAGGCTGAGTTGTAGGAGATTTAGGTCTCTGAGTGGTAGGCCTTGTTGAAGGCTGAGGTAGGGCTGTGATCCTGAGTTGTAGGAGATTGTTATCTCTGAGGTGTAGGCCTTGTTGAAGGCTGATGTAGGGCTGTGTGCCTGAGCTGTAGGAGTGTGGACTCACTCTGAGTTGTAGGAACCTTGATTGGGTTCTGAGCTGTAAGATCTACGGATCTGAGGTGAAGAGAAGAAGTTAGACCGAATCTAGCACACTGCTAGATAGACGAAAGTGGAAAGTGGATGTACCCAATACTTGGGAAACCACTATAAATCCTGTGCACTCTGTGACTGGATATATTTCTGTGATGTGTTTGATGTGTTAATAGTATAACCAACAGAAAACTAGAGTTTATTATCTGCCTTAGAATAAAAAAGGATTTGAACATATTCACCCGCCCTCTAGGTGTATTAGGTTATCTTGAAACCAATTCTTTCAAGTGATATCAAAGCGAGGTTGCTCAAAAAAGGACTTAACAGTCTGAGTTAGATCCATAAGGCAGATTCACGATCAAGAAAATGGGTTCAGGAGAAAATCATAAGAAACTTGGTTCTATGAAATTACCCATATGCAGGAAGGAGATATTTGGAATATGGAAAGAAATGGTCAGGTTGTTTATGGAGGCTTCTGATCCAAGGATCTACATTACAGTAAAGTAAGGTCCTTATATTCCAATGAAGTTGTCAGTTCTAGATGCAAACCAAAGAATTCGTAAGGATTTTTCAGAGATGACTAAGGATGAGATCATACTGACAACCATGGATAAAAGAGCCCAGAATATCATAGTGTCATAAATGATTCAACCTTTCAAAATTTGATTCACTGCAAGACCTCCAAGAAAATATGGGATACTTTGATAGTCTACATGGAGGGTTCTGAAGAAGTCAGACAAGATAGAAAGTCTATGCTGAACCAGGAATATGAGAGTTTCAGACATGGAAAGTCTGACAGTATAACTGAGTGTTATAAAAAGTTCTATAGAATAGTAAATGAGCTGATGTCCTATGGAGAAATCTTCAGTACATATGAATTGAATGATAAATTTCTAAGATCCTTGACAAATGATTGAGACACTAAGATTTGTACCATTAGGGAAGTGACCAAACTTGCAGATATCTCTCCTCCAACTTTGTTTGGAAAATTACTGTCATATGAGATGCAGTTGATGGCTAGGAAAGAGGAAGAGAAAAGTGCAAAATGGGAGCATAGAGAAAAGTCTGTGGCCTTCAAGGTTGAAGCCACTAGGAAGAATAGGAGGATGTCTACATCACCTCCTAAGATAGTTGCTGAAATTGTTTCAGATAATTCAGACAACCAAAGTTCAGACAGCAGTGACTCAGATAAAAACTTTGCTACCTTCACAAGGCAGTTTCAGAGATTCCTGAAGAAGAAGCAGTGAAAGTATAAGCCCTCCACATCTCAGCCTAAGGATGACTATTATCAAAAGAGGAAATCATCCAGGAAGGTCAGGAGCAGGTCTAAGTCAAGCAAATCTACAACATCAAAGATAGTTTGCTACTGCTGTAATAGACTTGGACATGTTGTGCTTGAGTGTCCAGACAAAAGAAAAGAGTCTGCTGATAAAAAGAAGATTCAACACCAGAGCAAGAAGAAGAAATCCTTTGTTGCTAAGAAGGAGAAGAGCTTGACAGACCAATCATCTTCAGAGTCATAATCTGAAGCTGAGGCATACATTGGTCTATATGCAGTAGATGAAGAAGATGAGTTTCTGCAAGTGCTGAACTCTATCTATGAACAAGAAGACCATCAGTGCAAGGGACTGATGGCTGTGTCAGAAGAAGACAAGTGCCAGGATTAGCCTGGTTCTAGTAAGGTACAAGGTTTTTCTAGAAATTCAGATTGTAATACTGGGTCAGAGTTAGCAACATCTGCATCAAGTGATGTTGATGGGTCTGAGTCTGAAGGTGATATTCATCAGCTGATAGATGAATATGGGGACTTGTTGCAGGCACTAAAGAAAAGTAAAAATCTGGCCAAAACTCATGCTAAGGAAATTGCAGATCTTAAGATGGCTGCATCTGATTCAGAGAAGATGCTGGATCAAAAGTTGAATGAGATTGCTAGATTGAAAAACATAACTGTTATTCAAATGAGAACAATCACATTTAAAAATGATCAGATTAAAAGTCTGGAAAACAGACTTCAGAAAGAGAAGAAGATTGTGACTAGTTTTTCTAAGGCAAAATATGTATTACCCTTGATTGATGAGTTTGCGTCTCAAAAGGATAAGTCAGGATTAGGGTTTAAGAGAACTGCATGGACTGTTAAGTCAAATAAAAAAGGCAATGCCACAGCACAGAACAATAGATCTTCTACTAATAATTCAGCTAAAGTTGTACCTAAACAAAGGTATAATAAGTTTGAGTGCTAGTGCTGTGGCAAGATAAGCCACTTTGCCTTACATTGTTGGTACAATATCAGTGTCAAGGAGAGTAACAGTCTGCCTGTTAGAAAAGCTGCAGGCAGATTTGTTAAAGTTCAGACTAACTTGCACCAAGGACCCAAAAGTTATTTGAGTTCTAAGGTTAAGTAATCTTTATTGCAGGTGAGTCCAGGTTGTCATGCCTCATATGGTACTTGGACAGTGGATGTTCCAGACATATGACTGGAACAAGGGGGTTGCTGAAAGACTACTCACCTATCATGAATAGGCCTAAAGTAACCTTTGTTGGTTCTGAAAAAGGAATCATCAAAGATTTTGGTAACATTTCTAATAACTCAGTTACAATCACTCAAGTGACCTATGTAAAGAGTTTGAAACACAACCTAATTAGCATAAGTCAGCTGAGTGATTTAGGTTATGACATTTCATTTGTCAAGAATGGTTGTCATATCAAAAGGTCAAGTAATCAAAAGGTCATATTGACAGGATATAGAAAAAGAAATGTATATTGCCTAGATTTTGTGTGTGAGAATAAGAATTCTCCTATCTGTCTTGTGGCTGATGAGAAAGTCTCTCATTGTGTCAAGTGACACAAGAGGCTAACCCATCTTAACTACAAGACCATTGGCCAACTCTTTAGCAAAGAGTTAGTGATGAATGATCCTCAAGTTAAGTGTATAAAGGATGAGATATGCTCAGCTTGTCAAAAAAGCAAGCAGACCAAATCCTCCTTTCATAGCCTTGAAAACAAGGATTCAGTGAGATGTCTATACCTCTTGCATATGGATCTATTTGATCCTATGTCAGTTCATAGTCTAGGTATGAAGGTCTACAATTTTATGGTGGTAGATGACTATTCTAGATATTCATGGGTGTTCTTTCTGAGACAAAAATCTGAAACCCCAAGTGTTTTATATAGTTTTGTCAAACAAATTCAGAATGAGATGGACAGTATAGTGGTCAAAATCAGAAGTGACCATGACACTGAATTTCAATCTGAAAGTATGACAAGACTGTGTGAAGAATTTGAGATTTTTCAAGAATTCTCTTCACCTAGAACACCACAGCAAAATGATATTGCTGAAATGAAGAATAGAACACTGATTGAGGCTGGTAGAACTCTATTGAGTGAGATTTCTCTCCCACAATATTTCTGGGCTGAGGCAGTAAACACTGCATGTCATGTGATCAATAGAGCTTCTATCACCAAAAGTCACAAAAAGACTCCCTATGAGATTATGAAAGACAGAAAACCAAACTTATTCTATTTTAGGATCTTTGGTTGCAAGTGTTATGTCCTTAACAATGACAAATCTCACCTAACTAAATTTGCTGCCAAATTCCAAAATGAGATATTTGTTGGGTACAACAACAATAGTAAGGCATATAGGGTCTACAACTTGGCTACTCAAGTTGTAGAAGAGTCTGTACATGTTGTTTTTGATGAAACAAGACTTATTAACAGTGAGTTGCCAAGTAGTTCTTGCAGTTCTACATGTATAAATGAGAGAATGGACAAGCTTACCATTACAAAAGATTCAACTGCAAACCAGGAAGTGGAAAATGGTGGTTGCTGTCCAGGTGGAGTACAAGACTCTCCAGATGCTGATGAAAACCAAGAGGTGCAGCATAATGAAGAGACTGGAGGTGTTCAACCTGAAGATAGACTACCTCCAGCTATTAGACACTTAAAGGATCATCCAGCAAATCAGATAATTGGTGATCCAAGACAAGGAGTACAAACAAGGAGCAGGAATCTGAACACAGTTCTTTGCTCTAGCTTCTTATCTCAAGTGGAACCCAAGAAATTTGAAGAAGCTGTTCTAGATCCACATTGGATTGATGCCATGCAAGAGGAGCTGAATCAGTTCAGAAGGTGCAAGGTCTGTAAGTTAGTTCCTAAACCAAAAGACCACAACAACATTGGAACAAAGTGGATCTTTAGGAACAAACTGGATGAGAGTAGGATCATTGTGAAGAACAAAGCAAGACTTGTTGCAAAATGATACAGGCAGGAAGATGGTATTGACTTTGATCAAACCTTTGCCTTAGTAGCAAGACTAGAAGAAATTAAGATGTTCCTTGCTTATGCAGCATATCAAGGCTTCAAGGTATTCTAGATGGATGTTAAGTCTGCATTCTTAAATGGAGACTTAAAAAAGGAGATCTATGTAGAGCAGCCCTCAGGTTTTGTTGATCCACTCTATCCTACTTATGTCTATAGACTTAGGAAAACTTTGTATGTGTTGAAACAAGCCCCAAGGGCTTGGTATGAAACCTTATCTACTTTCCTCATTGAGAACAAATTCTCAAGGGGGAAAATAGATAAGACTCTATTCCTTAGCGAGTGCAAATGAAAGATAATCCTAGTCCAAATATATGTTGATGACATAATATTTGGTTCTACTGAAAGTAACCTTTGTAGAAAGTTTGCAAAACTTATGCAAGGAAAATTTGAAATGAGCAGTATGGAAGAACTTAAGTTCTTCTTGGGTCTCCAAGTAAGACAGACTGAAGATGGCTTGTCCATATCCCAGTCTAAGTTCACCATGGAGTTAATTAAGAAGTATGGTATGAAATCATCCACTACCATGAGAACTCCAATGGGGACAAGTGTGTCTCTAAGCAAAGATGATGCAGAGAAACCTGTAGATGAAAGTTTCTATAGAGGGATAGTTGGCTCCCTCCTATATCTGATTGCTAGTAGACCAGATATCATGTATGCTACATGTGTCTGTGCTAGGTACCAATCCCTCCCTAAAGAATCTCATCTTACTGCAGTAAAAAGGATTTTGAGATATCTTAAGGGCACACCTAATCTAGGCATTTGGTATCCTAGGAATAGAGATTTTCTACTAATGGACTATTCAGATGCAGACTTTGCAGGTTGCAAAGAAGATAAAAAAGCACTACATGCACCTGTCAATTTCTAGGAGGAAGATTGATGTCTTGGAGCAGTAAGAAGCAGACTAGTGTGACAATTTCCACAGTTGAGTCTGAATATGTGGCATCAGGAAGTTGCTGTGCACAACTATTGTGGATTCAGCACTAGCTAGAAGACTATGATATTCAGGTAAGTAGAACACCTTTGCTTTGTGTTTCTACAAGTGCTATATATATTGCTAATAATCCTGTTTCACATAGTAGGACTAAGCATATAGAAATTAGATACCATTTTCTTAGAGAACATGTAGAGAAAGAGGACATCTCACTAGAATTTGTCAAAACGGATTATCAAATTGCAGATATGTTTACTAAGCCTCTAGATGAAAATAAATTCAATAAGTTTAAAATTGAATTAAAAATGTTGAACATAGATTAGTTTAACAAAATTGTCTAACTAAAACTGTGTCGACATATCCAGCAAAACGGTGTCGACACAGAGAAGTGTTGTCGACACTTCAGGAAAGTGGTGTCGACACATGCTGATGTCTGTGTCGACACTCAAACACTGAGTTGTTAGTTAAGGATATTTGTGTCGACACATCATAATTGGTGTCGACACATAGAAGTCAACACCGTTGTCGAGACTTCAGTAGTCTGTGTCGACACTTTTCAACAGTGTCGACACATTCAGTGATTGTTGACGCGCTTTTTGACCTTCTTTGTTCAAAAAAGTATAAATAGGTCAACAACAAACCCTATTGACACGCTTTCCAGATTCTTGAGACCAGAATCTAGTGTCGACAAACTCTCTTCCCTCACACCAGATTTCTCTCAACAACCATGGCGCCAAAGATCGAGGACAATGTCAATGAAGGATACGAACTGGTTCGGAACGCATTTGATGGAGCGGAATCAGAAATTACAGGAGTAATAACCCTAATAGCTGAAAACGGTCTGGAATTCTTAGTTTCTGAAACAACTAAGATTTGGAAGAAAGAAACATTAGAATTCTTTGGTGCTGCTACTCTAGATCAAACTGGACTCAAAATTAGATCCACAGTCAATGGAGTAAAGGTGAAAATCACCCAAAAGAGTTTAAGGAAAGTTCTTCACCCGCCAAGAACACAAGAAGAAGAAGATGTACCCACATCTAAGCTAAGGGAAGCACTTCAATGGTGTGGACTGGATTCCACCATGAAGATTGGCTCAGCTTTGAACAGGAAAGGCATGAATATGCAAGGGAAGTTCTTGTCTGAAGTTGTAGGAAAAGTGATTCTCTGTAAGTCAGGGGGCATGATAGGATTTCTTCCTATATGTTCAGCCTTATGACCAGAATCATCTATAGACTAAACACAGATTGGTCAGAAGTTATTTTTGAAAAGATTAAGGAAAGTATGAAGAAGCCAAATCTGGGAAGAATTGTGAGCTTGTATTTAGCTGGGACAATACCTGAAGTGATGGAACAGTCAGCTGGTTCAAAGATTAACCATATGAGGAGAATGGACATAAGGATTATATCCAGATGGGATATAGTCCTAACTAAGGATATTCCTGAGGAAGATAGGCAAGAGATTCCTGAGAAATCTACAACACAAGATACTAATGCACAAGATATTGTAGATAGTGCTCAGGTGCATGGGGAGCCTCATGTTGAGGAAAAACCAATACACTTGGAAAGTGATATGGCTACTCAAACTATTCTTGAGGTAATACATGAGGTTAATCAATCAATTCTTCATGATAAAGATGAAATTCTAACTGAATCCTTGATTGATGTTGACCAGCCAACTCAATTACACAGTCAAGCTCAAGATGTTATCATGGAGGATACATCTGCTACTAATCATGCTCCAGAGATAAGAGTATCTCCAGTCCCTACTAAACAAGAGTTCACTCTTGAAGAGTTGTTCCCTGATTTAGTGCAAGCTAACATTGACGGGGAGCAAGCTGGTAATGAGGGGGAGAAAGCAGATGTTGAGGGGGAGCAAGCTAACTTTGAGGGGGAGCAAGTAGGATCTCAGGGGGAGAACACAAGAAATGTGAGGAAGGAGCAAGGAACTCAGGGGGAGCAACCTAGAACTGCACAGGAATTGCCTCTTAGTCCTAAAGATAGAGTTAATATAGACAGTACCTCAGCTTCAGAAGATGAAGCAGCAATGCAAGCCAAAATGAGGAAGGTAATGATTTTCAAAAGAAGAAGCCAGAGTTATAAGAGAGCATTACAAATTGCTCCACAATCAGCCCCAGCTACTGATTATAGTTCCTTATTAGTCTCACTACAAGTAAAGCTAGATGAGCAAAGGATTGACATGGAGAAATATATGGTTGAAACTCATAATGATCTACAATTCTCCTTGGCTCAGGATATAAAATCTATAAGATTTGAAGTTAATCAGAATAAAAAGGAAATGACTGATTGTTTTCACAAAGGAGGAAATGTTGTGGTTTTCCTAGCCACACATCAAGAAAAAATCAAGACTCAAGTTGATGATATAGCTGTCAAGTAAGGCTATGTTCTAGAGAATCAAATAAGAATGAATGATAATCTGACAGAATTACACAATGTGATTGTTACAGAAATGAAGAATCTTGCTTCTGCCCAAACTGAAGAAAGGACTAAAGCCAAGACAGACTTTGACAAGCAATTACAGGAGGGACTAGCTGCAGTCCAAACAACTATTAAGAATTCTCAAAAGACTATTTCTGCACAGCTCCTGAAGTTGAAGTCCTTTTATAATGATGGTGTGAATTTTCTTGATGAGCAAATAAGATTTCAAAAAGATGATCTCAGGGATCATGTTGCCAGAGAAGTCATAAAGTGTGAGAGAGTGTTAGTCAAAGCTGGTTTTGATCATGCTAAATGGATCTCTAATAGCATCAGAGCCACCCTTGGATATCCACCCCGCTGTGATGATGATAATATTGCTGAGTCAGGTATACATCCTGCTTATTTTGGAGGTGAACAAGCTAAAGTTGCCCAAGTTATTTATCCTCCAGCTAATTTTGAGATGATTCACCAAGAAGTACAGTCTATGTACAGTGCTCCAGAGGATAATAAAAATATTATCCTTGAGAAAGTAGATATGCCAGTGTCAGAGACAGTTTTGAACAAAGAGCAAGAAGCTCAATTGTCTAAGAAAAGATTTAGAGAACAGGCAGAGTTAAAGCCTGATTTTGAGCAGTGAAGTCCAACATCAAGGAACATTATATTAACTGCTTGGAAAGCTGTAAAGAACCAGACCCATGATAGGGGCAAATGGTACTCAGAACAAGAATGACAAAAGAATGAAGCCAGACAAGAAGCCATAGTTCAATATAAAAGAAAGGCTAAAGCTGGGAAGCTACCTCCTAATGCTCAGGAGCCAAGCAAATATTTCCCAAAGCCTTTTCATTACTTTGAAAGACAAAGAATAAGGGCTGAAGAGCAAAAGAAGAAAGATCAAAAGGGCAAGAAGCCAGCTGATGATACTGATGCTCCTGTACAAGTCACGATCAAATCAGGCAAAGACATAGTCATCAAAGAGCCTGTGCAGCCTTAGGATAGATTTACTAAGATTTTATAACTTTGTAATCTTTAGTATTGAAATCTATGTACCTTTTGATAAGAAACTATTGGAAGTTGAAACAAAGCTATAATTAGTGCTTTTTCTGGTTGCATTATTATTCTGTGATGACTTATTATATATGTTTTGTTTTAGAAATTACTCTGTCATATAATGTTGTTATACATCATAAATGTGTATTTGTTATGTATGGTGTATATCATTGACTAAGGGTTATGACTTCTCCAAATAGGGGGAGATTGTTGGGTACATTGGAAAATGTGTACCAGATTTGAAGAAGCCTCACCCTACTCAATGATATACATCAAGGTGTATTTGATGTTGTTTTGAGTTTATATGTGTGCAGGTTAAGAAAATGCAAGAATGCAGGAAAAAGTTTCGAAGTCCATGTGTCGACACCAGAAGAAGCTGTGTCGACACTTATGAAGGCTTGTGTCGACACTGGAGAAAAGTTGTGTCGACACTTGGAGTTAATTGTGTCGACACTTGGAATGGCTGTGTCGACACCTGAAGAAACTATGTTGACATGCAGAGGCAATGTCGACACACAGTGAAGCATTGTCGACATCAACTGTGTCGACACCAAGAGACAGTGTCGACACACAGGAATACTTAGTCGACATCAATTGTGTCGACACCAAGAGGCAGTGTCGACACACAGAAGACTTTGTAGACATCAACTGTATCGACACACAGGACTTGTGTGGACACACTGCAGAGTTTCAATAAAGTTACAGTGAAGAAGTAATTGTGTCGACACACAGAATCAATGTCGACACATTCTATAGATGTAGTGTCGAGAAGCAGTATCAACACTAAGGAAGCCGTGTCGACACCTCCAAGGCTTGTGTCGACACTTAGTTTACTTATGTCGACATATGATGAAGTTCAGTCTCGACACTTTGCTGACAGACAGAATTTCAAGAAGTGACTAGATGACTTGACAGCTGTCGTTACCAACCGGTGTACTGCAACTGTCAAAGCTGTCAGAAGATTGTTAGAAACCGGATCACCCGGTTACCATGGAGAAAGTCTATATAAAGGCATTCTCCTTCAACAAATAACGACTGATCGAGGAACCAATACAGAAGAGTTGTTGACGACCAATCAATACAGAATATTAAAGAAAGAGAAATAGAAGAATTTGGAGAGAGAGAGAGCTCCAAAGAAGAAAGGGGCTTTCATCATCAAGTCCCTCAAGTGCAGATCATGAACCAAACTGCTAAGAAGGATTCAGATTGAGATCTGAATTTCAAGAAAGGAGCTGATTGAAGATCAACTTCACAGGAGTTCAACCTTACTGAGTTCAAATTCAAGAAGCTTTGAAGAAAGCTAAGAGTGGTTGTTCTCTGCTATCAGTTTCTTCCAAGAACTGATCAAGAAACCATCCATCCCTTCTCTCTCTATTTGGGTGGTGGTTAATTACAAATTTAAATCTATTTTCTGTAGGATCTTTTTAAAGATCTGAGCTATAAGCCTAATTTATAAAGACTGAGTTGTATGAGATTTAGGTCTCTGAGTGGTAGGCCTTGTTGAAGGCTGAGGTAGGGCTGTGAGCCTGAGTTGTAGGAGATTGTTATCTTTGAGGTGTAGGCCTTGTTGAAGGCTGAGGTAGGGTTGTGTGCCTGAGCTGTAGGAGTGTGGACTCACTCTGAGTTGTAGGAACCTTGATTGGGTTCTGAGATGTAAGATCTGCGGATCTGAGGTGAAGAGAAGAAGTTAGGCCGAATCTAGCACACTGCTAGATAGGCGAAAGGGGAAAGTGGATGTACCCAATACTTGGGGAACCACTATAAATCATGTGCACTCTGTGATTGGATATATTTCTGTGATGTGTTTGCTGTGTTAATAGTATAACCAACAGAAAACTAGAATTTATTATCTGCCTTAGAATAAAAAGGATTTGAACCTATTCACCCCCCCCCCTCTAGGTGTATTAAGTTATCTTGAAACCAATTCTTTCACATAACACAATTTAGAAAAAAATTGGGCTTTGCTATTGACGAGTCCGATTTATATAGGGTTTTTCGGACTCATCTGGGCTAGTTTTCACGCATTTGCACTTTACTTTTAGTTCTATATCGTTCATATTTCTTCTTATCTATATTTCCATAGGAAGTGCACACTTTGCCCCGTGTTGTGTATTTTTGTACTTTTATTATTTGTACTCCTTATTGTGCTCGTCTGGAATTCCTGCATATATCATTGCTGGGTTTAGTGGTCGTGTGCGTATTCCGGGGACGTTTTGAAGCAGGAATACTACGCACGATCATCGGATATAGTGCGCACGACCACTGGTCGTGCGCCGATGATCGTGCGCAATGTACCCTGATTTCCAGGATATGCCTGGGGTAATCGCACGACCATTGGACATAGTGCGCACGACCACCGGTCGTGCACCATTGCTCGTGCGCAGTACCCCAGTTCTTCTTCCTAATCTGCTACGCCAGTGCGCACGATCACTGGACATAGTGCGCACGACCACTGGTCGTGCGCCCGTGATCGTGCGCCCGTGATCGTGCGCCCGTGATCGTGCGCATTGTTCAATTCTGTTTTCTATAAATATGCAGGTGCCGCCCTAATTTCGGGGGAGCGCATTTTCCCTCAGCCATTTTCGTCTCCGAGGAGGGATTTCGCCGTCCTCCTTCAATCCCCACCCTAGGAAGGTGCTCCGGGCATGCTTTCATCGCCAAATCCAAGCCAGAGCTTCCTCTCGGCCTCCTCCATCATCTCTTGGGCTCATTTCAAGCTTCAACGCCATAACCATCAAGCAAAGGGAAGCTTGCAACTTTTGTCCGCTATCGTGACACGAAGAAGACGTCTCATTGAAAGGTGGTGACAGCCCTTCTCTACCCCAGACGCAGTTGAGGACCGAGCTTGGACGTGGATTGACAACCCGACGATTCCAACCGTAAATCCTCAGCAAGAATTCAGATTCGGTCGATCTCTTGCCTTGTTCTTCCTTTATTGTTGTTTATGTGTTGTTGTAAACTTTATTTATAGATGATGTGCCCTTAGTTGTAAAACGCTTATATTAAATCATGTCTTTGTGATTTGTATTGAGGTGCGTCATATTCCATTCACCACCATCCACCCTTGCCGGACTAGCAATTGCTAGTGACGTGCATAGAGAAGAGGTGCTCAGGACCCTTATTCCGCTGTTCTCACCACCTCATCCGCAAGCCTACTCGTCCATCCGCATAGTGATTCGTTGCATAGCGGCCCGACTAGTCTTCCATTCTGTCTGGCGAAGTATCGCATAGCGGCGTTGCATAGAAGTAGTTGTTAGCCTTTTTACTTTCTTTTTCCGCAAATATCAAAACCCCCCCTAGTTAACTCCGACCTAAGGACTTCAATCTCAAGCCTCCTCGAAATTAACTCCACCTTACTGTGTTCCTTGAGAGATCGATACTTGGGAAAACTCGCCCATTTTATATTACTTGTGCGACCGGTTCACTGTCGTGATCTTTAGCATCAGCTCTCACAAAGGTTTTGTTAGTTATAGCATTGGGCACATTTTGATGTACTCATTTGGTTGATTAAAAAGAATGGGTGTTGAAAAAGAATGGGTGCCGGCTAATTTTGCTGATATTGGCATTCCCTTTTTCTACTACTTCATAGGTAACTTATTCAAGAGCAAGTTGTGTCTAAGAATAATTTTTTTGTATTCCCATCAGGAAACACATGAAGCACATGAGGGGTCTGACCTTTATTTTGGGTTTCCACGTCATATAGAATGATTTTTTATAACCCCAAGAATTAAGTTTATGTTTGGCGTTGTTTATTTATTTATCATAGCTTCCCATATCTAAGACACCACTATAACAAAATGTTTGGTGTTTTTTGGTCTATTTTATCATGTATAGAGTTTATCTCTAGTTGACCACTGATATGTAAAAAAACTCCTTTTTATATAGAATTTTTTTCTTTTGTTGGAAATTTTTGTTCTATAGTATATATGCTAATATGTATCTTCTCCATGCATATCATGCCCAGATCTCTTTCCATGACTCAGGAATGCCCTATCTATTTGTTTTCCACTGGCCCAAAAATGGAATCCTTATATTTCCCCTGTGTGGAATGCTCACTTCACTACTTTGATTGTTGAAATTTTGGTCTTCATTTCTTATGATTTCTTGTTGCATGTTTTAAAGAAATTGGAAAAATCCTATGAACCATCAACATGTTTTTTTGTAATATTTTGATGCATGGGACATTTATCACTTTGTTTATTTTCTTAATATATGGGTTACGTAGGAATTCACAACTTCAGATTTAGTGATTTTCTATTGAAGACATAGCTGTTGAAATTTGTGAAGTGGAAGTGGGTGACGGGACAGGCCGGGCGGCCTGGGGCGGACAGTTTTGGCGGACTAGGCGGACTGGGCGGACTGAGATGTGCGGCCTGGTGGAAGGTCTAGTGGGAAGCCGGCTGTCTTCTGAGCGGCTTGTTGCATGGAGTCCGCGGACTATGCGGCCTGGTTTCTGCGGATAGGGTGTTTGCTGATTGGCTTTGCCAAGGAGCGGCCTGAGCGGATGGATGCTTGCGGACTGGTGCATTGCTCAGTGGCCGCGGGTGCAAGTTTGTGCTGATAGGCGGTTTGACTCGTGTCCGCGGGTAGCTTGCGGACTGGTGTGTCCGCAGTGTGGGCTGTTGCGGACTGAGCTTTGAGCTTGGCTGAGGCCTTGTCGAGCTCTGGTGGCACAGCAGGCGGTTTGCTGTGGAGATCGATTGGCGGACTGGGTTTGGAGTCCGGGGTTGGCTGCTGTTTTGGACAGAAGTGCGAGGAGCACGCAGACTGATGGCGGTCTGTGCTAGGGTGTTTGGCGGACGGGAATTTGAGTCCGCCATGCTCGCATTGGCCCTTGATGATTTTGGACTTGGTCACACTTTGTGCCAAGGCCATGGTGTCCGCGGTATCCGCCAAGTCCGCTGTGACCGGGCGGACTGTTGCTGTCTTCCTTTGGTCGTGGACTTGTGGCGGATTGAGGTGTGAGTCTTGCAGACTGCCTCGGGTTGGTGCGGACTGCCATTGAAGGGGGTTGCTGTCTTGCAGTGGTTGGAGCTTTGCGGGCTGACGACTTGTCCGCATAGCTTGGGCGGACTGGAGAGGGTTCGCCAATGGTTGCTTTGCTCCTGGCGGTTTTCCTTGGTATCCGGCTAAGTCCATGCGGACTCGGCGGACGGTGTTTTTGCTATCGCGCGGGCTGGGGTGGTGACGCTATCTCTTCGGCGGTGACCACACTCCTCACCTTGCCTATAAATAGGACCCCCCTGGCATAACCTAAATAACGAGAGTGAACAGTAAGTTGGGTTGAGCGAAGTGCTACGGTCTGTGTTTGCCAGTCCGCGCGGATTGTTTCAGGCTGACGGTTTGCTGTGTGCAGGTCGCGCGGATAGCTTCAAGGAGCCAGGAGTTTGGCTGTGACTTCGGTCAAGTGCTTGGAAGTGTGCGGTCTCTGCGGACTCAGCAGGAGGTCGCTCTGCGGCTTGTCAGTTCTGTTTCATCTTTGCCAGCTTCAATAACCTGTCCGCCGGCTTCAGGCGGG
Source organism: Platanthera guangdongensis (assembly GCA_039583875.1). NCBI lineage: Eukaryota > Viridiplantae > Streptophyta > Magnoliopsida > Asparagales > Orchidaceae > Platanthera > Platanthera guangdongensis. The sequence goes on from CM077157.1 coordinate 55,242,186, forward strand.
TAGGGGTGTTCCTCAGTTCAAGTTCAGCAGGAGGCGAATAACGGTGTGTCCGCGCGGCCTCGCGGCTTCGGCGGACTCCGTGTCTATTCGGCGAATTGCAGCATAGCTTGGGCGAGTTCAGCGGACTCGGCGATCTCGGCGACCTCGCGGTCTCGGCGGACTCGGGTGCTGTCCGTCCGGCTTGTTTTGTGGTGCTTTCTGTTTACAGCTGTGATACTAGCGAAATCATGTCTCGCTATGTATGCCTCGCATTGTAAAGAAGTGAATGAATAATAGATCTGCTTGTGCTTCCATTGTTTGTTGGGATTAACCTTTGTACCTCTAGTCCTTGGTTTCCGCTGGTTCAACGTGCGAACTGGGTAGTTCCGAAGATATTAATTTGGTGTTTGGGCTATCTTGCTGATCACGTTGAGAAAATTTAACAATAGCTTCTACATGTTATAGTTGATTCTGGATTTTAGCGCCCTTCTGAAGGCAAGATGCCTTTCTTATCGTAGTTGTTTGTTTTTCATTTATTGTATCTTTATTTTCTTGTACTATGTAAATTAATAAAACCATCATTCACATATCCCCTTTAATTTGTTCCAGATTGTTTTTCTTGTTAATTTATTTAGCAAAGTTAACTTATATGGATTTAATATATTGTGTCTTGTTGTATTACTCATATTTTTTTCTAATTACAAATGTACATGTATTGTTGTAGATGCCCATATAGGTTAAATGAAAGAGGAATTAAAATATTAATAGAAAACATGTTGTTTGAAATCCTTCAGCTTGCTTTTAGAATGCTATTATTAGTGAACATTTAGTTTTTCCTTGCTCCCATATTTGACTTCGGTTGCTCTATTATTTTGAATAGTAATTTGTTATTATGTTCTATTAGAATTGATGAGTAGAGTATGCTCATGTTGGATTTCTATTTTTATATGGTGCTTTGATAAATGTTAATAGATGTCTAATGAGATAAAATTATTTTGGAAATATTTTTAGCGTATAACTTTGGAGCAGTTGTGCTTTCATAGATGTTCATTACTTTTCTTTTAGCCTACAAATGTGAAATTTGGAGTTCAATTCTGATCATTGTAGAATTTTGATAATTATTAAAGGTGGCCTATAGGATGTGACAATTATTGATGTATTTTTTGCCAACTTTATTAGGTTGTAGGATGTGAATAGAGAGATCATTAAACTGAAGTTGATCTTGATTCATTGGTGTTACTGTCGCACATGCCAATGACACATCGAGGAGAGTCTACTCTTGGAGGAAGGCGACAACCGGGCCCACCGGGATTGGAGACATTGAATATGTATGCCACTTGAGAAATTTGTTTGCATTTTGTAGTTTTTTTGTTTTGTTGAAACTTGCAGAAGCAGCCAAGGAAATCAACCTTCTTTTTAGCATATTAGAGCTTGGGTGTGGTGTTTGGGTTTTTCACATTTGCATGTTTCAAAAGATCCTGTGCGAAGATATGGCTTGGAAAGCACAATAAATTGCACAACTCTTCTTTTAGTTGTCAAGCTCTTTTTTCAAGACAATCTTGTTGTTGTTTAATTTTCTAATCTTGAGATTGGTTGTAAAACACTAGTTATTGAAATGTGATTTATTGTATTTTTAAAACAGATGCTAATATATGTGGTAAATCGAAATTATATATTTTATTTTATTGGTAATATTTTTAAAAATATTTTTAATTTACAAATTTTTGGATTGCAAATAAAGAAATTGAACTGTGAATAAATGTGAATATTAATGGATTATTATTAGACATTGCTTATAACATTACCCTTATTTAATTGATCAAGACTAATATATATTTAATTGATCATATTTTTGTTTACAACCTGCTCAAAATGCAAGGTTTGGAAGAAACTGCGTTTTTTACCTGCTTGAGCATGGCAGCTCCCCCAAACTGGGACTTAACTTTTTTTCTTCTTATGATAGAGCATGAGGATATGTTCACATATCATATAAATGAATTCCATAACCACAAATTTAATGTGATGTTTTCTAGTAAATTGCAGTTGAAAAAAATTGGGTGTTTAGTTTGAGTGTTCGACTGCACTTAAATTAGTATATATGTTAATATAAACACACACACACACACACATATATATCTTTATTATATAAGCAAACACCTAAACACCCAATGGTGTAACTTTTAAATCTCAAAATACCCCCACTAAAACAGTTTTTTTTAATTAATGTGAAGGCCTTTTGGTCTTTTTTTCATTATATCAGCTTTTGTCTTTTGCTTATATAATAATACTTATATTAATATTATACATTATATATAAGAAGAAGGGGGGACCGACGGAGCTCCGAAAGATATAATAATTAGATATAATAATACTTATAATAAAAAAGGACCGCTGGTCTTGCCCTTTCCCCGACAAATCCCGACCTCAAATCCCGCATGTCCTGCAACCTGCAATAATCCCGTCAAAAGCAGCTATGGCCAGCGATGTGATGTCCTTATTTCTCCTTTTCGCACGGCACCGTTGTTCCGGCAGCCCTCGCCAGCAAGATCGATGTCCTTATTTCTCCTCTTCGCACGACACCGTCGTTTCGTCACATCCTCCCTCGACTGCCACCCGCAAGACCCAGTCCTGTGCGCTCCTTCTTCACAGAGGAATAACCCAACCTCCTGTCCAACTTCTCCACAACGTTTCTTCTTACTCCTCCACGACGCTCCTCCTTCAACGACAGTGTTTCTCCTCCTTAACTCCCTCAACAGAGCTCCTCCACCCAAACTCGCGGTAAGCATCCGCCGGTGCTGATTTCTATTTCTTCTTTCTCAGGATTTGTGTTCTTTTAGATTTTTTGGGTTTCAATTTTTTGGGCTTCCATATTTTTGAGCTTATATTTCAGTTTCCTTGCTTTGATTTCAAACTCAACACTAATATTTGTCCTCCTCAACTCAACGACAGTGTTTCTTATCCTCAACTCCCTCAACAGACCTCCTCCACCCAAACTCGCGGTAAGCATCTGCCGGTGCTGATTTCTATGTCTTCTTTCTCAGGATGTTTTGAGAAATCTTGCTTTGGTTTCAGATTTTACTCCAAGCCATAATTTAATAACTCTTCCAAGCAAATCTTGCTTTGGTTTCAGATTTTTTTTTAATTTTAGATTTGTGTTCTTTTAGATTTTTTGGGTTTCAATTTTTTGTGCTTCCATATTTTTGTGCTTAGATATCAGATTCCTTGCTTTGATTTCAAACTCAACCCTAATTTTTATCACTGTTTGAGGGTTATTCATGATTTTGACTTAATTTCACTTGATCATAATTATTTTTATCATTGCCTTCGGCCTCACTTCTCGACTGCTTTCTCCTCATGTTTAAGCTTGCTTCTAATTTAAGCTTTCAAATTTAAGTGTTAAGCTTGCTTTCTCCGCTCTCTTCTATTCCACTTATTTCAAAAAGATTATGCTCGATTTTAATGTCTCCCCTGTGTGCTTACTTCCTATGGCAATAGCTGCACATTTCATCTCTAAATATCGCAATAGCTTCATTTTGTGTTGTCCCCCCCCGTGTGCTTACTTTCTGTATATTTTAATGTTCCTCCAGTGTACTTAATACCGCAATGGCTGCACATTTCATCTCTACCTTGAAGTTCTGGGGCACTTCAAAAATCCAATAAATGTCATTTTCAAAACTTGGTTGTTCTACTTATAAGTTCTTTTATCTTAATTTTTCAGTCATTTTTTTAGTATTTTCAAAACTTAAGTTCTTTTATCTTATAAGGTCTGTTATCTCTCCACATGCTACAGAGCTACAACAATTTTTAATTCATTTTTTGAGCAATTTTTTCAAATCAGGTTGCATAACATTTTATGGTTCTACTTGACACTTCGAAAATTGAATGAATGGCATTTTGATATTGTGTTTTCACCATCACAATATTTCATCATAGGAAGAAAGTAAATAATTAAAAGTAACAATATTTCCGTAAAAAACATGAACCATCATGGTATCTAACGAATTGTCAAGTATACGGCCGAGCTTCAACTGAAGATTTCAGCACAAGATTATATGTACATGATTATAAAAAATGTGAGGTTGTGATACCTCTATTACACATTTAGTTAAATAAAAATGTGGATGTGAGTTGCAAATAAAATGTTGTCCAGCTCCAATTATATAAAAAAATTGCCATCGTTTATAATAACAATGTTGTCCAACTCCAATTCTTCAGTTGAAGCTCAGATTGCGAACAAAAAAATTTATTATTCTACAACAGGGAAGGATTAAGACTGCATTTTTGATATTTAATTTATTAATTTTTTTCACTTCATCATTAGTTTTTGCTCTATGAGTTTTCCATTTCATTAACCTAGGCTAGGAATTAATGCGGGTGCTTTTGTTCTCTATGGTTGGAGTTTTTCATTCCATTTGTACATAGAAGTTACAATGTTGCCCTTATTAAGTGTTAAAACAACCATAAAGATTTCTTTAAACCTTGAGTGATGCATTCTTCAATGTTTTTGTTTATCCACACATCTCAACAATGTAATCTCATGTTTTTTGTTTATCACTCGGTATTGATTCATTTTTTTGGGTTGCTATGAATTTCAACACAATTTCGCCGTAGTGACAATTTCGCCGTAGTGCTATGTAATATTACAATTTCAATATGTGATAAAAGAATGAATGTAGATAAACATATAATATTAAATATGTGCTGATTCATATTTTTATTGGGTTTCACTCCCATCACTTATTTAATTTTAATCTCTTCCCAGAATTCTTTCAATTTCAATCTCTGGGTGCTGCATACAGGTGGCTGCAATATATCCTTGAATGAGATCAAATAAGATCAAATATATCCTTGATACCGACAACTCGTATGTCATGACTTTTAGACAAATTGCTCAACATCAGCAATTACAATCGTGTCAACTACTTATTCGTGAACGACGGCCTACCGACCGACAATACATCCTTCCTACCGCATCTCAGGTGGCTGCAATATTGGTGGGTGTAGAAGATTTTGCAGAGTCTACTGATAGGGACATCAAAATTCATTCAACAGCAGGACATCTAACTACAATCAAAGAGTACACGGGTCATTACGATCCACTTCAATACCCACTTCTACTACCGCATGGTACTTTTGGTTGGGATTTAGCTTTTCAGACAGATCAGGGGCTGCGCGTTAGTTGTTGAGACTTCTATGCATGCTTGCTACAGGTTTTAAAATTTCTACTTATTACTTCAAAACTTTATGAATTGGATTTTCAATGTACTAAGCTCGATCAATTTGTGGCTTGATATAGATACGTTCGAATAATCCATCGATACTCCTTCATGGTGGACGACTGCTTCAACAGTATGTGGTAGATAATTACATCAAGATTGAGACTCAGAAATTGAGATGGATTAGCCTGAATCAAAATAAGATTCGTGCAGAGCTATATCAGGGTTTGCAAGATTGCTTAAATGCTGGTGAAAATGATGCAGGTACACTGACTTGCTTATTGATGTTCCTCCTATACTTTAGTAGATATAGATGTTCATTACCTTCTTTCGTGAAATTCCTTCTGCTTAGGAAAGATTGGGCGACGAACCATCCTTCCATCCTCCTTCATTGGAAGCCCCCGAGATATGTATCAGAGGTATCAAGATGCAATGTCAATCGTCCAACACTATGACAAACCAGATATATTCTTAACCATGACATGCAATCCCAACTGGAATGAAATAAGAAATGAACTGTATCCAGGACAATTGCCACATGATCGTCCAGATCTCCTTACGAGAATTTTTCGAGCAAAGTATGAAAATTTGAAAGATGAAATCTTCAATAAAGGTATCCTTAGAAAGGTGGTTGCGCACGTTCACATCATTGAGTTTCAAAAGAGAGGTCTACCCCACGTGCATATGTTAGTTATTTTTGATGCAGAAGATAAGTTAAATACTCCAGATGAGTACGATTCGTTGGTCAGCGCTGAGATACCCAATCAAGAGGAGGATCGCCCTTTATATGATGCAGTTCTAAAACATATGATACATGACCCATGTGGTCACTACAAACCGAATGCTCAGTGCATGAAAAATTTTGGGTGCAATAAAAGATATCCTAAGCCTTTTGCAGAATATACTGTCCAAAGGAATGACTCATATCCTGTATATCGGCGTAGGCTTGACAATAGAACTATTACAGTTGGTCGTGGAGTTGTTATGGATAATAGATGGGTCGTACCATATAACCCATGGTTACTCTTAAAGTATGATTGTCATATTAATGTGGAAATTTGTAGTAGTATTAAAAGTATCAAGTATTTGTATAAGTATGTTTACAATGGACATGACTGCGTGTCGTTTGAAGTTCGGTCTGCCCATAATTATGATGAGGTGAGCAAATACGTCGACGGTCGTTGGGTTTGTGCACCTGAGGCTTAGTGGAAGATATTTAAGTTTGAGATGACGAGGATGTATCCCTCTGTTTCGAGACTACAAATTCATCTACCAAATCAACATCAGGTCGACTTCGATAGTGACCAAACAATTTCAAATGTGCTGGCAAATGAGAGGAACTCCAGATCGATGCTGAATGAATTTTTTAGTTTGTACAATGACAACCAAGAGCTCGAGAAGTACCTATATAAAGATTTTCCAAAGTACTACAGATATTTAACTACCGAGCGCAAATGGATACCGAGGGTATCAACCCAAAGGGTTATTGGTAGGATATATGCAGTCAATCCAATGAAAGGTGAAAGATTTTTCTTGTGGCTGCTACTCAATCATGTTAAGGGTCCAAAATCATTTGAGGATTTAAAGTGTGTGACTGTATTCAATGTACAACATTTAAACAGACTGCAGAGCGACACGGACTTCTTGAAGAGGATAATAGCATTCGAGATTGCCTGGCTGAAGCAAGATGTTTTAAAATGCCAATTTCGTTGAGAAGACTTTTTGCAACAATTTTGTTATACTGTGAACCGACCTGTGTACAAGACCTGTGGGATGATAACTTTGACAGTATGTCTGAAGATTACAGCTCAGCAAGCACTTCATGTAACACTTTTATAAAAGATAAGTTACTTCATGATTTACATGACATTCTACAGCAGCATAAAAAAACAGTAACAGATTTTGGTCTGCCGTCCATAAGTAAAGGTTTTGAGGGTTTGCACAATTTATCCAGCCTAATAGAACATGAACGGTCATTCTCAATATCTGATGATGATATTAATTCAGTTCACTCATTTAATCCAGAACAATTGTCAGCATTCAACATAATCGGTACAGCTATACGAAAAGGAGAAAATGCAATGTTTTTCTTAGATGGTCCAGGAGGCACGGGAAAAACATACCTTTATCGGGCACTGCTAGCAACTTTCAGAAATGAAGGGTTCATTATATTAGCAACAGCTTCGTCTGGGATCGCAGCAAACCTGCTCCCAGGTGGGAGGACTGCACATTCAAAATTCAAAATACCCATCAGATTTGAAATAATGTCAACATGCAAATTTAATAAGCAGTCTAATTTGTGTGATTTGATACAACAAGCCGGAGCAATTATTTGGGATGAGGCCCCAATGATTCATAAGAAGGCATTTGAGACTGTGGATCGATCTTTTAGGGATGTGCTTGATGTCAATCTACCCTTTGGTGGCAAAGTTATGATCTTTGGTGGTGATTTCCGTCAGCTAACACCGGTGGTTGTAAATGGAACCAAATCTCAAATTATTAGCGCGAACATCGTTGAATCGTATCTTTGGACAAATGTTCACATTCTTAGCTTAACTGTGAACATGCGAGCTCATGACGATCCTCGTTTCTCAGAGTTCCTACTGCGTGTGGGTAACGGTGATGAGCCAACTGTGCTAGATGATATGATTCAAATTCCAAACTTCATGGTCATACCTTGGGAAGATGAACGTTCTGTAAATATATTGATTGATGCAATATTTCCTGAGCTAGGTTCCCCAATTGATGTCAGATATATGGAAAGCAGAGCAATAATAACTCCTTTAAATGAGGATGTCAATAGAATAAATGAAAAATGTCTTGAAATATATCCGGGAGAATGCAAAACATAATACTCTTTTGATTCTGTTGTGGATGACACCCATAATTTATATTTGCCAGAATTCTTGAATTCAATAAATCCGGGAAATCTACCACCTCATGAGCTCAATCTCAAGAAAGGTTCACCGATAATGCTGATTAGAAACATTGATCCAAAAATTGGATTGTGCAACGGAACTAGGCTTACATGTGTAACATTTTCAAGAAATGTTATTGAAGCTGAAATATTGAGTGGAGAATTTAAAGGGCACAGAGTATTTCTACCACGAATTCCCTTGAAGAGTGCAGAAGATGTTAAGCTGCCATTCGAGCTCACACGTAAGCAATTCCCAGTACGTTTAAGCTATGCTCTGACCATCAACAAATCACAACCATAAACCATAATTTATACTTGCTCGTTCCATGACCACAATAGTAACTTGCTCGTTCCATGACCACAACCATAACCATAACAGAACTATAGAACAATGTAAAAGATAAACAGATAAAGTGCATAACACTACATCTAAGCAAAATCATTTAGTATCTCTTTTTCCCAGCGACTCCTTCGCAGCGGAATTTTCGTCGTAGTTCTTCGGAACCAGATATTTTGACGGCGTGAATAACTCACGAAAAGCAAAAGCCCATTGATCCTCATCGCTTAGATCCCTTGGCACCCTTTTTATGATCTTTCGGAGCCCCTTGTACTCTGATTTAGGCCTTAAGTGATACGATAATGGTAAATTACCGTCTTTGTCTTTGTAATATTCGTCAATGCTATCAGGCATGCCATCTACAAAAAATATAATTCAATGTGTTATGCTATGTAACCGTAGTGCAGCCCAAAAATCTAGAAAGAGAAAATAAGTAAGCTGCTTACACATTTTATCTTTATGGTGTGACATCAAGTAATGCTTGATAAAATTTGCCTAATTTAAAACGTAAGTTAGAGATATGTAATAAAACAATAAAACACAGAAATATTACAAAAGATACATTAATTCTTACAATCTATGTAATTTGGGCTGATGCATGTAATTTTGTGAATATTTCCTTGAACACAACATTTCTAGTGTATACTCCTTCACGTCCATCCAAAGTACCATTTTTAACCATCACTTTGGTACTGTTTGTAGAAACTCCTCTTGACAATGCCACATACAGTTGACCATGGCTAAAACATCATTCGGTAAATATACTCCAACATTTGAAATTGTTTGGCCCTGTGATTTGTTGATGGTCAGAGCATAGCTTAAACATACTGGGAATTGCTTACGGGTGAGCTCGAATGGCAGCTTAACATCTTCTGCACTCTTCAAGGGAATTCGTGGTAGAAATACTCTGTTCCCTTTAAATTCTCCACTCAATATTTCAGCTTCAATAACATTTCTTGAAAATTTTTCACATGTAAGCCTAGTTCCGTTGCACAATCCAATTTTTGGATCAATGTTTCTAATCAGCATTATCGGTGAACCTTTCTTGAGATTGAGCTCATGAGGTGGTAGATTTCCCGGATTTATTGAATTCAAGAATTCTGGCAAATATAAATTATGGGTGTCATCCACAACAGAATCAAAAGAGTAGTATGTTTTGCATTCTCCCGGATATATTTCAAGACATTTTTCATTTATTCTGTTGACATCCTCATTTAAAGGAGTTATTAATGCTCTGCTTTCCATATATCTGACATCAATTGGGGAACCTAGCTCAGGAAATATTGCATCAATCAATATATTTACAGAACGTTCATCTTCCCAAGGTATGACCATAGAGTTTGGAATTTGAATCATATCATCTAGCACAGTTGGCTCATCAGTGTTACCCACATGCAGTAGGAACTCTGAGAAATGAGGATCGTCATGAGCTCGCATGTTCACAGTTAAGCTAAGAATGTGAACATTTGTCCAAAGATACGATTCAATGATGCTCGCGCTAATAATTTGAGATTTGGTTCCATTTACAACCACCGGTGTTAGCTGACGGAAATCACCACCAAAGATCATAACTTTGCCACCAAAGGGCAGATTGACATCAAGCACATCCCTAAAAGATCGATCCACAGTCTCAAATGCCTTCTTATGAATCATTGGGGCCTCATCCCAAATAATTGCTCCGGCTTGTTGTATCAAATCACACAAATCAGACTGCTTATTAAATTTACATGTTGACATTATTTCAAATCTGATGGGTATTTTTAATTTTGAATGTGCAGTCCTCCCACCTGGGAGCAGGTTTGCTGCGATCCCAGACGAAGCTGTTGCTAATATAATGAACCCTTCCTTTCTGAAAGTTGCTAGCAGTGCCCGATAAAGGTATGTTTTTCCCGTGCCTCCTGGACCATCTAAGAAAAACATTGCATTTTGTCTTTTTTGTATAGCTGTACCGATTATGTTGAATGCTGACAATTGTTCTGGATTAAATGAGTGAGAATTAATGTCATCATCAGATATTGAGAATGACCGTTCATGTTCTATTAGGATGGATAAATTGTGCAAACACTCAAAACCTTCACTTATGGACGACAGACCAAAATCTGTTACTGTTTTTTATGCTGCTGCAGAATGTCATCTAAATCATGAAGTAACTTATCTTTTATAAAAGTGTTACATGAAGTGCTTGCTGAGCTGTAATCTTCAGTCATATTGTCAAAGTTCTCATCCCACAGGTCTTGTATACATGTCGGTTCACAGTATAACAAAATTGTTGCAAAAAGTCTTCTCAATGAAATTGGCATTTTAAAACATCTTGCTTCAGCCAGGCAATCTCGAATGCTATTATCCTCTTCAAGAAGTCCGTGTCGCTCTGCAGCCTGTTTAAATGTTGTACATTGAATACCAGTCACACACTTTAAATCCTCAAATGATTTTGGACCCTTAACATGATTGAGTAGCAGCCGCAAGTAAAATCTTTCACCTTCCATTGGATTGACTGCATATATCCTACCAATAACCCTTTGGGTTGATACACTCGGTATCCATTTACGCTCGGTAGTTAAATATCTGTAGTACTTTGGAAAATCTTTATATAGGTACTTCTCGAGCTCTTGGTTGTCATTGTACAAACTAAAAAATTCAGTCAGCATCGATCTGGAGTTCCTCTCATTTTCCAGCACATTTGAAATTGTTTGGTCACTATCGAAGTGGACCTGATGTTAATTTGGTAGATGAATTTGTAGTCTCGAAACAGAGGGATACATCCTCGTCATCTCAAACTTAAATATCTTCCACAAAGCCTCAGGTGCACAAACCCAACGACCGTCGACGTATTTGCTCACCTCATCATAATTATGGGCAGACCGAACTTCAAACGACACGCAGTCATGTCCCTTGTAAACATACTTATACAAATACTTGATACTTTTAATACTACTACAAATTTCCACATTAATATGACAATCATACTTTAAGAGTAACCACGGGTTATATGGTACGACCCATCTATTATCCACAACAACTCCACGACCAACTGTAATAGTTCTATTGTCAAGCCTATGCCGATATACAGGATATGAGTCATTCCCTTGGACAGTATATTCTGCAAAAGGCTTAGGATATCTTTTATTGCACCCAAAATTTTTCATGCATTGAGCATTCGGTTTGTAGTGACCACATGGGCCATGTATCATATGTTTTAGAACTGCATCATATAAAGGGCGATCCTCCTCTTAATTGGGTATCTCAGCGCTGACCAACGAATCGTACTCATCTGGAGTATTTAACTTATCTTCTGCATCAAAAAATAACTAACATATGCACGTGTGGTAGACCTCTCTTTTGAAATTCAATGATATGAACGTGCGCAACCACCTTTCCAAGGATACCTTTATTGAAGATTTCATCTTTCAAATTTTCATACTTTGCTCGAAAAATTCTCGTAAGGAGATCTGGACGATCATGTGGCAATTGTCCTGGATACAGTTCATTTCTTATTTCATACCAGTTGGGATTGCATGTCATGGTTAAGAATATATCTAGTTTGTCGTAGTGTTGGACGATTGACATTGCATCTTGATACCTCTGATACATATCTCGGGGGCTTCCAATGAAGGAGGACGGAAGGACGGTTCATCGCCCAATGTTTCCTAAGCAGAAGGAATTTCACGAAAGAAGGTAATGAACATCTATATCTACTAAAGTATAGGAGGAACATCAATAAGCAAGTCAGTGTACCTGCATCATTTTCACCAGCATTTAAGCAATCTTGCAAACCCTGATATAGCTCTGCACGAATCTTATTTTGATTCAGGCTAATCCATCTCAATTTCTGAGTCTCAATCTTGATGTAATTATCTACCACATACTGTTGAAGCAGTCGTCCACCATGAAGGAGTATCGATGGATTATTCGAACGTATCTATATCAAGCCACAAATTGATCGAGCTTAGTACATTGAAAATCCAATCCATAAAGTTTTGAAGTAATAAGTAGAAATTTTAAAACCTGTAGCAAGCATGCATAGAAGTCGCAACAACTAACGCGCAGCCCCTAATCTGTCTGAAAAGCTAAATCCCAACCAAAAGTATCATGCGGTAGTAGAAGTGGGTATTGAAGTGGATCGTAATGACCCGCGTACTCTTTGATTGTAGTTAGATGTCCTGCTGTTGAATGAATTTTGATGTCCCTATCGGTAGACTCTGCAAAATCTTCTACACCCTCCAATATTGCAGCCACCTGAGATGCGGTAGGAAGGATGTATTGTCGGTCGGTAGGCCGTCGTTCACGAATAAGTAGTTGACACAATTGTAATTGCTGATGTTGAGCAATTTGTCTAAAAATCATGACATACGGGTTGTCAGTATCAAGGATATATTTGATCTCATTCAATATTTCTATATCGAGTCCATTACTTTCCTCCAAACGATGTGAGGTTTCATTTTCAGTGTCATAGATGAACATCTGCAGAAATCGTGGTTTGTTTCCCGGAGTAGGAATAAGAGAACCAATCTTATGATATATAGCTCCATGCGCTCTGAATGTGTACAAACCTTGGTTGAACGCCGGGAGTGTTTCGTCAAGCGTCACACCCATGGATGTGAAAGAGAATACGTGGTTGTATGCACGAATATTTTGCCTGAAATGACGCCCTTTTGTGGTCTGGTCAGTATAAAGAGCCATCAACTGGGGGGGGGGGGTACAGGAATGGGAGGTAAAACTACTTTGCCAAGTTTGCAGCATAAATTTTTTGATTCTTTGTGAAATAATCGAGCTGCACAGTCTGGGCAAGTTGTCTGTTGTGGGAGCCGAAAGATGCTGACGTTGTCGGACGAATGGTAATTTCTTGCTATATTTCGACGACCTGTCCTCGTGATGGGTGCTGGTTGATTATCATTAATTTCATCTGGCTGATTTGGATCTTCTGACTCGGTTGGTTGGACATCCAAGGTTGATTGTAAAGCCAACGATGCACGCGATTGTCTTCGCCTCGCATTCATTGCACTTCGTTGTTCCGTACTCAATGTCTGACGCCAATTACTAACACGCACTCGGGTTGACTCTCGAGCTTGCTCAGGCGTTGTCGTTAAAGTCGAAGGCCTCCCTCTTTTACGCTGAACTGGCCCAACCTGAGTTGTCAATGATGATGACTCCCCTGCTTGATGTTGGTCTGCCATCTGTATGTGTTTGAGTTGCTATGTAATCAAACTATGAATAATCAATCAATCTTGATTTGTACAATATATTAGGGTTGCATGATGAATTTTAGTGCTAATGCGATATTCGTTCAAAAATGAAGAACAGAGGTGCATTTTTATTTTCCCTCATTTTTTCATTACATAGATAACTCACGTAAAATCATTTAGTATCCCTTTTTCCCAGCAACTCCTTCGCAGCGGCATTTTCGTCATCTTTCCATGACTCCTCTTATTTCTAATTCATATTTGTTTTCTTATTTACCGAAATATTATCTGATGTTGAAGACTTGATTGAAATCTTAATATCACTACTCAACAATTAAGTTGTTCTTTGACGTTGAAGAATGGATTGAAATCGTGATATTACAAACTCAAAATTTTAGTTGGTTACTGAACTGAAGTTGCATAATTCATTCATTCCAAAGCTTTATGTGATTAAAATTGTGTTGTAATATTGCAACCCAATAAAAATATGAATCAACACATTAAAAATGTGTTGATGTATATTTTATATTAAAATTGATACAATTTCATATTAAAATTGTATGCAGCACCCAGAGATTGAAATTGAAAGAATTCTGGGAAGAGATTAAAATTAAATAAGTGATGAGAGTGCAACCCAATAAAAATATGAATCAGCACATATTTAATATTATATGTTTATCTACATTCATTCTTTTATCACATATTGAAATTGTAATATTACATAGCACTACGACGAAATTGTCACTACGGCGAAATTGTGTTGAAATTCATAGCAACCCAAAAAAATGAATCAACACCAAGTGATAAACAAAAAACATGAGATTACAATGTTGAGATGTGTAGATAAACAAAAACATTGAAGAATGCATCACTCAAGGTTTAAAGAAATCTTTATGGTTGTTTTAACACTTAATAAGGGCAACATTGTAACTTCTATGTACAAATGGAATGAAAAACTCCAACCATAGAGAACAAAAGCACCCGCATTAATTCCTAGCCTAGGTTAATGAAATGGAAAACTCATAGAGCAAAAACTAATGATGAAGTAAAAAAAATAATAAATTAAATATCAAAAATGCAGTCTTAATCCTTCCCTGTTGTAGAATAATAATTTTTTTTGTTCGCAATCTGAGCTTCAACTGAAGAATTGGAGCTGGACAACATTGTTATTATAAACGATGGCAATTTTTTTATATAATTGGAGCTGGACAACATTTTATTTGCGACTCACATCCACATTTTTATTTAACTAAATGTGTAATAGAGGTATCACAACTCACATTTTTTATAATCATGTACATATAATCTTGTGCTGAAATCTTCAGTTGAAGCTCAGCCGTATACTTGACAATTCGTTAGATACCATGATGGTTCATGTTTTTTACTGAAATATTGTTACTTTTAATTATTTATTTTCTTCCTATGATGAAATATTGTGATGGTGAAAACACAATATCAAAATGCCATTCATTCAATTTTCGAAGTGTCAAGTAGAACCATAAAATGTTATGCAGCCTGATTTGAAAAAATTGCTCAAAAAATGAATTAAAAATTACTGTAGCTCTGTAGCCTGTGAAGAGATAACATAACTTATAAGATAAAAGAACTTAAGTTTTGAAAATACTAAAAAATGACTGAAAAATTAAGATAAAAGAACTTATAAGTAGAACAACCAAGTTTTGAAAATGACATTTATTGGATTTTTGAAGTGCCCCAGAACTTCAAGGTAGAGATGAAATGTGCAGCCATTGCGGTATTAAGTACACTGGAGGAACATTAAAATATACAGAAAGTAAGCACACAGGGGGGACAACACAAAATGAAGCTATTGCGATATTTAGAGATGAAATGTGCAGCTATTGCCATAGGAAGTAAGCACACAGGGGAGACATTAAAATCGAGCATAATCTTTTTGAAATAAGTGGAATAGAAGAGAGCGAAGAAAGCAAGCTTAACACTTAAATTTGAAAGCTTAAATTAGAAGCAAGCTTAAACATGAGGAGAAAGCAGTCGAGAAGTGAGGCCGAAGGCAATGATAAAAATAATTATGATCAAGTGAAATTAAGTCAAAATCATGGATAACCCTCAAACAGTGATAAAAATTAGGGTTGAGTTTGAAATCAAAGCAAGGAATCTGATATCTAAGCACAAAAATATGGAAGCACAAAAAATTGAAACCCAAAAAATCTAAAAGAACACAAATCTGAAATTAAAAAAAATCTGAAACCAAAGCAAGATTTGCTTGGAAGAGTTATTAAATTATGGCTTGGAGTAAAATCTGAAACCAAAGCAAGATTTCTCAAAAAATCCTGAGAAAGAAGAAATAGAAATCAGCACCGGCAGATGCTTACCGCGAGTTTGGGTGGAGGAGGTCTGTTGAGGGAGTTGAGGATGAGAAACACTGTCGTTGAGTTGAGGAGGACAAATATTAGTGTTGAGTTTGAAATCAAAGCAAGGAAACTGAAATATAAGCACAAAAATATGGAAGCCCAAAAAATTGAAACCCAAAAAATCTAAAAGAACACAAATCCTGAGAAAGAAGAAATAGAAATCAGCACCGGCAGATGCTTACCGCGAGTTTGGGTGGAGGAGCTCTGTTGAGGGAGTTGAGGAGGAGAAACACTGTCGTTGAAGGAGGAGCGTCGTGGAGGAGTAAGAAGAAACGCTGCGGAGAAGTTGGACAGGAGGTTGGGTTATTCCTCTGTGAAGAAGGAGCACACAGGACTGGGTCTTGCAGGTGGCAGTCGAGGGAGGATGTGACGGAACGACGGTGCCGTGCGAAGAGGAGAAATAAGGACATCGATCTTGCTGGCGAGGGCTGCCAGAACAACAGTGCTGTGCGAAAAGGAGAAATAAGGACATCGCATCGCTGACCATAGCTGCTTTTGACGGGATTGTTGCAGGTTGCAGGACATGCGGGATTTGAGGTCGGGATTTGCCGGGGAAAGGGCAAGACCAGCGGTCCTTTTTTATTATAAGTATTATTATATCTAATTATTATATCTTTCGGAGCTCCGTCGGTCCCCCCTTCTTCTTATATATAATGTATAATATTAATATAAGTATTATTATATAAGCAAAAGACAAAAGCTGATATAATGAAAAAAAGACCAAAAGGCCTTCACATTAATTAAAAAAAACTATTTTAGTGGGGGTATTTTGGATTTAAAAGTTACACCATTGGGTGTTTAGGTGTTTGCTTATATAATAAAGATATATATATATATATATATATATATATATATGTACAACCCTGTATCCGGCGAGTGGGGTCGCTAGGAACCAGACTTGCCGGCTCATCAAGGGGGGCTAGAGCTCGGCAGCCTCCAGCTCGCCCAGGCGAGCCCGACTAGTGGCACGTGAGTAGGGCCAGCCAGGCCCGCACTCGACGGGACGTGAGTAGAAGCGGCGAGTACCAGCCAGTCCAGACAACGCCGTTCCGCGTTGGCGTTGAGAGAAGCCCGCCCAGTCCACTCAGTTCGTCGAACAGAGCTCGGCGTTTGTCAAACGAAACTCGGTGTTCGTCGAGCTCTGGGCCTTTCATCGATTCCCAGGCCGCTCACCGAGTTCTGACCGCTGAACGAACTCGCAGCATGCGAGCAGGGCAGTCCGTACTATACTCGCCAAAGGCCGGGTAGAGGTGGCGAGTGCCAGCTCCATCGAGCACTCGCCGCCCTT
Source organism: Platanthera guangdongensis (assembly GCA_039583875.1). NCBI lineage: Eukaryota > Viridiplantae > Streptophyta > Magnoliopsida > Asparagales > Orchidaceae > Platanthera > Platanthera guangdongensis. Next base: position 55,259,493 of record CM077157.1, read on the forward strand.
GCCGAGCAGAAGTTGTTGAGGGCTACTCGCCCAATGATCTGTGAGGTATTTTTACCATTTTGCCCTCACTGGCCTGCCCATAGCCTATTAGAACAGCTGAGTTATGCTGTTGGCAGGCCAACCTGGACTGCACATAGCGGTTTGGAACAACAGAGGATGGCTATTTGCAGATCATTTTCAGAAATCTATAAATAGGACCCAAGGGGTACCTCAGAAGGCATGCTCACTTGTTCCCAGTCTTCTTGCGCTTTCTGAGGTAGCCATAGCTCGATCTTTGGCTAAGCAGAGGAAGAGCTCTAAGATCTTCCGGGTGTGTGGTGGGACCTCCACGCCGAGCCCTTTAGTAAGTTTTCCTTTGTCATTTGGTTTGCAGGAGAGAAGTAGGTGTGCGATCACCCTTTCCCCAAGGGTGAACTCCACAAGAGACCGAGTTTTCAGTTTCAACATTTTGGTGCGGTGAGCGTGGAGAGTGGTCAGCACAGAAAATCTTCGGTAGGCTCGATGAAGGGAGAAGTACAAGGCTCAGACTGGTCTGACTCGCCGCCCCCACCACCTCTGTCCATGGTAGGGATGTTCGAAGACTTCAGGCATGAGGTACTCAGCCTCGTCAAGTTCGGACTCGGTGCGTGGGCCGAGTGCTCAACTCCAACTGTCCCAATCGCTGTCGCCCCATCTCTGGGCGAGGACGCTCCTGGCAGGCGAGCTGGGAAGGAGGTCAACGAGGAAGGAAGGTGATGCGAGCTCCCTGGGCGCGTGCTCTTCCCCAGATCGGCAAGCAGAGGCCGGTTCAGCGAGATGGGTGTGCGAGATCCTTCAGCTCGCCCAACGGGGGGAGGCAGCCCCTTCAACGAGTTGGTTTCTTCTGCCCCAGTTCCAGAGGGATTTAGGGACCTAGAGGTGTCCTACTACACCGGGAAGGGGGACTCGGTCCAGCACGTCCAATGGTTTGAGGATGTGGTCTCGATCCGGCAGATGTCGGATGGCTTCAAGTGTTGGCTCTTCTCCATCACCCACAAGTAGAAGGCGAGGGAGTGGTTTCACCAGCTGCCTGCCAGCTACATTTACTGCTTCGAGGACCTACGTCGGGGGGTTCATGTTAAGATTCACCACCTCGAAGAGGAGGAAGAAGTAGTCGGAGTCCCTGTTCCACATCAAGCAGGGAGTGAATGAGACGTTGGGGAGTTATGTCGACCGGTTCCAAGAGGAGGTCACCCAAGTTCAAGAGATGTCAGGCCATAGCCTGATGATGGCCTTTACCCTATGGTTTGCAACAGGGTTTCTTCAGGATGGAGCTGAAGAGAGTGTCGTCTCTCTCCTACGAGGAGCTGATGGAGAGGGTGGCAGAGAAGTCGACGGGGAGGTGTCGAATTCGGAGTTTTCCCGAAAGTTAGCCAGGTGGGCCATAGAGGAGGAGAAGGAGCCGAGAGACGACATAGGTCAGGAGGAGAGGAGAGCCGAACCCCAGCAGAGGGAACAACAATAACTTCAGGGGCAACAGCAGCCCAGGTGGTGACATCAGGATCCGGACTGTCGGTTGGGCTGGAGGCCCGAGTGGCAAGACCAGGGGCCATAGAGAGGTTATCAGGGAAGATACCACCACTAGGGGGGCCAGGATAAGTTCCACCTCTCGGGTTGGAGGCAAGTGCAAAGACCTCCCCTCCCCGATCAAAATCAGGCTATGACCATAACCATGGGGGAGAGGAGGAGAGCGACGCGAAGGAGGAGAAGAGAAGTCAGGGTGGAGTTGCCCTACTGCGACTTCCACCAAGAGGAAGGGTACTCCACGGCCATGTGCCCAGAGTTACTCAAGATGAGAGGAAACAGGGAGCAATATCAGCAGCAGGGGCGCCAATAGGTGAGGATTGAGGAGATCCTGCCTCAGGCGGAGGAGGACCGATGTGAAGTCCGGGCAGACGTCGGGACCCGAGGAGGGATTGGAGTGATCTATAGGGGGTGGAGGTTGAGGCTTCTCGGAAGGCGAGCATCCATACTAGGTACCATCCGAGCGTTGGCTCCACATCACAGACCCCACCCTTGGAGGAAAAGATTACTTTCTCAAGGAAGGACATGCCGGATCATGAGGATCCCTTCTACGATGCGCTGGTCATCCAGACGGCCATCGAGAATTTCACCGTCTCTCGGATCCTCATTGATAATGGGAGCTCCGCCAATGTCATCTATAAGAAGGAGTTCGACGCGATGAAAGTGTGGACAAAGAGGATGCTAGCTTCAGATGGCCCCTTGTTTGGGTTCTCAGGGGAGAGGAAGGAGGTAGAAGGAGGAGTGGGGCTCCATGTCACCCTGGGGGGGGGGGGGGGAGTCCCGGAACTGTCGATTTATCATCATGGATGCCCATAGTAGCTACAACGCCATCTTCGGAAGGCTCGTCATCAGCGCCTTCCACTGCGTCCCCTCATCCTTCCACGAATGCCTGAAGTTCAACACCAAGGGGATCCAAGTCCGGGTTCGAGGTGACTCCAAAGTAGCGCGGGAGTGCTATGTCACCGTCGTGAACTCTATCTCCTAGCAGGGAGGGGCCGAGGAGATTGAGCGGAAAATGGAGGTGGCGGAGCAGGAGGCTGGCAGAGAGGAGATGGAGGTGGAGAGCTGCACCGAGGTAGAGGTGGCATGAGGAGACCAGGAGGAGTTGGATGAGGCGATGGCTGTGGCAGAAGAGGTGGAAGCAGAGGTTCTTATCCCGGAGGAGAGGGTCGTTGGAGAATGGGGGGAGCAGTCCAGGCTGGAGGCTGCAGAAGAGGTGGTGGAGATGGATGTTCTCACCCTTGGAGGTAGGGTGAAAAAGGTTCACGTCAGCAGGGGGCTGACCCCGGAGGCTAAGGGCAAGATGCTGACATGCATCCAAAAGAATGTGGATATCTTCGCATGAAGTGCAGCGGAGATGCCGGGGGTTGACGCAGACGTAGCTTGTCACCGCCTCAACCTTGACCCAGGAGCACGCCCCGTACATAAGAAGAAGAGGTCCACTGCGGACAAACTGGCAGAGCCCATCAGGGAGGAGGTGGCCAAACTCCTCAAAGACGTCTTTGTATTTGAAATACAGTACCCTGACTAGGTCTCCAATGTTGTTATGGTTAAAAAGGAGACGACCGGTGGCGTATGTGTTTTGATTTCTCTTTACTTAACAAATCATGCCCTAAGGACTGTTATCTCTTGTGTTAACCCCGAAATCTGCAATCCTTACCAAGCCAGCCAGCTCGCTCGTCACGGACTTCCTCGGGTTCCTCCTGGAGGTCGTGATGCCCTAGGGAGGGCGGACATAATTCTCTGTCCGCTCAGGTCGCGCGGCTTGCGCGGTCTCAGCGGTCTGACCGACCAGGCCGCGCGCCTTTCCTTGGTCGGCAGGTCCGCGGACTGCTTTCGCAGTCCGCCTCTGCAGGCCGCCCCCTTTTTCAGCTTAACCGCAAGGTTGTATCCGCAAGTCTCTCTCTGCCGGACTCAACTACCTACCTACCCCAGGCCGGCAACATGTCGCATATCCCTTCACCCAGCAACACGGGCAGCTGACTACTCCATCCCGCCTACAGAGCGCGGATTCCAGGTTCGGCTACCCGCCAAGACCAGCAGCAGCGTCCAAGTTCCTTGCGAGCTAGGCGGACTGGAAGTGCGATCAAGACTTCCAGCCCGCCTTCATTGGTGAACCCCAACAGCCTGAATAGCCAGGCTCTCCATCTCCAGTATAAGCGGACTTAGCTTTGCAGCAGCCGCGGACTCGACGGACTTGGCAGACTCTCTATGCAGTCCGCCCTTCCCTTAGTCAGCACCAGCTTCTCGGCAGCAGCAGTACCAGTTTCCTCCTCAGTTCGCAAGACTTTCACAAGCTCAGTCAGTAGTAGCAGACTTCTTCATCAGTCCGCAGTCTTGATGCGGACTCAGTCAGTAGTCGCAGACTCCTTCCAACCCGCCAGGCAGTAGATTCTCCAGAAGCAGTCCCAGACCGCCCATTCTCCTGCGAACTCTGCGGACTCTGTGGACTCTCCACAGCTCGCATTCTCTTTGCTCATTCAGTTCAGCTGTGGCAGACTCCGCGGATTCACCTTGCAGTCCGCCACATAGCTTCCAGCATCCGCCACCCCAGTAGTAGGCGGACAGTCTCAGCTCAGCAGTGACGGACTCCGCGAACCCGCATCGCAGTCCGCCACTAAGTCTCCCATTTTTCCGATAGCAGCTCCGGCTTCAGTACCAAGTCCCAGTTCGTGCGGCCTATGGTGGACTCGGCAAACTCCGTCTCCAACTCGCACAAGTTACCGTCTCACCGAGGGTAACGTCACCGCAAGCCGTTACCTCCTCGGGCCTATAAATAGCCCCTCGTACCTCTCATGTAAGGGGAGGTCTCGTCATCGCCAAGGTGCTCACGCTCAAAGTCAGCCAACAAGCCCTCCTCCTGCGGACTCCGTTTCTCAGATCACACCCATCTCTGCGCCTTAGCCGCGCGGCCTGCCAGCCTGTGGTTCTCCAGTCCGCGCGGTCTCCTGTTTCCCTTAACCGCCCGGCCTGCCAGCTTCGCTCTTCAGTCCGCGCGGCCTTCTCTGGCATTCTTCTTCCTTAGCCGCCAGCTTCCTTCTTGCACCCTTTATTGCTTTGTTGTAAAGGTGTATTAACAAGTTGTAACTCTCACTTTTAATCAAAGGAAAGCCCGTCGCAAGAGAGGCATTCAGGCCGCGACGGGCGAAGTCGGGTGTTGCCATGGTTCACGGCTCGGCTGTTCTTTTTTCTCTCGTCCGCTTAGTAGATAACAGCTTGCAGTCTGCCTCTTTCCCTTTCCTTCCTTCCACCGTGCTCGAACCGTTAGCTGGTGGTGCTCGACCCCCTATCCGTTTTCGTGCATCGACAGTGAGGGCGCATTTTTTGCATCAACAGTTAACACGCGACCTTCAGATCAAGCCGTTTTTTGAAGTCTGCGGGCAGAATGTCAGATCTCTAGACCGCTCAACTTGGCCTTCCAGCCGGCAATGATCCCCTTTGGGAAGAAGTCGTGCGGTTAGCACAAGAGACTGAAAAAATTTCTCATGTCGTAGGTTTGCAGTTCGCCGCGGTGTACGGGTCTTGGGAGCTATTGTCAAGCGGCTAGACGCGCAGTCCGCACCAACACCGGTCTCCTCCGTCAACTCGGCGCCCGCAGTGGACAGTCCGCCTGTTAATGCACTTGCTTGTCCGCAAGGAGTACAAGCCTACCCGCAGCCCTATCCGCGCGCCTACGCGCAAAACCGCCCAGCATCCTACTCGCCTGTGCAGTCGGCAGCCCCTCTGCGGGCTGAAAAACCTGGTCCTCAGTTCGTCGCTTATCCTCCTAATCACTTGAGGACAATACAAGATACTTCTGCTTCTGCGAAAAGGAAAAAGCACGTGTCAGTTTTATTCCAAGCAAAACAGCGTGAAAAGGAGACACTCGCTCATTTCATCAGACGATTTCAGAAGGAGGTTCTTGAAGTTGGGGAAGCCAATCCAGAAGTGTACAAAATTGCTCTAATTGAGGGATTGAAGGAAGGACCATTCAAGTTCGAAGCCACTCTCAGAAAAGAAAAAAAATATCAGGAGCTAATCAACCTCGTTGATCAGTACTCTCGTGCTGAAAGAGGCACTTTTGACCGTGTCACGAAAAGCAAAGCAAGTTCCAAGGAATCATTTCAGACTCTATGCCAGAAATTTAGGGACTCGAATCAATATTGTGAATATCACAAAGGAAAGGGTCATTTGACCGAAGATTGTAAAGCTCTTAAGCAACTAATGGAGAGGATGATGAAGCAAGGAAAGTTTGGTGATGCTGTCCAAAGGATCTTTACATCCCCCTCCGAAACCTGAGAAGACAAAGGCATGCTGGACACCCTCTCCGGCTTGGAATAAATAGGCTAAAAGGGCCTCATCTTCAATCATGGAAGTAAACTGAAACGCGTTAGTTTGTTTTTATTACCAATTCATTTCCTGAAGTTTCTATATCGAATATGTTTTTATTTCATATCCCAAAACCTCATACTAACACCTTTTCAAGTGTTCCTTCTTTCCCAAACACCTTGAGAAATAGGGATAACTGACTCCAAGAGACAAAGCTGAGTTCAGCGTAAACCTCCCTTAGAACCGTTGTCATTGGCATAACACCACAAAGACCACATGTTGCGGGGAGATTCCGCACCGTGTAGTGGGAGCCTGCAGGTTCTAGTTCGGTATGACACTGAATTTCGGATCCCGGCTAGTACCTGACCCCACCTCTGCATTATGGAGGGACAGGGTGGGAGTTAAGCTCTACCATGCCACTTTAAGGGATATCGTTACAACTTTGATGATCGCATGTGGAAAGCACTGCCACACGCACCTGCCCACCGATCATCTTAGTTCGTGACCCTCAAACACTCTTTGGAACCCTCAAGCAGTGCCTGTAGGAGACCCACAGCTGGGTTGATCTTATAGGAAAGCAATGCCACACACACCTACCAGAAAGATCAACTTGGGTTGTACTCCAGGCAAGAGGGCAGTGAATCCTTCCCCTCTTTTTCAGCAGGCAGCCTTTGTGACCTTGCGAGGAAAGCACTGCCACACGCACCTGCCCGCTTGGTCATCCAATTCTGAAGTGGGTTGATTGCATAACTCTTGTGACCCTGTGAGGAAAGAAATGCTTCATGCACCTGCCCACTTGGTCACATTGTTTATTAATCATTTCTTTTAGCAGACAAAGGTGTGGACTAAAACTGGTGTTCGGTAAGTCCGCAAGCCTTCGGTTTTCAATTCAGCTAGACTTTGCTATGGTCTTCAGCTAATCCACAGAGCTTGGATTATTCAGTCTGTCGAGCCTACTTGGGTGATGTGGATTATAGTTTTTGCGACCCTGCGTGGAAAGCAATGAGCTTCATGCGCACCTGCCTGCTTGGTCGCTTGAGTCTGTAACCCATCTTTCTCAGGTCAAAAGAAAGATTTTCACTTCAGTTACAGACCGCGCGGTTTTATATGTCGGTTTATATTGTCCGGCATCTGTTTACCTACATATTGGTTTGTTCTTTATATAATCGGGCAGTCGGCCGACCTATTTCTGGCCTAAATTGTTCGGCTTCCATGTGCCTATTTGCTGGCTTACTCCTCATATACTCGTGAAGTCGGCCGACCTATTTCTGGCTTAAATTATTTGGTTTCTATGTACCTACCCGCTCTCATGCAGTTTTGATCACTATTATTCAGTCGGCTTAGTTGTCGACTAAGTATGATTAAGTATTTTTGGTTGCCAGCTTATGTTATCATATCAGAAGCCGCAGACCATTTCTCTATCCTTGTCTCTTTCATCATAAGCGCGATCTATATGAGAGTTCGCCCTGGCCGCAAACTTATACTTCATTGTTAAGGCTTTTTGGCTGCTAAGGTTCTTAACCGTGCGGCTTATTGGTCATAGTTTGTGTACAAGTTCGCCCTAGCCACAATCTTATACTTCAATATCCCAGCGGATAACCTTGATTCCTTCATTAAGGCAAATGGCGGTTTAAACTGTTAGCCGCTCGGCTTATTGTCGATGTGTATTCCGAAATAAGCCGAAACGATATCTATCTCTATTGCGGGTAACTTCATTGAAGTCGCAGTATGACCTTAGACCGGTTTATATGTTAACTATCTATTAAATCGGAAGTTATACTGATACCGCGCGGACTTGAACAAGTAAGAAAAATGAGAAGTGAAATAAGCTGCATGTCAAAGGTGAAGTTTTCCTTTTCTATTTCTATTTCATTGAATGTTACAAAACGTTAATCGCGCGGTTTACAACAAATACCGCCGATTTCCAAAAGATCAAAATACAAGTAACAAATTAAAAAGTTCCTAATCGGCCGGCTTGAGATTTTTAGCCGTAGGAGCACCTGAATCACCCCCATCATTGATGTCGACGGAGGATTCAGAGTACCCGCTGCTGCTAGCCACCGAGCTACCTGAACCGCCAGAAGTCGCCGACTCTGTCCGCGCGGTCTCGGATTCTTGACCGCCGGTCTCAGACGATGCGCCCCCGCTCCAGCTTCCCTGGCCACCCTCTTCCTCGTCGTCTTCCTCCTCTTCGTCGTCTTCCTTGCCGACCTTGCCTTTGCCCTTGATCGCCCTGTAGACGGCGGCCACCTTCTTTTTCATTGTGGGCTAAATGTCGGCACAGGTGAAGTCGGTGAAGCCGTCCGCCAAGCCGCCAAGGTCTCGAAGGCGGTGAAGCGCTCCATCAATCCACTGGATGACTTGCGGGAAGACGTTGTCTTGGAAGGTGTGGTTGGCCGGGTCATACATTGCCTGCAAAAGAAGTAAAGATAAGTCCGTGCGGTTTAATAATGCTAACCGCACGAGTATCTGGTGACGACTTACCACCTCCCTTTCTTTCAGTCGCTTGTTTTCTTCTTCTATTTCCTCTAACTGCCTCTCTAAGCCGCTCTTTTCTTTTATTAACTGCTTGTAGGCAAGGCCCATGAAGTGGTTTGTCACGAAGCTCCTTGCCTCGACTTGCGCGGCTAGCCGCGGCAGGTCGTCTGCGGGAACTCGGCGCAGCGCCTTCAGGTTGCGCTTGCCGTACAGCGCAGCGCCAACCACGTTCGCATGGCGGGTTACTTCTTCCCTCCCCCGGTAAGGGAGGGCGGTGGAGACCGTCACGGACTCGCCATCCGGACTCCACAGCACAGCCGGGTTGCCATGGACGTCCTTCAGGCCGCTGCCCGTTCCCTGCAGCATAAACTCGCCGGAGGAGGCCGACTCCTCCTCCTCCACAGCCCGCGGCGGCTTGGCCCTCCTGGCTCGTTTCTCTCTTTGGGTGAGAGTCAGGCCGCCAGGCGTCAGCGGTTTGTTCTGCGGGACCGCCACAACAGCTGCAAAGATAAAGACAAAGTCAGTTCATAGGCCGCGCGACTAAGAGTTCAGTTCGGCCGGTTTGAAGCTTACTATCTTCCGCTTCGATTCCTTCTAAGGACGGCATCAGCGGGATGTAATGGTTTACATCAAGCCGCTCCCCCTTGAAGAAGGTGTAGATTTCCTTCTCCACGCCGTCCAAGCCGCCGCTGCCGAAGGCGGCCTCTTCGCGGATTTGCGGGTTGACTAACAGCAACCCTAGGTTTCCCTCGAAGATGAGAAACCGCTCCGACCAGTTGGCGATCTTGTTCGCCAGGTTGAAGATCTTCAGCCCACTGCATCCAAAGTACAAGTGCCCCCGGAAGATCCTTGTCCCGGAGTCCGGGATAGACCTCACCGAGAAGCATTCCCGGAACAGCCTCATAGAAAATCGGACTCTTTTCGACCTTAAGTATGAGATGAAGCTGTATATGGCGGCTATGGAGTTTGTGGCAGTTGTCCTGGCACAAATCCATAATGGTCGAAGACCGCCACGGCCTCCATCATGACCGGAAAGCGGAAACCGCAGTCAAAGTGGTCGATGGGGATGACGATCTGATTTGCGTTGGATGTGTTAATCCGCTTGTCCTGCAGCGGAAGCCGTGCGACCAACGGGCTTCCCTGCATGTGTTTATCTACAAAATCGTCTAGCTCGGCTTTTGTAAGCCGGCATTCTTTATGGTCTGCGGATTGGAATGCGGAGGCCGCATCAGTCCTGACCGCAGAGGCCTTGTCAGACCGCAACGACTTGGACTTAGCCCGCATCCTTTCTGTCTTGTGATGAAATCTCCGGGGTCGGCTCTATTTATAGAGAACATGTGAAAGTACAGTACTCAACGCCAAATCGCGGCTAGCCATCACGCTGCGCGACCTAAACCTGCAGAAAATACAGATCAGTGCAACGATTAAGACACAGTTTAGTTCGTCAGCCCGCACGGCTATATCCCTGCACTTAGAATAATTTCATGGCAAGTCATGTGGATATCAAACTTTCAAGCCGGCGATCTGTTCGCCAGACCGCACAGCTACTTACCTGTAATTAGATTTTTCAGAACAAAACACAGGCATGGTGATCATAAATACAAACCGTGTAAGTCGCAAGCAGTTCACAGCTTAATAAGGATACAGCGGTTTACAACAACCAAATTATCCAACATCCAGCAGAGAAAATATATTACAACATAATATTCAATTGTTCGCGCGGCTTAGATCGCTCAAGTCACTCAGCCTTGCTTATCGCCGTCTAATCTGTCTCGTCCTATTCGCGCGACCTGTTCACCGGTTTGTACAATCGCAACGTACACCTGGCTAACTAGATTATGAAGCGAGTGCAGAGATCGATGAACCTGCGTAGTGTCGTGTTCTACTCTCGCAAATGGGATCATTGGAATCGCCCGAACCCCCAGACCGCTTGAAAATGCGGCCTGCCCGGGCGCCGCTACCTCCGGCGGATTTGAAGTCTCACCGGAGGCCGGGCGGCCAGTAAACGACAACTTTCCAGAAGTCAACAGTGCAGTCCGCGGTTCTTCGTCGGTCTCAGCTGGCAGATCGTGGTCTTCGCCGTCCTAAAGATGTGGAATCTCTTCTCTGTCTCCTTATAGCCGTCTGGCCATCACCAAATACTTCTCTGCCCTCTCCTGCTCCAAGGCGGCCTGCATCTCTGCAATATTAATCTCAGCGGCCTCTAGCGCGGCCTCCAGCACGGCCTACAGCCTGGCAGTCTCTTGCTCCAGCGCGGACTTCAACTTTGTGGTCTCCTGTTTCAGCGCGGACTGCAGGCTTGTGGTCTCTTGCTCCAGGATGGTTTGCAACTCTTGGATCCTTTTCTCGGCGGCCTCATGGGCAACCCGCTTTTCTTCATCCTTAACCCGCAGGGCTTCGGTGTGCGCGTTCAAAGCCGCTTGTAATGTGTCGACCTCCTTCTGGAAGTCGGCCATCTCTTTCTCGCGAACACTTGGCGCAGGCGGCAGCAGCATAGACAAAAGTGATGTCAAGTCGCCTAGTTTCATCGCGGTCTCCGGTTCACCTGCAGAAGATAAACCGCAGTCAGGTTCAGCCGGATAATTGCGACCTTCTAGCAAGGGAATTGGTAGGATAAGACCGTCGGTTTGATTTTTATCTCCTTCAGAGGCCGCGGTATGGTTTTTAAACACTGGCCGCCTGAATCGTTCGGGATCTATCCTTTTAAGCTTTTCCTTCCATAGCCGCTCGGCTTCTTTAGCTCGGCTTTTTAGTTGAGCCGTGGTCAGGAAAAAGCTGGCCGGCGGATTTAATATTGTGTTCGCCCCCTTCTTCCTTGACCGCGACTTGTAGAAGTTAGCAATTCGCTTAACTTCCCTGTGTTTATCTTCCAGCAAAGGAAGTGTGGTCGCCACCAGCTTCCCGACAATCAGCTTCTTCATCTCCTCCATCTTCTCTCGAAGCTTCAGTTTCTCGGATCCTTCAGAAATCGTGGAAGCCGGATCGCCAAGCTTCTCCCCAATGACCTTGACTTCGGGGCGGTCAACCTCCTCAGAGGCCGCTGGAGTCGATAGTAGCGCATCCTGCTGCTGAAGGGTCTCCATGCCCTTGAGGAGGTCGCTAAGCGTCTCGCTAGCCGCGGATACATCCTCCGGCTCGTTCGGCTTGAAATCCGGTGTGGACAGACTCTCGGTAACCTCCTTCTTGTGCGGCTTATGTTGAAGACTGTCCGCGCCGGTCTTTACGGAAATATTCTGGTTTCCGGCCTGCATCTTCCTCATCTTTCTCTTCATCCTTTCCTGAAGGGTCTTGCTCCGTTGCTTTTGTCGTTTCAAGGAGTCGAACACCATTTCTGTCTGTTTGCTCTGTTCAGCCAAAATCTATCCGACCTCCAGCGCCTTCTCCGGCTCGTTGTCGTCCACAATGACTATGTCTACCTTAGTCTGCAATTCGCGCGGCTTGCCAGATTCAACACTTTTCTCCTCCGTCTCACCTATTTTTAAGTGTGGTTCGCCCGATGGAGAGAAAGTCATATCAAAGGATTTGGCCGTTCCGGTTTGTGGTGGAGCAATCTTCGAAACCGCTTCAGGATCGGTTGCAGCCTGTGATGATTCGCCGACGGTTTGCGTCGGCCTCTTTTCAGATCCAGAAGCTGCTGGAGTAACCTACTTCCCAATCTTCTTCGCAGGCTGACAGTCAGAGTCATCTGGTTTCTGGCTCCAGCTTTTCTTCTTTTCAGTCGATTTCTTGTCGCAGGCTAACATCAATGACATGACATCCATCTTGTGAAAGACAGCGTCGGCTTGAAAGATTCTGACCGCAAGTGGCGAGTAGCGACCCGTGGCTTGGCAGAGATCTTGAAGAATGTCAAGGGTCAAGAGATTTTATAGACACCGATAAGGCAGTCGCGGTCTCCGACTTAGTTCTACATTTTCGAAGTTTTTTGGAAACTTAAAAATGTGCGGGGTTATGTTAAGACCGGAATCCACGACTTGTTCGCGCAGCTTTCCAGACCGGGCGGCCTGGTTGTTCTAGCCGCCAAGTATCCCGATTCAGATGGTCACCAGAGGGCTGTCTGGTCGGCTAGCCGCATCTCAGATCAACTCGTCTGGTCATCACCAAAGCCGGGCGGTCTCCATGTCAGGCCGCCGCCAGCGCCGACCCTGCTCAACGACAAGGCCCTGGAACCAGAACATCAGCTCGCCAGGAGGAATCCCCCAAGACACGCTGACTTGTCTCCAGGAGCTCGCTTGTTAAGAGCTGCGGTCTCAAATCTAGTGCCTGGAGGCTTGCATTCCGGCCGACCTGTTAATCTTTACTTATGCTCATCTTATATGCATCGCTTGCTCAAGCTCTATCAGATGATGGTTCACAGAGCTATTCATTACTCTTATCAAAATCTAATGGTATCAAACATTGATCAAAAAATCTTACTCTCCTCGATCATTAAGCCGTGCTATTGCAATCTGGTTAAGATTGACAGAATTCGTCAAGTTCCTTCTCTACTAATCTGATCATGTCCATCCAGCCATATCAACAGTTAACACTTGCAAGCCTTCTCTCAGGTACTTGCAAGCTTCTTTCGTATATTGTCTATTTCTGAATCTTCTCTTTCTAGAGATCAACATACACCTGCAAGTCTCATCCAGGTACTTGCAGTTTAATTCATTATTCTATGTCTGCTGCTCACTCTTTTCTTAGCAGTGGTTAGCAGACACCTGCAAGTCATATCCAGGTACTTGCAGCTTACTTTTTATATACAATACCTGCTCCTAACTCTCTTGTTGCAGAGATCAGCAGACCCTTGCAAGTTTCTTCACAGGTACTTGCAAGCTACTCACATATATCATCTTTGTTCCTAACTCTCATTTTGCAGAGATCATCTGATACTTGTGAGTTTCTTCACAGGTACTTGTAAGTTACTTTCATATACTGTGCATATCTTTAACTCTTCTTTTGCAGAAACCAGCGAAGACTTGCAAGTTCTTTCCAGGTACTTGCAACTCATTTTTCCTTCTTGTATACTCCCCATCCTTCCTTTTTTGCAGAGGATAACAGGTGCTTGCAAGCCTCCATCGGGTACTTGCAAGTTATTATGCCTTTATGTTTTCCTCTCACTTTCATTTTGCAGAACTTATTGGAAGACACATCTTAAGGAGAGTCTTCAGGTTCTATCTCACCTTGCCCCCCTTCTTTTTCCGTTGGGGTGGATCACGATTTTCGCGGGTCTCCAACTTTTTCGAAGTTCTATTCGGAACATAAAAAAGTGCGGGGATTATGTTAACCCCGAAATCGGCGATCCTTCCCAAGCCAGCCAGCTCGCTTGTCACGGCCTGCCCCGGGTTCCTCCTAGAGGCCGTGATGCCCTAGGGAGGGCGGACAGAATTCTCTGTCCGCTCAGGTCGCGCTGCTTGCGCGGTCTCAGCGGTATGACCGACCAGGCCGTGCGCCTTTCCTTGGTCGCCAGTTCCGCGGACTGCTTTCGCAGTCCGCCTCTGCAGGCCGCCCCCCTTTTTCAACTTAACCGCAAGGTTGTATCCGCAGGTCTCTCTTTGCCGGACTCAACTACCTACCTACCCCAGGCCGGCAACAGGTCACATATCCCTTCACCCAGCAACACGGGCAGTCGACTCCTCCAGCCCGCCTGCAGAGCGTGGATTCCAGGTCCGGCTACCCGCCAAGACCAGCAGCAGCGTCCAAGTTCCTCGCGAGCTGGGCGGACTGGAAGTGCGATCAAGACTTCCAGCCCGCCTTCATTGGTGAACCCCAACAGCCTCAACAGCCAGGCTCTCCATCTCTAGCATAAGCGGACTTAGCTTTGCAGTAGCCGCGGACTCGACGGACTTGGCGGACTCTCTATGTCGTCTGCCCTTCCCTTAGTCAGCACCAACTTCTCGGCAACAGCAGTATCGGTTTCCTCCTCAGTCCGCAAGCCTTTCACAGGCCCAGCCAGTATTAGCAGATTTCTCCCTCAGTCCGCAGTCTTGATGCGGACTCAATCAGTAGTGGCGGACTCCTTCCAGCCCGTCAGGCAGCAGATTCTCCAGAAGCAGTCCTAGACCGCCCAGTCTCCTGCGGACTTTGTGGACTCTCCACAGCTCGCATTCTCTTTGCTCATTCAGTTCAGCTGTGGCAGACTCCGCAGATTCACCTTGCAGTCCGCCACATAGCTTCCAGCATCCGCCACCCCAGCAGTAGGCGGACAGTCTCAGCTCAGCAGTGATGGACTCCGCGAACCCGCATCACAGTCCGCCACTAAGTCTCCCATTTTGCCGACAACAGCTCCGGCTTCAGTACCAAGTCCCAGTCCGCGCGGCCTATGGTGGACTCGGCGGACTCCGTCTCCAACTCGCACAAGTTACCGTCTCACCGGGGGTAACGTCACCGCAAGTCGTTACCTCCTCGGGCCTATAAATAGCCCCTCGTGCCTCTCATGTAAGGGGAGGTCTCGTCATCACCAAGGTGCTCACGCTCAAAGTCAGCCAGCAAGCCCTCCTCCTGCGGACTCCGTTTCTCAGGTCGCACCCGTCTCTGTGCCTTAGCCGCGCGGCCTGCCAGCCTGTGGTTCTCCAGTCCGCGCGGTCTCCCGTTTCCCTTAACCTCTCGGCCTGCCAGCTTCGCTCTTCAGTCCGTGCAGCCTTCTCTGGCATTCTTCTTCCTTAGCCGCCAGCTTCCTTCTTGTACCCTTTATTGCTTTGTTGTAAAGGTGTATTAACAAGTTGTAACTCTCACTTTTAATCAAAGGAAAGCCCGTCGCAAGAGAGGAATTCAGGCCGCGACGGGCGAAGTCGGTTGTTGCCGTGGTTCACGGCTCGGCTGTTCTTTTTTCTCTCGTCTGCTTAGTAGATAATGGCTTGCAGTCTGCCTCTTTCCCTTTCCTTCCTTCCCCCGTGCTCGAACCGTTAGCTGGTGGTGCTCGACCCCCTATCCGTTTTCATGTATCGACAGTGAGGGCGCATTTTTTGCATCAACACCTTGCCTCAGATCGACGTGCTGGTTGACTCAGCCGTCGGTTTTCCTGTAATGAGTTTCTTAGATGCATTTTCAGGTTACCACCAGATCAGGATGCACCCCCCGGACATCAAGGATGTCTCGTTCATCACAGGGGATGGGTGCTACTGCTACAAAATGATGCCCTTTGGGCTGAAGAATGCAGGGGCGACATACCAGAAGATGATGGACAGGGTCTTCCGAGAACAGCAGGAGAGGAACCTAGAGGTGTATATAGACGATCTCATGATCAAGAGTCTGGACATGTACTCTTACCTCCAGGACTTGGAGGAAACCTTCGCCACCCTGCGCAAATATAAGATGCAACTGAATCCCCTGAAGTGCATTTTTGGGGCCACCATGGGAAAGTTCTTGGGGCATCTCCTCACCCCCGCAGGGGTCGAGCCAAATCCTGACAAGGTCTGAAAGTGAGGGTTAGATCTACTATACTCTAGAGGGGTGAATAGAGTATATGTGCAATAATAAAATTATGATAGCTTTTGATGTACTGGTGCACAAACAGATTAAGTAATAAAATCACACAGCAAGAACAAAAGAAAAGGGGCAACCAGACGACACAAGAATAATATAGTGGTTCCCCAACCTGGGTACATCCACTCTTCTACCACCCTGGTAGGAATCCACTCAGGTTTTTGATCAGGTACCCTGTCACCAATGGGTTTTGATCAGGTCCCCAAAAACCAACTCAAGTCTTTTGATCATGAGACTTGAAACCAGGAATCACTTTTGAAGGGAGATGTCAACCCTTTATACAGGAGGGGGGAAGAGAGTGATGGAAGTCTTCTCTTTCTCTATACAACTGAGAAGACTATGTGGATTCAAAGTTGTTGTCAAAGCTCCCCCCTGAGATTGAAAGGGGTCCAGGCTTGGAAGCTTTGCACAGGGTGATAGGCCTTCAGACTTTGAGCCTTAACCAGAGGAATCTTCAGGAGCTTCTGACTAATATGTTGTTTGTTGTCCTTGAAGTTCTCCTGCAGAGATAAGGAAGAAGAAGACTCTTGATATTGTTTGATTGTTCTTCTTCTTCTTATAGCTAATCTGCTTCTTTCCTCTAGCTTCTACTTTGTATCCAAATGCTGAGAGAGAGGGCCAAGAGAATGTATGATGCAGACTGTTTTTGTTTTATCGTCTGACTGCGTGTTCTATATTCTGTCCTGATTCATCTCCTCTCACTGTATATCTTTGTTCTATCTTCGTCCCTGTTTTTGAATTCCGTAGACTTGATGATAGAAGAAACATTCCCGAGAGTGAAGATGCTTTGGAAATTGATCCTCACTTAATTCTTTTGTAACTGTTCGTTTGAACGGTTATTTTCACTAGGAATGTTGACTGTAATTAATCCTCAATAAATTCTGCCAACTGTTACCAATTGCACAGAAATCGTCGACCTGAACTTTGAGTTCGTCGAGCTCATCTGGATTTCGTCGAGCTCAGTTTTTATTTCGTCGAGCTGAGATATCCGAGAACTGAAGAGAAAGCGTCGACCTGAGCTCATAGATCGTCGAGCTCAGTTTACCAGACTAATCTCTGAGATCGCAGAGATCGACGATCGTCCAGCTGATTTTCTGACTGCTTCAATTCTGGAATGCTGGAATGTGTCGACACAAGTTGATGTCTACACAATTGCTGTTGGTGTCGACACAGTTGGTGTCGACAGATGATCTGTGTGTCGACAACTTCTTCTGGTGTCGACACAGCCTGGCTATCTGATGTCGACACAATCTTGATGTCTGGTGTCGACACAATCTTGCTCAAGTGTCGACACAACATTTCCCAAGTGTCGACACAGTCTGTCTGGTGTCGACACATACTCTCTTCTGGTGTCGACACAATCTGGCTGAGGCTTTGACAGGCTGTTGTAGGCTGATCCATGAGATGTTGACTCTAGGCCTAGACTAAAGAAAGAAACCTATGACCCTGACTATACATGTTGGGTCAGTCTAAGCAAACCTAATAGTGATCCTTTCCCAAATCATGACTGGGGTTCCAACAAGGTCAAAGACATCATGGAGCTGGGGTTACCGCGGAATGCTAATGATGTGCAGCGATTAACAGGGAAGCTGGCAGGATTGAGCAGGTTCCTCTCCCGAGTTTGGGGAGAAGTGCTCCCCCTTCTTTAAGACACTAGGGGGGAATCTGAGTGGACCAATTAGTGCAAGGAGGCATTCCAAGCCCTAAAGAGGCAGTTGATGTAGGCTTCGTTGCTCCAAGGGCCAAAGGAAGGGGAAGACTTGTACTTGTATCTCAGGGTCGGAGCAGAGGCCTTGAGCTTTGTCCTGGTTCGTGAAGAGGGGAAGAGGCAGCTGCCCATATACCATGTGAATCGGGTTCTAAGGAAGGCCGAACTTCGATATCCGATCTTGGAAAAGCTAGCATTTGCTCTAGTCATCTAGGCCCGAAGGCTTCGACCCTACTTCCAGGCACACTCCATCCGAGTGGTGACTGACCATCCCATCCGCAACATCTTCGTGGGGGTGGAGCATTCAGGAAGGCTAGCCAAATGGTCGGTAGAGCTAAGCGAGTTCGACATCTCCTTCGTCCCCTGCCTTTCGATCAAGGCCCAAGCGATGGCCGACTTCTTGGCCGATTACGTGGTCAAAGTGGCAGATGAGGAACTCACTCGTCCGACTTCGTGGAAGGTGAAGGCAGACGGAGCTTCAGGGAGACATTACTTGTTGGTAGGGGTCGTCTTGGAAAGCCCCCAAGGGGTGAGGATTGAGCAAACAGTGGTGGTGCACTTCTCCATCACCAACAACCAGGACGAGTATGAAGCCGTAATAGCAGGGTTGCGCCTGGCCGGGGAACTGGGGGTGCTGGACGTAGAGGTCCTCACTGACTCTATGGTGGTGGCTTCCTAGATCAACGGAGAATTCGAGGTGAGGGAACCTACCCTCCGGCTATACTTAGCAAAAGTAAAGGGGGTCATCGACATGTTTCAGACCTTCTCCATCTGACACGTGCCCAGAGAAGAAAACGAACAGGTCGATCAGCTAACGAAGCATGGCCCCTGGATGGGGGTACCATCACTGATCTATTTCGCCCTTCCATTGAAGAGGGGGAGCTGATGGAAGTGGATCAACATCCCTCGTGGACGGACCCGTTCACGACCTTCCTTTCCATAGGGGGGGGGGGTATCCGGAGGGGATGGACAAGAAGAAGTTCAGGTATAAGTCGGCATACTATCTCCTCCGAGACTGGCAATTGTATAAGAAGACTCTCTCGGGGATGTTGGCACGTTGCGTGGCCGAGAGGGAGGTACAAAGGATCTTGGAAGAAGTCCACTCTGGGGAGTATGAGAGTCACGAACCCTATAAGGGAGAATCCTCAGACAAGGGTACTTCTGGACAACCTGGGGCCGCGACACTGCAGAATTCACAAAGAGGTGCCACAAATGCTAGCTATTTGCCCCCTCCAACGACAACCTGCTCAGTGCCTCAAGAGTATCACGGCCCCCTGGACCTTTGCAATTTGGGGACTGGACTTGGTTGGGTCGTTCCCCCAGGCCAGCGGGTAGAGAATGTTCCTACTAGTAATGACTGACTACTTTTCTAAGTGGCTGGAAGTGAAGGCGCTGGCTAAGGTGACTTACCAGGTCATCAGAAATTTTATTTGGGGGGATATCATCTGCCATCATGGGTTGCCACAGGCCATGGTCACGGACAACAGGCCTCAGTTCGCCAGCGCGGAATTCGCTAGCTTCTGGGAGCAGCTCAGAATTGACCTCAGGTTTACCTCGATCCACCACCCAAGGAGCAACAGGCAGGTAGAGGCCGAGAATAAGATTATTGTGAACCTCCTGAAGAAGAAGGTAGAAAACCTGAAATGGAGCAGGGTGGAACAGCTTCCCTCGGTCCTCTGGGCCCTGAGGACCACCCAAAACACAGCCATAGGGGAGACCCCGTTCAAGCTCTCCCATGGATGCAAGGACGTACTCCCAGTAGAATTTTAAGTTCAAATGTCTCGGGTGATCACAGTAGACGAAGGCAAAGAAGAATGACCAGTCGAGAACGAGGAGGAGCTACGACTCTCCCTTGACATAATGGAGGAGCTGCACGACCTCTCCGCCATCCGACAGGAAGAAGTGAAGAGGAGAATGGCTGAGTATTTTGACAAGCACATTAGAGTCAAATAATTTGCAGAGGGGGACTTGGTCTTGAAAAAGGTAGATTCAGCAGGAAGATCGACAGCCGTAGGGAAGCTCAACCCCAACTGGGAGGGTCTATACGTTGTAACAGAAACATTAAGATCAGGAGGGTATCGTCTCCAAAATGTGGAGGGTGAGACCCCTAAGTCTCACCTGGAGCGGTGATGACTTGAAACGTTTTTATCCTTGAGATATGTAAGTCATGTCTTGTTCTTGATAAAGTTTTTTGATATGCTAATCCTGCTGCAGTAATTCACGTGAGGGTGAAGTGTTCATTTGATAGACCCCGAGCAGATCCCTCTTCCAGGCTCTCACCTAGCTGGCAGGGCTGCATGTTACTCGATGACGTCTACCCAGACCCCGAGCAGGTCCTGCTGCCAGGCTCTCACTTAGCTGGCAGGGCTGGATGTCACTCGAGGGAATATACCCGGACCCCGAGCAGATCCCGCTGCCAGGCACTCACCTAGATGGCAGGGCTGGATGTCACTTGATGGTGCCTACCCAGACCCATAGCAGATCCCATTGTTAGGCTCTCAACTAGCTGGCAGGGCTGGATGTCACTCGATGGTGTCTACCCAGACCCCGAGCAAATCCCGCTGATAGGCTCTCACCTAGCTGACAGGGCTGGATGTTACTCGATGGTGTCTACCTAGACCCCGAGCAGATCCCGCTGCCAGGCTCTCACCTACATGGCAGGGCTGAATGTCACTCAATAGCGTCTACCCAGACCCCGAGCAGATCCCGCTGCCAGGCTCTCACCTAGCTGGCAGGGCTGGATGTCACTCGATGGTGTCTAACTAACCCCGAGCAGATCCCGCTGCCAGGCTATCACCTAGGTGGCAGGACTAGATGTCACTCGATGGCGTCTACCCGAATCCTGAGCAGATCCCACTGCCAGACTCTCACCTACCTGGCAAGGCTGGATGACACTCGATGACGTCTACCCAGACCCTCAGCAGATCCCGCTGCCAGGCTCTCACTTAGCTGGTAGGGCTGGATGTCACTCAATGGCGTCTACAAAGACCCCGAGCAGATCCCGCTGTCAGGCTCTCACTTAGCTGGCAGGGCTGGATGCCACTCGATGGAGTCTACCCGGACCCCGAGCAGATCCCGCTGTCAGGCTCTCGCGTAGGTGGCAGGGCTGGATGTCACTAGATGGTGTCTACCCAGACCCCGTGCAGATCCCACTGTCAAGCTCTCACCTAGCTGGCAGGGCTGGATGTCACTCAATGGTGTATACCCAGACCCAGAGCAGATCCCGCTTCCAGGCTCTCTGCTGGCAGGGCTAGATGGTGTCTACCCTGACTCCGAGCAGATCCCGCTGTCAGGCTCTCACCTAGCTGGCAGGGCTGGATGTCACTCGATGACATCTACCCAGACCCCGATCAGATCCGGCTCTCACCTATCTGGCAGGGCTGGATGTCACTCGGGGAAGTCTTATACTCTCCAGATAATACTTAAGAAGTTTGGCCCTTTTACTAAAAATAGGAAGAGAAGAATCTTCACGGGCGCGTCGGGACTCGCGAGTCCAGCTCGGCAAAGGGATAACGAGACGAGTCCTTGGCTCCCGCCGAGGGAGGAAGGCTCCGGCAGGGCACTTCACCCCCCTTCAGTTTTACTTGTGAAATTTTTGGCAATTTTGGTTTCGCATTAGTAAAAGAATAGGCAGCTTGTGAGAGAGCAGGGGGGGTGGTGAGCCCAGTGCGGGGAGTGGTCAACCCCCCGATCGTCTAGGGTTGGCGAGCTCTCAAGATCTACTCTCAGGAATGAGTCCTAACATACATCCTAATGGTAAGATCTATCTTCTCAAGGTCACCCGAGGAGGAGAGCTCACAAGCAAGTACGTCACAACAGGGAAGCCTAGAAAAAATATAGAAAAAGTAAAGACAAAATTCATATCAGAACTATTTTCAATTGTATAATGTTGATTACAAGGGGAGCTCGCCTAGGCGAGATTACAAAAAATGAGAGAAAAAGAAATCAGCTTTCGCCCCCCCTGCCTGACTAGCGAACTTCACTCCCTCCAGCAGACAGATCATCTTGGAAGCCCTTCCCGAAGAGCAGGTCGAGATTGTCCTCCTTGCTTGGAGGCATCGCCGGGAACAGGCTCGGCATGAAGTCCCGGGCCGTGATCTCCTCACAGCCCTCCACCAGCACACTCGTGTCCATCATTTGAAGGGTACAATCGGCGGACTCAATTGAATTGACCCGCAGCCTCTCAGCGACGTCGGCCTCACCAAAGATCCTTGGGCTCTTATACGGGAAGGTGGGCTCGCTGCTGCCCGGGGGAAAGAAGATTTGCGCTTGGCGGCGGACCTCACGATGGAGGCCCTTGTTCTCCTCCTTCAGTGCCTCGTTCTCCCCCTCCACCCCAACAAGGCGGGCACGCAGCTGGTTGTTCTCCTCTTCCTGCCCGACAACACGAGCCTGCAACTCCTCAGCGGCCTTGGCATCCTGAAGAAGAAAAAGGAAGCACGTTAATAACAGGACAGAAAATTCTAAGTAAAAAGGGGAGGAAACAGCCCAATGCTTACCAGTCCGTCGGTGGCTTGGGCGAGTAAGTTCTCGGCAATGCCAAGTTGCCTCGCCAGGTCGACGGCCTTATCCTTGGCGACGTCGCATGTCTGCTAGGCTTTTTGGAGGTGGTTGTTGAGGTTGAAGCCGCGGCGGATCATTATATGATGAAGCTCCTTGGCCCGTATATGGGCCTGCATGCCTTCGTGGCTGAGCTGCCGCAAGGTCATGCCCTTGTAGGCCTAGGCGTCCTTGCGGCCATAA
Source organism: Platanthera guangdongensis (assembly GCA_039583875.1). Classification (NCBI taxonomy): domain Eukaryota; kingdom Viridiplantae; phylum Streptophyta; class Magnoliopsida; order Asparagales; family Orchidaceae; genus Platanthera; species Platanthera guangdongensis. The sequence continues at coordinate 55,281,733 of CM077157.1, forward strand.
AGGCCGAAGCCGAGCGCATATGCATGACTGGTGGAGAGCTCGCGGTCAGCCCAGGAAGGGTGAAGGGTGGATATGGAGACTCAGTGGGCTAGCTCGTCCCACTGGACCATGGGTTCGTCGGCCGAGTCTTTACACCTTCCCCCGAAGCCAAAGAGGGGATGGTCCTTCGGCACCGCTGGCTCATGGGCCGTCTTATTCGCAGCAGGGGGAGCAGAGGATTCGCCGCCCCCCTGCCCCTTGCTCGTGATCTCCTTCAGCGGGCTCTCCGGCGACCCGTCTGGGATGGTCCCGGGCGAGCTCATGTATTTGGGGTTTTGTTGTTATTGTTGATGTCTCGCTCGGGGAACCACCACTGCTTTCTTCATCTTCTTTGGTGGTTGTTGGCGACGGGGCAAGCTCGATCCCACGGGTTCAGGTCGCCTCTTACTGGATGAGGGTTTGGAGGAAGCCAGCTCGTCTCAACAGGCCACCGCCGCCGCCCTCTTGCGAGCGAGGGAGTCAGAAAATAATCTCGAGTTCGTGAATGGCGGGTTCGCGGGCATTAGCCGTTCCCCTGCATAAAAAGACTTAGAAAAATTCTATCATGATCCGGCGAGCTGAGCAATAGGAAAGAGAAGAATACCTTCGTCGGGGAGAACATGGCGGAGTGAGTCGAGGCCCCTTCAAAGGAAGGCGACCTCGAAGTCTTTGTGGAGGAAAAATTTATGGAGCTCAGCGTCGTTGCCGAGCACGATAGGGGGGGGGGGGTAGACGTACTCGCCCTTTTGCTAGGGGGAGTAGGGGATGTTGCCGAGATCGCCCTTGATGAAGACAATCTTGGTCATCCAGTTGTGGTGTTTGTTCACGATCTCGCGAACTTTTATGAATGAACCCCCGAAGTAGGCGACATTATCTGGGGTCGCATTATAGGTGAAGAGTTTCCTGAAGACAGTCAGGTTGAACTCTATTCGCTCATGGCGGAGGAAGCATGCGAACGCCACCATCATGGCGATGGTGTTCGAGTTAAGTTGTGCGGGCACCGCGCCGTAGTACTTCAGTATCTGGCGGATTTTCGGCCAGAGTGGTAGGAGCAACCCCACCTTGAAATGCGAGATGGGGAAGATGAGCTCGTCGGAGTAGAAAGTTTTGATGGCCTCCTGCTCCCTGGGCCGGCGCACCTCGAAGCCAGGGGGCACGAAGTCGATGATGAATTCAGCGAGCTCCGCCTCGGTCGTGTTCCCGTCAAAGAAGCAATAATCGGTGAAATGTTGGGCGCATTTTAAGCGGTCGTCAGCATCAGGGTTTGTCTTACCCATGCTCGCGGGAGGGTTAGAATGCGAATATGAAAAGAGAGAGAAAGCGAGAAGAGGGTATGAAGGCAGTAAAGGCGGTGGTACAGGGTTGGTGAGGGGGGCTATTTATAGAAAAAAGAAATCTGAGGCCAAGCTAATCGATCAGTCCAGCTCGCTTATCCCAGCTCGGCAACCCCAGCTCGCCGACTTCTATGACTTGTCCCATCACATGCCGAGCTGAATATAAAAGGCTATATATCATTATTCGGATACCAAGCATTAAAATCTAAAAAATATCCAAAGTTATTACAGGCCAAGGAACGAATACTGTTTGAAGAAATCAGGTACAGAAGAAAAAGAGGAACAAGGTGCGCGAGCTGAGGGGGTTGGGAGGCGAGTGCCAGTAGGCTTAACAACGGAGCCATTTTTTATCTACCCCGACCTTGCATCCCCCGCCCCCCAGATTGCCGCGAGCTGAGAAGCTCGCGAATCCGCCCCGCGTTTCTCTAGGCGACCAGGGGGCCTTCATTGATCTCATCCAGAAGTATGGAGGGCGACACCTCCTCGCCCGCCAGATTGCCCCTCACCTCGTCCAGCTCGCCCAGGCGAGCCCGGCTCGTGGCACGCGAGTAGGGCCAGCCGGGCCCGCACTCGCCGGGAGGTGAGTAGAAGCGGCGAGTACCAACCAGTCCAGATAGGGTCGTTCTGCCTTGGCATTAAGAGAAGCCTGCCCAGTCCACTCAGTTCGTCGAACGGAGCTCGGCGTTCGTCGAACGGAACTCAGTGTTTGTCGAGCTCTAGGCCTTTCATCGAGTCCCAGGCCGCTCGCCGAGTTCTGACCGCTGAACGAACTCGCAACATGTAAGTAGGGCAGTCCGGACCCGTACTTGCCAAAGGCCGGGCGGAGGTGGCGAGTGCCATCTCCATCGTGCCCTCGCCGCCCTTGCCGAGCAGAAGTTGTTGAGGGCTACTCGCCCAATGATCTGTGAGGTATTTTTACCATTTTGCTCCTGCTGGCCTACCCATAGCCTGTTAGAACAGCGGAGTTATGCTATTGGCAGGCTAACCTGGACTATACATAGCCGTTTGGAATAGCGGAGGATGGCTATTTGCAGACCGTTTTCAGAAATCTATAAATAGGACCCAAGGGGTACCTCAGAAGGCATGCTCACTTGTTCCCCAGTCTTCTTGCACTTTCTGAGGTAGGCATAGCTCGGTCTTTGGCCAAGGAGGGGAAGCACTCTAAGATCTTTTGGGTGTGTGGTGGGACCTCCATGCTGAGCCCTTGGGTCAGTTTTCCTTTCTCATTTGGCTTGCAGGAGAGAAGTAGGTGTGCGATCACCTCTTCCCCAAGGGTGAACTCCACAAGAGACTGATTTTTCGGTTTCAACAATATACACATATATATAGTACAATATTCTTATCTATTACTCACTAGAACTAATAGCAAAATGGACGCAATTTAAAAACAAAATTAAATTACTGTTTGGCATGCATTTAAAATATTTTAAATTTGGTCAGTTAATAACTAGGCGGTAATTCGGTATGTAAATAAAATTTTATCTGTTATCAATAAAATTTGAATGTGAATAGCTAAAATATGTGTACTTATTCTAAATCAAACTTTTAAATGAAGTTTTTATAGTATTATAAAAAAAATCTCAAATTAAATATTTTACTTTATATCTTAATTTCAGTATTTATTTAATTAGTAGAGGAGATTTAAAAATTTAGGACATTTATATATATAGCTCACATATAGCTATTAGCAGCCGTTTTTTAAAAATAAAAATTGAAAGCTTTATATTCTCTCATGCTAATGGCCGCCCCTCTTTTACATTCCTGCTGGGTGTTTTTTCCATTTGGATGGAGTCGAACAAAACCTACATCTCACCCTCCCTTATTTTTCTTTTTTCTCTCTTCTCTCCCTCCCCCCTTTCCTTCTCGTCCCCCTCTTTTTCTTTCTCTTCCCTCCCCCTCCCCCTCCCCCTTTTCCCCCTCATACCAGAGTGGAACCTGGCGGGCCCCCTCATTAAGCGCACAATGGTTTATTTCCTCTATTCCGCTTCCGCCTATCACGACTTCAGTGCAAGAGCCCTAACCGGAAGAACGTCGCGCCTGCCCAGTCCGCCATTTCTCCAATGTAGGAGGGTCTCGCCAGCGCTGAAGTTCACCGGACGAATGCCGCGTCTTCCCTCCTTTCTCGATTTCCAGCTGCGAACCATCGCTATTTTGCTATTTTGCCGACATCAGAGGAAATTGGCTTGACGCAGGCATAGCAGGAGCCGCGAACCCCAGTTGGCATTTCTTAGAATGTTAGTTCCTCGCATGATTTTTGTGCTCGTCCTTCAATATTTCTATCAAATCTTGATTTTTTGTAACTTTTCTTACCTTTTTTCAGCCCAAAAACTGTGGAGATTTCATATTAATGTGTGTTATTGTGAAGATTTAAAAGTCTTTTTCAAATTATTTCGCATTTCGACAAGCATTAAGGTATACTTTTTTTAGGGCCATTTACAGGGACCTCCCTCTAACTTTGCTAAATTACTGACAACACCCCTCTTATTTTTGAAATTACAAAAACTTCCCATAAAGTTTTCATTTCATTACAAAAACCTCCCTTGAGGTTTTAATTTCATAACATTCATGCACAAAAACACCCTCCTCGGTGTACAGTGTCCAAGAGGATATTTTTCTTCATGGATGCAATGAAATGAAAAGATCAAGGGAGGTTTTTGTAATGAAATGAAAACTTAAGGGGAGTTTTTTGTAGTTTTGAAAATAAAAGGGGTGCTCTCACTAATTATGCTAATTTACAGGAGAGGTTTGGATAATTTTTTTTTATTATTATTATGTAATGCAAATGTAATATGTGTTGTTCAAATTTATGCATTTGTTGTTCTGTAAAATTGATGGATATGTTTTTTTTTATAAATTTTGGAAAGATCAACAAAAAGTTATTTTTTTGGTTTTCTTGTTTGTAAGATGGAAAAATCAGCAAACTATTGACTAGACTGTTTTCATTTCTGTAATAACAATTTTGGTGTGTCATAGTAATTTTGGTGCGAAAATATCATATAGAAAGGAGAGAAAAAACATAGCCATTTTGGTGTGTAAATAACAATTTCAAAATTTGGTGTCGCGATAAGGTGTTGGTGTGAAAATAAAATAATCTGCTGTGTTAATAAAATTTGACTGTCAATAGCGAAAATTGACGTGCTTATAACATTTGTTAATAAATAAGTTAATAAATAGGTTGCCCCACACTTAATTTCATGCTTCTTTTCTAACAGGCCCTTTTTTCTTTTGACGAGAAGCCCTGAATACCAAGCCGCTCCATCACTTGTTAGAAAACTAGGGGTTCCTTTGCTCTCGCTCGGTCACTTTCTCGTCGGCAACTGCAAGTTCCCCTCTTTTATAGTTCCTTGCTGCATTATATGATTGCACTCTCTAATCTCCCGCCAGCCAGAGGCGGATCCAAGAAGTTTTACTAGGGGGGCCCAATCTAAATATAATTTTTTTTATGATCAATTTCTATACCAAAATTTGCACATGTAGAGATATTACAATTAGGTAATAAAAAAGAATTATTTCTTATTAAAACTTACCTATTTAGAGACATCTGAGTTCAATTTTTAATCAACTTTCAGAATAAATGAAATGTTGCATGAGCTGACCTAATCTTGGATTCCTCTTCCAAAACGTCCAACAATGGGCGATCATTTAATTTAAATGGGGACATTGCACATCTAGAATTGAGACAGTTACTCTCAGGCACTACAAAATGAATTAGAAATTAACATATATAAATACAAACAAAAAATAAGTATTCTTAATTAATTTTACTTGTAGTACTTAGACCAGAAGACAACCCAAAAAACTCAAAAAAACTTGTCTTGGATGTCACTTATGGACAAAATATAGTACAGAATATAACCTTAAGAAACAGAGAATAATAAGAAATAAAAAAATTAGAACTTGAATATTGAAAAGAAAAATAAAATAAATTACTAGTTAAAATTTGAACTGCAATTATGCTTTAAAATTTAACTGTAGGCAGCTAAACTAATAAAACAGAGAAAACTTCACACAAAATACTTTCACACATAATAGGAACATTTGCAATACGTTAATCTTACTTGTAGTACATGGACCAGAAGAGAACCATAAAAACTCAAAAACTTAGATTGAATGTCACATATGAACAAAATATATTGCAAATATAACCATAAGAAACAAATAATCATAAGAAACAGGCAACTTACAATTGTAATATTGAAAAGAAAAGTAAAAAAATTAGTAGTTAAAATTTGTGCTATAATTATATCTACAACTATAATTACATCTAAAAAAAACTAACTGTAATTATATATAAAAAAACTAACTGTGATTACAGCTATAATTATATCTAAAAAAACTAATTGTAAGCAGTTAAAAATGAGTAACCACATGTCAATTGCAACAACTAGAAAAAGAGCTTGGAACTAACATTAATAATTCAGAAGAACTTACAACTACAAAAATAAGTTATAACGCCTATTGAAACTGAAACTCGGCTTTTTGTGGAGTTCGAGGCCCAATAAGGGCTAACCCCACACTTACTTCTCCCAAGGAAGCTCACTTGATCTAAGGCTTAGAACTATAGAACAGATCCCGAGTCACAGCGTGGAGGTCCCACCACACACCCGAAAGATCTTAGAGCATTTTCCCTCCCAAACCAGAAGCCGTGTTGGGCACTTCGGAGGGCACTCGAAGCCAACCAAAACCGAATTAGGAGGAGGAAGCCAAAAGAACTAGATCTCCTCCAAAGGGGCCCTTAAGGATCTATTTATAGAATTCTAAGTTTGACCTGCCAATAACGTCATCCTGTCTTTCGGTTTTACTAAATGCAACCCAAATTGACCTGCCAACAAACAAACTCCGCTACCTGAAAAGACTATTGGCAGCCCTAGGGGCTTGCGAGTACTCTTGACGAGTGCTCCCCCGACGAGTGCTCCCCCGACGAGAGCTCCCCCAAAGAGTGCTCCCCTGACGAGTGCTATTTAGTAATGTATGATGACATCATAAGTTACGCGTACCAAAAAACTTCCCCGATCTTGTGGCGAAATTTTTGAGGCTAGCTCAGTTTCCAAATATATGTCGGGTTAAATGGGAGTGCGACACGTGGTGCCATCCTGACGGTGCTTGAACTCCCGTTATTTCCTCTTCGTTCTGGAGTCTACGTAAGTAGTTCCTGCGCATATCTTCTTCCCTTAGCCCCAGCTGTTATCGACATTAACTCAAAAACATCCTATATTTTCCCTTTTATGAAGAATTGTGCCCTTTCCTCTTCGTTGAATCTGTTCTTCTTTTTAATTGCATGTGCTGCAATTGATTCTACCTAAGAGGAGGCATCACTCGACACCTTTTAGGAAAATGGGAAAGATACAGGTATATCCCCAAATTATTTTTTCTTATTTTTCAACCATGAACTGACTGGTGAGTGGATATATCCTATGAGTTCTAAAATAATCTCCAGGAAAAGTAATTTCATGAGTGGAGATTACCCGGGAGATCACTTTTGATCTCCCAGGAGATTAAAAATGATCTCATGGGAGAGGAAGCTTATGAATATTATCGATTCTGCAATTATTTTTTAATTTGTATATGTTATTATATTTGTAGGATGATTTTCCAATAGTGGATAGTGAAAAGGAAGCTTATGAATTGTACTATTAGTATGCTACTAGGATTGGATTTAGTGTGCATAAAGAGCACATACTATTTTGACTCGGTACTAGAATTTTAAAGTTACGTGAATATTGTTGCTCTAAGTGTTGGGTACATTGGTCAAATGTACCTGATTTGAAGAAGCCTCACCTAACTCAATGATATACATCATAATGTATTTGATGTTTGTTTGAGTTACTTGTGCAGGATAGGTATTCACTGGACTGAAGCTAAAAGTTTCTAAGTCTATATGTCGACACCCAGAGGGAAAATGTCGACACTTGAGAAAGCTTGTGTCGACACCCAGACAAGCAGTGTCGACACTTGGAGTCATTGTGTCGACACCTGGGATGAAGAGTCGACACCAGACAGAAAGTGTCGACACTTGGAGCTGTGTCGACACTCAGTGAAGAAGTATGCATAAAAGCTGTGTCGACACTTAGCAGAAGTGTCTACACCCAGAAGAGCTGTGTCTACACCAGAAAGTGTCGACACTTGGAGTTGTGTCGACACTCAGCAAAATTCTGCAGAGACTAAGTACAAGTGTCGACACTCAACACAATGTGTCGACACTCAATCAGCAGAGTCAACATATGAAGAATGTGTCGACACTCAGCACAATGTGTCGACACACAAACAGAAGAATCAGTAATTGGAGTAAGTGTCGACACTCAACACAATGTGTCGACACTATGCAGAAGAGTCAACACTTGAAGAAAGTGTCGACACCCAGCATAATGTGTCGACACTTAGTTGAAGAGTCTACACTTGAAGAAAGTGTCGACACAAGGAGCTGTGTCGACACTTAGCAAAGGACAGAAAAGTTTACAAAATATTCTAAGTACAAGTGTCGACACTAAGGGAATGTGTCGACACTCAGCTGAAGAAATAAAATTGAAGACTTGTGTCGACACCAAGAAGCAGTGTCGACACTTGACAGTTTCAACACATGAAGATGTGTCGACACAAAGAAGATGGGTCGACACTTAGAAGAATACAGTTAAAGAATGAAGAACAAGTACTTGTGTCGACACTCAATTTCAGTGTCGACACATGCAGAAGAATCAGTGTCGAGACATACAAGGAATTGTGTCGATACCTTGTAGATTTGTGTCGACACTTACACAGCATGTGTCGACACTTAGTCTATAAGTGTCGACACTTAAGAACAGAAAGTCTCGACACTATCTGACAGTTAGAGAATTTCAAGAAGTGACTGGTTGACATGACAGCTGTCGATCCAGCCGGTCTACAGCAACTGTCAGAGAAATCAGAAGTCTATTATGAACCGGACCAGCCGGTCACCATGAAGGAAGCCTATAAATAGGCACCCATAGTTTACAGAAACGGATTGATATTTATTATTACAAGTAGTGAGAATAATTGAAGTGTTTGATCAGATTAAATCAGAAAAGTGATACACAGAGGATCAACACAAGAAGATCTGGCAGTCCAACTGCAGATCTAAGAAGTTGGAGAGAGAGAGCTCCAATCAAGAATTCAGTCTTTGGAACTAAGGCTGAGAAGAAGGATTCAGAATCTTCTGGATCTCAAGAAGCAGAGGTCAAGGATCAACTGCAGAGGATTCAGACTAATTCAGTTCTAACTCAAGAAGCTTTGAAGGAAGCTAAGTCAGTTTGGATCTAGCTGAGTTCTTCCAAGAACTCTTCAAGAAACTCTCAACTCCTCTCTTATTTTCTGAGTTGTAGAGTTAATTACTGTATTTCAATTTTAACTTGTAGGATCCATTGGATCTGAGAGAATTGTAAGCCTATATTATAAAGGCTGAGGGTAGGGCTTGGTTGCCTGAGTGTAGGAGTTGAAGAACTCTGAGTGTAGGTCTTAATTGGCTGAGTGTAGGCCTGGGTGGCTGAGTGTAGGCCTTAGTGGCTGAGTGTAAGGCTTTGGGCCTGAGGTGTAGGAACCTTGTTGGGTTCTGAGATAGTGGAGAAGTTTGGCCGAATCTAGTACACTGCTAGATAGGCGAAGGGGGAAAGTGGATGTTGTAACACCCCCATCCGTCGCATGACATATAACAGAAGGTCCAGCTGGAACCCGACGCCATATACCACAGATAGTCGGAAGGGTTATTAAATGAATAAATCAAACCATCTAATTAAGACTACTCGTCCTAATCACAGAGCATTCTAGCGGAAGATTTTTAAAGTTTAAAGAACCCAAAATTAATTCCATCAATATGAATGTCCACAGCTACAACAACAGGAATGAAACCCCAAATACACAGAAACAGGTACATGGCCTTAAGGCCTTACAAATGTTCACTTCATAAATAGTGTTTTACATACATCGGCTCGCAGGCCGGCCACACATGAAATATATAAATAAAACTATTCTACGGCCTTCTAGGGCCAGCACAGCAACATGGGCTCCAGCCCGCTATTTGGCGCTCGGCTCCGCAGCACCTGCAAGCACATACCACCGCACAGTGGCAAATAAAGCAACGGTCAGCTAAAAGCCGACCAAATTATAACGACCCCGCCCCTTACTCGGGACGGCGGTGCTCTTTCCCTGCATAACATTAGCCCAACAATATATATATAGCGCAATAACAATTCGCCACAGGTGTAGGCTCGCACGGCCAAACACCCCGTGCACTCAGGGCACATTCATGGTGAACCCTGACCCATCAGTGCATTCACCACCACCCCCAGGATGGCAACAACATGTGAGCATTTAGCCTTTCTGACCACCGTCTAAGGCTCCGACTATGCCAACGACCAGTCCCCGTCTTCGGGTCTCTCGCACCGAACCACATAGCCTAGGTCCAATTCCACTTGCCCGTTGCTCACGCCGCATGTCCAATTTAAGGAACTTTGCGCGGGCCAAGCTTCTCTCGGATCCCAAATTTTCCAAAACAATCTCATAACCCAGTTATGATCAAGGCCGGTTCCCAGACCGCCAAGTTAGCAGAACACGTTTCCGCTCAATTTTCCGGGTGCGCCTTGAAGCTAACCTTCAAGGATCCCTGCTGCAATCTACAACGTGGAAACCCGAAAAATCCAAAGCACGGAGTCTTCTCCGGCAAAACCATATCAAATGCAACATCACCGATCCAGACAAAACACGTCCGGGTAGGCTTCACACACAATGCCTATGCCCGTACTTACGATTCCGGGCTCTACATGCAACACAAGGGGGACTATTCCCGTCAACCCCAAGGAACACCACGCACTCACCGCATACTCGCGGGAGCGGGATTCCTTATGCAGAAAGAAAGAGATTCAAGCGCTCGAGTTGAGAATCGTTACCCTTGTAGTCCGTTTTGGCGCCATGGAAAAACTACGCGGTTAGAACTCTTCGCAATGACCTTCCATCCATGGATCCGCTCTCCGATTTCCAAACGGCGCTCCGATGCTCCGCCGGTGGCCGGAAACCTCCTTCTTCTTCCTCTCCTCTCTCACTTTGGAAGGGGAGAACTTTGGAGAGAAAATGAGGGAATAACTCCCTATTCCCGGCCTTAACAGAGCAGGATTTAATCTGGGCCATTGGATCCTAATTAAAGAAAATGAACGGCTCGGATCTGCACAAAATTCCCCAGACTTGGACCGCACACGGCTTGGCACACGGCCGTGTCCAAGGCCGTGTGCCTCGATCCAGGCACGATCGTCGAACTGAGAAATGCACACGGGCCAAGACACGCCCGTGTCTGACCTGACACGCCCGTGTCGGGTTCCTCGACACGCCCGTGTTCGTGGGCGTGTCACGCATAACCGCCACGGCAACGGACACGACCCATCAGGACACGGGTAGGGATACGGGTTGGCACACGCCCGTGTCGGATGACACGCCCGTGTCATCCGGCCGTGTTCCTGGCCGTGTCCTTCTCGGGTTGGAAACGGCCAAAAATCACCAGCCAGACACGGCCTTGGACACGCCCGTGTCCTAGGCCGTGTACCCCTACAGGCACCAAAAACTCTTTTTCCGCGACCGACTCGCACACAAAATTCGGGGCGTTACAAATCTCCCCCACTTAAGGAATTTCGTCCCGAAATTAAGCAAAGGTACACAAAAGCTAAATGATACCTGAGTGGAATAACTCGGGATATTCCTCCAACATAGCTTGCTTTCGCTCCCAAGAAAGCTCCTCACGTCCGCAATTATCCCAACGGACTTTAACCATTCTGACCTCCTTGTTGCGGAGTCGTTTGACTGCAACATCTTCAATTCGTACTGGTCTGACCCTTGTTGTTAACTCATAATCAACCGGTACCTGATCGTCTGCAATGATCTGCGAAGCTTCTTGCACTGCCTTACGCAACACCGATACGTGGAATACGTCATGCAGCCCACTCAACTCCGTCGACAGCTTTAATCTATACGCCGCCTCGCCAACACGCTCCAGGATTTCAAATGGTCCAAGGTATCTCGGACTCAGCTTCTTCAAGCGTCGAACCCGCGATACACCCTTGAACGGCTTGATCTTCAAATATACCATGTCGCCAACGTTGAATTCCACATTTCTATGTTGGGCATTGTAATACTTTGATTGTCTATCCTGAGCAATCTTCAGCCTTTCCTGAATTGTCCGTATCATTGAAGTGGCATCTTCCACCGCTTGACGTTTATACAACTTTGATTCGCCTGCCTCCAACCAAGACAACGGCGTACGACACTTCCTCCCATACAAAGCTTCGAAAGGCGCCATTCCAATGCTTGTCTGAAAGCTATTGTTGTACGCAAACTCCACCATGTACAGGTGATCCTCCCAATGCTTCCCGAAATCTAGGACGCACATGCGAAGCATGTCCTCCATAGTCCTGTTGACTCTCTCGGTTTGGCCATCCGTCTGCGGGTGAAAGGCTGTGCTGAACTTTAGCTTAGTGCCCAACAGACCATGCATCAATCTCCAGTCATTTGACGTGAAGCGTCCATCACGATCACTAACAATACTTCTAGGCACACCATGCAATCGTACTATATTATCCACGTAGAGTTTGGCTAACTTTTCCACTGGATCCTCCTTTCTCACTGGGATAAAGTGCGACACCTTTGTCAATCTATCAACGACCACCCAAATGGCATCGTTTCCCTTCTGCGACTTCGGCAAACCGTGCACAAAATCCATAGATATGTCGTCAAACTTCCATTCTGGGATAGGAAGTGATTTCAAGAAACCTCCGGGCTTCTGGCATTCCGCCTTCACTAATGCACAAGTACGACACTTGGCCACATAAAGTGCCACATCCTTCTTCAAACCCGGCCACCAGAATAATTTCTTCATGTCTCTATACATCTTCGTGCTTCCCGGGTGGATTGAGTACTTGGTATGATGAGCCTCATACATCAACTCCTCCCGAATATTATCCGCACTAGGAACGCATAGACGACTGTCCTTCCTTAGCAACCCATCTACAACCACAAACTGGGAATTTGACCCATCCAAAGCTTCATCCAAGATTTGCTTCATGCTGCTATCCTGAACCAAAGCCCTCCGAACTCTATCCGCTAGGTCACACTGCACCTCTGTCCAAAACAATTTTGCCTCGGCACTAGACTGCTTGTCAACGCAAGACATCTCCAATGCCTCCAACTCTTGTACCAATCTTTCATCATGTACTGATAACCAATTGGCTTGTGCGGGAATCTTACGACTCAACTCATCCGCCACTGCATTTCCCTTCCCAGGTACATAGTGTATCTTGAAGGTGTAGTCCCCTAAGAACTCCATCCACCTCCTCTGCCTCATGTTCAGATCCTTTTGGTCCAATAGGTACTTCAAACTCTTATGATCGGTGTAAATATCCACCTTCACACCGTACAGATAGTGCCTCCAAAGCTTTAGAGCAAAAATCACGGCCGCTAACTCTAAGTCGTGGACCGGATAATTCCTCTCGTGAACCTTCAATTGTCGTGAACCATAAGCTATCACTCTCCCATGCTGTAGCAGAACACAGCCCAAACCACTGCCCGAAGCATCACTATAGATCTCGAACCCTTCGGTTCCACTTGGCGAACATAAAATGGGCGCCGTGGTCAACCGCCTCTTCAATTCTTCAAAAGCCTGTTCGCACTCCGGAGACCACACAAACTTCTGATCCTTTCTTGTCAACGTCGTGAGTGGTAGTGCTATCCGCGAGAAGTTCTCTACGAAGCGCCTGTAGTAGCCAGCAAGTCCCAGAAAACTCCGGACCTCTGCCACTGTAGTCAAAGTAGGCCACTCCCGTATCGCCACTATCTTCGCCGGATCCACAGCTATTCCTTCTCCACTGACAACATGACCTAGGAACGCTATCGAGGATAATCAGAATTCACACTTGGAGAACTTTGCATATAACTGACTTTTCCTCAATGTTTCCAACACCAGGTGTAAATGCTTGTAGTGATCTTCCTCGCACCGCGAATATACCAGGATATCATCAATAAATACTATCACGAACTGATCCAAGTATTCTCTGAACGTCCTATTCATCAGATCCATAAACACGGATGGAGCATTCGTCAACCCAAACGGCATGACTGTGAACTCAAAATGCCCAAACCGCGTACTGAATGCTGTCTTTGGAATGTCGCTCTCCCTTATCCTCAACTGATAGTAACCAGACTTCAAATCTAACTTCGAATATACAGTTGACCCAACCAACTGATCAAATAGATCGTCAATCCTCGGGATTGGATATTTGTTCTTCTCCGTAAGTTTGTTCAATTCCCGATAATCGATACAAAGCCGCAAGCTCCCATCTTTCTTCTTAACAAAGAGAACTGGTGCGCTCCAAGGCGACGAACTTGGACGCACATAACCTTGCTCTAGCAACTCCTGCAGTTGCACCTTCAACTCTGCCATTTCTCTTGGGGCTATCCGATAGGGGAAGCGTGACACCGGTTTGGCACCCGGTACCAGCTCTATAGTAAAGTCTATCTCCCGCTGAGGAGGGGCTCCTGGGAGATCATCTGGAAACACATCAGGATACTCGGACACAACTGGGATGTTGCCCAAACTAGGTTTAGGCGTCGAAGTCTGCACTAGAGTGACATATAGTTCTGCCCCAGACCGAACTGCCTTGAACATCTGAAGGGCCGACATCAGAACTTTCCCTGACCCCTTCATGCCCGCAAAAGTAGTCTCCCGATCAGTGTCCAGACCCAACTTGACTTCTTTACGGTTGCAATCAATGCATGCACTCTGCTCCGAGAGCCAATCCATACCGAAGATTACATCGAACTCCACTAATGGTAGAACCAACGCCCGCAAATCAAACTCCCGGTCTCCAATCCGAATCTTTACAACACAGATCCTATCCGCACGCATTGAGCACCCATTAGGCAACAACACATCCAACTTGTTTTCTGCCATCGAGAACGGAACTCCGATGCGCGATATAAACTTTTCAGACAAGAAGGAATGTGATGCTCCCGTATCAAAAAGGGCTCTCGCCGGAAACCCAAAGATTAACACAAAGCCTAGCACTAACAAACGTAAGCTTACAAATACACAGGTAATAACTATAAAAGTTAAACCACTGAATTTAACTCATACCTGTCACCACGTCTGCTTGCTTTATGGCCTCCTGTAGACCAAGGTTGTAGACTCTAGGCTGGGCTGGAGCATGATGGGATGCGGTTGACTCCACCGCCTTCCCTTTCTCCTCATAAGTCGCTCCAGGTCTCCTCTCGGACTTTGAACGTCCGCTCCAACACTCCCGAGCAAAATGCCCCGTCTTCCCGCAGTTGTAGCAAGCTCCGGGGACTCGACTTGTAGTTGCCCCCGATGCATCAGCCGAAGGGGCTGAGTTTGAAGTCCTCCGCTTCTTGTTCCATCTGCGGAAACCTGTCTTGTTACTTGGCACCTTGAACTCGGTCTTCCTTTCTCCTGGGTCCCTCTTCTCTTGAACTTTCTTCACAACCTTTTCCAACGATCGGGCCGAATTGACCAAGGCTAGGAAGCCCTGCGCCTTGGGCCCAGCAAGGAGTAACTGTAAATCGCCACGAAGACCCTCATAGAATCGGTTGGTCTTCCTCTCTTCTTCAGAAAACATAGCACCAGCATAACGACCCAACCGTGTGAACTCATGCAGATATTCGTCCACGCTTCTGGATCCCTGAGTCAACCCAAGAAATTGATTCTCCATCTCCAACTTCTGAGTAGAAGGTACAAATCTGGCTAGGAACAATCTTGAAAATTCTTCTATCGGCACATCCGCAAGTTGCCTTCCCACTAGAAGATGAAACTCCAACTCGTCCCACCACAGCCTCGCCTCACCTTCCAAAAGAAAAGTCGCTATGGTGGTCTTCTGCCACTCCTCAGTCATTGTGGCCGTCAACACCCTCTTTATGGAAGAGAGCCAGTCCTCAGCTTGAGTTGGCGTTCCAACCCCATTAAACCTCGGAGGATTAAAGCCCATCACGTACTTTAGCTGCCGCTCCGTAATTCTCCTCGGCTCTACTAACTCAACTGCTGCGCGTTCAACCACTCTCGGCTCTGCCGCCCTAACCGGTTCTTGCTCATCCGCAGGAGGTGCGCGATGCATTTGCCCCGCAGGTTGGGCATTTATCATTGCGAACACGGCTTCAGCCACCATCCTGATGGTTTCCGCTGAAGGAGGTGTAGCAGGCACGTCCCTTGGTGCACTACTTTCCGCTGATTGCGGACGCTCTGACTGACCAGCACCGCTCCTAGCTGCCTATAATAGCAAAGACACACGATTAGACGACAAACAAATTGCTAAAAGCAATCATTGGAACACTCAGGTTCCACAAAACAAGTGTATTTTCATTCCTAAGTGGACATTCATGGGTTCTTTTTAATGTTATAACGATGATGCACACATGTGCTCACCACCCCTTAAAAGAATTCGCCCACGAATTCATTTAAGCTTGATCGTAACCAGAAGTCTGATACCAAATTGTAACACCCCCATCCGTCGCATGGCATATAACAGAAGGTCCAGCTGGAACCCGATGCCATATACCACAGACAGTCGGAAGGGTTACTAAATGAATAAATCAAACCATCTAATTAAGACTACTCGTCCTAATCACAGAGCATTCTAGCGGAAGATTTTTAAAGTTGAAAGAACCCAAAATTAATTCCATCAATATGAATGTCCACAGCTACAACAACAGGAATGAAACCCCAAATACACAGAAACAGGTACATGGCCTTAAGGCCTTACAAATGTTCACTTCATAAATAGTGTTTTACATACATCGGCTCGCAGGCCGGCCACACATGAAATATATAAATAAAACTATTCTACGGCCTTCTAGGGCCAGCACAGCAACATGGGCTCCAGCTCGCTATTTGGCGCTCGGCTCCGCAGCACCTGCAAGCACATACCACCGCACAGTGGCAAATAAAGCAACGGTCAGCTAAAAGCCGACCAAATTATAACGACCCCGCCCCTTACTCGGGACGGCGGTGCTCTTTCCCTGCATAACATTAGCCCAACAATATATATATAGCGCAATAACAATTCGCCACAGGTGTAGGCTCGCATGGCCAAACACCCCGTGCACTCAGGACACATTCATGGTGAACCCTGACCCATCAGTGCATTCACCACCACCCCCAGGATGGCAACAACATGTGAGCATTTAGCCTTTCTGACCACCGTCTAAGGCTCCGACTATGCCAACGACCAGTCCCCGTCTTCGGGTCTCTCGCACCGAACCACATAGCCTAGGTCCAATTCCACTTGCCCGTTGCTCACGCCGCATGTCCAATTTAAGGAACTTTGTGCGGGCCAAGCTTCTCTCGGATCCCAAATTTTCCAAAACAATCTCATAACCCAGTTATGATCAAGGCCGGTTCCCAGACCGCCAAGTTAGCAGAACACGTTTCCGCTCAATTTTCCGGGTGCGCCTTGAAGCTAACCTTCAAGGATCCCTGCTGCAATCTACCACGTGGAAACCCGAAAAATCCAAAGCACGGAGTCTTCTCCGGCAAAACCATATCAAATGCAACATCACCGATCCAGACAAAACACGTCCGGGTAGGCTTCACACACAATGCCTATGCCCGTACTTACGATTCCGGGCTCTACATGCAACACAAGGGGGACTATTCCCGTCAACCCCAAGGAACACCACGCACTCACCGCATACTCGCGGGAGCGGGATTCCTTATGCAGAAAGAAAGAGATTCAAGCGCTCGAGTTGAGAATCGTTACCCTTGTAGTCCGTTTTGGCGCCATGGAAAAACTACGCGGTTAGAACTCTTCGCAATGACCTTCCCTCCACGGATCCGCTCTCCGATTTCCAAACGGCGCTCCGATGCTCCGCCGGCGGCCGGAAACCTCCTTCTTCTTCCTCTCCTCTCTCACTTTGGAAGGGGAGAACTTTGGAGAGAAAATGAGGGAATAACTCCCTATTCCCGGCCTTAACAGAGCAGGATTTAATCTGGGCCATTGGATCCTAATTAAAGAAAATGAACGGCTCGGATCTGCACAAAATTCCCCAGACCTGGACCGCACACGGCTTGGCACACGGCTGTGTCCAAGGCCGTGTGCCTCGATCCAGGCACGATCGTCGAACTGAGAAATGCACACGGGCCAAGACACGCCCGTGTCTGACCTGACACGCCCGTGTCGGGTTCCTCGACACGCCCGTGTTCGTGGGCGTGTCACGCATAACCGCCACGGCAACGGACACGACCCATCAGGACACGGGTTGGCACACGCCCGTGTCGGATGACACGCCCGTGTCATCCGACCGTGTTCCTGGCCGTGTCCTTCTCGGGTTGGAAACGGCCAAAAATCACCAGCCAGACACGGCCTTGGACACGCCCGTGTCCTAGGCCGTGTACCCCTACAGGCACCAAAAACTCTTTTTCCGCGACCGACTCGCACACAAAATTCGGGGCATTACAGATGTACCCAAAGATTGGGGAACCACTATAAATTTGTGTGTCTGCTGTGCTGTGCTGTGCTGTGAATTAACTGTTTATATTCTGTTGTTGCTGTTAACTGTAAAACTCTGTGAGATAACTGTCTTGCTGCCAAGTAAGTTTCAAAATGGTTTAGGTCACCTATTCACCCCCCCCCCCCTCTAGGTGTTTAGGTACCATATCTTTCAAGTGGTATCAGAGGGAGGTTCCTCAAAAAGGACTAACTGTCTGAGGAGATCCAGTTTGGCAGATTCAGTGTAAGTCAGAACACAGTTTCAAGAAAATCAAGAAACATGGGTTCTTCAGAGAATCACAAGGAATTGGGTTCAATGAAACTGCCCATATGCAGAAAAGAGATTTTTGGAATCTGGAAAGAGAGGGTAAGGCTTTTCATGGAAGCCTCTGACCCTAGAATCTACATCACAGTCAAAGAGGGGCCATATGTGCCTATGAAGATCTCAGTATTGGATGCAAATCAGAGGACTCCAAAGGAGTTCTCTGAGATGACCAAGGATGAAATTGTCCTAGCCACTATGGACAAAAGGGCACAAAACATAATAGTAAGTGCCATTGATGATGCAACTTTTCAGAACCTAATTCACTGTAAAACAGCAAAAGAAATGTGGGATACCCTCATTGTCTATATGGAAGGTTCTGAAGAAGTTAGGCAAGATAGGAAGTCCTTGCTTAATCAAGAATATGAGAGCTTTAGGCAAGGAAGAGGAGATAGCATCACTGAATGCTACAAGAAGTTTTATAGAATTGTTAATGAACTCATGTCCTATGGAAGAGAGTTCACTAACTATGAATTGAATGATAAGTTCTTAAGGTCCCTAACCAAAGATTGGGACACTAAGATCTGTGCCATCAGAGAAATGGCAAAGTTGGGAGAAATTCCCCCTCGCACACTGTTTGGGAAGTTGTTGTCTTATGAGATGCAGCTGTCAGTGAGAAAAGAGGAAGAAAAATCAACAAGGACTGAGCACAGGGAAAGGACTGTTGCCTTCAAGTCAGAAGTACCTAGAAAAGGCAGGACTAAGTCATCAACTCCTCCTCCAGAGGTAGTTGAATCAGAATCTGATGAGACTGTTAGCACAAAGTCTACAAGCAGTGAAAGTGATGAAGACTTTGCTGCATTCACCAGACATTTTCAGAAATTCCTGAAGAAGAAACAATGGAGGTCCAGACCTTCATTTTCCAAAGGGAAAGAAGTCCAGTATCAGGAGAAGAAGCCTTCAAAGAAGGACAAGAAAAAGACAAAGACTAGTAAGGCAACTGGGTCTAAGATAGTGTGTTACTGCTGCAATAGACAGGGTCATGTTATTGCAGATTGTCCTGATAGAAGAAAAGAATCCAGTGACAAAAAGAAGACTCACTTCAAAGGAAAGAAGGAGAAGTCCTTTGTTGCAAAGAATGAGAAGACTCTTTCAGACATTTCTTCTTCAGACACTGAGACAGATGCTGAAGCCTACATAGGGCTATTTGCTGAAGAAGAAGAGGAGTTTATGCAGATCATGGAATCAATCTATGAACAAGAAGAGTGTCAGTGCCAAGGACTGATGGCATTGACTGAAAGTACCAAAATCCTGGAGCAGCCAGGACCTAGTCAGGTACAAAGTCCAACTCAAAGTTCAGATTTCAGTACTAGTTCAGAGTCAGATTCATCTTCATCAAGTGATGGAAGTGTTTCTGAATCTGAGGGAGATATTCATCAGCTCTTAGATGAATATAAAGTACTGTTGCAAGCCTATAAGAAAAGCAAGTCCCTTGCCAAAAGTCAGGCAAAGGAAATTGCTGATCTAAAGGCAGCTGCAACAGACTTTGAGAAGGAATTTGATCAAAAGCTCAATGAGGTAGCCAGGCTGAAACACATTACTGTGATTCAGATGGGAACTATCACTTATAAAAATGATCAAATTAAGTTACTGGAGATCAATCTCCAGAAGGAAAGAGAGCTAGTTGCTAGGTTTTCAAAACCTAAATCAGTGCTACCCTTGATTGATGAATTTGTTCATCATAAAGGAAAGGCTGGATTGGGTTTTATTAAACCAGCTAGGACTGTTCAGGATCAGTCCAAGTCCAAGGGGAAAGCCCCAACATTCAATAAGCCTGCTGTAGTCAAGACAGCCAAGTCTGTACCTAAGCAAAGGTACAGTAAGTTTGAATGCTGGTGTTGTGGCAAGGTTGGCCACTTTGCCTTGGATTGTTGGCACAATGCCAGTGCCAAGTTGAGTAGCAAGTTACCTGGTGGAAAGCCAGCAGGTAGCTATGTCAAGTTGCAAACTAACAATCACCAAGGACCCAAGTTTACTTTGGGTTCTAAGGTTCATTAATTTGTTTTGCAGGTGAATCCAAGTGGCCATACCCCAACATGGTACTTGGATAGTGGATGTTCCAGACATATGACTGGAACAAGGGGACTACTGAAGGACTACATTCCAATCAAAAATGGTCCTAAAGTGACCTTTGGTGGTTCTGAAAAAGGAATCATCAAAGGGTTTGGTAACATCTCTTCAAACCTTGTTACCATTACTCAAGTGGCTTATGTTAAAGGGTTGAAACACAACCTCATTAGTATAAGTCAGTTAAGTGATGTAGGGTATGACATCTCATTTGTTAAAAATGGTTGTCATATCAAGAGGTCAAGTGATCAAGAGATCATTTTGACAGGATATAGAAAGAGGAATGTCTACTGCTTAGACATTATGATTGAGAACAATGGTTCTCCTGTTTGTCTTGTAGTTGATGAGACAGTCTCTCATTGTGTCAAGTGGCACAAGAGGCTAGCTCATCTTAACTACAAGACTATTAGCAAACTCTTTAGCAAAGAGTTAGTGAGGAATGATCCTCAAGTTAAGTGTGTCAAAGATGGCATTTGCTCAGCTTGTCAAAAGGGCAAGCAGACTAAATCCACCTTTAGAAGCTTAGACAACAAAGATGCTGTGAGGTGTTTATACCTCTTGCATATGGATCTATTTGGTCCAATGCCAGTTCACAGCTTAGGTAGGAAGGTCTATACCTTTGTAGTTGTTGATGACTACTCAAGGTTTTCCTGGGTGTTCTTCTTAAAGCAGAAATCTGAAACACCTAGTGTCTTCCATAGCTTTGTTAAGCAAATTCAGAATGAATTGAACTGTACAGTGGTCAAAATTAGAAGTGACCATGGTACTGAGTTTCAGTCTGAAAGCATGACAAAGCTGTGTGAAGACTATGGGATATTTCAAGAATTCTCTTCACCTAAAACACCTCAGCAAAATGGCATTGCTGAAAGGAAAAATAGGACTTTGATAGAGGCTGGTAGATCCCTATTAAGTGATTCATCACTGCTAGAGTATTTCTGGGCTGAAGCAGTTAACATTGCATGCCATGTGATAAATAGGGCTACCATCACTAAAAGGTTAAACAAGACCCCCTATGAAGTTGTGAAAGGCAGGAAACCAAATCTATCCTATTTCAGGATTTTTGGTTGCAAATGCTTCATACTTAACAATGGAAAGTCTTACTTAACTAAGTTTGCTGCCAAGTCCCAAGAGGGAGTGTTTGTTGGGTACAACAATAATAGTAAGGCTTATAGAGTCTACAACTTGACTACACAAGTTGTAGAGGAGTCTGTGCATGTAGTTTTTAATGAGACACAACTAATTAACAATGAGTTGTCTAGCAATGTATGCAGCCCCACAGGTCTTACTAAGAAGATGGATAAGCTAACCATAGAAGATGTACCTGCTGCAAGACAGCAAGTAGAAGTAGATGGCTTATGTCCAGGGGGAGAACTACATGTACAAGGAGCTGAAGAAGTACAAGGAACTCAGTTTGATGAAGATGCTGAAGAAGTTCAACCAGAAGTAAGGATGCCTCCAGCCAACAGGCATCTAAGAGATCATCCAGTAGAGCTGATTATTGGAGATCCAAGACAAGGTGTTCAGACAAGGAGCAGAAATCAGAATGCTGTAGTATATTCAAGTTTTCTGTCTCAAATAGAACAAAAGAAATTTGAAGAAGCTATACAAGATCCACAGTGGACTGAAGCAATGCAGGAAGAACTTAATCAGTTCAAAAGGTGCAAGGTTTGGGACCTGGTTCCTAAACCTAAAGATCACAATGTGATAGGAATAAAGTGGATCTACAGGAATAAGTTAGATGAACAAGGAGTCATCATTAAGAATAAAGCAAGATTGGTTGCTAAAGGTTATAGGCAAGAAGAAGGTATTGATTTTGATCAAACCTTTGCTCCAGTAGCCAGACTGGAAGCCATAAGGATGTTCTTGGCCTATGCAACTTATCAAGGATTCAAGGTATACCAAATGGATGTGAAGTCAGCATTCCTAAATGGTAATTTGAAAGAAGAAGTCTATGTGGAGCAGCCTGCAGGTTTTGTTGATCCAACTCTACCTCATTATGTATATAGACTTAGGAAAGCATTATATGGGTTAAAACAAGCACCTAGAGCTTGGTATGAAACCCTATCTAGTTTCCTCATTGAGAACAAGTTCTCAAGGGGAAAATAGATAAGACTCTATTCCTTAGGGAATCAAGAGGCAAAGTCATACTTGTCCAAATATATGTAGATGACATTATATTTGGGTCTACTAAAAGTAGCCTTTGCAAAAAGTTTGCAAAGCTTATGCAAAGTCAATTTGAGATGAGTAGTATGGGAGAACTGAAGTTTTTCTTGGGTCTCCAAGTTAAACAGACTGGAAGTGGTCTATCCATATGTCAGTCCAAGTTCACCCTAGAACTCATAAGGAAGTATGGTATGGATTCATCCAGTACCATGAAGACTCCTATGGGGTCAAGTATGTCTCTGAGCAAGGATGATGCAGGGAAACCTGTAGATGAAACCTTGTATAGAGGGATAGTTGGCTCCCTACTATACTTGACTGCAAGTAGGCCTGACATTATGTATGCTACATGTGTTTGTGCCAGGTATCAAGCCTGCCCTAAAGAGTCTCACTTGACTGCAGTCAAGAGAATCTTGAGATATCTAAAGGGCACACCTTATCTAGGCCTCTGGTACCCTAGGAATGGAGATTTTGATCTAACAGGCTATTCAGATGCAGACTTTGCAGGATGCAAAGAAGATAGAAAGAGCACCACTGGATCCTGTCAATTCCTAGGTGGAAGACTCATTTCATGGAGCAGCAAAAAGCAAACCAGTGTGGCTATTTCCACAGCTGAGTCAGAATATGTAGCTGCAGGAAGTTGCTGTGCTCAACTTCTGTGGATTCAACATCAGCTAGAAGACTATGAATTTCAGGTAAGTAGAACTCCACTTTTCTGTGATTCTACAAGTGCTATTTCAATAGTAATAATCCTGTATCACATAGTAGAACTAAACATATTGAGATTAAATATCACTTTCTTAGGGAGCATGTAGAAAGAAATGATATTGCACTTGAATATGTTAAAACTGATAATCAGATAGCTGATATGTTTACTAAGCCCTTAGAAGAAGCTAAGTTCAATAGGTTCAAAATTGAACTAGGTATGATAAACTTAGACTAAGTTTACAGAACTAAAAATTGGCTAAGTAAAAAGGTGTCGACACATAGACAAGTCTATGTCGACACAGAATAAAAGTGTCGACACTTCAGGAAAAAGGTGTCGACACATCTAGGAATGTAGTGTCGACACATCTTTAGTAATCCATCCCGCATGTTCGTCTTCAAACCAGAAAGGTATAAATAGGATTCTGTCTTTGTTTGTCGACACGCTTTCAGAGTTTCGAGACCAAACTACTGTGTCGACATTTCTCTCTTCTAAAGACTAATTCTACAAACCCTAATGGCACCCAAGCTCGAAGAGAATGTTAACGAAGGCTATGAGCTCGTTCGTGGCGCATTCGACGATGGTGATCAAGAAATCAAATCGGTGGTAACCCTAGTCACCGATTCTGGATTGGAGTACCTGGTTTCAGAATCAACCAAAATATGGAAGAAGGAAGTTCTAGAATTCCTTACT
The DNA here is from genome assembly GCA_039583875.1 of Platanthera guangdongensis. Lineage (NCBI taxonomy): Eukaryota > Viridiplantae > Streptophyta > Magnoliopsida > Asparagales > Orchidaceae > Platanthera > Platanthera guangdongensis. Next base: position 55,305,517 of record CM077157.1, read on the forward strand.
GGAGCTTCTGTAGACGACTCAGGTTACAGAATCAAATCAAGAGTGCATGGCACCAAGGTCAAGATTTCACCCAAATCGCTGAGAAAGGTACTTAAGCTACCTAAAGTTCAAGAAGAAGAGGAAGTGACTACATCTAAGACCAAAGAAGCACTTACCTGGTGTGGTCTAGATCCTAAGCTGAAGTTAGGATCTGTATTCAACAGGAGAGGAATGAACACTCAAGGAAAGTTTCTGTCAGAGATAGTGGGAAAGGTTATACTCAGCAAGACTGGAGGGCATGACAGGGTGTCAGCCTCCATGTTCAGTGTTATGACCAGAATTATCTTCAACCTCAAAACAGACTAGTCAATGGTTATCTTTGAGAAGATAAAGGAAAGTCTGAAGAAGCCCAATCTGGGCAGGATACTTAGTCTCTACCTGGCTGGTATAATACCAGAGGTAATGAGCACTGTTGCAGGTAGCAAAATCAAACACATGAGAAAGATGGACATGAGGATCTTCTCAAGGTGGGAAAGGGTGCTGTCAAAGGAACTGTCCACCCCTGAGAAACAAGTTTCTAAGAAAGAATCACCTCCTAAGAAGAAGAGGAAGATAGCTCCTGTGACACAGGAGTCCTCCAGCAGTTCAGGTAGTGAAGAACTAGTTGTTTTCACTCCTGATAGTCATGAGGAAGTGGCTGCAGAGAAGTCTCCAGCTCCTCAAGAGCCAGCTGAAATCCAGGGGGAGCTGCCTACAGCTAGCCCCATGCAAAAGGATCCAAGCCAGGGGGAGCCTCCAGCTGTAGAACAACCCTCTACACTGGAGAGTGAGCAAGCTACACTCATTATCCAAGAGGTACTTTCTGACCTCAATACTTTAGATTTTTCTGTAATAGATTCTGATTTGTCTGATGTCCATCAGCAAACTCAGCAAGCAAATCAAGAACCAGATGTTGTTCTCCAAGACACATCAGTAGTACAAGAAGTAGTTCCTGATAAAGTAGTTGATGAACACAGTACATCTCCTGCACAGTCACCTCCTGAATACACAATGGAAGATCTATTTCTTAATCTAGATCAAGAGGAATTTAACATGGACAAGCATGCTGCTGCTGAAGAGAAAGGTGCTGCTGCTGAGGGGGAGACACTGCAAGTTCAGGAAGAGCCTATAAGGCAGGAAAGTGAGAAGGCACTAGATGTGCAAGCTGAAAAACCATCAAGCCCTAAGGACAGGGTGAATATAGCCAGTACTTCAGAGTCTGATGAAGATGAGGCTGCACAAGCTAAAAAGAAGAAACTCTATGTCTTCAAGAGGAGAAGTCAGAGTTACAAGAAAGCCTTGCAATCCATAACCCCACAGCCCATAGTTCAACAAGCCCCAACTGTTGACTATAGTGCTCTACTGATTGCACTGCAAATCAAGATGGATGAACAAAGGAAGGCTATAGAAACTTATGTTGATGAAGGGCACAAGACCCTACAATCTGATCTGGCACAGGAAATCAAGTCCATAAGGTTTGAAATGAACCTTAATAAAAAGGAGATGACTGACTGTTTTACAAAGGGTGCTAATGCAGTGGTCTATCTGGCAACCCACCAAGAGAAAATAAAGTCTCAAGTAGATGATATAGCACTGAAGCAAGGCTATGTGCTGGAAAATCAGTTGAGAATGAATGATAATTTGACTGTATCCCACAATGCTATAGTCACTGAACTGAAGAATAAGCCAGCTGAATCTTCCACATCTGCTGCTGCAAAGGCTGAATTTGATAAAGCATTTCAAGATGAAATTGCTGCTGTCAAGACTGCAATTAAGGATTCACAGAAGGTCATTTCTGAACAGCTTACAAAGCTTAGATCTTATTTTAAGGATGGCATCAGGTACTTGGACAGCCAAATCAGGTTCCAGAAAGATGATGTAAGAGATCATGTTGCACAAGAAGTCATAAAGGGGGAGAGGGTGTTAGTCAAAGCTAGCTCTGACCATGCCAAATGGATTTCTAACTCCATCAGAGCTACACTGGGCTATCCTCCCCTGTGTGATGATGATAATGTAGCTGAATCAGGTATTCAAAGTGCATATCTTGGAGGTGAGCAACAGGAAGTAGCTCAGGTGATCTATCCACCTCCAGATTTTGACCTGGTTCATGCAGAAGTAAGCACAATGTATAGTCCAACTACTGGAAAGCCTAATGTTGTTCTGGAAAAGGCTGTTCAACCTGTTACAGCAGCTATGCAAGAGGCTATGGACAAAGAAGAAGAGACAAGGCTGTCAAAGAAGAAGTTCAGGGAACTAGCTGAGCAAAAACCTGATTTTGAACAGTGGAGCCCTACTTCTAGGAACATCATTCTCACAGCCTGGAAAGCAGCCAAGGACAATGCTCATGAAAGGAACAAATGGTTTTCAGAGGCAGAATGGAGAAAGCATGAGATTAGGCAGGAAGCCATTGTCTAGTATAGAAGGAAGGCTAAGTTAGGAAAGCTACCTCCTACAGCTGTGGAGCCTAGCAAGTACTTTCCTAAGCCCTATCATTACTTTGAGAGACAGAAAATCAAGGCTGAAGAACTAAAGAAGAAGGACTCCAAAGGAAAGAAGACTGCTGATACTGAGCCTGCTGCTGCTGCTGTAAAAGCCAAAGTGCAAGCTGGGAAAGACATAGTTATAAAAGAACCTGATCAGAATTAGACTAAGATTAGACTGAAGAATGTTGTAATCTGTTACATCTATACATTTTTGTAAATCATTGAAAATGTATTAAAAACAATATTTGAACAATTTTTGATAAATATATTTCATGATTGTTCAGAAGAATGTGTCTAATTTCTGTTTGTTCTGTAATGCTGAATGAGTATACATGTGTGCTTTATTACATGTTTAAGTTTACCCTGTTGACATATACCTGCTTTACATCATTCTCTATGTTTTAATTATGAGTGGTGTATATCATTGACTAAGGGTTATGACTTCTCCAAATAGGGGGAGATTGTTGGGTACATTGGTCAAATGTACCTGATTTGAAGAAGCCTCACCTAAATCAATGATATACATCATAATGTATTTGATGTTTGTTTGAGTTACTTGTGCAGGATAGGTATTCACTGGACTGAAGCTAAAAGTTTCTAAGTCCATGTGTCGACACCCAGAGGGAAAGTGTCGACACTTGAGAAAGCTTGTGTCGACACCCAGACAAGCAGTGTCGACACTTGGAGTCATTGTGTCGACACCTGGGATGAAGAGTCGACACCAGACAGAAAGTGTCGACACTTGGAGCTGTGTCGACACTCAGTGAAGAAGTATGCAGAAAAGCTGTGTCGACACTTAGCAGAAGTGTCGACACCCAGAAGAGCTGTGTCTACACCAGAAAGTGTCGACACTTGGAGTTGTGTCGACACTCAGCAAAATTCTGCAGAGACTAAGTACAAGTGTCGACACTCAACACAATGTGTCGACACTCAATCAGCAGAGTCAACATATGAAGAATGTGTCGACACTCAGCACAATGTGTCGACACACAAACAGAAGAATCAGTAATTGGAGTAAGTGTCGACACTCAACACAATGTGTCGACACTATGCAGAAGAGTCAACACTTGAAGAAAGTGTCGACACCCAGCATAATGTGTCGACACTTAGTTGAAGAGTCTACACTTGAAGAAAGTGTCGACACAAGGAGCTGTGTCGACACTTAGCAAAGGACAGAAAAGTTTACAAAATATTCTAAGTACAAGTGTCGACACTAAGGGAATGTGTCGACACTCAGCTGAAGAAATAAAATTGAAGACTTGTGTCGACACCAAGAAGCAGTGTCGACACTTGACAGTTTCAACACATGAAGATGTGTCGACACAAAGAAGATGGGTCGACACTTAGAAGAATACAGTTAAAGAATGAAGAACAAGTACTTGTGTCGACACTCAATTTCAGTGTCGACACATGCAGAAGAATCAGTGTCGAGACATACAAGGAATTGTGTCGACACCTTGTAGATTTGTGTCGACACTTACACAGCATGTGTCGACACTTAGTCTATAAGTGTCGACACTTAAGAACAGAAAGTCTCGACACTATCTGACAGTTAGAGAATTTCAAGAAGTGACTGGTTGACATGACAGCTGCCGATCCAGCCGGTCTACAGCAACTGTCAGAGAAATCAGAAGTCTGTTATGAACCGGACCAGCCGGTCACCATGAAGGAAGCCTATAAATAGGCACCCATAGTTTACAGAAACGGATTGATAGTTATTATTACAAGTAGTGAGAATAATTGAAGTGTTTGATCAGATTAAATCAGAAAAGTGATACACAGAGGATCAACACAAGAAGATCTGGCAGTCCAACTGCAGATCTAAGAAGTTGGAGAGAGAGAGCTCCAATCAAGAATTCCGTCTTTGGAACTAAGGCTGAGAAGAAGGATTCAGAATCTTCTGGATCTCAAGAAGCAGAGGTCAAGGATCAACTGTAGAGGATTCAGACTAATTCAGTTCTAACTCAAGAAGCTTTGAAGGAAGCTAAGTCAGTTTGGATCTAGCTGAGTTCTTCCAAGAACTCTTCAAGAAACTCTCAACTCCTCTCTTATTTTCTGAGTTGTAGAGTTAATTACTGTATTTCAATTTTAACTTGTAGGATCCATTGGATCTGAGATAATTGTAAGCCTATATTATAAAGGCTGAGGGTAGGGCTTGGTTGCCTGAGTGTAGGAGTTGAAGAACTCTGAGTGTAGGTCTTAATTGGCTGAGTGTAGGCCTGGGTGGCTGAGTGTAGGCCTTAGTGGCTGAGTGTAAGGCTTTGGGCCTGAGGTGTAGGAACCTTGTTGGGTTCTGAGATAGTGGAGAAGTTTGGCCGAATCTAGTACACTGCTAGATAGGCGAAGGGGGAAAGTGGATGTACCCAAAGATTGGGGAACCACTATAAATTTGTGTGTCTGCTGTGCTGTGCTGCGCTGTGAATTAACTGTTTATATTCTGTTGTTGCTGTTAACTGTAAAACTCTGTGAGATAACTGTCTTGCTGCCAAGTAAGTTTCAAAAAGGTTTAGGTCACCTATTCACCCCCCCCCTCTAGGTGTTTAGGTACCATATCTTTCACTAAGGGCGGATTAAAAAGTGTCAAAAGTTCTAGATTCAGAGTTTAAATTTTGTCGGCTAGATATTAGGACAAATTATTCGGTTATTATTATATTTAATGTGAATAAAAAAGGTAAACATTTGACTGTTGGTAAATTTGTGGAAGAACTTAATCATCACCTTGTTGCGGAAAATGAAAGACACTTGCTTCCATCAAAGCGAAGTGTTAGTAAGGAGAATGTAGTGTTTTATAGTCAATGACTGATGCAAACATAAGAACTTCTGATACAAGCTCCTACTTGGCTAATGAAGTAGGGGGATCTCAAAATTTGGGTTTCACCAAACGTGATGCATATAACTTTATTGATAATGGAAGAAGATCCAAATTAGATGGCGATGATGTTGCTAGTCTTTTAGAATTACTTAAGAAACGTCAATTGCAGGAAAAAATGTTTTCCTTCGATGTTCAAGTTAACCACTTGAATAGGTTGACAATTTTTCTATGATTGATGGCCAAGAATATTGAAATTTCACAAGTTGATCAACTGGTAGTTCTGGTACCAAGCAAACACTTCCAAAACTATCAAGCTGATCACTTGATCAAGCGGAAAACGAGAACTAGGCGCAGAAACACTCCAACCATAAACTGAGCTATGTATCAGAGATAATGAAGAACAAACACAGATCTTGCATTAAAAACTATCAATCGTTACAAGGCCAGGTATACATGGCGAGACATGATTTCGCTAAATACAAAAGAGAGAAAACAAGCAAAAGTAATCTTCAAGCCGGACAGACTGCCTCAGAGACCGCTGAGTCCGCCGAGACCGCCAAGCTGATGCTGCTACTTTGATTCTACGAAGTCCGCACAAATCACGGACAACCCGTTATTCTGCTGACGCCAGCTCTACAATCCGCCACCGAACTGAATGAACAGACCGCCAAGCCCGCCGAGACCGGCGACCTGGTTATTGAACTTAGACTTCAATTGCTGGAAAAACCTGGTTGGCCGCGAAATGCGACATGCTGCAACCGCTGATTGTAAACTGCAAGCTTCACTGATTCCTGACATTGATCAGAACCAGACACCCAGCTTCACAGTGCTAGCTGCACAACCTGCAAACAATAACCAGTCAATACTTCTCAAACCGCGCAACCTGAAAAACTGAGTCCGTAACAATTGATCTGCGCTCAACTTACTGTTCACACCGTTACTATAGAAGTGTCGGGGGGTCTATTTATTGGCAGGGTGAGGAGTGTGGTCACCGCCCTAGTGGATAGAGTCACAACCCCAGCTCACAGCTAGCAAAACCCAGTCCTCCGAGTCTGCAAGGACTAGGCTGGACTTCAGCCAACTCGCTAGGCGCCAAGTCAAGGTCTGTCCGCCACCAGGAGGACATCGCGCCAGTCCGCACACATTGCAGCAAGCAGACACAGCAACATCACATTCACTGCGTCAGTCTGCATGCTACAAGCGGACACGACATCCGCCCTCACTGCTCGCAAGCACTGCACCAGTCCGCCACACTGCACAGCACACGGACACAGCCACAACCCATACTGCATCAGTCTGCAGGCTATACGCGGACATGGAGACAGTCCACACAGCTCATGAACACTGCCTCAGCCCGCCACACAAGTCCACGACTAGCAGGCAGATTGCCCGGTCAACTGCGGACTCTGCGGACACTACGTCAGCTTGCCGCACAAGTCCACGACCAGCAGGCAGATCGCCCCGGTTAACAGCAGACTCCGCGGTCACTGCGAACACCATGGACTTGTCACATAGTGTGACCAAGTCCAGCAACCCACGAAACAACTGGCGTGAGCTCGACAGACACGAAGCCAGACCGCCAACTCCATGGACAGTTCGCCACCATGAATGTGGCTATCACCCACCGCATCACTGGAGAACTCGGTAAGGATCAATGCCGATCTCGTAATATCCAAAACCGGTCCGCCATAACGAACTCAACAGACTCCAACTAAGTCTGCCACCTTCCTGTAAACTCACTGCTAATCCGCTCGGTTACATTAAGAACAAGTTCTGCAGAAACGCAGGCCGAGTTGAGCACCGCCACCAGACCACCAAAGACAGACCGCCCAGGCCGCTCCACTAGACGCCCAAGCTGCCAAGTATACCCTGGTCATTGATTACCCAGGCCGCACCGCCAGTCCGCCCAGACCGCGAACTCAGATCGCCCAGTCTGCGTGGTATGCTCAATCAACCACTTTCACTTCAAAATTTTCAACACTCCCCCTTGAAGTGAGAAGTGGTGATCAAGCCCAACAGTCCTCGTAACCGTGTAAATGACACCTTCGACAACGACTTTGTGATGATGTCTGTGATTTTGTCCTCACTCCGAACATGCTCCACTATCAGAGATCCCTCCAATACCTTCTCCCGTATGAAGTGGTGCTCAATCTCGATTTTCTTAGTCTGAGCGTGACAAACTGGGTTATTCACCAGCTTCAAGGCACTCTAATTGTCACCGCTCAGCAGAGTAGGACCGTGCACTTCTTCATAGACGTCCTCTACTAATCTCCTGAGCCAGATGACTTCCCGAGCTGCCAAGGCCGAAGCCTTGTATTCTACTTCTGTAGTAGAGACAGACATTGAGTCTTGCTTCTTGTTGCACAAAGAAATACTCCCTGATCCACAAGTGAAGACGTAACCGGATGTTAACTTCCGGTCATCTTATTCTCCCTCGTAATCAGCATCTGAGTACCCTTGGAGAACAAACTCTGTGCCTCTCCTATACAAGAGACCCATGTTAGAAGTGGCTTCACGTACTTCAAGATATTCCTAGCCGCCTCAGATGAGGCTTCCTGGGTTCCGCCATATACCGACTTAGTTGGCCAACTGCATAAGTAATGTCTGGCCTTGTAATCGTCAGGTAAATAAGACTCCCAACTAGAGCCCGAAACACCAAAGGATTCAGAAGAATCCTCCCCGCATCCCACCGCAGTTTGATTCCTGAATCAAATGGAGTAGAGCTACTATTTCCCTCCTGCATGCCGAATCGCTGAACGATCCGTTCCGCATAGCCCTTCTGGATCACTAGTATGCCACTCTCCTTCCTCTCCACCTCAAGTCCAAGGAAATGGTGGAGTTCACCCAGATCCTTCATCTCGAACCTGATAGCTAGCTTTGCCCTGAGCCTAGCTACTTTCTCCTTGGAGTTCCCTGTGATGATCATATCATCCACGTACAACAGCACCAGGAATAGAAGCTCCCCCTTCTTCTTAACAAAGAGGCTCGAGTCAGAGTTTGAAGCCAGATAACCGCAGAAATGGAGGTATTCTGCAATCTTCCCATACCAGGCTCGAGGAGCCTGCTTCAACCCATAAAGCACTTTTCGGAGCTTGCAGACGTAGTCCGGATGTTCTTTAGATATGTACCCGAGTGGCTGATTCATGAAGATGTCCTTATCAATCTCCCCATAAAGAAAAGCATTCTTTACGTCCAGCTGCCACATCTTCCAACCCTGGCATGCCGCCAAAGCTATCACCATTCGTACTGAAGTCATCTTTGCCACCGGACTAAACGTCTCCTCATAGTCCTCGTCGTACTGTTGCAAAAACCCCCGAGCTACAAGGCGAGCTTTATACCGCTCGATGCTTCCATCCCCCTTCTTCTTTAGCTTGTAGACCCACTTGCAAGTAACAAGAGTAACGCCATCCACATTGAGCACCAAGTCCCAAGTTTCATTCTTCTTGAGGGCAGCCATCTCCTCATCCATGGCATCAATCCACTCCTTTACTCCAGTGGCTTCGTCAAATTTTGAAGGCTCTCGCTCATCCAAGGGGCCTGCGAAGAAACAAGTAACGAAGCTCACTGTGTTTCCTTTGCAATACCGAGCTGGTGGCTTAATGGTCCTCTTTGATCTCTAAAGAGGCTGCTCCCTCAGCACCAACTCTGTTCCCAGGCACACTTGGTGCATAGCTCCCCCTGCTTCCTGAACCAGGAGCTTATACCCCAGAGCTTGAAACAACCGGAGCTCCTGGTCACATAGACAACTCCACCTGAAGATCTTCAGCAGCTTCCTCCTGCCCTTCATCAACCTTACATTCCTGCAGTTTAATAGTGCCACATCCATACGACGTCAGCTCATCAAAGACAACGTCTCTTGAAACAAAGAACTTCCTTGTCGTAGGATCCATGCACTTCCACCCCTTCTTATGCTCATCTTAGCCCACAAAGAAAAGCTTCCTCGACTTTGCATCAAGCTTGGTCCTCTGAGCATCCGGAATATGAACATAGCAGGTTGATACGAACATCCAAAGGTACTCCACACTCAGCTTCTCTTTGAACATCATTTACACAGGAGACTTCATGTTGATCGGACTTAGAGGTATCCGACTGATGACGTATATTGCGCAGGCCATTCTTTCCGCCCAGAAGAACCTGAGAATGCCCTTTACATGAAGCCAGCATTTTCAAGTTTCCGCTAAGTGACGGATCTTTCTCTCCGCTACTCCATTTTATTGTGGAGTATGAGCACAAGTAAGTTCCCTCTGGATCCTGTGCTTCCTGTATAAGTTAAGGAACTCAAATGAGACAAACTCACCACCATTGACTGATCTGAACTTCTTGATCCGCAAGCTAAGCCGGCCATCCACTAGCTCCTTGAACTCCACAAACAACTAGAAAGCAACCGACTTCTCCTTCATGAAATACACCAAAGTGTATCTTGAGTAGTCATAAATCAAAACCAGCATGTATCTGCTTCCTCCAAGACTAGCGGTTACTATTAGCCCCATCAAGTCACCATGAATGCATTCCAATGGTGCTTTGCTCCTCGTTTGTGACTTATCAAACAAAAGGCGGAGAGCCTTACCATACTGACATCCTGCACAAACGTGGCCATCTCCGCAGGAGGACAACTTCGGCAAGCCTTTCAATAAGATCCTCTTTGACATAACCTTCAGCTTGTCCATCCCGACGTTCCCTAGTCTTTCATGCCAAATAGCCACGCTATCATTATCCCTCATTCGATCAACATAAGAGCTTGTTGATAAGACAAACAAGTCTCTTACTCTTCTCCCTACATGAGCAACATCAGCCTTAACCGCTGATACATTGTGGAGAAACCTTACTTATGTTGTGCCAAACAGGACATGAAAGCCCGCGTCAACTACATTAGTCATCGAGAAGAGGTTCTTCTTCATGCCAGGGATGTGGTACACACTCCTTAGAGTAAGCGGACCCTGAAGACTATCCAAAGAAACAATGCCCTCCTTCTCTACAGAATGAACAGAATCATCAGCTGTAATAATTGCTTCATTACCTGAGAACGGTTGCAGAGATGAGAACTTTGACTCGTCTCTAGTGAGGTGATGGCTACACCCCGAGTCTACTATCCAATCATCTTAGTAGTCAACGGTGGAAAGAGCACACACACACGTGCTTCTCAAGAAGGATCCTCCCAACCCGGCTACCTCAGAACTGGAACAAGCTCCCTCCTTACCTACAACATGCCCAGGTTGCAACTTGACCTTACAGTCGCGCTTGAAGTGGCCTGCTTGATTGTATCTGTAACACTTCAACTCTTTCTTCCAGTTCTTCTTAGGAGAAGAGCTCCTCTCTTACTGATAAGAGCTTGAAGGCCCTTGTTCAGCAGCAGGCTTCTTCTTCTTCTCCCATTTCTTCTTCTTCTTCTCAGTGATAAGAGCTTCACTACCTCCATTAGAGATAGTCACACTGGCCATCTGTTTGGCCAAGCTTTCCTTTGAAGCTAGTAAGTTTTCCAGCTCCAGCAGAGAAGGTTGAGTTGCCCACCCTTGCATAGAAGTCACAAAGGCCACATATTCCTTTCGCAACCCGCGAACTATGTGCCTCTGTTGCAGATTAGAGACCGGGCGGTCTGGCGGTCTGACTCAGGCAAGTTGCAGTCCGGGCGGTCTGTTGGTTTCTCTCATGTGGTTTGGTTGCTGTCCTGTTGCTGTTGGTGCTCTGACGGTTTGTCATTCTGTCCCTGGCGACTTGGAGATCGGGCGACCTGGCGGTCTAGTTTGGCGGCTTGGTGTCTTTCTCTTGTGGTTGCCAGGCGGTTTGCCCATTCATCAAATCACGTGGCTTGGAGACTTGTATTTATGTTAAACCTCTTGTACATGAATTTTTTTAGTCCCACATTATTTATTTGTAATCTCTCCCATCTCCTCTATTCTATAAAAGGAGGCTATACCATGTAATTCATACCTTTTTTGGAATACAAAAACTTCTGTTTGTCCATTTTCCAAACTTCTTTTTTTTGTTCGCTCATGGTATCAGAGCCCGCGATGTTGTCCGCCTGATTCAGTGCCTTTCTCTGCCCGCACGACCTGATCTCCTTCTTTCCTCTTGTTCGCGCGACCTCTCCTCCTTTTATCGCTGCTCTTTGTTTGTGCGACCTTCTTCTTCTCCGCGGACTGTTTACACGGCTTCTCAGTCTTCTGTTCGCGCGGCCTGCTCTCTTCCCGCACGACTTCTTCCTTTTCTCAGTTGTGGATTCTTCTTCCATCCGCTGCGGGCTTCTCTCTCCGCACGACCTTTTATCCTCCCCGGTCTCTTTCTTCCCGTGCGACCTTTCTCTCTTCCCTCTACCCGCGCGGCTTCTTCCATGGCCATTTCCAGATCTTCTACCACCACCGCTACTCCTGTCACAACTCCTCCTCCCCCTCCCGTTCCTTCCAGGAATCTTGGCACCGTCTCCAAGCTTGTTGGTTCCAACTACCTGGATTGGAGCATCTCCTTCACCATCCTCCTCCGCTAATAACGCAAACGCCACCACCTTACTGATGATCCTCCTACCACCACTTCTACTGAATTTGATGACTGTGATGCTAGAGATGCGCTGGTCCGCACTTAGCTCGCTAACAGTCTTTCCGATGAATGTCTTCCTATTATCCGTCATGATGAGACAGTTAAGAAGGCATGGTTTCATCTTGCTGCTCTGTACTCAAAGGGGGCTCAGACGTCCCGCATTTATACCTTGTATGCGGACCTCTTTGCCCGTCTGTCTATGTCTCCTGCTGCCACTTATCAATAGGTTCAAGATCTTGGGGCTGAAATTCTTCAACATCGCCCCTTCTCTGCGGATTTTGCTGAATAACACAAGCACTTTCAAGAACTGCTTATTGTGTGCTACCTCCTCCGACTTCCTGATTCCTACGACATGATTCGGCAACAAATCTTGGGTGAAACAGACTCTCCCAACTTGGATACCACAACCGCCCGTATTGCCGCGGTTATATCTCTTCTTCAGCGTCCGCTTCTGTCTTCTCCTCCTCCTCCAGAATAATATGCTCACCATACTCAACGGAGCGGCTCTGGTAGTGGCAACCATCATTTCGGTGGTTGGAGTTCTTCCCGCTTCCTCTGCTCTCACTGTGGCCGCACAGGACATCTTATGGATCGATGCTGGCTGAAACATCCACATCTTCGTCTTTCTGGTGATGCTTCCACCTCCTCTTCCAAGCCATCTGCGTCGGTGGTCACTTCCTCAAGTAGTGCTCACGTGGTTACTCAAGGTAAATGACTCATCGACTCTGGTATGACTAATCACATGACGGTAATTCGTAATGCTTTTCCCTCCTTGAAATTCATGATCGGTTGCCTCCGGTCCTTGTTGCAGATGGCACTCCCTCCCCTGTTCATGGAACGGGAGTGTCTCATGTCACTCCGTCTCTTCACTTAGCCGACACTCTTTATGTGCCTCAATTTCCCTGTAATTTGTTATCAGTTACATCTTTATGCAAGTAGCTTCAATGCTCCGTCACATTCAATCCCACTTCTTGCTCTTTTCAGGATCGGAGCTCCCAACGGACGATTGCTACTAATACAGAGAGCGACGACCTCTACTTCCTCGACAACATTTCTGCTCTATCTGCCTTCTCCTCCTCTTCTTCAGATCTCCTACAATGGCATCTCCGTCTTGGGCATCCTCCTCAATGGCTTCTTCATCAGCTACTACCTCACCTCCCTCCCCACAATTCTCCTCTCAACTGCGATGCCTGTCAGCTTGGCAAGCATCACCGTTCCTCCTTCCCGCCAAAGCAAGGTTGTGGTTCCACCCGTTCGTTTGATCTTATTCACTCAAACTTCTGGGGCCCTGCTCCTACCCTCACTGTTGGTCGGGGTAGCTCTTATTTATTTATTTTCATTGATGATTTATCATGTTGTACTTGGGTGTATCTCTTACGAGAACGCTCTGAACTATTTGATGTATGACAAACTTTTTATCATTTAATCAAAATCAGTTTGATGTTTCTATTAAAGTATTACGCTCTGATAATGCCAAAGAATACATTAGTCACGCTTTTTCCTCATTTTATATGCAACATAAAATTATTCATCAAACAAGTTGTGTTTACACCTCCCAACAAAATGGGGTGGTGGAACGCAAAAACTGTAACCTCCTTGATGTTGCTCGCACCATACTTACGCAAATGCATGTTCCCCGCTCCTACTAGGGCTATGATGTTCTCATTTCTTGCTACCTCATCAATCACATTCCCTCCCCTGTTGTCCGCGGTAAAACACCCTTCTCCATTCTCTATCCAGGAAAGGATCCCTTCCCTCTTCCTCTATGTATCTTTGGCTGCACGACATTTGTGCATGCTCTCTCCGCCACCCGCGATAAACTCTCCCCTCGCTCCACCAAATGTGTCTTTCTGGGCTACTCTACCACTAAGAAAAGCTACTGTTATTTTGACCCCATCCTTTGCAAACAGTTCGTCTCCGCAGACGTTACCTTCTTCGAGAATGCTCCTCATTTATCTAACGACTCCTCTCCTATTCTTATGGAATCTAGTCCTCCTCCTCCTCTTCCCTCCAGCCCATCCCTGTCTACTGAGGTCTTTCCACCTCCACCATCTCCATCCTCTCCTCCTCCCTCTCCACCTCCGTCATCTCCCTCATCTTCGCTGTCGTCGCTCTCTCCTCTCGGGCCAGCTCTCTCAAACACGGATGCTCCGGATATTGAGGCACCTGCTGACCTGGACCTCCCCATTGCCCTTTGCAAAGGGGTTTGGGCTTGTACCCAGCATCCGCTTACTGTAGTTGTTTCCTATGATCGTCTGACACCTGCTCGTAGGGACTTTGCATTGGCTATCTCTTCCACTTCCACCCCCCATTCCTATCAGAAGGCACTTGTCATTCCGCATTGGAAGGCTGCCATGGATGAGGAGATTGCTACTCTCACTGAACGGGGTACCTGGACCCTGGTTTCTCGTCTTATTGGCACAGATGTTGTTGGCTGTCGCTAGGTTTTTGTGGTGAAATTCCTCCCCGATGGCAGTGTGGATCGTTACAAGGCTCGGCTTGTTCCCAAGGGTTTTATCCAAACTTATGACATTGATTACTTTGACACCTTCTCTCTAGTTACTCGTCTCAGCACTATTCGGGTCCTTCTCTCTGTGGCTGTCAACAAAGATTGGCCCATTTCATAACTAGATGTGAAGAATGCCTTTCTTTATGGGGATCTTCAGGATGATGTCTGTATGGAGCAACCTCCAGGGTATGTTGCTCAGGGGGAGACACAGGTTTGCCGGCTCAAGAAGGCTATCTATGGCCTAAAATAAAGTCCTCGCGCTTGGTTTGACAAGTTTAGCGGGATTGTGGCGGTTGTTGGTTTTACAAGGAGTTCTGCTGATCACTCCCTATTTACTCGTAAAACCTCTCTGGGCCTAGTGGTGCTTGCAGTATATGTGGATGATATTCTTCTCACTAGAGATGACCAAGCTGGGATAATCATGACAAAGAAGCATCTTCGGCAACACTTGGTTATAAAGGATATGAGATCTACAAAATACTTTCTGGGGATAAAAATTTCTCAGAAGCCCGCTTCTCTTGTCCTATCCTAACAGAAGTATGCTCTTGACTTGTTAAAAGAGGCAGGGTTGACTGGGGCTAAACCTGCCAAATGTCACATGTCGACTGGAGAAGATAAAACATGGACAGATGACTCTCCTCTTCTTTTTGATGTTACGAGGTACAAACGTCTGGTTGGTAAAATCATATATCTCACAGTGACCAGACCTGACATTGCTTATGTTGTTGGCAAGGTTAGCCAATTCATGCAAGCTCCTAGGGAGTGTCATTTAAAGTCGGCCCTGAAGATATTAGAGTATATTAAATCCGCTCCCGGGAAAGGACTTCTCTTTCAGAAGAATGGCCATTTAAGGGTTGAAGCGTACTCCGATTCCAGCTATGCAGATGACAAAGGAGACCGCAAGTCTACTTCATGTTTTTGTACCTTGGTGGGGGGAACCTTGTGAGCTGGAAAAGCAAGAAGCAGTCGGTAGTCTCCAAGTCAAGTGCGGAAGCAGAATACCGAAGTATGACATCAACCATGTGTGAGCTGAAGTGGTTACAGGCTCTTATACTTGACTTAGGAGAGGTCTACGAGCATCCTCTACCTATGTTTTGTGACAACAAAGCCGCCATACACATCTCTAAAAATCCGATCTTCCATGAGAGAACCAAGCACATAGAAGTTGACTGCCATTTCATTCTAGAGGAGATTCTGATGGAACAAATCTGCACTTCGTTCGCCACCTCCGATAAAGAGTTGCCTGATATTTTCACCAAGCCTGTATCCGCCTCTTTTCATCACATTTGCTATAAGCTGGGCATGATCGATATATATGCTCCAGCTTGAGGGGGAGTGTTACAGATTAGAGACCGGGCGGTCTAGCGGTCTGACTCTGGCAGGTTGCAGTTCGGGCAGTCTGTTGGTTTCTCTCCTGTAGTTTGTTTGCTGTCCTGTTGCTGTTAGTGCTCTGGTGGTTTGTCATTCTGTCCCTGGCGACTTGGAGATCGGGCGACCTAGCGGTCTAGTTTTGCGGCTTGGTGTCTTTCTCTTGTGGTTGCCTGGCGATTTTCCCATTCATCAAGCCGCACGGCTTGGCGACCTGTATTAACGTTAAACCGCATGTACATTAAATTTTTTAGTCCCACATTGTTTATTTATAATCTCTCACATCTCCTCCATTTTATAAAAGGGAGGATATACCCTGTAATTCATATCTTTTTTGGAATACAAAAATTTCTGTTTGTCCATTTTCCGGACTTCCTTTTTTCTGTTCGCTCAGCCTCTTCAAATTTGCTTCAGAGATGGGCTCATCGGGATCCAATTCTTATATTTCAGCGCACAGGTTCTTCATCTTCAAAAAGAACTTCGAGATGGAAAGATCCCCTTGAGTTGCCTTAGCCAACTCATTCTCTAGGAACTGCAGCCTTGCCACATTCTTCCTGTTGAACAAACCATCAATGGTTGTCCAAATCTCCGCAGTTGACTCATATCCTAAGATGTGATCAAAGAGCTCATGTGAGACAGCCCATTTGAGAGCAAACACTGCCTTTGCATTAGTTCTTCTCCAAACTCTCACTTCCTCAGCAGTACTAGTAGCAACAGTTACTCTTGCTTATCGACACCACAGACGACCTCCCACAACTCATCGCCCAAGAGATAGCTCTTCATACACGACTTCCACTTCTTAAAGTTAGTCGCTGTAAGAAGTTCAATGCCAAGACCTCTTCGGTAAGCTCCTTCCATTGCAATTCACCACTGATCACAAAGCTTCCAGAAGCGCCGAGCACAATCTGAGGTTGATCACATCTCACTGCTCAAGCCACTGTTCCCTCTAATACCATGTTGAAATTTCACAAGCTGATCAACTGGTAGTTCTGGTATCAAGCAAACACTTCCAAAACTATCAGGCTGATCACTTGATCAAGCGGAAAATGAGAACTAAGTGCAGGAACACTCCAACTATAAACTGAGCTATATATCAGAGATAATGCAGAGCAAACACAGATCTTGCATTAACAACTATCAATCTTTATAAGGCCAGATATACATGGCGAGACAAGATTTCGCCAAGTACAAAAGAGAGAAAACAAGCAAAAGTAACCTTCAAGCCGGGCAGACTGCCTCAGAGACCGCTAAGCCCGTCGAGACAGCTGAGACCGCCAAGCCGCTGCTGCTGCTACTCTGATTCTACAGAGTCCGCACAAACCGCAGACAACCTGTTATTCTGCTGACGCCTTCTCTACAAGCCGCCGCCGAACTGAATGAACAGACTGCCAAGCCCATCGAGACTGGCGACCTGGTTATTGAACTTAGACTTCAATTATTGGAGAGAAAACTGGTTGGCCGCCAAGTGCAAACTGCTGCAACCACTGATTGTAAACCGCAAGCTTCACTGCTTCCTGGCCTTGATCAGAACCAGACCCCAGGCTTGACAGTGCTAGTCGTACAACCCGCAAACAGCAACCAGTAAATGTAACGACCCGAATCGCTCTAGGCCCCTAGTGTGTGAGTTTTTGAGTCAGGAGGGTTGACTCAAGTCCTGAGAAGTGCAGGGAGTTGGGCTGCACTTGTGGAGAAGTGGAGAAATCAGTGTAGAGAGAAGTGACACGGGTAGTGACACGGCCGTGTCCCTACCCGTGTGCGTCGAGACGATCTCGACGAGGCGTGTCGAGATCGTCGAGAATCGTCGAGAGTCGTCGAGATCATGACACGGGTAGTGACACGGCCGTGTCCCTACCCGTGTGCGTCGAGATGATCTCGACGAGCCGTGTTGAATCGTCGAGAGTCGTCGAGATGGTGACACGGGTAGTGACACGGCCGTGTCCCTACCCGTGTGCGTGACACGGGTAGTGACACGGGCGTGTCCCTACCCGTGTGCGTCGAGTTGAGCTCGACGAGAAGTGTCGAGATGTAACTGAAGATGCACACGGCCGATGACACGGCCAGGCACACGGCCGTGTCATGTGAACACGGGTTGGGACACGGGCGTGTCCCGACCCGTGTCAAACATTGAACCGACATGGAAACCGCCACGGCCGTTTCGCAGAAGCAGGACACGGGTACGGACACGGCCGTGTCCCTACCCGTGTCACATTTTGCTTATAAGGGGCAGAGAAACCCTAGCCGTTTTTCATTCTCTTTTCCTTCCCCTATTTCCTGTGAGAGCTCCTGGTGAGAGGGAAACTGCAGGAGCAAGTTTTACCGAAGGAGATCCGCCATCGCCGCGAGAGAGAAGATGCCGCCAAGGAGAACTACGCGATCCATGGCCGGAAATGGTGGTACCGCTGGAGTCAATGTGAGTTTCCTACCCTCTCCCTTGGTGCTAGATCTTAGGTATTTAGGAGAGACATCGGTTCAAGAGAACTTGATGGAGAGGAGAAGATTCTAGGTTTGGCCATGCTAGGATTTGAATCCTAGATTTTAGATCTCTTCAACCCTTCCCCTTTTCTTCAATACGATGATGGGTGAATGGTTTCGTGAGGAGTTTATGGCCTTTGAGGTTGAGTAAGGGAGGAGAATATTTCTGGAAAATTTAGGAATGATCGCCTTGACGAGGAAGACGAACCGATGCCGTTCATTTTCCTTTAAGATGCGCGCAGAATCTGTATTCGGCGCGCAGCGATCTTCTAGGCCCTTTTTATGTAGGATATGTGCAGCTCTGGGCTTTTGGCCAAACACGAAAGTTGTAGCCCTTGGAAATACCTTTCCAACGAGTGGTTGCACGACTTCAGGTGATGTCTGTGGCCCCGGGAAAACCAAATCGAGTTTGCTGTCCGGCAATTCCTGTACACAGAAATTGTGTTCTGTGCGCAGTGAACTTTGAAGCCGATTTCGAGTAAGTTATTGTTAGATCTGGGTTGTGACCTGAATAGGAAAGTTGTAGATCATGAAAAGATCTTTCCAACTATGGGTTACACAACTTCACCGGATTCCTGTAGCCTCGGGAATCTCCGGTCGAAATTGCTGTCCAGATTAGTGATACACTTAGAATTCTGGTTTAATATAAAGTGCAATTAGAGTCGGTGGAATTCTGTCAAGATTAGATAATTGATGCTAATCACCGAAGAACTTTGAATGTTGGTGTTTATTATTTAGGATGCATACAATTGATTTATTATTGCAAGTTGTCTTGAGATTTGGATGGTTTCCTTTATGTTTAATCGAATCGAATTGATAAGATGTTGATAGATTATAACATATGCGCATCATATAAGTCTTATGTAGAGTTCATATGGAATGACAATTAGAAGATTAAACTATGGCCATGATATGTTGATTTGGTGAAATGAAATTTATTAGTCCAATACTTAGAGCGTCGTCTCCCTACGGGTAGTATTGTGGAAGAATGAAAGTGCGGTGTTGACCGTCACTTGTTTTGGTTGTGTTGAGGTAAGGTATGGATGGATGGTTGGGCTGTGTCCTCGTGTTTACTTCCGAGACCCCTTCCATGATATGTTGGTGTGGTATGTGCATGTGGTGTGAGTCGACACGCGGTGTCGTAATCCTGGGTTAAGGATAGTGTGGCAGGTCTACGGGCTCGCCAGTCATCACACCGACGGGAGTTGGCAGTTAGACTTGGTCGGTTTGGGCTGTGTCCTCGGTGTTCACGTCCCGAGGCCCCTCCGACCATGTGGACGGTTGGGCTGTGTCCTCGTGCTTTCTTCCGAGGCCCCTTCCGGGTCACGCAAGGCCAGTTCGGGCTGTGTTCTTGGTGCACATCTACCCAAGACCCCGCTGGGCCATAGTACGCATGGGCTCCGCTGTTGTGTTCTTAGCGTTGAGGCGTACGGAGGCCTAGGTGAAGTAGTGTGATACCCGCCTAGTAGTAGAAGTGCCCGTTCTACTGTCACCGCCTGGCCACGGCGGCTGATGCCTGAGAGGTTAGCTACCTGCTCGAAAAGTGGGAACTATAGTCTGTGTCGACATAGCAATTGCATGGGTGAGTCATTGCATAGCATTCATAGCATTTCATATCATTGCACAACAAGATCCTCATCGTATAAGTTTGTATGGGCACTCTTATACGATGAGTTACCTTATGTAACCCGATCCTTAACTTATAAGTT
This sequence comes from Platanthera guangdongensis, assembly GCA_039583875.1. NCBI lineage: Eukaryota > Viridiplantae > Streptophyta > Magnoliopsida > Asparagales > Orchidaceae > Platanthera > Platanthera guangdongensis. The sequence goes on from CM077157.1 coordinate 55,325,419, forward strand.
TGTATGGGCATTCTTATAAGTTAAGTTACTTTCCTGCTGTAGCTTTATTACACTTGTTATTATACCTTGATGGCTCTTGTAGAATTGTTAGTTTACATATTGATAGCTTTTGTAGAACTGCTAGTTATACATTGATACTCATGTACCTTGTCACCTGATTGTACTTTTATACTTACTGATATATATTGTACCCTTGTTTCTCTTTCTCCGCCCGGTGCCGAGGAGTCGCCGGGGGAGCGGATGTGAAACCACTTAGTCGTTTCGACTAACGGTTGCTACGTCTTCCTTTTTAGGAGGTCACGCCGCAGGTAGAGCAGCCGCAGACTACGCAGCAGGGCAGCCAGGCCAGGGAGACAGGGCCTGATGTGACGGTGCCGTCGATACTGTCTGTTACCGATGTTAGTGTTTTGCTTACTCTGATGTAGCCCGTTTGGGCAATGTTTAGCTGTACTCTGATATATTGTAGAAGCATGTTTTAGCTTCTCATTATTCATGTTTTGGACTTTATATACTTAGTGTGGATTTTGACTTCTCTTGCTTATTTACTTGGTTGGGTTGGCATGATATATTGATATGGTTTCAGCCGGCAGAATAGCCGTCTTGTGGTACAGGTTAGCCCGTGTGCTAATGCTACCGCAAGGCGGCTGTTCCGGGCATAAGACTCCCCCTTCGTGCCGTGTTTTGGGATCCGGGGAGGGGGGGGTCTTACAAATGGTATCAGTTTGCCACGATCCTCAACTAAGAAGTCATTCAACAATGGTGCCACCCCCGTTTGATTAGTCAGTTTGGGGACAAACTGACTTAGCGGAAGCAGTGGTGTGCCCATATGTAATTCACATTAAGTTTGTCCAACGTTGACCTTAAGTTTAGCCAACCTGACCACAAATTTGTCGTGTACGTGTAGGTTCCACTGCATGTTGAGCCGATGAGGGGTACTCCTACCCCTCCCATACCCACTCAGTTCCAACAGTCTGAGTTGGGGCAAACACTCACCGCCATTCTTGATGCTTTTAAGGCACAGCAGGCTCCGGTGCAACAACAGGCCCCGAGCTCCAACTGGCTGAGCACCTTCCGAGCTCTCTCCCCTCCCGTCTACCTTGGGACGGAGTCAGCCGTACGTACAGAGGAATGGCTAGACACGATACAAGAGTTGTTGGCTGGTATCCGTTGCCCGGCCAACATGGCAGTAACATTGGCAGTGTCCGTCTTGGACTTACATGCGAAGAGGTGGTGGAAGTCCCTCATGGGCTCTACCTTCCAAGGCCGGATCTACACTGAGATAAGTTGGAGTGAATTCTCGGAGGTTTTCTTGGAGCACTTTATCCCTACATCGGCCCGTGATGAGCTTGAGCAGAGGTTCCTTCTACTAAAGCAGGGATCAAAGTCGGTTACAGAATACCAGCGGGAATTCCAGCATCTCGCAAGGTTTGCGGACTCTTATGAGTTGGATGACAGAGGTTATGCCAAGCGCTTCTATAAAGGGCTGCGAGATCCCCTAAGGCAGTCCCTTTTGTTTATAGCGGATGGTAGCTTGGCGGAGATCATTGATATGGCGAAAAGATTGGAGGCTGACCACCTGGGATGTAGTAAGAGGCCTGCGGAGGACGTAATGGAAGTCGGCCCAAGTAATAGAAGGAGACGGGACTTCAGAGGAGGAAGAGGTTATCAAAGAGGTGGAGGGCGTGTCCACCGAAACTATAGGGTGGAGCATCCAGTTCCGCAGCCGCCTGCGTTGCCTCCACCCCCACAGCCTCAGCGATTTCAACAACCTGAAGGGCGTCGTGGTCTGGTGTGCTTCGAATGCAACCAGCCGGGCCACATCCGGCGTTTCTGCCCGCAGCTATATGGGAACGCCCCTCTTGCTCTCCCTCCTGCTCTCCCTCCAGCAGCTCCACGAGGACGGGGATATATGCGTGGTCGAGGACGAGGACCGCCAAGAGGAAACCCCGGACCGGTCCGGGATCAGGTGTACGCGCTTGACATGGCGCAGGAAAGGAACCCACAAGATGTGATTGCAGGTATGATTTAATTAATTTACATATCTGCATGGTTTAACACGAATTGAATAGAACTTATTAGACACTAGCAATAAGTTTTGGTCGTTGACACTTAGGCACCGTGATTATTGGCGGGAAGACGGCCTATGCGCTGTTCGATACCGGTGCCTCACACTCTTTTGTGTCCGAAGATTTCATAAAAGACGTGGGTGATGTTCATTACTTCACGGGAATAGCCCGACGTGTACGCCTTCCGGACGGCTCGGAGATGATCGCGACCGCCAAGTGCGAGTTGGAGTTATTTATTGATGGGAAGGCCTTTGATACACCGGCCACGGTTCTGAGAATGCCGGAGTTTGACATCATTTTGGGCATGGCATGGCTGGACTGGCACTTCGCGAGGATCGACTGCGCGGAGAAGCGGATCTATTTGAGGCATGGAGACTCTGACGTCATCTTCCAAGGTATTGGCTTCGCGCCACGTATGATATTATCTTCTATCCAGGTTGTAAAAGCTCATATGAAGGGGGACGAGGTCTTCATGATCTGGTTCGAGTTGAAGGAGGAAGCGTTGGAATTAAAGGATGTACGGGTTGTGCGGGACTTTCCCGAGGTATTTCCTGAGAAGCTACCAGGATTACCGCCGCATAGAGAGGTCGATTTCCAGATTAATTTAGTACCAGGTGCCAAGCCTGTATCTAAGGCTCCGTACAGAATGGCCCCGAAAGAACTCGCGGAGTTTAGAGTTCAACTGCAAGAACTAGTAGATTCAGGGTTCGTTCGCCCCAGTTCGTCACCGTGGGGTGCCCCCGTATTGTTCGTAAAGAAGAAGGATGGAACCCTGCGATTGTGCATAGATTATCGGGAACTCAATCGATTGACGGTGCGGAACACTTATCCGCTACCTCGGATCGACGAGTTGTTCGATCAATTAGTGGGAGCGCATTGGTTCTCTAAATTAGACTTGCGCTCTGGATACTATCAGTTGAGGATACAAGAGGGGGACATTCAGAAAACAGCCTTCAGTTCGAGATATGGTTTGTATGAGTTCACAGTAATGCCGTTTGGGCTCACGAATGCACCTTCGGCCTTCATGAGCCTGATGAACAAGGTGTTTGAACCATACTTGGACATCTTCGTCATCGTTTTCATCGACGACATCTTAGTCTATTCAAAGACGGAGGAGGAGCATGTCGAGCACCTGACCTTAGTTTTGAAGAAATTGAAGGAGCACGCCTTGTATGCCAAGTTTAGCAAGTGCGAATTCTGGCTTAAGGAGGTTGCCTTCTTAGGGCATGTGATCAGTGGAGCAGGATTAGCTGTGGACCCAGCTAAGGTGCGGGCCGTGAAGGAGTGGTCGCCCTTGAAGTCGGCGGCCGATGTACGAAGCTTTCTTGGACTTGCTGGCTACTACCGCAAGTTCGTGATAGGATTCTCCAAGATTGCCCTTCCTCTTACCTCCTTGACGAAGAAGGGTGTGCCATTTGAGTGGACTCCTAAATGTGAAGCAGCATTTCAAGAGTTGAAGGATAGGCTTACCTCCGCCCCCATCCTTGCACTTCCGTCTGGGAAGGAAGGATTTCAGGTTTACACAGACGCATCATATCAAGGGATGGGAGCGGTGCTGATGCAGCACGGGCATGTGATCGCTTATGCTTCAAGGCAGTTAAAGAAACATGAAATCAATTACCCGGTTCATGATTTGGAGTTAGGAGCAGTGGTGTTCGCTTTGAAGGTCTGGAGGCATTATTTATATGGCGTCCACTGCGAGATCTTTTCCGATCACAAAAACTTGAAGTATGTTCACACTCAGAAGGAGTTGAACCTGAGACAACGGCGGTGGTTGGAATTTCTATGCGACTATGAGTTCACCATGAACTACCACCCCGGGAAAGCGAACTCGGTAGCCGATGCCTTGAGTAGAAAAGTGCCAGGCTCTAGCCCAGAGTCTCGGCTGATGAGCATGGAGTTGGCTCGGATGATCGAGGAGATGGAAATTACTCTAGTATTCAAGGATCCTTCGACAGAGTATGCGGAGTATTTGGCCAACGTGAGCATAGTTTGTGATATCCGAGATCGGATTCGGGTGGAGCAAGGTATGGATGCGGCCTTGGCCCCGGTAATCAAGGCAATTGAAGATAGGACCACCGATGAGTACACACTCAAAGACGGCCTCGTTTATTTTCGTGGCCGACTTTATATTCCCAAGGGCGGCAAAATTCGGGAGGATATATTGAGAGAGGCGCATTCCTCTCAATATTCAGTGCACCCGGGTATTGCTAAGATGTACGCCGGACTGCGGAAGACCATGTGTTGGCCGGGAATGAAGAAGGATGTTCGCTACTATGTTACACATTGCGAAGCTTGTCAAAGAGTGAAGGCTGAATGCAGGAGTCCCGGTGGTTTGTTGCAGTCGCTGCCCATCCCCGAATGGAAGTTCGAGGATATCTCCATGGATTTTGTTCATGGGCTACCTCGTTCCCGCTCCGGGAATGATTCGGTGTGGGTTATTGTGGATCGACTAACAAAGGTAGCCCGGTTCATTCCAATGAAGAAGGAAGCACACGTGGATGTTTTGGTACGCCTTTTTGTGGAGCAATTTGTACGGTATCATGGCGTGCCCAAGACGATTGTTTCGGATAGGGATGGTCGGTTTACATCAAATGAGTGGAAGGCGGTGCAGGCGTATTTGGGCTCACGCCTAACCTTTAGTACCGCTTTTCATCCTCAGACTGACGGACAGTCAGAGCGGACAATCAGAACGCTGGAGGATTTGTTGAGGCTATGTGTGTTGGACAGAGGAGAGCCATGGGAAAGACTCTTGCCCCTGGTGGAATTCTCCTACAACAATAGTCATCAAGCAAGCATCGGTATGGCGCCCCATGAAGCCCTTTATGGAAGAAGGTGCAGGACTCCCTTGTCTTGGGTGCAAGATGAAGATCCGAAGGCATTGGGAAACGAATACATAGATGATACTGATGCGGCGGTCAGATTGATACGGGATCGCATGTTGGAGGCTCAAAGTCGACAGGCGAAATATTATAATAAAAAGCACCGGATGGTGGAGTTCCAAGTGGGCGAAAAAGTGTTCCTTAAGATTCGGCCGATGCATGGAGTTTCGCGGGTGCGTGGAGTGAAAAAGCTCAGCCCGAGGTATGTTGGGCCTTATACTATATTGGAAAGGATTGGCCCGTTGGCCTATCGGTTGGAGTTACCACCGGAACTGGAAAATCTTCACGACGTGTTCCATGTATCGTCGCTTCGAAAAGCACTGTTGCGGCCCGACCAGTATATCCCCACTACTGATGGTGCAGTAGCATCAGATAGGTCTGTGCGACTAGAGCCGGTGCGGATTGTTGATAGCGAGACAAGAACATTACGCCGCAAAAGTGTTCCCTTAGTAAAGGTGCTATGGTTGAATCATGGGAAGGAGGAGTACACTTGGGAGCCAATGGATTTGATGCAGCAACGCTACCCGGAGCTGTTTGCCCAAGGTAACCTTATTTAAAAACATGTGATAAACTTCCTGTTAAGTTTTCTCCACACAGCTTAAGCCTGATTTTGGGGACGAAATCTTTTATTTTGTTTATAGGATTTGTAACGACCCGAATCGCTCTAGGCCCCTAGTGTGTGAGTTTTTGAGTCAGGAGGGTTGACTCAAGTCCTGAGAAGTGCAGGGAGTTGGGCTGCACTTGTGGAGAAGTGGAGAAATCAGTGTAGAGAGAAGTGACACGGGTAGTGACACGGCCGTGTCCCTACCCGTGTGCGTCGAGACGATCTCGACGAGGCGTGTCGAGATCGTCGAGAATCGTCGAGAGTCGTCGAGATCATGACACGGGTAGTGACACGGCCGTGTCCCTACCCGTGTGCGTCGAGATGATCTCGACGAGCCGTGTTGAATCGTCGAGAGTCGTCGAGATGGTGACATGGGTAGTGACACGGCCGTGTCCCTACCCGTGTGCGTGACACGGGTAGTGACACGGGCGTGTCCCTACCCGTGTGCGTCGAGTTGAGCTCGACGAGAAGTGTCGAGATGTAACTGAAGATGCACACGGCCGATGACACGGCCAGGCACACGGCCGTGTCATGTGAACACGGGTTGGGACACGGGCGTGTCCCGACCCGTGTCAAACATTGAACCGACATGGAAACCGCCACGGCCGTTTCGCAGAAGCAGGACACGGGTACGGACACGGCCGTGTCCCTACCCGTGTCACATTTTGCTTATAAGGGGCAGAGAAACCCTAGCCGTTTTTCATTCTCTTTTCCTTCCCCTATTTCCTGTGAGAGCTCCTGGTGAGAGGGAAACTGCAGGAGCAAGTTTTACCGAAGGAGATCCGCCATCGCCGCGAGAGAGAAGATGCCGCCAAGGAGAACTACGCGATCCATGGCCGGAAATGGTGGTACCGCTGGAGTCAACGTGAGTTTCCTACCCTCTCCCTTGGTGCTAGATCTTAGGTATTTAGGAGAGACATCGGTTCAAGAGAACTTGATGGAGAGGAGAAGATTCTAGGTTTGGCCATGCTAGGATTTGAATCCTAGATTTTAGATCTCTTCAACCCTTCCCCTTTTCTTCAATACGATGATGGGTGAATGGTTTCGTGAGGAGTTTATGGCCTTTGAGGTTGAGTAAGGGAGGAGAATATTTCTGGAAAATTTAGGAACGATCGCCTTGACGAGGAAGACGAACCGATGCCGTTCATTTTCCTTTAAGATGCGCGCAGAATCTGTATTCGGCGCGCAGCGATCTTCTAGGCCCTTTTTATGTAGGATATGTGCAGATCTGGGCTTTTGGCCAAACACGAAAGTTGTAGCCCTTGGAAATACCTTTCCAACGAGTGGTTGCACGACTTCAGGTGATGTCTGTGGCCCCGGGAAAACCAAATCGAGTTTGCTGTCCGGCAATTCCTGTACACAGAAATTGTGTTCTGTGCGCAGTGAACTTTGAAGCCGATTTCGAGTAAGTTATTGTTAGATCTGGGTTGTGACCTGAATAGGAAAGTTGTAGATCATGAAAAGATCTTTCCAACGATGGGTTACACAACTTCACCGGATTCCTGTAGCCTCGGGAATCTCCGGTCGAAATTGCTGTCCAGATTAGTGATACACTTAGAATTCTGGTTTAATATAAAGTGCAATTAGAGTCGGTGGAATTCTGTCAAGATTAGATAATTGATGCTAATCACCGAAGAACTTTGAATGTTGGTGTTTATTATTTAGGATGCATACAATTGATTTATTATTGCAAGTTGTCTTGAGATTTGGATGGTTTCCTTTATGTTTAATCGAATCGAATTGATAAGATGTTGATAGATTATAACATATGCGCATCATATAAGTCTTATGTAGAGTTCATATGGAATGACAATTAGAAGATTAAACTATGGCCATGATATGTTGATTTGGTGAAATGAAATTTATTAGTCCAATACTTAGAGCGTCGTCTCCCTACGGGTAGTATTGTGGAAGAATGAAAGTGCGGTGTTGACCGTCACTTGTTTTGGTTGTGTTGAGGTAAGGTATGGATGGATGGTTGGGCTGTGTCCTCGTGTTTACTTCCGAGACCCCTTCCATGATATGTTGGTGTGGTATGTGCATGTGGTGTGAGTCGACACGCGGTGTCGTAATCCTGGGTTAAGGATAGTGTGGCAGGTCTACGGGCTCGCCAGTCGTCACACCGACGGGAGTTGGCAGTTAGACTTGGTCGGTTTGGGCTGTGTCCTCGGTGTTCACGTCCCGAGGCCCCTCCGACCATGTGGACGGTTGGGCTGTGTCCTCGTGCTTTCTTCCGAGGCCCCTTCCGGGTCACGCAAGGCCAGTTCGGGCTGTGTTCTTGGTGCACATCTACCCAAGACCCCGCTGGGCCATAGTACGCATGGGCTCCGCTGTTGTGTTCTTAGCGTTGAGGCGTACGGAGGCCTAGGTGAAGTAGTGTGATACCCGCCTAGTAGTAGAAGTGCCCGTTCTACTGTCACCGCCTGGCCACGGCGGCTGATGCCTGAGAGGTTAGCTACCTGCTCGAAAAGTGGGAACTATAGTCTGTGTCGACATAGCAATTGCATGGGTGAGTCATTGCATAGCATTCATAGCATTTCATATCATTGCACAACAAGATCCTCATCGTATAAGTTTGTATGGGCACTCTTATACGATGAGTTACCTTATGTAACCCGATCCTTAACTTATAAGTTTGTATGGGCATTCTTATAAGTTAAGTTACTTTCCTGCTGTAGCTTTATTACACTTGTTATTATACCTTGATGGCTCTTGTAGAATTGTTAGTTTACATATTGATAGCTTTTGTAGAACTGCTAGTTATACATTGATACTCATGTACCTTGTCACCTGATTGTACTTTTATACTTACTGATATATATTGTACCCTTGTTTCTCTTTCTCCGCCCGGTGTCGAGGAGTCGCCGGGGGAGCGGATGTGAAACCACTTAGTCGTTTCGACTAACGGTTGCTACGTCTTCCTTTTTAGGAGGTCACGCCGCAGGTAGAGCAGCCGCAGACTACGCAGCAGGGCAGCCAGGCCAGGGAGACAGGGCCTGATGTGACGGTGCCGTCGATACCGTCTGTTACCGATGTTAGTGTTTTGCTTACTCTGATGTAGCCCGTTTGGGCAATGTTTAGCTGTACTCTGATATATTGTAGAAGCATGTTTTAGCTTCTCATTATTCATGTATTTGGACATTATAACTTAGTGTGGATTTGACTTCTGGATGTTTATTTATTTGGTTGGGTTGGCATGTTATATTGATATTGTTGTAGCCGGCGGAATAGGCGTCTTGTGGTACAGGTTAGCCCGTGTGCTAATGCTACCGCAAGGCGGCTGTTCCGGGCATAAGACTCCCTCTTCGTGCCGTGTTTTGGGATCCGGGAGGGGGGAGTCTTACAGTAAATACTTCTCAAATCGCACGACCTGAAAAGCCAAGTCCGCAACAATTAATCTGCGCTCAACTTACTGTTCACTCCGTTACTGTAGAAGTGTCGGGTGGGGGGTCTATTTATAGGCGGGGTGAGGAGTGTGGTCACCGTCCTAGTGGATAGAGTCACCACCCCAGCTCACAGCTAGCAAAACACAGTCTGCCGAGTCCGCAAGGATTAGGCCGGACTTCAGCCAACTCGCCAGGATCCAAGTCAAGGTCAGTCCGCCACCAGGCAGACACCGCGCCAGTCCTCACACATTGCAACATGCAGACACAGAAACATCCCATTCACTACGTCAATCTACATGCTACAGGCGGACATGACACCAGCCCGCACTGCTCACAAACACTACACCAGTCCGCCACACTACACAGCACACAGACACAGCCACAACCCATACTGCATCAGTCTGGATGCTATACACAGACATGATGACAGTCCGCACATCTCGTGAACACTGCCTAAGCCTGCTACACGAGTCAATAACCAACAGACATATCGACAGGTCAACAACAGACTCTACGGACACTGCGTCAGCCCGCCGCATAAGTCCACGACCAATAGGCAAATCGCCTGGTCAACAACGTACTCTGCGGACACTGCGAACACTCTGGGCTTGCCACACAGTGTGACCAAGTCCAGCAACCCACCAAACAACTGGCGCGAGCTCAGCAGACACGAAGCCAGACTGCCAACTCCATGGACAGTCCGCCACCATGAATGCGGCTATCACCCACCACATCACCGGAGAACTCGGTAAGGACCAATGCCGATCTCGCAATCTCCAAAATCAGTCCTCCATAATGAACTCCGCGGATTCCAACTGAGTCCACCACCTTCCTGCGAACTCACTGCTAATCCGCCTGGTTACATTAAGAACAAGTTCTGTAGAACCACAGACAAAGCTGAGCACTGCTACTAGAACGCAAAATACAGACCGCCCAGGCCGCTCCACTAGACGCCCAAGCCTCTAAGTCTACCCTGACCACTGACCACCCAGGCCGCACCGCCAGTCCGCCCAGACCGCAAACTCAGACCGCCCAATCCTCGCGGTCTGCTCAATCAACCACTTTCATTTCAAAATTTTCAACAAAGACAAGATAGATTATGATTACTTTGACGATGTAATTACATTTGTCACTACATATAAAATGAACATGTATAATCTTACATATGCTCTGTTTGTGACAGTAAATCATCATTGGCAAAATGTAGTTATTTTGATATCCTTTATATCTAAAGAAACCATAGAAACATTCACATGGCTATTTGAAACTTTTCTAAAATTTGTTTCAGGCAAACAACTTTTGACAATATATACAGATCAGGATCAAGAAATGTTTGTTGCAATTGAGAGAGTTTTGAGCCAAACCCAACTTCGTTTATGCCAATGACATATTGCTATGAAAGCCTCTTCCAAAATCCACTCATTTAATGGAGATAGTAATATATGTTCTATATTTTACACTTGTCTTAGCAAATGTGATACCGTTGAAGAATTTGAAGAACATTGAGGTCGAATGATTGTTCAAGGGAACCTCCAAGAGAATATATGGTTGAATGATCTCTACAAAATAAAATAAAAGGTTTCCACAACATTTAATAAGAATATTCTTGATCATGGTATTTTGTCTACTCAGAGGAGCGAGTCCATGAATAATATATGGCATGCAATTACAAAGTATTCTTCTACTTTGGTTGGTTATTTTCTTCAAATAGAGAAAATGATATTGGCTTGTTGGGATAAAGTAAAAGAAGAGGATTTCATATGCAAGCAGGGGACTGTCCATGTTGATGTTAGAAATTATTCAATCTTAAAACAAGTCTCGAAGATGTACACGAGAATAATGTATGATAAACTCTATGAGGACTTCAAAGTAGGGCATTCAATTTATTCATTGAAAATGAGTACATGACAAGTGAAAGCATATTCATTATGGAGATTTTATGTCGTCATGCACTTAAAACGTATACTCATAAGAATTTAATAAGCCTTTCAGAAAAATATTTACTTTGATTGTGGATGGTACATACAAAGAGGGGTTTCTATCGTCATGACAACTTGAAGAGAAATGAATCTTTCTCTAGCCTAGCATTTAGAAACCATGTGTTGTGCAGCGTATGATTTAGCTCTTCTTGTAGAAAAGTGTGAAATAAACAAGAACTATGTCTTAGATGCAATGGAAGAAATATCTTAGTATGCAGACTCATGCTTAGAAAATAATATTGCAGATTCAAACATAAAGAAAAAAATTCTCAATTAAGGATCCACCACGCTTGAGGCCTAAAGGTGTTTTGAATGCTCGATTAAAAGATCACTGGGAAAATTCAAGTTAGTTTTTTCTTCATTGTACATTCTTTTTTTATAGAAGTATTTGATGATTTAATTTTTTTCCTTTTTTAGGAAGAAAACAAAACATTAAAAGAACTGAACAGGCTACCACAACCTCAAATGAAGATCCAATTGTCATCATATCTCAATCAATGCAAAATCAAATAATTAGGCAACATGAATTAGTTGCACCAGTTTTGTTTTCAGTAAATAATTACTGTCCAAGATGAACAATTTTATTTCATCACTTGTGTTTAATCAATTTTGAAGAACTTTTATCGTGAAAACGTAATGATGTTGGTTGTCATGTTTTCAAACCGTCATATCTTCTGAGAGCTTTCAAATAATGAAGATGCATTCAAAATTTTAATCTTCTAAGAGCCTTTTTTGTTCTTGCAATTCAGATGCTGAAAGTTCCAGTAAAAGGGAAAAAGTTACCCAGGAGATCAAAAGTGACGGGGAACAGATATCACAGAGATATATAAAATCATCATCTTAGGCAGTCCAAGGTTAACGCAAGTCGTCAGAATAAATGGAATGGAAGAGTAATTAGAAATACTGTAGGGTTACACTTACACTCACACTCCCCAGTGTTGTGGGAGTTAGGTTGGGTTTCACGAGCGGTATGCTCGGTGGTTTGGTGATGGGCAGGTTAGCCCGGCGAGCTGACAGCTCGGATGGTTTTGTGACGGAGGGGTTAGTCCCGGGAGCTTTGGCTCGATAGATATTTGTGACAGACGGGTTAATCAGGGGAGCTTTGGCTCGGTAGATATTTGTGATGGACAGGATTTTCCGGGGAGCTTTGGCTCGATGGGAAATACATTAATGTTGCATGTGCATAAGATATAAGGTGGTGGGTCTTCAGTATTGGAGAGTCGTCATAGCGACACCAATACGTTGACTCGGCAAGTGTGGTTTAGCACTTGGCCAAATAAAGTCTGGTGGGGCAATCAGCAAGAGTACGTAGGAGCTCCGCTTAGTGCACCATCATTGAGGCGTATGATAGGTCTGACTGGTAGTGCTGATACCTATTTAGAGGTGGGCGAGGCCCAACCGGCCGCTTCTGTTTGCCACTACGGAGGTATCCTGGGAGGTTAGGCTCCAGAAAATGGGAACTAAAGGTCTGTGTGGACAGAGTCTGGTGTGTGAGTTTCACTTGCATGTTCATACCATAGCATATTTGCATGACATAGCATCATCATATAACCATTGACACCTATTGTATAAATTGGTATGAGACTCTTTATACAATAGGACTTGCAAAACGACCCCTTAGTCTATAAGTTTGTATGAGCATTCCTATAGGTCATGGTTACTTAATTTACCATCTTGTACTTTTACTTGCTCACTATGTTCATGTTTATACTCATATTGCTTACCTACTGTTTTCTTACTTATATTTGCAATGGTTATATGCTTCTGTTGGACTAGTTCCACCATTACCTGCAGACTTTGTTACTCTCCACCTCATTACCTTCCCTTTTCTCCTCCCAGCTCGGTGCCTAGGAGCCATGGGGGAGGGGCGGGGAATGATAGGACTTAGTCTTTTAGACTAACGGTCGTTGACCAAATCATTTTAGGGGATCATGGAGACGAACCAGGAGATGCAGCCCTAGAGGTCGGAGCACATGGAGACGGGGCAGTCTAGAATGGGAGTCTAGCCAACAGGGACAGTGAGTCCCGACCATTAGTAGATATTATAGATTTGCTTCCGCAATTGAGTGATTTGTATTGAGTATTTTGATGTATCAGGCAGGGGCCCTCTTTAGTACTTTGTTTTATAATTTCTGTGGACTCTTCCTTCGTGGAGAATTATATTATATTCGTGTGATTCTGTTGACAAATATCTGAGTTTTCATTACTATTATAGTCATGTGATTAGTTACACCAGAGTCCATGAGCCATTTACCTTGATTAACCACGTGAGCACTACCTGAGGAAGTGACCACCGAAGCGGACGACTTGGAAGAGGAGGTGGAAGAGTCACCGGAAGGGCGAAGATGTTGATGTTTCATCCAGCAACGATCCACAAGAATCCCGGTGCGGCCACAGTGAGAGCAGAGGAAGCGCGAAGAACTATGACCACCAGAATGGTGGTTGCAACTACTAGAGCCACTCCGTTGAGTCTGGTGAGCATATTGGTCTGGAGGAGGAGAAGACAGAAGCGGATGCTGAAGGATAGATGTGACTGCGGCAAGGCATGCAGTAGTTGTATCCAAGTTGGGAGAGTTCGCTTCACCCAAGATTTGTTGGCAGATAATGTCGTAGGACTCAGGGAGCCGTAGGAGGTAGCACACAACAAGAAGTTCTTGGAAGTGCTTGTGCTGTTCGGCTAAATCCACAGAGAAGGGGCGATGTTGAAGGATCTCATCCCCAAGAGCCTGGACCTGTTGATAAGTGGCAGCAAGAGACATGGAAGGACGGGCAAAGAGGTTCGCATACAAAGTATAGATGCGGGACGTCTGAGCCCCTTTCGAGTACAGAGTAGCAAGATGAAGCCATGCCTTCTTGACCATCTCATCAGGACAGATGACAGGAAGTCATTCATCGGAAAGACTGTTAGCTAGCCAAGTGCACACGAGTGCATCGCTAGCATCCCAGTCGTCAAACTCAGCGCAAGTGGAAGGAGGAGGGTCATCGGTTAGGTGGTGGCATTTGCGTTTTGAGCGAAGAAGGAAGGTGAAGGATACACTCCAATCCGGGTAGTTAGAACTGTCAAGCTTGGAGACAGTGCCAAGATTCCTGGAAGGAATGGGAGGAGGAGGCGGAGTTGCCACAGGAGTAGCGGTGGTGGTAGAAGAGCCTGAAAGAGCCATGAAAGAGAAGTCGCGTGGGCAGAGAGAAGAGAGAAAGGCCGTACGGGTAGAAAGAATTCGAGGTAGAGAAAAGGCCGCGCAGATAGAGAGAAGGCCTCAGCGGACACATGGAAAGGTCCTGCAGTGGATAGGACAATAAAACCACAGTGGACAAGAGAAGAAACCGCGACAGACACAGGGAAAGAAGTTGTGCGGGAATATAGCAGGCCGTACGAACAGGAGACCAAGAAGCCGCATAAATAGGCCGCAGAGAGAGAGTGAGAAGAAGGCTGTGCAAACAAAGGGCAGCAACAAAGGAGGGAATGAAGGAGAGACCGCGTGAACATGCGACAAGAAGGAGAAAAACCGCGCGGATAGGAGAAGGCATCGAATCAGGCGGACAATATCGTGTGCTCTGATATCATCTGCGAACAGAAAAAGAGAAGCCAAAAATTTGAATAACAGAAATCTTTATTATCCAAAAAAGGTGTGTATTACATGGTATAGCCTCCTTTTTATAGAATGGAGGAGATGAGAAAGATTACAATTAAACAATGTGGGACTAAAAAATTACATGTACATGCGGTTTAACCTAAATACAAGTCGGCCAAGCCGAGCGGTTTGATGAATGGGCAAACCGCCTGGCAACCACCAGGGAGAGAGAACAAGCTGCCAGTAGAGAATGCCAGGTCACCCGGTCTCCAAGTTGCCAGGGAGAGATCGACAGACCGCCAGGGCACCAACAATAATAGTCCTGCTACCAAGCAGCTGGAGAGAAACCGACAGACCTTTCAGACTGCAATCTGCCAGAGTCAGACCGCCAGACTGCCCGGTCTCTATTCTGCAACATTGGTGTTGGGTACATTGGTTCTAATGTACCTGATTTGAAGAAGCCTCACCCTACTCAATGATATACATCAAAATGTATTTGATGTATTTTGAGTTTAGTTGTGCAGGTCAAGTATTCACAGGGAAAAGCTGAAAAGTTTCTAAGTCCATGTGTCGACACCCAGGAGCAAAGTGTCGACACTTAAGAAGACTTGTGTCGACACCCAGGCAAGCAGTGTCGACACTTGGAGTACTTGTGTCGACACCAGGGATGCAGAGTCAACATCAGACAGAAAGTGTCGACACAAGGAGCTGTGTCGACACTCAATGAAGAAAAGTCCAGTGAAGCTGAGTCGACACTTAGCAGTTGTGTCGACACCCATAGGAACTGTGTCTACATCAGAAAGTGTCGACACTTGGATGCTGTGTCGACACTCAGCAAAAGTCAGCAGAGTCTAAGTATAAGTGTCGACATAATGAGAAAGTGTCGACACTCAGCAGAAGACTCAACACTTGAAGAAAGTGTCGACATAATGATGAATGTGTCGACACATAGCAGAAGACTCAACACTTGAAGAAAGTGTCGACACAAGGAGCTGTGTCGACACTTAGCAAAGTTCAACAAAATTCTAAGTACAAGTGTCGACACTAAGGAGATGTGTCGACACTCAGCCAGAGTCTCAATAGAAGAAGAATGTGTCGACACATGGAGCAGTGTCGACACTCAACAAGTATCAACACAGAAGGCATGTGCCGACACCAAGAAGATGTGTCGACACTGAACAAGTTCAACACATGAAGATGTGTCGACACAAAGGAGTTGTGTCGACACTTACAAGAATTCTACTAAGTGCTGAAGAACAAGAAGTTGTGTCGACACACAATATCAGTGTCGACACATGAAGAAGAAGCTGTGTCGAGAAGTGAATTCTACAATACAAGGAGTTGTGTCGACGCCTTGTAGGCTAGTGTCGACACTTCGTCAACTTGTGTCGACACTTAGTCTATAAGTGTCGACACTTAAAGACAGACAGTCTCGACACCTTCAGACAGTTACAGAATTTTCAAGAACTGACTGGATGACTTGACAGCTGCCATTCCAGCCGGTCTACTGCACCTGTCAGAGTTGTCAGAAATCAGTTATGAACCGGACTAGCCGGTTACCATGAAGAAGGCCTATATATAGGCTTATACTGTCTACAGAAACCGATGATTAATTGAGGTTCAAGTGATCATTAACAAGAAGAAGATCTAGCTATTCATTGAAGAATCAAGTGAAGATCTAAGTAGTTGGAGAGAGAGAGCTCCATCCAAGAAGTCAGCCGTTGGAACCAGGCTGAGAAGAAGGGTTCAGATTTTGTTCTGAATCTTAAGCAGCAGAGATCAAGGATCAACTGCAGAGGAGATCAATCTTATTGTGTTCTACATTCAAGAAGCTTTGAAGAAAGCTAAGTCAGGTTGATCTCAGCTGAGTTCTTCCAAGAACTCATCAAGAAACTCACAACTCTTCTCTCTTTTCTCTGAGTTGTAGGGTTTACATTTTGTATTCATATTATCTTGTAGGATCCTTAGAAATCTGAGTTTGTAAGCCTGTAATTATAAAGGCTGAGTGGTAGGGCCTGTGTGCCTGAGTGTAGGAGATTTGTATCTCTGAGTGTAGGCCTGTTGTGGCTGAGTGTAGGCCTGCTGTGGCTGAGTGTAGGCTTTGTGAAAAAGCTGAGTGTAGGTCTTTGGAGAAGACTGAGTTGTAGGGCCTTGGGCCTAAGCTGTAGGAACCTGTTTTGGGGTTCTGAGTGTAAGATCTGAGGATCTGAGATAGTGGAGGAGTTTGGCCGAATCTAGTACACTACTAGATAGGCGAAGGGGGAAAGTGGATGTACCCAAACCTTGGGGAACCACTATAAACCTGGGTGTTCACTGTGTGCATGTGTTTTGCTGTGATAGCTGATAGATTGCTGTGCAAAAGTAATTATAATTCTGTGTTATAATCTGAATTCTACCTAAAAAGTTAAAAAGATTTAAGTCACCTATTCACCCCCCCTCTAGGTGATTAGGTACAATATCTTTCAAGTGGTATCAGAGGGAGGTTACTCAAAAAGGGACATAACTGTCTGAGTAGATCCTGTTGGCAGATTCAGTCTAAGTAAAATTACAGAATCAAGAAAATCAAGAACCATGGGTTCCACTGAGAATCATAAGGAATTGGGATCCATGAAGCTACCTATTTGCAGAAAAGAAATATTTGGCATCTGGAAGGAAAGGGTGAGACTATTTATGGAAGCCTCAGACCCTAGAATTTACATCACAATTAAAGAAGGGCCATATGTGCCCATGAAGGTTTCAGTCCTGGATGCAAATCAGAGAACACCTAAGGATTTCTCTGAAATGACAAAGGATGAGATAGTTCTAGCTACAATGGACAAGAGGGCTCAGAATATCATTGTGAGTGCTATAGATGATGCTACCTTTCAGAATTTGATACACTATAAGACATCTAAGGAGATGTGGGATACTCTTATTGTGTACATGGAGGGTTCTGAAGAAGTGAGGCAGGACAGAAAGTCCTTATTAAACCAGGAATATGAAAGTTTCAGGCAAGGTAGATCTGATAGCATAACTGAATGCTATAAGAAGTTCTATAGGATTGTGAATGAGCTAATGTCCTATGGCAGAGAGTTCAGTAATTATGAGCTTAATGATAAGTTCTTAAGGTCTCTTACAAAAGATTGGGACACCAAGATCTGTGTCATAAGGGAAATGGCAAAGTTAGCAGAAATTCCTCCACCAACACTATTTGGAAAACTGCTATCCTATGAGATGCAGTTGATGGTGAGGAAAGAAGATGAGAAGACCACCAGAATTGAGAACAAAGAAAGAAGAGTGGCATTTAAAACAGAAGCCCCCAGAAAATACAGAAGTAAGTCACCAACTCCACCTCCTAAAGCAGCTGAAACTGAGTCAGATGAGTTAGCAAGCAGAAAGTCTAAAAGCAGTGAAAGTGATGAGAACTTTGCTGCCTTCACAAGACACTTTCAGAAATTCTTAAAGAAGAAACAGTGGAGGACAAAGTCATCTACTTCACAGGGTAAAGATGACTATTATCAGAACAAAAAGTCATCAAGGAAAGACAGGAAAAAGACCAAGTCAAACAAAGCAACTCTACCAAAAATAGTATGCTATTGCTGTAATAGACAAGGACATGTTATTGCAGACTGTCCAGAGAAAAGAAAGGAGTCTAATGATAAGAAAAAGACTCAATTTAAGGGCAAGAAGGAAAGATCTTTTGTTGCCAAAAAGTATAAGAGCCTGTCAGACATATCTTCATCAGAAACTGAGTCAGATGCTGAAGCATACATAGGACTGTTTGCTGAGGAAGAAGAATAAGAGTTCATCCAGATCATGAACTCTATATATGAACAAGAGGATAGTCAGTGCCAAGGACTGATGGCATTGACAGAAAGTGACAAAATCCAGGAGCAGCCTGGACCTAGTAAGGTACAAAATTGTTCTTTCAGTTCAATTTCTTGTGCTAGTTCAGAATCAGATTCATCATCATCAAGTGATGAGAGTGCATCTGAGTCTGAAGAGGATATTCATCAATTAATAGATGAATATAAAGTTCTGTTGCAAGCTTTTAAGAAGAGCAAGTCCCTAGCCAAGAGTCAGGCAAAGGAAATTGCTAATCTCAAAGTTGCTGCAACTGATTTTGAGAAAATGTTTGATCAAAAGCTAAATGAAATAGCCAGACTGAAGCACATAACTGTGATTCAGATGGGGACTATATCATTTAAGAATGATCAAATCAAAAGTCTGGAGATTAGTCTTCAGAAGGAGAGAGATTTAGTTGCTAGGTTTTCTAAACCAAAGTCAGTTCTACCCTTAATTGATGAATTTGTTCATCAAAAAGGTAAAGCTGGACTGGGGTTTACTAAACCTGCTAGGACTGTTCAGTCCAAGTCCAAGGGCAAAGCCCCAGCTCTCAACAAGCCAGCTGTAGATAAAACAGCTAAGAATGTACCTAAGCAAAGGTACAATAGGTTTGAGTGTTGGTGCTGTGGCAAGGTAGGTCACTTTGCCATGGACTGTTGGCACAATGCAAGTGCCAAAGTGAGTAGCAAACTGCCTGTTGGAAAACTTGTAGGTAGCTTTGTTAGGAAGCAAACTAACCAGTACCAAGGACCCAAGAATTCTTTGGGTTCTAAGGTTCACTAATCTGTTTTGCAGGTGAGTCCAAGTGGCCATGCCCCAATATGGTACTTGGACAGTGGATGTTCCAAACACATGACTGGAACAAGGGATTGCTAAAAGACTACACACCCATCAAGGATGGTCCAAAAGTCACCTTTGGTGGTTCTGAAAAAGGAATCATCAAGGGTTTTGGTAACATTTCTAGCTCCCATATAACTATTACTCAAGTGGCTTATGTTAAAGGTTTGAAACATAACCTTATTAGAATAAGTCAATTGAGTGATGTAGGATATGACATCTCATTTGTCAAAGATGGTTGTCATATCAGGAGGTCAAATGATTAAGAGATCATTTTGACTGGTTATAGAAAAAGGAATGTCTACTGCCTAGACATTATGGTTGAGAACAATGGTTCTCCAGTGTGTCTTGTAGCTGATGAGAAAGTCTCTCATTGTGTCAAATGGCACAAGAGGCTAGCCCATCTCAACTACAAGACAATAGGCCAACTCTTTAGCAAAGAGTTAGTGAGGAATGGTCCTCAAGTTAAGTGTATTAAAGATGGAATATGCTCAGCTTGTCAAAAGGGCAAGCATACTAGATCCACCTTTAGTAGCATTGAAAACAAAGATGCTGTGAGGTGTTTATACCTCTTGCATATGGATCTCTTTGGTCCTATGCCAGTTCACAGCCTAGGTAGGAAGGTCTATACCTTTGTAGTTGTAGATGACTACTCAAGGTTTTCCTGGGTGTTCTTCCTTAGACAGAAATCTGAAACACCTAGTATCTTCTATAGCTTTGTCAAACAAATTCAGAATGAACTAGACAGTACAGTGGTCAAGATAAGAAGTGACCATGGTACTGAATTTCAGTCTGATAGTAAGGCAAAACTATGTGAAGAATTTGGGATATTTCAGGAGTTTTCTTCACCAAGAACACCTCAGCAAAATGGCATTGCTGAGAGGAAAAATAGAACCTTGATTGAGGCTGGTAGAACCCTATTAAGTGATACATCACTACCAGAATATTTCTGGGCTGAGGCAGTTAATACTGCTTGCCATGTAATTAATAGGGCTACCATTACTAAAAGCCACAACAAGACCCCCTATGAGATTGTGAAAGGCAGAAAACCAAACCTATCCTACTTCAGGATCTTTGGTTGTAAGTGTTTTATACTTAACAATGGAAAGTCTTACTTGACTAAGTTTGCTGTCAAGTCTCAAGAGGGAATTTTTGTTGGGTACAACAACAACAGTAAGGCTTATAGAGTCTACAACTTGTCTACACAAGTTGCAAAAGAGTCTGTACATGTAGTATTTGATGAAACTAGACTTATTAACAATGAGTTGTCTAGTAGTATATGCAGCTACACAGGTATAACAGAGAAGATGGACAAGCTCACTATAGAAGAAGAACCTACTGCAAGACAGCAAGTAGAAGATAGTGGTTGCTGTCCAGGGGGAGTACTACATGTACCTAATGCAGAAGAAGTCCAAGGAGTGCAGCAAGATGAAGAAGTTGAAGAAGTTCAACCTGAAGCCAGGATGCCTCCAGCTAATAGGCATCTAAGAGATCATCCAGCTGATCAAATCATTGGTGATCTAAGACAAGGGGTACAAACAAGGAGCAGAAATCTGAATGCAGCACTCTACTCTAGTTTTCTATCCCAAGTAGAGCCAAAGAAGTTTGAAGAAGCCATCCTAGACCCTCATTGGATTGAGGCAATGCAAGAAGAGCTGAATCAGTTCAAGAGATGCAAAGTCTGGGAGCTTGTTCCTAAACCAAAAGACCACAACATAATTGGAACCAAGTGGATCTTTAGGAACAAGATGGATGCACATGGAGTAATTGTCAAGAACAAAGCTAGATTGGTTGCTAAAGGATATAAGCAGGAAGAAGGTATTGACTTTGATCAAACATTTGCTCCAGTAGCCAGACTGGAAGCCATAAGGATGTTCCTGGCCTATGCAACCTTTCAAGGATTTAAAGTTTACCAAATGGATGTTAAGTCAGCCTTTCTTAATGGTAATCTAAAGGAAGAGGTCTATATGGAACAGCCATCAGGTTTTGTTGATTTAACTCAAACTAATTATGTCTATAGACTTAGGAAAGCTTTATATGGGTTAAAACAAGCCCCTAGGGCTTGGTATGAAACCCTATCTAGTTTACTCATTGAGAATAAGTTCACAAGGGGGAAAATAGACAAGACTCTATTCCTTAGGAAATCCAGAGGCAAGATAATACTAGTCCAAATATATGTAGATGACATCATATTTGGGTCTACTGAAAGTAGTCTTTGCAAATAGTTTGCAAAACTAATGCAAGGACAATTTGAGATGAGTAGTATTGTGGAACTTAAGTTCTTCTTGGGTCTCCAAGTTAGACAGACTGAGAATGGATTATCCATATGTCAGTCTAAGTTCACCCTAGAACTCATAAGGAAGTATGGTATGGATTCATCCAGTACCATGAAGACTCCTATGGGGTCAAGTATGTCTCTTAGCAAAGATGATGCAGGGAAACCTGTAGATGAGACTTTGTATAGAGGGATAGTTGGCTCCCTACTCTATTTGACTGCAAGTAGACCAGATATCACGTATGATACATGTGTCTGTGTTAGGTACCAAGCATGCCCTAAAGAGTCTCATTTGACAGCAGTCAAAAGGATACTGAGATATCTAAAGGGCACTCCTTATCTAGGCCTTTGGTACCCTAGGAATGGAGACTTTGAACTAACAGGTTATTCAGATGCAGACTTTGCAGGATGCAAAGAAGACAGAAAAAGCACAACTAGAACCTGTCAATTCCTAGGTGGAAGACTGATTTCATGGAGTAGCAAGAAGCAAACAAGTGTGGCTATCTCCACTGCAGAATCAAAATATGTGGCTGCAGGAAGTTGCTGTGCTCAACTTCTATGGATACATCATCAGCTTGAGGATTATGGAATTCAGGTAAGTAGAACACCACTGTTTTGTGATTCTACAAGTGTTATATCAATTTGCAAATAATCCTGTTTCCCATAGTAGAACTAAATATATTGAAATAAAATATCATTTTCTAAGGGAACATGTAGAAAAGGAAGATATTTCACTGGAGTATATAAATACTGATAATCAACTAGCTGATATGTATACTAAGCCCCTAGAAGAAACAAAGTTCAATAGGTTTAAAATTGAACAAGGAATGATAAACTTAGAATAAGTTTATAAAAATGGCTAAGTAAAATAGTGTCGACACACAGAGTTGTCTGTGTCGAGACAGAAAATTGGTGTCGACACTTCAGTGAAACGGTGTCGACACATCTAGGAAGTTAGTGTCGACACTTCAGAAAATTAGTGTCGACACATGATAAGTAGGTGTCGACACATCCAAGGTGGTGTCGACACTTAGGCTTTACTCAGAATTAGTATAGTAAAGTCTCGACTATGTGTCGAGCTGAGTGGTGTCGACACATAAACAAGTGTCAACACATATATTCTATTGACTAAACTTGTGTCGACACATATGTGTCGAGACATTATAAGTCAGTGTCGACACTTTTCAACAGTGTCGACACAATTTGAGTTAGATAACCCGTCCTTTCATCTTCAATCCTAGAAAGGTATAAATAGGATTTCTCCATTGTCTGTCGACACGCATACTGAAGTTTCGAGACCAAACTTGTGTGTCGACACCTCTCTTCTCTTGATTCAAATTCTTCAAACCCTAATGGCGCCAAAGCTTGAGGAGAACGTGAACGAAGGCTATGAATTGGTGCGGCATGCATTTAATGATGCAGACCCGGAGATCAAGAATGTGGTAACCCTAGTCGCAAACTCAGGGTTAGATTTTCTTGTGTCAGAACCAACTAAGATTTGGAAGAAAGAAGTTTTAGAATTTCTAAATGGAGCAACCCTAGACGACTCTGGATTCAAGATCAAGTCTAGGGTTCATGGAGAAAAGGTGAAGGTTTCACCAAAAATTTTAAGAAAGGTCCTGAACCTACCAAGGACAAAAGAAGAGGATGAAGTTACTGCTTCAAAAACCAGAGAAGCTTTAACATGGTGTGGTCTAGATTCCAAGCTGAAAATTGGATCTGTGTTCAATAGGAAAGGCATGAACAGTCAGGGGAAATTTCTTTCTGAAATTGTTGGAAAAGTGATCTTAAGTAAGCCTAGAGGGCATGACAGGGTATCAGCCCACATGTTCAATCTCATGACAAGGATTATCTTCACCCTGAAAACTGATTGGTCTGTTGTTGTCTTTGATAAGATTAAAGAAAGTCTGAAGAAACCCAATTTGGGTAGAATATTAAGTCTTTACTTGGCTGGTAGTATACCAGAAGTGATGAGTCAAACTGCTGGAACTAAGATCAATCATATGAGGAAAATCTACATGAGACACTTCTATAGATGGGATAGGGTATTGTCTAAGGAGATGCCAACACCAGAGAAAATAACTCCTGAGAAGGAAACTCCACTCAAGAAGAAGAAGAAGATAGCTCCAGTAGCTCAAGAATCATCAAGTAGTTCAGAAGAACAAGTTGTCTTCACTCATGATGAAGAAGACACTAGAGATACTGGGAAGTTTCCAGCTCAACAAGATGCTGCAGAGAGGCAGGGGGAGCTACCACCAGCTAGCCCCATACACCAGGATCAAATCCAGGGGGAGCCTCTAGTGGTGGAAGAGCCAACTCCTCTTGAAAGTGAAAGAGCCACCCATATCATTCTTGAGGTAATCACTGAGATTAATGCTTTAGATTTCCCTATAGAGGATAATGTTTTGACTGATTCATTAAATAATGTTAATCAACAATCTCAGATTGATAGTCAACCCCCAGATGTTGTCATAAAGGACACTTCTGTTACAGCTCAAGTTATATTTGATCCAGTGGTAGATGAGCAAAGAGTTTCTCCAGCCCATTCTCCACAAGAATATACAATGGAAGATCTTTTCCTTAATCTGGATCAGACAGACTTTGACAAGGATAGTGCTGCTGTTGAGGGAGAGAATGCTCTTGTTGAGGGGGAGCCAGTGGAAATTCTAGAAGAACCTACAAGGCAAGAACCTGAGAAGCCCAAAGAAGTTGAGGAGCTACCTAGGGAGAGGGTAGAAATTGCAAGTACATCAGCATCTGAAGATGAGGAAGCTGCAAGAGCTAAGAAAAAGAAGTTCCAAGTATTTAAGAGAAGGAGCCAGAATTACAAAAAGGCCTTGCAAACTATAGCACCACAGCTTGTACTACAGCCAGCACCAACTATAGATTACAGTGCTTTGATGGTTGCCATGCAGATAAAGCTTGATGAGCACAAGCAAGCAATTGAAAAGTATGTGGATGAAGGGCAAAAATCTCTACAGTTTGATCTAGCCCAAGACATAAAGTCTATAAGATTTGAAATGAATCTCAATAAAAAGGAGATGACTGACTGCTTCCACAAGGGAGGGAATGCAGTAGTCTATTTAGCAACTCATCAAGAGAAAATAAAAGCTCAAGTGGATGAACTTGAAGTCAAGAAATGCTATTTTCTAGAGAATCAAATTAGAATGAATGATAACTTGACTGCTTCTCACAATGCCATTGTCACTGAGATAAAGAATATAGCCACTGCACAGTCTGTAGAAAGTGCCACAGCCAAAGAAACTTTTGATAAGCACTTGCAAGAGAGCTTAACTGCTGTTACAACTGCAATTCAAGACTCTCAGAAGTTGATAACTGACAAACTCCAAAGGTTGAAACCTTTCTTTAAAGATGGAGTCAATTATTTGGATAACCAAGTCAGATTTCAAAAAGATGATCTAAGAGATCACATGGAAAGAGAAGTCATAAAGGGGGAGAGGGTGTTAGTCAAAGCCAGCTCTGATCATGCCAAGTGGATATCTAATTCTATCAGAGCAACTCTTGGTTATCCTCCTTTATGTGATGATGACAATGTGGCAGAATCTGGGATACATCCTGCATATCTAGGAGGGGAGCAACCTGAAGTGGCTCAAGTAATCTACCCTCCTCCAGATTTTGATATGATACATGCTGATATATAGTCCATGTATAGCCCACCTGGGGGAAAGGACAATGTCATCATAGAGAAGGTGGTTCAGCCAGTATCTGAGGCTATGCAAGAAGCTTTTCTGAAAGAACAGGAAGCTAGATTGTCTAAGAAAAGGTTCAGAGAGCAAGCTGAACAAAGACCTGACTTTGAGCAGTGGAGCCCCACTTCAAGAAACATTATCTTAACTGCATGGAAGGCTGCAAAAGATAATATACAAGACAGAAACAAATGGAGAAAGCATGAGACAAGGCAAGAAGCCATAGTCAAATATAGAAGAAAGGCCAAGATGGGAAAGCTACCTCCTACTGCTCAGGAGCCTAGCAAGTACTTTCCCAAGCCATATCATTACTTTGAGAGGCAAAATATTAAAGCTGAAGAGCTAAAGAAGAAGGATCTGAAAGGGAAAAAGCCTGCTGATACTAAAGTTGCTGAAGCCCCTGTACAAGCCAAAGTACAATCAGGAAAAGGAATTGTGATTAAGGAGGCTGATCAGAATTAGAATAGATTTATCTTAAGTTTACAGTTGTAATATTTTGATTTTAAAATACTCTGTAAATTTTTGAATGATGAATATGACAAAGTGTTAGAACAATGAGATGTGTTATAAATCTATTTCATAATTGTTCTGAGATGATATCTGTGTGTACATGTTTTGATTAATACATGTTTATGTTTGCCCTGTTATATAATCCTGCTTTACATCATGCTATGATTTTATTCTATATGGTGTATATCATTGACTAAGGGTTATGACTTCTCCAAATAGGGGGAGATTGTTGGGTACATTGGTTCTAATGTACCTGATTTGAAGAAGCCTCACCCTACTCAATGATATACATCAAAATGTATTTGATGTATTTTGAGTTTAGTTGTGCAGGTCAAGTATTCACAGGGAAAAGCTGAAAAGTTTCTAAGTCCATGTGTCGACACCCAGGAGAAAAGTGTCGACACTTAAGAAGACTTGTGTCGACACCCAGGCAAGCAGTGTCGACACTTGGAGTACTTGTGTCGACACCAGTGATGCAGAGTCGACACCAGACAGAAAGTGTCGACACAAGGAGCTGTGTCGACACTCAATGAAGAAAAGTCCAGTGAAGCTGAGTTGACACTTAGCAGTTGTGTCGACACCCAGAGGAACTGTGTCTACATCAGAAAGTGTCGACACTTGGAGGTTGTGTCGACACTCAGCAAAAGTCAGCAGAGTCTAAGTATAAGTGTCGACATAATGAGAAAGTGTCGACACTCAGCAGAAGACTCAACACTTGAAGAAAGTGTCGACACAATGATGAATGTGTCGACACATAGCAGAAGACTCAACACTTGAAGAAAGTGTCGACACAAGGAGCTGTGTCGACACTTAGCAAAGTTCAACAAAATTCTAAGTACAAGTGTCGACACTAAGGAGATGTGTCGACACTCAGCCAGAGTCTCAACAGAAGAAGAATGTGTCGATACATGGAGCAGTGTCAAAACTCAGCAAGTATCAACACAGAAGGCATGTGTCGACACCAAGAAGACGTGTCGACACTGAACAAGTTCAACACATGAAGATGTGTCGACACAAAGGAGTTGTGTCGACACTTACAAGAATTCTACTAAGTGCTGAAGAACAAGAAGCTGTGTCGACACACAATATCAGTGTTGACACATGAAGAAGAAGCTGTGTCGAGAAGTGAATTCTACAACACAAGGAGTTGTGTCGACACCTTGTAGGCTAGTGTCGACACTTAGTCAACTTGTGTTGACACTTAGTCTATAAGTGTCGACACTTAAAGATAGACAGTCTCGACACCTTCAGACAGTTACAAAATTTTCAAGAACTGACTGGATGACTTGACAACTGCCATTCCAGCCGGTCTACTGCACCTGTCAGAGTTGTCAGAAATCAGTTATGAACTGGACCAGCCGGTTACCATGAAGAAGGCCTATATATAGACTTATACTGTCTACAGAAACTGATGATTAATTGAGGTTCAAGTGATCATTAACAAGAAAAAGATCTAGCTTTTCATTGAAGAATCAAGTGAAGATCTAAGTAGTTGGAGAGAGAGAGCTCCATCCAAGAAGTCAGCCGTTGGAACCAGGTTGAGAAGAAGGGTTCAGATTTTGTTCTGAATCTTAAGCAACAGAGATCAAGGATCAACTACAGAGAAGATCAATCTTATTGTGTTCTACATTCAAGAAGCTTTGAAGAAAGCCAAGTCAGGTTGATCTCAGCTGAGTTCTTCCAAGAACTCATCAAGAAACTCACAACTCTTCTCTCTTTTCTCTGAGTTGTAGGGTTTACATTTTGTATTCATATTATCTTGTAGGATCCTTAGGGATCTGAGTTTGTAAGCCTGTAATTATAAAGGCTGAGTGGTAGGGCCTGTGTGCCTGAGTGTAGGAGATTTGTATCTCTGAGTGTAGGCCTGTTGTGGCTGAGTGTAGGCCTGTTGTGGCTGAGTGTAGGCTTTGTGAAAAAGCTGAGTGTAGGTCTTTGCAGAAGACTGAGTTGTAGGGTCTTGGGCCTGAGCTGTAGGAACCTGTTTTGGGGTTCTGTGTGTAAGATCTGAGGATCTGAGATAGTGGAGGAGTTTGGCCGAATCTAGTACATTACTAGATAGGCGAAGAGGGAAAGTGGATGTACCCAAACCTTGGGGAACCACTATAAACCTGGGTGTTCACTGTGTGCATGTGTTTTGTTGTGATAGCTGATAGATTGCTGTGCAAAAGTAGTTATAATTCTGTGTTATAATCTGAATTCTGCCTAAAACGTTAAAAAGATTTAAGTCACCTATTCACCCCCCCTCTAGGTGATTAGGTACAATATCTTTCAATTGGAGAAGGCTTGCAACATCTCCACCATCAACTCTTGTACTCTTCTCTTTAGCTATGAAGTTATATGCATCACTTTTTGAAAATCCTATATTTTTTATCCCTCCAATCTCATCAGCTAGATAACTATATGCATCTGATGTCCTTATTCCAGTTTCAGTCATGGATTTCAATACAACACCTTTTTCCTCAGAAATGACCCTATAAGATCGAAGCATATGTTGATCTTTCTTAGTTGCAAGTTCATGGTTATGTTCCTCGATGAATTTTTCCGACTACTAGATTTTGACCTTGTTTATTGACATTAAAGACAATCCTTGCGGGACAATTTGTTCTACCATCTATCTTTCGATATTTGAATTCACTTTCAGGAACTTTGGGTGTTCTTTTGATTCTAGCTTTACTGCAACAATACTCCGTTGATTTTATAAGGTTTGTACCTGACCATAAAATTCAGTGTTCTTTTCGAACACTAAGACCAATGTTATACGTATAATCACAGTACAATTTGTGAGCTTCATTTTTTGTTTAGACAACCAGAAACAAACTCTTGTTGTATCTAACCTGCAACAAAACATAAATATTGGAGTTAAACTTTAATCTGAGATAAGAACACAGTTAATAAATATAATGTCTTGGATAAAATCTGCTACTTTTCTTTGGGATATTATATGAAATTGCTAAGAGAATGTTGCAGAGATTAAACGTTTATCTGAGATAAGATCACAGCCAGTAAATGTAATATCTTGGATAAAATCTGTTTGTTTTCTCTGAGATATCACATGAAATATCTAAGACATTAAACTTTTATCTCAGATATTAAATCAAATATTTGAGTTAATTTATCTTTGTTTCATACATTATATCATTCTTATACATTTTCAAAGTTTTATCCGAAATAATTAGGTCTACTGTTTGTCTTCAACCTTACATGACAGTCAATAGTACATGGTGCTTATGCTAACTGAACAAGGAACAAAAATTGATTAATTCAAATGATGAAAAGGATTGAGTGACTTGCCTCTTCCATGATCTCACAAGAGTCTGATGGTGCTTAGCTCATTAGAAGATTTTGAGCAGGGAGAATGTGAAAAATCGCTGTGAGCAGAGTCAAAGTTCATCGAGCATGAGAAATGACGAATGACGATAATGGAGATATAAGGCGCGAAAAGAAGAAAATTACCTCCCAAAAAAACCAAACTCCCGTGAAGCTGTTATTTATTTATTTTTTACATTGCCACGCGTCAGAATCTGGAGGGCCCCGGACGATGATCTTTGTTCGGGGCCCGGACCAAACAATTTTGCCTAGATAACAAGTAATCCAAACATCTTCTTCTTCTTCTTCTATTACGAGCTGATCTCCATCTCGCGTGCTCCATTCACCGGTGAATCCCTTGTCGGCATCCCTTTGCGCTTCTTATTAGTGTTCTTCCCATGTTAGACTGTGTTTTTTTTAAAATGGAAGCTCTGATTGTTGATTGCTTCTTCCCATGTTAGACTGTGTCTTCTTGAATCAGCTGTAATCATGATTGGTATTTTGCATTTCTTCTTGCCTATTTGCCTTCATTAATTCATCTAGTTTCTCCTAGAAATTCATGTTAAGTTGTAATGGCCTCCCTAGCCCACGGCTCGAAAGGACGGCCGACGGCACCCCCAGCACCACGCTCGAAAGGGTTCAGCCTAACCAGGTCTGCAGACCATGCACCATAACCCCTCTCTGTCCACAGGCGGGTTGTTGAGGCCGGGGATCGAACCCAAGACCTCCTTGATAAGGAGTTTTCAAACCACTCCTCATCACCAACTGCGCTGATTGTTGAACGACAGGGGATGGAAGCTCAGAAAGTACTTCATGTGGCGCTCTCCATGTCCGACAACCACCATTTCCGCCAAAGGCTCCACTCACCTGGCTTCTCTGCCTGGCACGGTTGTCGCCGTATCCGGTGTAGCATGAGTTGCTACCTGAGCTGTCGCTGCAGCTTGGGCTGCCACCATCGCTTATACAAGCATGCGGCAAAATTCGGCCGGGTTTATACCCGTGCCCAAAAGACCCGGAGCAGTAGCGCTGCTCGCCGAAAGCTCTTCTCTTGCTCTCGACGCACCAGCCTCATTTCTTGCGCTCTTCAAGAAAACAAGAAACAAGGAATCAGTCTCTAATCTCAAGACTTAAACATAAGGACACTCATGGTCTCGCATTACTCTTATGTGGATAACTTCTCTACGCACTGACCTTGAATCTAACCTCCCTCTGATACTAAATTGTAATACCTCCCCTGTAATGACCGTATAATATGGGTCCGGCTGGGGCCCCACAACATACAAATGCCATAGCTTCAGTATTAAAAGATGATATAGTTACCCAATCTCAAAACTCATAACACAACACATCGGAAATAACAAGCAAGACTAGAAGTTATCCACGCCTACAAGAGTAACAAAATGGCATTAAGGCTTTACAACAAGAGTGGGTCCCAACTCAAATAATACATCATCATAAAGTGCATAAGCACTCCTAGTCTACCTCGGCATGCAAGCCGGTCAACATGAGCATAAAACATACAATGCCATAAAAGTAGAGCAGCAAAAAGGTAACACTTCATGAGGCTTAGGCCTTTCTGGCCGGTGAGCTAGCTCCTGCTTGCGATCCTTGCCCTGTAAAAATTATTAGTAACGTGGGTCAGCAAAGGCTGACCTCAAACTGTGTAACCAACACATCTCCTCCCAGCCGCCCCTAGCGGACCCCGGGGTACTCCTCCAACCTGCAAGTTAGCACTTTGTATGCAATATTCATAAGCAAGAAAAATAACTAAGGAAACAGGCTTGGATGTCTCAAACATCATACATGTTCTCTACTGTTGAGCATTTAATAATAGGGCCTACTATCCAGCATGAATGCAACACCCGGGCTTCACCCAAGGCACCATATAGCATATGCATCTAGCACAACATCACATCATTTGGGTACTCATTATTTCCCCATTGGCATAAAGCCGCAAAAATAGGGGAAGCACAATCCCCCTACGGCATACAAGCCGCCACACGGAACTCTTGCCAAGGCCCCACCCGCTCACGGTCGTAGACACGAGCTTGCCGACAAACTCTGACTTCTCATGTCAGGATTCCGTCCGACACACTGACCGATTATAAGAACCATTGCTGTACCCCACCCGATCATGGCCTCATTGCCCGGGCATGCCCCATGCTCGGCGTTCTCGTCAGTCTTACAAAAGGGGACTAGTCTCGCCGGAACACTTTCCACACATGACTTGCACGTTACGAGATAGCCAGTCGACCACGGTGACACATCCACGCCTTGGCACATCACAATCCAAGACAATTCCACCCTAATCCCTCATTCGTACTGCAGCGTTCCCGTGCACCAAGGAAACCATCTACCACCCATGCAGAGCTAACCTTGTCCACCAAGGAAACCATCTACCGCCAATGAGGAGTTAACCTTATCCGGTACCGGCCACACGTACTCATGCAAGATAACGGGAAGAACACCATAAACATCACACATCACAAATGGCCTCTTACCGCAACGGATCTCCACGAATCCTTAAACCTCGTATGCAACATCACCAAGTCGGACTAACGGTCGCGACTACGGCTTCACCCACCATGCCTAATCCACTAACGAAGCAGATCTCTAATGCAAAAACATGTCGGGGACGGACTCAATCGATCCAGAGGTTCCTCTTGAACCTTGGCGACCCAAACCCCTCTCATTTGAGAGTTTGGTGCCAAAAAACTAGAAAAGAAAAGATGCTAAAACATGCATCCTAAAACCAAGAGGAGAAGTGTCGTTACCCTTCGACTCCTCTTCCTAGCCATGGAAAAATAGCTGGATGAAAACCTTCGCAACGATCTAGCCTTCACGGATCTGTACTCGGCTCGAAATTTGGAGCACTGAAACCTCTCTAATAGCCGGATCTCCTTCACCGTCTTTCGCGCTCTCCCTTCTCTCTAGATCTTAGACGGAGAAAACTGCGATTGGAACAATGCCGATTATGAAACCCTACTCTCGGGTATATCCCAAACAGAAAGACCCCCAGCCATTGGATCCCACACAAAGGAATGCACAGCTGCGATCCGAGTCCAGCCTGGAAATGGGCCGAACACTACATCACGTCAAGGACACCCCGTGACAACCAGTCCTAAACTCCGCTCGACGATCGTCGAACCAAAATCATCGACCGCTGTCGAATCGTCGAACGGAGAGTCACTGGCACTCGTCGAACCATCCAAGTCGTCGAACGGAGTTCCTAGGCAAAATCATCGAACGCAGATGTACAACCCTGTGTCCGGCGAGTAAGGTCGCCAGGAACCAGACAGATCGGGCTGAAGGCAGTGGGCGAGCTCGGCAGTAGAAAAGACAAGCCCTTGGGTCGGTTTTCCCTTATCTTCTTTGTTGTTTTGCTTGTAGGAGTGAAGTAGGTGCGAGAACACCCCTTCCCCAAGGGCGAACTCCACAGGAGATCGAGAAATCGGTTTCAACATTTTGGTGCGGTGAGCGTAGAGCATGGTCAGTGCAGAAAAGCTTCAGCGAGTTCGATGACAGGAGGACAGAGATCTGACAGGCCGAACTCGCCCCCCCCCCCCGCCTCTCGCCACGGTGGGGATGTTTGAAGATTTCAGGAATGAGGTGCTAAGCCTTGTCAAGTTCGAACTCGGCACGCAGGCCGAGTGCTTGACTCCAGCAGTCCAGATCGCGGCTGCCCCCTCTTTGGGCGAGGATGCCCCCGGCAGGTGAGCTGAGAAGGAAGTGGCCGAAGAAGGTCGAGGGTGCGAGATCCCCGGGCGCGATCTCTTCCCTGGCTCGGCAGGCTGAGGCCGGTTCGGTGAGCTGGGCTCGCGAGACTCGCCAGCTCGCCTAGTGGGGGGAGGAAGCCCCTTTAGTGACTTGGTTTCCTCTGCCCCAGTTCCAGATGGTTTTAGTGAACCCGAGATGTCCTACTACACCGGGAAGGGAGACCCGGTCCAGCATGTTCAATGGTTCGAGGATGTTGTCTCCATCCGACAGATGTCGTACGAGTTCAAATGCCGACTTTTCGTTATCACCCTCAGGGAGAAGGCAAGGGAGTGGTTCCATCAGCTACCGGCCAGCTCCATCTACTACTTTGAGGACCTGTGCCGGGGGTTCATGCTGAGGTTCACTACCTCGAATAAGAGGAAGAAGGACTCAGAATCCCTGTTCCACATCAAGCAGGGGGTGAATGAGACCCTGGGGAGCTACGTAGATCGGTTCCAGGAGGAGGTTACTCAGGTTCAGGAGATGACGGGCCATAGTTTGATGATGGTATTTACCCTGGGCCTGCAGCAAGGGTTCTTTAGGATGGAGCTGAAGAGAGTTCCCCCCTCTCCTACGAGGAGCTGATGGAGAGGGCGGCGAGAGAAGTTGACGTGGAGGCATCAAATCCGGAATTTGCGCGGAAATTGGCCAGGTGGGCCACGGAGGAGGAGAAGGAGTCGAGAGGAGGAAGAGGACAGGAGGAGAGGAGAGGAGAGCCCTGGTAAAGGGAGTAGAGGCAGCTCCAGGGGCAGCAGCCTCCGAGGTGGGGGCGTCAAGAGCCTGACCGTCGGCTAGGCTGGAGACCTGAGTGTCAAGGGCAAGGGCCACAGAGAGGATACTACAGAAGGGATCGCTATCAAGGGGGGCAAGATCAATTCCACCCCCCGGGCTGGAGGCAGGCCCAGAGACCCCGACTCCCCGATCAAGAGGAGGCTATATCCATAGCCTTGGG
The DNA here is from genome assembly GCA_039583875.1 of Platanthera guangdongensis. Taxonomy (NCBI): domain Eukaryota; kingdom Viridiplantae; phylum Streptophyta; class Magnoliopsida; order Asparagales; family Orchidaceae; genus Platanthera; species Platanthera guangdongensis. The sequence goes on from CM077157.1 coordinate 55,359,076, forward strand.
GGCGAGAAGGAGAATGGTAAGGAGGAGGAGGAGAGAAGTTAGGGTGGAGTTGCCCTATTGCGACTTCCATCAGGAGGAGGGGCATGCCATAGCCACGTGCCCAGAATTCCTGGAGATGAGAGGGAATATGGAGCAGCAGCAGCAGCAGGGGCGGCAAGAGGTGAGGATTGAGGAGGTCCTGCCTCGGGCGGAGGAGGATCGCTGCGAAGACCGGGTGGATGTCGGAACCCGAAGAGGGATCAGAGTGATCCATGGGGGGGGGGGGGGGGGGGGATGGGGGTCGAGGCTTCCCGAACGGCAAGTCTCCCCACCATGTACCAACGGAGTGTTGCCTCCACATCCCAGACCAAACCCCCAGAGGAGAGGATCACCTTTCTCCAAAAGCGACATGCCGAATCACGAGGACCCATTTTGCGATGCGCTGGTCATCAAGGCAGCCATCGAGAATTTCACCGTCTCTCGGATCCTCATGGACAACGGGAGCTCCGTCAACGTTGTCTTCAAGAAGGCGTTTGACGCGATGAAGGTAGAGGCAAAGAGGGTGCTGGCCTTGGACGGACCCTTGTTCGGGTTTTCGGGGGAGAGGAAGGAAGTGGAAGGAGAAGTCGACCTCCATGTCACCCTGGGGGGTCAGTCCAGAAACTGCAGATTCGTCATCGTGGACGCCCCCAGCAGTTACAACGCCATCTTCGGGAGGCCCCTTATCAGTGCTTTCCGCTGCGTCCCCTCATCTTTCCATCAGTGCTTGAAGTTCAACGCTGAGGGGATTCAGGTCAGGGTCAGGGGGGACACAAAGGTGGCGCAGGAATACTATGTCACTGCTGTGAACACCATCTCTTGGCAGGAGGGAGCCGAGGAGATGGGGCGAAGGATGGGGGAGGCTGAGCAGGAAGTAGGAAGGGAGGAGCTGGAAATGAAAAACTGAGCAGAGGAGGCGGCAGGAGGAGACATGGAGGAGGTGGCCAAAGTGATGGCCGAGGGAGAAGAGGTGGAGGTGGAGATCCCGGTCTCGGAAGAGAGGGATGCTGAAGGATGGGGAGAGCAGTCCAGGTTGGAGGCTGCAGAGGAAGTGGTGGAGTTGGAGGTGCTCACCCGTGCAGGCAGGATGGAGAAGATCCGCGTCAGCGGAGGGCTGACCCCGGAAGACCAGGGCAGGATGCTGGAGTGCATCCAGAAGAACGTAGACATCTTCGCTTGGAACGCCGCGGATATGTCAGGAGTTGACGTGGATGTGGCCTGCCACCGCCTCAACCTGGACCCTGGAACACGCCCCGTTTAACAGAAGAAGAGGTCCACTGCAGACAAGCTGGCAGAGCCCATCAGAGAGGATGTGGCAAAGCTCCTAAAGGCCGGCTTCGTGTCCGAGATTCAATACCCCGGCTGAGTCTCCAATGTGGTCATGGTCAAAAAGGGGGACGACCGGTGGAGGATGTGTATCGATTTTTATTTACTTAATAAAGCTTGTCCTAAGGACTGTTATCTTTTGCCTCAAATCGACGCGCTGGTTGACTCAACCGTCGGATTTCCTGTAATGAGTTTTCTAGATGCTTTTTCAGGTTATCATCAAATCAGGATGCACCCCACAGACATCAAGGATGTCTCGTTCATCACGGGGGATGAATGCTACTGTTACAAGATGATGCAATTCGGGATAAAGAATGCAGGGGCGACCTACCAAAATATGATGGATAGGGTCTTCAAGGAGAAAAAGGGGAGGAATTTGGAGGTGTACGTGGATGACCTCATGATCAAAAGTTGGAATGTGGACTCCTACCTCCGGGACCTAGAGGAGACCTTTGCCACCCTGCGCAAGTACAAGATACGGTTGAATCCCCTAAAATATGTCTTCGGGGCTAGCAGGGGAAAGTTCTTGGGGCAGCTCCTCACCCCTGCTGGGGTCGAGCCTAATCCTGATAAGGTCAAGGCTATCTTAGAACTGGGGTCGCTGCGGAATGCTAAGGAGGTCTAGCGGCTGACGGGGAAACTAGCAGGGTTGAGTAGGTTCCTCTCCCGGGCAGGGGAGAAGTGCTCCCCCTTCTTCAAAACATTGAGGGGTGGTCGAATGTTCGAATGGACCAAGGAGTGCGAGGAGGCATTCTAGGCCCTCAAGAGGCAGTTGACTCAGGCTCCGCTGCTCCAAGGGCCGAAAGAGGGGGAGGATCTGTCTTTATATCTCGGGGTCGGGGCAGAGGCCTTGAGCTCCGTTCTAGTTCGTGAAGAGGGGAAGAGACAGCTCCCCATTTATTACGTGAGTCGGGTCCTGAGGAAGGCCGAGCTCCGGTACCCGATTTTGGAGAAGCTGGCTTTCGCCCTGATCATCTCAGCCCGGAGGCTGAGACCATACTTCCAGGCACACTCAATCCGAGTCGTGACTGACCATCCTCTCCGCAACATCTTTGAGGGGATGGAGCATTTAGGTAGGCTGTCCAAGTGATCGGTGGAGTTGAGTGAGTTCGACGTCTCATTCGTTCTGCGGCTCTCGATCAAAGCTCAAGCGATGGCCGACTTCTTGGCTGACTATGTGATTGATGTGGCGGAGGAGGAGCTCACCCGTCCGGCTCCTTGGAAGGTGAAGGTAGACGGCGCCTCGGGGAGGCATTCCCTAGGAGTGGTGGTGATCTTGGAGAACCCTCAGGGGACTAGAATTGAGCAGACGGTGGTGGTGCACTTTCCCATCACCAACAATCAAGCCGAGTATAAAGCCGTGATAACAGGGTTACGCCTGGCCAGGGAGCTGGGGGTGTTGGACGTGGAGGTTCTTACCGACTCCATGGTGGTAGCTTCCCAGATCAACGGGGAGTTCGAGGCAAGGGAGCCCACCCTGCGATTGTACTTAGCCAAAGTGAACGGGGTCATAGACATTTTCCAAACCTTCTCCATCCGACACGTGCCCAGGGAAGAAAATGAACAGGTCGACCAACTAGCAAATCATGGTCCCCAGGTGGGGGGTACCATCACCGACCTATTCCGCCCCTCCATCGAAGAGGGGGAGCTCATGGAAATTAATCAACAGACCTCATGGATGGACCCAGTTGTAACTTTCCTCTCCACGGGAGAGTATTCGGAGAGGGCAGATAAGAAGAAGCTAAGGAACAAGTCAGCGTGCTACCTCCTCCAGGACGGGCAGCTATATAGGAAGACACTCTCAGGGATGTTGGCTCGTTGCATGGCCGAAGGGGAAGTACAAAGAATCTTGGAGGAAGTCCACTTCGAAGAGTGTGGGAGCCACTCCGGGAGTCGGACCCTGGAAGGAAGAATTGTCAGGCAGGGGTACTTCTGGCCCACCCTGAGCCATGACGCAACGGAGTTCGCAAGAAGGTGCCATAAATGCCAGCTGTTTGCCCCCTCCAGCTACAGCCGGCCCAGCGACTCAAAAGTATCACGGCCCCCTGGCCCTTCGCCATTTGGGGAATGGATTTGGTTGGGCTGTTCCCCTAGGCCAGCGGGCAGAGGAGGATTCTCCTAGTAATGATCGATTACTTCTCTAAATGGTTGGAAGTGAAGACGCTGGCCAAGATGACCTCCCAGGTTATATGGAACTTTGTTTGGGGAGAGATCATCTGCCGCCATGGGCTGCCCCAGGCCATTGTCACGGACAACGGGCCCCAGTTCGCCAGCGCTGAGTTCACTAGTTTCTGCGGGCAGTTTGTAATCGACCTCAGGTTCACCTCGGTCCATCACCCCAGGAGCAACGGGCAGGTGGAGGCCGCAAACAAGATCATCGTCAACCTCCTCAAGAAGAAAGTGAAGAATTTGAAGGGGAGCTGGGTGGAGCAGCTTCCCACGGTTCTCTGGGCCCTGAGAACCACCCCCAATACGGCTACTGGAGAGACCCCCTTCAAGCTCTCTCACAGGTGCGAGGCAGTGCTCCCCGTGGAGTTTGAAGTTCAAACACCTCGAGTTGTTGCGCCCAAGGAAGGTAGGGGAGAATGGCAGGCCGAGAATGAGGAAGTGCTGAGGCTCTCCCTTGACATGGTGGAAGAGCTGAGGGACCTTTCCGCCGTCCGGTAGGAAGAGGTGAAAAGGAGAATGGCCAAGTATTTTGACAAGCATGTCAGGGTCAAACAGTTCATGGAAGGGGACTTGGTGCTGAAGAAGGTGGATGCAGCAGGGAGGTCGACATCCGTGGGGAAGCTCAACCCCAGCTGGGAGGGACCATTTATTGTAAAAAAGGCTTTAAAATCGGGAGGTTATCGACTCCAAAATGTAGAGTGCGAGAACCTGAGTCTCACCTGGAGTGGTGACGACTTAAAACGTTTTTTCCCCTGAAACATGTAAGTGATACCTTGATGATAATAAAATTCTTTAACACTTCAAGTACTATCACAGCTAGCTGGCATGGAGAAATGGAATGTGTTTGGACCCCGAGCAGATCCCGCTGTCAGGCTCTCACCTAGCTGGTAGGTCAGGAAGTCACTCGGTGTCATCCTTGGCCTCGAGCAGATCCCACTATCAGGCTCTCACCTAGCTGACAGGGCTGGAAGTCACTCGATGGTATTTGTACAACCCCGTGTCCGGCGAGCGGGTCCCGCCAGGGAGGTCGAGCAGACCTAGCCCCGCGACCCGCACCCAAGCTGCAAAACAGATATACGGCAGGAGGGCTGACCCGCTCCCGCCCATTTCAGGCGAGCGAGCCGGGCGAGGCGAGTGAGCAGGTCGCGCAGAGAATCTCTGGCCAAAGCGGATGAGTTTGGCGACCCGCGAACAGCGAGCCGATCGGGGTCGCGGTGGCCGCCCGCCCACCCCCACACGCGACCTGGCCACCGGTCCTCCCCGGCAGAAGACAGGCAGGTCGCGATGGTCCGGCTCGCGCTCGCATAGGGAGAATAGGCGGGCAGCTGGAGCCAGGTCGTGCTCGCCTCCCGCGGAGGAGGATTGGAGGCGAGCTGACTCCCAAGGGGTGCGAATAGCCCCTCAGAACAGCGGAGCCACGATGTTGGCAGACCAGGTTGGACTGCGCATAGCTACTTAGAACAGCGGAGTTTGGCTGTTGGCAGACCCAACCAAGGGCTTTTTGGTATTTTCAGGTCAGTTCTTTCGGTTATTGGCAGTTCAGATTCCAAAAAACTATAAATAAGACCCAAGGGGTACCTCAGAGGAGACGCTTTCAGTGCCTCCTTACTCTCGTTTTCAAGTGCTCTCTGAGGGTACCTTAGCTCGGCTTCTGGCTAAGGAGGGGAAGCGCTCAGAGATCTTCCGGGTTTGTTGTGGGACCTCCCTGCCGAGCCCTTGGGTCTGTTTCTTCTTGTCTTCTTCGTTGTTTTTCTTGCAGGAGCAAAGTAGGCGCGAGACCACCCCTTCCCCAAGGGTCGAACTGCACAAGAGGCCGGATTTTGGTTTCAACATTTTGGTGCGGTGAGCGTGGAGAGTGGTCAGTGCGGAAAAGCTTCGGCGAGCTCAATGACGAGAGGACAAGGATCTGACAGGCAGGACTCGCCCCCCCCCCCCCCCCCCCCCCCGCCTCTCGCAACAGTAGGGATGTTGGAGGACTTCAGGAACGAGGTGCTGGGCCTCGTCAGGATCGCACTCGGCGCGCGGGCCGAGTACTCGACTCCGGCAGCCCAGATCGCAGCCGCCCCCTCTTTGGGCGAAGATGCCCCTGGCCGGCGAGCTGGAAAGGAAGTGGCCGAGGAAGGCCGAGGATGCGAGCTCCCGGGGCGCGAGCTTTTCCCCGGCTCGGCAAGCCGAGGAAGGTTCGGCGAGCTGGGTCCGCGAGATTCGCCAGCTCGCCCAGTGGGGGGAGGCAGTCCTTTCAGCGAGCTGGTCTCCTCAGCACCAGTACCAGAAGGGTTCAGGGAGCCCGAGATGTCCTACTACACCGGGAAGGGAGACCCGGTTCAGCACGTCCAATGGTTCGAAGACGTGGTCTCCATCCGTCAGATGTCGGACGGATTCAAGTGCCGTCTCTTCGCCATCACCCTCCGAGAGAAGGCAAGGGAGTGGTTCCACCAGCTCCCGGCCAGCTCCATCTACTGTTTTGAGGACCTGCGCCGAGGATTCATGCTGAGGTTCACTACTTCGAAGAAGAGGAAGAAGGAGTCTGAGTCCTTGTTCCACATTAAGCAAGGAGTGAACGAGACATTGGGGAGCTATGTGGATCGATTTCAGGAGGAGGTTACCCAGGTCCAGGAGATGCCGGGCCATAGTCTGATGATGGCTTTCACCCTGGGCCTGCAGTAGGGTTTCTTCCGAATGGAGCTGAAGAGAGTTCCCCCTCTCTCCTACGAGGAGTTGATGGAGAGGGCGGCTAGAGAGGTCGACGGGGAGGCGTCGAACCCGGAATTCGCAAGGAAGCTGGCCAGGTGGGCGATGGAGGAGGAAAAGGAGTCGAAGGGAGGAAGAGGACAGGAAGAGAGAAGAGGGGAGCCTAGGCAGAGGGAGCAGAGGCAGCTCCAGTGGCAGCAACAGCCGAGGTGGGGGCACCCGGAGCCCGACCGCCGGCTGGGCTGGAGACCTGAGTGGCAGGGGCAAGGGCCACCAAGAGGGTACTACGGAAGGGGTCACCATCAGGGGAGGCAAGATCAGTTCCACCCTCCGGGCTGGAGGCAGGGCCAGAGGCCCCGGCTCCCCGATCAGGAGGAGGCCATGGCCATAGCTTTGGGAGCAAGGAGGGGGATCATGAGGAGGAGGAGAAGGGAGTTCAGGGTGGAGCTGCCCTATTGCGACTTCCATCAGGAAGAGGGGCACGCAACAGCCACGTGCCCGGAATTCTTGGAGATGAGAGGGAATAGGGAGCGACAGCAGCAGCAGGAGGAGGCGCGGCAAGAAGTGAGAATCGAGGAGGTCCTGCCTCGGGTGGAGGAGGATCGTTGCGAGGACCGGGTTGATGTCGGGACCCGAGGAGGGATCAGAGTGATCCACGGGGGAGTGGGGATCGAGGCTTCCCGCAAGGCAAGCCTCCACACCATGTACCGGCGGAGCGTCGCCTCTACATCCCAAACCCCGCCGCCGGAGGAGAGGATCACCTTCTCCAGAAGTGATATGCCAGACCACGAGGATCCGTTCTGTGATGCGCTGGTCATCAAGGCCGCCATCGAGAATTTCACTGTCTCACGAATCCTTGTGGACAATGGGAGCTCCGTCAACGTCGTCTTCAAAAAGGCGTTTGACGCGATGAAGGTGGAGGCTAAGAGGGTGTTGGCCTCGGACGGGCCCTTGTTCGGGTTCTCGGGAGAAAGGAAGGAAGTAGAGGGAGGAGTTGGCCTCCATGTCACCCTGGGGGGGCAGTCCCGAAACTGCAAGTTCGTCATTGTGGACGCCCCCAGCAGCTACAGCGCAATCTTCGGGAGGCCCCTTATCAGCGCCTTCCGCTGCGTCCCCTCGTCTTTCCATCAATGCTTAAAGTTCAACGCCGAGGGGATCAAGGTCAGAGTCAGGGGGGACACAAAGGTGGCACGGGAGTGCTATGTCACCGCGGTGAACACGATCTCTTGGCAGGAGGGGGCCGAGGAGATGGGTCGGAGGATGGAGGAGGCCGAGCAGGAGGTTGTCAGCGAGGAGCTGGGGATAGAGAGTCGCGCTGAGGAAGCAGAAGGAGGAGATCTGGAGGAGGTAGCCGAGGTGAGGGGCGCGGGAGAAGAGATGGAGGTAGAGGTCCCCGTCCCGGATGAAGGGGATGCTGAAGGATGGGCGGAGCAGTCCAGGCTGGAGGCCGCGGAGGAAGTGGTAGAGCTGGAGGTGCTCACCCGGGGAGGCAGGATGGAGAAGATCCGCGTCAGCGGGGGGCTGACCCCGGAGGACCAGGGCAGGATGCTGGAGTGCATCCAGAAGAACGTGGACATCTTCGCCTGGAATGCCGCGGAGATGCCGGGGGTTGACGCGGATGTGGCTTGCCACCGCCTCAACCTGGACCCGGGAACACGCCCCGTTCAGCAGAAAAAGAGATCCACGGCAGACAAGCTGGCGGAACCCATCAGGGAGGAGGTGGCGAAGCTTCTCAAGGCCGGCTTCGTGTCCGAGATTCAGTACCCCGGCTGGGTCTCCAACGTTGTGATGGTCAAAAAAGGAGACGGCCGTTGGCGATTGTGTATCGATTTTTCCTTACTCAATAAAGCTTGTCCTAAGGACTGTTATCCTTTGCCTCGGATCGACGCGCTGGTTGACTCAGCCGTCGGCTTTTCTGTAATGAGTTTTTTAGATGCCTTTTCAGGTTACCATCAGATCAGGATGCACCCCCCAGACATCAAGGATGTCTCGTTCATCACAGGGGACGGCTGCTACTGCTACAAGATGATGCCATTCGGGCTGAAGAACGCTGGGGCCACCTACCAGAAAATGATGGATAGGGTCTTTAAGGAGCAGAGGGGGAGGAATTTGGAGGTATACGTGGACGACCTCATGATCAAAAGCCGGGATGTGGACTCCCACCTCCGGGACCTGGAGGAGACCTTCACCACCCTGCGCAGATACAAGATGCGGTTGAATCCCCTTATGTGTGTCTTTGGGGCTAGCCGGGGAAAGTTCTTGTGGCATCTCCTCACCCCCGCGGGGTCGAGCCGAATCCGGACAAGGTCAAGGCTATCTTGGAGCTGGGGTCCCCGCGGAACGCAAAGGAGGTCCAACGGTTGACAGGGAAGCTAGCAGGGCTGAGTCGCTTCCTTTCTCGGGCAGGGGAGAAGTGCTCCCCCTTCTTCAAAACGCTGAGGGGTGGTCAGAGGTTTGAATGGACCAAGGAATGCGAGGAGTCGTTCCAGGCCCTCAAGGCGCAGTTGACACAGGCTCCGCTGCTCCAGGGGCCGAAGGAGGTGGAGGATTTGTTCTTGGGCAGAGGCTCTGAGCTCCGTCTTGGTTCGAGAAGAGGGAAAGAGACAGCTCCCTGTCTATTACGTCAGCCGGGTCCTGAGGAAGGCCGAGCTCCGGTATCCGATCTTGGAGAAGCTTGCATTCGCCCTAATCATCTCGGCTCGGCGGCTGCGACCTTACTTCCAGGCACACTCAATCCGGGTGGTGACCGACCATCCCCTCCGCAACATCTTCGAGGGGGTGGAGCATTCAGGCCGGCTGGCCAAGTGGTCGGTGGAGCTGAGCGAGTTCGATGTCTCCTTCGTTCCGCGGCTCTCGATCAAAGCTCAGGCGATGGCCGACTTCCTGGCCGACTACGTGGTAGAAGTAGCGGAGGAGGAGCTCACCCGCCCGACTCCTTGGAAGGTGAGGGTGGATGGAGCCTCAGGGAGGCATTCTCTTGGAGTGGGGGTGGTTCTGGAAAGCCCTCAAGGGACTCAGATTGAGCAGACGGTGGTGGTGCATTTTCCCATTACCAACAACCAGGCCGAGTACGAGGCCGTGATAGCAGGGCTGCGCCTGGCCAGGGAGCTGGGGGTGCTGGATGTGGAGGTCCTCACTAACTCCATGGTGGTGACTTCCCAGATCAACGGGGAGTTCGAAGCAAGGGAACCCACCCTGAAGTCATACTTGGCCAAAGTGAAGGGGGTCATAGGCACCTTCCAGACCTTCTCCATCCGACACGTGCCAAGGGGAGAGAATGAACAGGCCGACCAGCTAGCGAAGCATGGCCCCCGGGCGGGGGGCACCATCACCGACCTGTTCCGCCCCTCCATCGAAGAAGGGGAGCTCATGGAGATCGACCAGCAAGCTTCGTGGATGGATCCAGTAGTAGTTTTCCTCTCCACGGAGGAATATCCGGAGGGGGTAGACAGGAAGAAGCTGAGGCACAAGTCAGCTTACTACCTCCTTAAGGACGGGCAGCTATACAGGAAGACCCTCTCCGGGATGCTGGCTCGCTGCGTAGCCGAGGGTGAGGCGCAGAGGATCTTGGAAGAAGTCCACTCCGGGGAGTGCGGGAGTCATTCCGGGAGTCGGACCCTGGAGGGAAGGATAGTCAGGCAAGGGTATTTCTGGCCCACCCTGGGCCGAGACGCCGCGGAGTTCGCACGGAGATGTCATAAGTGCCAGTTGTTTGCCCCCCTCCAGCTACAGCCGGCCCAACAACTCAAGAGTATCACGGCCCCCTGGCCCTTTGCAATCTGGGGAATGGATTTGGTTGGACCGTTTCCCCAGGCCAGCGGTCAGAGAAGATTCCTCCTAGTGATGATCGACTACTTCTCGAAGTGGATGGAGGTGAAGGCGTTGGCCAAGGTGACCTCCCAAGTGATCAGGAACTTTGTCTGGGGGGAGATCATCTGTCGCCATGGGCTGCCCCAGGCCATCGTCACCGACAACGGACCCCAGTTCGCCAGTGCCGAGTTCACCAGCTTCTGCGAGCAGCTTGGAATCGACCTCAGGTTCGCCTCGGTCCACCACCCCAGGAGCAACGGGCAGGTGGAGGCCGCGAACAAGATCATCGTCAATCTCCTCAAGAAAAAGGTGGAGAACTTGAGGGGAAGCTGGGTGGAGCAGCTCCCCGCAGTTCTTTGGGCCCTAAGAACCACCCCTAACACGGCTACGGGGGAGACCCCTTCAAGCTCTCCCATGGGTGCGAGGCGGTGCTCCCCATAGAATTTGAAGTCCAAACGCCGCGAGTCGGGGGGGGGGGCAGGGAGGGCCGAGAGGAATGGCGAACCGAGAACGAGGGGGAGCTGAGGCTCTCCCTTGACATGGTGGAAGAATTGAGGGACCTCTCGGCCATCCGACAGGAGGAGGTAAAAAGAAGGATGACCAAATACTTTGACAAGCATGTCAGGGTCAAGCAGTTCGCAGAAGGAGACCTGGTGCTGAAGAAGGTGGACGCTGCAGGGAGGTCAGCGTCCGTAGGGAAGCTCAACCCCAGCTGGGAGGGGCCATTTATTGTGAAAGAAGCTTTGAAGTCAGGGGGCTATCGGCTCCAAAATGTAGAGGGCGAGACCCTGAGTCTCACCTGGAGTGGAGACGACCTGAAAAGATTTTTTCCCTAAGCACCTGTAAGCAACACGTTGGTTATAATGAATTCCTTCCCCCCCCCCCCCCCCCGTATTGCCGCAGCCAGCTAGCATAGAGAATTGGAATGTGTTTGGACCCCGAGAAGATCCCGCTGCCAGGCTCCCACCTAGCTGGCAGGGCCGGAAGTCACTCGGTGTCATCCCTAGCCTCGAGAAGATCCCGCTGCCAGGCTCTCACCTAGCTGGCAGGGCTGGAAGTCACTCGATGGAATGTGTTTGGACCCCGAGAAGATCCCGCTGCCAGGCTCCCACCTAGCTGGCAGGGCCGGAAGTCACTCGGTGTCATCCCTAGCCTCGAGAAGATCCCGCTGCCAGGCTCTCACCTAGCTGGCAGGGCCGGAAGTCACTCGATGGAATGTGTTTGGACCCCGAGAAGATCCCGCTGCCAGGCTCCCACCTAGCTGGCAGGGCCGGAAGTCACTCGGTGTCATCCCTAGCCTCGAGAAGATCCCGCTGCCAGGCTCTCACCTAGCTGGCAGGGCCGGAAGTCACTCGATGGAATGTGTTTGGACCCCGAGAAGATCCCGCTGCCAGGCTCCCACCTAGCTGGCAGGGCCGGAAGTCACTCGGTGTCATCCCTAGCCTCGAGAAGATCCCGCTGCCAGGCTCTCACCTAGCTGGCAGGGCCGAAAGTCACTCGATGGAATGTGTTTGGACCCCGAGAAGATCCCGCTGTCCAGGCTCCCACCTAGCTGGCAGGGCCGGAAGTCACTCGGTGTCATCCCTAGCCTCGAGAAGATCCCGCTGCCAGGCTCTCACCTAGCTGGCAGGGCCGGAAGTCACTCGATGGAATGTGTTTGGACCCTGAGAAAATCCCGCTGCCAGGCTCCCACCTAGCTGGCAGGGCCGGAAGTCACTCGGTGTCATCCCTAGGCTCGAGAAGATCCCACTGCCAGGCTATCACCTAGCTGGCAGGGCCGGAAGTCACTCAATGGAATGTGTTTGGACCCCGAGAAGATCCCGCTGCCAGGCTCCCACCTAGCTGGCAGGGCCAGAAGTCACTCGGTATCATCCCTAGCCTCGAGAAGATCCCGCTGCCAGGCTCTCACCTAGCTGGCAGGGCCGGAAGTCACTCGATGGAATGTGTTTGGACCCCGAGAAGATCCCGCTGCCAGGCTCCCACCTAGCTGGCAGGGCCGGAAGTCACTCGGTGTCATCCCTAGCCTCGAGAAGATCCCGCTGCCAGGCTCTCACCTAGCTGGCAGGGCCAGAAGTCACTCGATGGAATGTATTTGGGCCCCGAGAAGATCCCGCTGCCAGGCTCCCACCTAGCTGGCAGGGCCGGAAGTCACTCGGTGTCATCCCTAGCCTCGAGAAGATCCCGCTGCCAGGCTCTCACCTTGCTGGCAGGGCCGGAAGTCACTCGATGGAACGTGTTTGGACCCAGAACGAATTACGCTGTCGGGCTCCCACCTAGCCGGCCAGGCCGGGAACTACTCGAATGGCGTTAATAGCAGATCGGAATCACAAAAGCTAACCAAAAAGGGGTGGGGGGGGTCTAACATAACCCCCCAGCCCCAGGGAAGGCGGCCGAATGGAGGCGAGAACCTGGCCGAGAATCCGCAAGAAATTTGGCAATACAGACAAAGGACGAGCCGGCTCGCCTCGCTTGGCGGGCGAGCAGCCGCCTCATCAGGGATGGGCCGCAGAGGCAGGCCACCCTGCGTGGTAATAGCAAAAATATACAGAGGCGGGCGAGAAAGCATTTATAAAAGCAATAGTAAATAAAAACCACGAAGTCTAGGCACAGCTCACGCGTGCGTCTCAAAACAGCTAAACGTGCATGATATATACATCTAAAAAACAAATGTCAAAAAGCGAGGGAGACGCGAGATCCGGGGCGAGGAGTCCTAAATGGGCTGGAAGGATTTGTCCCCAGGGTCCGGCACGGGAAGGAATAGCGCCGGCACCACGTCTTCCGTCGAGAGTTCCGCCGCCTCGCTCTTGAGGAGATCCGCGCGTCGCAGCATTTGCATCGTGTACTTCGCGGCGCTGGCGGCGTTCTTTTGCATCAGCACCTCCAAGTCGTAGTCGGAGAAGTGTTCGAGCGGGCAGACCCTGCTGTCTGGAGGAGGGACAGCGGCGGCGGCCTCCAGCTCGCGTACCCGTCGCGGCATCCTGAAAAGAGGAAAAGAAAGTTATAAGGCGGATTCGCGTGAAAGGGCGGTTGTCGAGGGCGAGTACATACCACCCCGCCCAGGTACTGCGCGAGGGACTCCTCTGCCGCATCGGCCCGCCTCCTCTGAAGGATCGCATCTTCCTGAGCAAGCTTTTGGGCCTCCTCCCTCTCGTCCGCCAGCTTCTTCAGGGAGGTGGCGTTCCGCTCCAGCTGGGTGCAACGCCTCCCCACCATGTGAGCCAATTCCAGGCCGCGCAGCTGGGCCCGCGCGCTCTCGTGAACCAGTACTCGCGACACCTCTTTGTCATAAATAGCGGCGTCCTCTCGCGAGTAAAGGCCGAACGAGAAGTTGTAGGCCTCCCCGCCGATGCTGTCCTGCTCTAGCCAACTCGGCAACAAGGTCGAGATCGCGGCGCGATTTGACTCCTTGTCCCACAACAGGAGCGGGGCGCCGAGCTCGTCCAGGTATCTCTCGCCGTAGCCAAAGTTGCGGTGACCCCTCGGCACCGGCTTCGCAGCAGCTTGAGACCCGTCCGGCGGCGCGGAGGTGCCCGCCGCCCTGTCCGGGGTATCGCTGGTCGAAGCAACCAGCGGGGGCGAAGGGCCCTCAGCCGGAAGGACCGCAGGGGCCTTGCCTTTCCTTTGGCTCGCAGCGGGTTGCTGACCCGCGGTCTTCGCCACCTTCGGCGGAGGGGTGGGCTGTCCGCCACCCGGCCGCTTCTTGGCCGGGACCGACGGGGGGTCGCGCTGAGCGGCATCCGCAGCCTGAGCTCGGGCGAGAACCCCGGGAGCGACCCGAGCGCTCTCGTAGGGGGGGTGAAGAGGGATGTCGCGCTCGCCTGCCAAGGAAAAGGGATGAGTTAACGTAAAAGGAGGGGGTAAGGCAGAACAGCGGCGAGTGGCAAACCTCCCCCTGGCGGGACGGCGGAGAGGTCGTCAAGGTGGCGGCGCAGGTATGCGACCTCGAAATTCTTCCCGGCGAAGAACCCGCACAAGTCGGCCTCATGGCCCCCTAGGCTGGGCGGACGGTAGCTCGCTTCGCTAAGCTGCACCGGTGAGAAGGGGACGTTGCCGAAATCCCCTTTGACGAACAGGAACTTTTTGAGCCAGTTATGACTCTTATTAACTGTCTCCCGCACCTTGAGGTGGGCGCTCGAGAAGTAGGCGGTCCCATCCCGGTTTGCCCGGAAGGAGAATAGTTTCCGGAAAACGGCGAGGCTGAACTCGACTCGCTCCTCTCGCAGAAAGCAGGCGAACCCCACCATAACGGCTATGGAGTTCGGGGTCATCTGACCTAGGACGACCCCGAAATACTTCAGCACCTGGCGTACCTCGGGCCACAGGGGAAGTCGCAGGCCCACCTCAAAGTGAGCTAGGGGATGGCGAGCTCGTCCCCGGATAAATCGTTGATCTTTTCTCTATCCCCGGGCCGTCTCGCAGAAAAGCCCGGCGGAACGTGGTCGCCAAGAGCATCCAGATACTCGCGTTCCGAGATGACGGCGTGAGGAAAATCGTGCTCTGAGAAGGTCCAGGCGCACTTACTTCGTCCGTCCACGTCGCCGCCGCCTCCGCCCATTCCCACCGAATCGCCGCCGAACGTGCGAGACAGATCCAGAAGGCGAGCACGAGCCGTACTTCGCGGGGAACGGGAAGCGAGAGAGCGTTTTGAATCGGTGAGAGAATAAGGGCCGGCAAGGCCTATTTATAGGGAAAGAGAAAGGGCGGGAAACTTCCCGCCGAAAGAGGGGGTGCAGATAGCAAAAATCAGCCTGACGTTTCGACTTCACGGCGCGCGGCCGCGCCGCCGAGGCCAGTCAGGCGTGGTTCTCGCCCGGCCGTGTCCGCGCAAAACTTGAGCGGGCGACTCTCGGCCCGCACCCGTCCGGGATTCCGCGCGAGCCGGGAGACACCCGGCTGGCGAGCCCCTCGGCTCGCCCCCGCCCCGATCGGCAGGACGGGCAGAACGAATCTCTCCCCTGTCCCCCCACAGAGAACAAAAGCAACAACGTGGTGATTTCAACATGCATCAGCGGCGAAAAACTAGGCCCATAGGCGGGCAGAAAAGAGTTGCGAATCGTTACAAATACAGGATAGCCTTGAAATGGTAGAAACTCCGCGATATCCCGCGAGCGGGGGGAAAAAGGGCTGGATCAGTACTCGATCCACTGCCACCTGCCCCGCCGCTTCGTTCCCGTTCGTGGCGGCACGCGAGGATAGTGGTAATCGCGAACCGCCACCAGCTCCCGCTCAGCAAGGCTGAGTTGCTCTGTGGCGCTCCTGAGACGCTCCTCGGCTCGCGTAATGTGCACACCCAGCGAAGTGACATCGTCGTCTTCTGCTGCGCGCCGGGGTCCCTCCAAGGCCGCGAGCCGGGCCGCGGTGTCGGCTTTGTCTTGATCGACCCTCTTCACGATCTCCTGAAGCAGCAGCGTGTGTTTCTAGAACAGCCGTGTCACCTGCCTCTTCATCCCCACCGCATCGGTCGGGTCGCCCAGGTAATCAGAAACGCTGTCCACGTCAGGCGGAGGCGAATACCCTTCGCTCGTCTCAGTTTCGGAGGAGACCATGTTGTAGCCTACAAAAGGACGATTCAGGAGGAGCGAGCGAGGACAAAGCCAACGGTGAGTACAAGCATACCAGGGGTTGGCACGTCGTCCATGCCTATGGATGGACGAGAGGAGCCCGACCGCCCCTGAAAGGCTTCTCCCTCGAGGGCCTCAAGAGATTTTCCCAGACCGTGGGGAGCCGGAGAGCGAGAGGTTTCCGGAGGTGGGCGGTCCAGACCTGGGGGACTAGCAACCCTCTCAGACGACAAGGGAGGGGGGCGATCCTCCCCCCCCCCCCCCGTTCCCCACGTTTCCACAAGGTATTGCCTGCAAGACAGAGATCAGAAATACAACGATAAACCGAAGAGGAAGGTCACGTACCCCAGAAGCGACCTCAACACCCGCCGCCGAGCTGGAGCCTGGGAAGGCGCTCGCCGGAGACCGCCTAACAATCTTTCCCTTCGCCGGCCTAAAGAGAGGGTCGGGAGACCCGCGTGCTAGCCAAGGGGCGGCCTCGAGGGCCTCCTCCCGAGTCTTCTGACCCGCTGCCTCCAGGCGAGCTCGCACCTCCTCGCTGATCGGCATCGAGAAACTGAAGTTTGTTCAAGGAAAATGAGGGGATCTGGGGAGCCCCCCTAGGCTCAGCGGTATATTTATAGCCGGACAGTGGGACCCCACCAGAAGATTCCCTGCCAGCTCAGCACAGCACTCGCCGAACACGCGGGTTGGATGATTCTTTCCGAGCTTGAATCAAGCTCAAAAAGAGCGGGGATTGTGTACAACCCCGTGTCCGGCGAGCGGGTCCTGCCAGGGAGGTCGAGCAGACCTAGCCCCGCGACCCGCACCCAAGCGGCAAAACAGATATACGGCAGGAGGGCTGACCCGCTCCCACCCATTTCAGGCGAGCGAGCCAGGCGAGGCGAGTGAGCAGGTCGCGTAGAGAATCACTGGCCAAAGCGGATGAGTTTGGCGACCCGAGACCAGCGAGCCGATCGGGGTCGCGCTGGCCGCCCGCCAGCCCCCACACACGACCTGGCCACCGGTCCTCCCCGGCAGAAGACAGGCAGGTCGCGATGGTCCGGCTCGCGCTCGCCCAGGGAGAATAGGCGGGCAGCTGGAGCCAGGTCGTGCTCGCCTCCCGCGGAGGAGGATTGGAGGCGAGCTGACTCCCAAGGGGTGCGAATAGCCCCTCAGAACAGCGGAGCCACGCTGTTGGCAGACCAGGTTGGACTGCGCATAGCTACTTAGAACAGCGGAGTTTGGCTGTTGGCAGACCCAACCAAGGGCTTTTTGGTATTTTCAGGTCAGTTCTTTCGGTTATTGGCAGTTCAGATTCCAAAAAACTAAAAAAAAGACCCAAGGGGTACCTCAGAGGAGACGCTTTCAGTGCCTCCTTACTCTCGTTTTCAAGTGCTCTCTGAGGGTACCTTAGCTCGGCTTCTAGCTAAGGAGGGGAAGCGCTCAGAGATCTTCCGGGTTTGTGGTGGGACCTCCCTGCCGAGCCCTTGGGTCTGTTTCTTCTTGTCTTCTTCGTTGTTTTTCTTGCAGGAGCAAAGTAGCCGCGAGACCACCCCTTCCCCGAGGGTCGAACTCCACAAGAGGCTGTATTCTGGTTTCAACAGTATTGATAGTGGACCCCGAGCAGATCCCGCTGCCAGGCTCTCACCTAGCTGGCAGGGCAGGAAGTCACTCGGTGTCATCCTTGGCCTCGAGCAGATCCAGCTATCAGGCTCTCACCTAGCTGACAGGGCTAGAAGTCACTCGATGGTATTGATAGTGGACCCCGAGCAGATCCCGCTGCCAAGCTCTTACCTAGCTGGCAGGGCAGGAAGTCACTCGGTGTCATCCTTGGCCTCGAGCAGATCCCGCTGTCAGGCTCGCACCTAGCTGACATGGCTGGAATTCACTCGATGGTATTGATAGTGGACCCTGAGCAGATCCCGCTGCCAGGCTCTCACCTAGTTGGCAGGGCAGGAAGTCACTCGGTTTCATCCTTCGCCTCGAGTAGATCCCGCTGTCAGGATCTCACCTAGCTGGCAGGGCTGGAAGTCACTCGATGGTATCGGCCTTGAAATTGCCAAGTAAAGATCAAGAAGTTTCGAATGCCAAGGGATAAGGGGAAAGAGGTTCTGTATAGGCGAACTCGGACTCGCCTAACCCAGCTCGGCATCAACAAGAGGATTCCGCATAGGCAAGTTTGGACTCGCCAACCCCAGCTCGGCATCAGCAAAGAGGTGGCGAGCCCGGGCCTCGCTGAAGGAAGGCGAGCCAGGCCGGGGCACTTCACCCCTTAGCCAGTTTTACTTGGAAGAAAATCTGCTTTCTGAGTTCAACCTGGATGGCTCGCGGGCGAGTTAAGGTGACGTGACAAGGGCGGAGAGCAACCCGCTCCCGAATCGCCTGGAGCTCGGCAAGCACTCAAAACGTACTCTCACGGGCGCATACACATGAATATCCTACTCACGGAATCTGTCTATGCGAGGTCGCCTGGGGAAGCACTCTCGGATATACAGAGCACAACAAACAAAGTACCAAAAAACAAAAAGAGAAAAGTGGCACGGGTATGATCAAAAGCCTTTCTTTCATTGTTTTCAAAAGATGTTTACAGGGGGCTCGCCTTGGCGAGTAAACCAAAAAAGAAGATGTACAAATTCAGGCCTTGCCCCCCACCCCCCACCAGACTGGTCCTCGCCTTCAGCCGACTGGTCCGGGAAGCCCTTCCCGAACATCGCGTCCAAGCTGTCCTCTTTCTCGCTGGGTGGCGTCTCCGGGAACAGGCTCGGCATCAGATCCCGGGCCGAAATCTCCTCGCATCCCTCCAACAGCACCCCCGTGTCCTTCATCATTTGGAGGGTGCACTCGGCAGCCTGGATGGAGTTGATTCGCAGCCTCTCGGCGAGATCGGCCTCGCCAAAGATCTGCGGCCTCTTGTAAGGGAGGGAAGGATCGACGTCGCGGGCTGGGAAGAAAATCTCCGCCTGGCGGCAGACCTCGCGGCTGAGGTACTGGTTATCCTCCTTCAGCTTCACGTTCGAGCCCTCCAGCTCGACAAGGCGGGCGCGCAGCTGGCTGATCTCCTCCCCTGCTCGGCATTGCAAGCCTGAAGCTTCTCTGCGGCCGTGGCGTCCTGGTAAAGAGAAAATCCAATTTAGTATCAGCGCAGAATGTTCTAAGTAAAAGAGAAGAGTAGTGCTTGACGCTTACCAACCCGCCGACGGCCTGGGCGAGAAGACCCTCGGCGATGCTGAGCCGCCTCGCCTGATCAGCGACTTTGTCTTTGGCAACGTCGTGAGCCTGCTCAGCTTTCTGGAGTTGATTGCCGAGGGCAAAGCTGCGGCGAGCCAGCATGTGGTGGAGCTCCATGGTCCGCAGGTGGGCCTGCAGACCCTCATGGCCGAGCTGCCGGAGGGTCATATTCTTATAGGCCTCAGCATCCTCGCGGCCGTAGAGGCCGAAGCCGAGGGCGTAAGTGATGTGCCCGCGAACAGACTCTTACTGTGGTTGGTTCGGTGAGTCGATCGCCGCGGGCTTGCTCGGGTAGGCAAGTGCACCTATCGCAAGTAGTACTCGATATTCGGGGGAATACCGAGGTCGTATTATTCTCGAGGTCGCGTTGACTATTCTTACTCCTCCGGGAGGACTATTATTTTACTGAAAATAAGGTGGATTTTTTTTACTTAATAAAAAGGCGGAAAAGCAAAGGAGCGAAAAAACGATTTATAAAATATTCGATGAAGGGTTAACGCTCGACATCGAATCGGATTAAGACTAAAATAATTTTTAATAATAAAAAGACTTAGTTTTCAAATTAATAATAAGACAACTTGGCCGTGGAGGTTCCACAAATGTGAGCGCACTTATCTCTAGGAATATTGCTCACCTGAACGTTAAGACTATTCGACCGAATGTTAGTCCGACGAAGGATTCCTCTTAACGCCCGCTTTACGCTAAGAACCCCGCTATTGGGTGGGGAACCCAATCCGGTAGAATTACGCTAGTCCTCTCTCGAGGGGGTGCACGCAACTCTATTTACCCAGGGGTGATCGGTCCATATGCACGGCCTCTCGGCTAGCTAGCATATGGACTACGGAAATAGGGCCCACACATCGATTATGTGGTCCTACGCGTCGTAAACCCGGGGTAAACCCTAAGTGCTTAAATTAAAATGAAAAAAAGAACTTTAATTATTATAAATCATTTCAAATGTCCCAATGCTCTTCGATGCCGAGGCTAATAGCGATTAGCCACACATCGGTATGGGGACGGCTTATAATTTAGTGAGGCGCGAGTTCGAAATTAAACACTAAACGATTATAAGAAAGAGACAAAAGAAAAATAACAATATTTAGAGAGCTAAAAAGTTAACTAAACGAGAACTCACGCACACTCCAAATTATAAATTAAACAAAAGCTAAGTTACACATGAATGAAATTTGCATAATTTAAATTTGCGAGTCCCACTCAAACGAGTGGGGGCGGTAAATAAAGGCTGAAAATTGCAAGTCCTACTCAAACGAGTAGGACTGAAATGAAAGCGAGTCCTACTCAAATGAGTAGGAGAAAATAAATGCGATTACAGGGCTAAAAAGTCCGGCCATTTAACTCAAGTGAGTAGGCGGAAAAAAATAAAGAAAGTAAAATTGCAAGTCCTACTCAAACGAGTAGGACTGAAATAAAGTCCGGCCATTTAAACTCAAGTGAGTAGGCGGAAAAATAAAGAAAGAAAAATTACAAGTCCTACTCAAATGAGTAGGACTGAAAATGAAAACGATGCGTCATTTAACTCTTAACGAGTAGGCGGAAATAAATGCACACAGACACACACACTCCATATGAAATTCAGGAAAGCAATAAAATTATACACCTACACTCACACACTCTACATAATTTGAATCAAAGCATTAAAAGGAAAGCATTAAAACAAAGCATGAAAATTTAACACCTACACTCACACACTCTACACAATTTAAATCAAAGCATAAAAATTATACACCTACACTCACACACACTTCATGAAAAATCAAAGTTACCTAAAAATTAAAATTTTAACTATTTCAAGCATAGGTTTTGCCAAAAACAAATAAAAAGAAGAAATTTAAATTTTTAGAAGACAAAAGTTTTTCAAAACAAATTAAAAACCAAAGTTTTTGGAAAACAAAAATTTCAACATTTTCATTCCTAGGATTTCATAAAAGAGCTAAAAAAGTTGAAATAAAAGTGAAAGAAGAAAAAAAGTTTTCATTCCAAAATGAAGCTAAGTAAAAAAAAAAACAAAGGAAACTATAGCTCTTTTACACACTCATAAGAGTGAAGATGTTGAAGAAGATAAGAAAAAAGAGAAAAACCTAATTCATCATTTCATCATTTTCAAACAAAACCTAACTTGAAAAATCAAAGGCATGTAAAGAGGAAATCCTAACCTAAGCATGAAAACAAGTAAAAAAAAGTAAAGTAAGCATGTTACACTCATACACACACACACACTTTTCATAAATGAAGAACAAATGAAGAACAAGTGAAGAACAAGGATAAAACCAAGGATAAAAAGGGGAAAGAAAGTGGGCACAAGTTTCATTCCAAAGCTAAGTAAGAAGAGAAAATCTAACATTTTATTGAATTTTAGGAACTATTACAAGCTATTACAAGGGTTAAAGCTAAGACAAAACAAGAAATGAAATAAAAAGGGAGAAATCTCCTTACATAGCCTTGAAAATCACGGATGCAGCCCACAAAAATACACTAAATTGGCCCAAAAATCTGAACCCTTGGACCTTACAGAACTGGGCTATTTATAGGAAAAAATTTCTAAGTACACGCCCTCGGTCACGGGCGTGACATGGGGGCGTGACAGTACTATTCATGAAGGCGGCTGGCGATTGGACAGCAAAGTTGACTTCGGGCTGAGTTCGAAGCAGTCACGCCCTAGGTCACGGGCGTGACTATGGGCGTGTCGGGGAGGTAGAACCGGGCGCGGGTTGCGTCAAATGTCCTCGGCAGCATCTTGTCGGGCCAGTTGGAAAGGTCACGCCCCATGTCACGGGCGTGACTATGGGCGTGACAGTTGGGTCGACACTCGACGAATGTCGAGCGGAAAGTGTCGAGTCGAAATCGTTGAGCTGAAATTGGGTCACGCCCCAGGTCACGGGCGTGACACTGGGCGTGACAGTTGGTGTCGACACTCGACGATCGTCGAGCGGAATTCGTCGAGAGGAGAGGACACGGGCTTGGGTCACGCCCCGTGTCGGGTGACACGGGCGTGTCGCCAGGCGTGTCAAGCCTTTTCTTCAGAAATTTTCCGATTCCACGGGAAATGCACAGTCACGGCTCGGTCACGGGCGTGACCCATGTGTCACGGGCGTGTACTTCCCAAAATGGCAGATTTTGGAATTTTTCTGAAAATCAAAGTAAAACAAGTTAGGAGAAAATTTACAAGAATAGGAACATTTTATTGAACAAAAATAAGTAAAAACGACGAAAATAAATGAAAATGACTAAATTAATGTGCATAAAAATACGCATATTTACAGTTCATCAAATACCCCCATACTTAGGCTTTTGTTATTCCAGAGCAAAAGTTTGAGGTGAATCTATAAGGAATAAAAAAAACTCTAAGTTTTGGCTATCGCTTAATCAATTATAAGAGAGATCGAAATAAATATACGGGGTGTAAGAGTTAAGTCCTTAAATTATGTAGATGATTTAAATAGCGCAAAAGTTTTGGCCAAAAGACTTCTTGATGTAATCAAATAGAAGGCAACATTTGTAATGGTTAGATTAACGAAAATAGTTTGGAATTATAAGAATTCTAGCTTATACGAGTGCTATCGGAAATAATACAATTTACTAATTATGCTCTCAAAAAGATTTTTGAATTAATTCTAGAATCGTGTAATTGGCTAAGGGGGTAGTGTGGTTTATGAAGAGGGTTTTGATATTTGAGGTGAGGTAATTTTTTCTCGAACCTCCATTTTTTTTTTCTTTTGGATTATTAGGAAAACGAAATCTTATTTTCCTAATATGATTTTTGTTTTTCAACTTCATAATAATAAAAATTAACCCAATGTATATTTGCAGGAGTAATGAATTTTATCCTCTTACTCCCTATATAATCTTTTAAATTATTGGGTGCCTATGTTTACGGAACGAAATCTTGTTCCCATTGACATAAGATCTTTTAAGGATAAAATTTTTCATGCCAAGTAGGTCATGAAAAGTGAGGGGAGAAAGGAAAAACTAGATTGTAATCCTAAAAATTTTTGAGAGCAACCTTATTAATTTGTACGTTCCAATGTTTTCAGAAAGCTAAAAGTAAGTATAATTGAATTCTATAGTCGTTATTTCCTAACATAATATACGTGCTCCTATTAATGAAAAATTAGAAGTAGTGCCTAAAACGAGTCCGCTAGTTTTAACAAAGCATAAAGAATTCTTTAAAACTTAACCCCGGCTATTTAAATGTTTCAATCGATAATTAACAAACGGGTAGTAAACAGAGAATTAATAGTATTCACATATAAATAAACTCAAAACAGAATTTTTGGATAGCAGAAAAGTTAAGTATGGAATATTTAATTTATTTGTTGCAAAACATTTTTTTGTTTTTTTATAGTTTTTTTGTAAACATTTTTTTTTTGTGTTTTTCATTTATTATCTTTTTTTTTTGTATTTTTGTTTTTCTCGATTTTTTTGTTTGAAAATTTTTTGAACTATTATCTTTTTTTTTTTGTATTTTTTAAGAGAATTTTCATAATATGTACAAAAATAAGGGAGAAAAAGAAAAATGTTTGTACAAGAATGAGGAAGGGGGAGAGAGAAAAAACAAAAAATATATACAAAGAGAAAAAAAAAAAAAAAAATTTTGTTTCTTTCATAAAATTTTTTTTGTTTTTTTTTTTTCATTTTAAAAAAATTTTTTTGTTTCATTTTAAGATGTTTTTTTAATTTTTTTTTTTTTTTTTTGTTGTTATATGTATTTTTTTGTATTTTTCTTTTTTTGAGATGCAGAAAAATTGAAGTGCAGAAAATAAAGCACGAAAATACCCCCATACTTAAGTCCAACATTGTCCCCAATGTTGTATCGTAAGTATGCGGAACAGAAATGAAAGACAATATGTACAACGAAAAGAAAGGGAAGGGGGTAGAAGCTTCCCTGAAACGCGGAGGGGGAGGCCGATCAGAAACCCTGCGTTTATTAGAAAAAAATAACAAAGATAATAAGGAAAGAGCGAAAAAGATAAGCGAGGGGTGCCTCCCAGGAGCGCTTTGTTTATAGTCGTGTAGCTTGACTTATTTTGGCGGATTTATAAATCTAGGAGGGTTATGGTTTCGTAATGCTCGATCACTGGGTCGCCCGCGATGTATAACTTAAGCCGATGACCGTTTACTTTGAACGAACCTCTTTCCGGGTGGGAGACGAGTACGGTCCCATATGGAAAGACTTCTTCAACTAAGAAGGGACCGGACCATCTAGATTTTAGTTTACCTGGAAAAAGCTTAAGGCGTGAATTGTAAAGAAGGACAAGATCGCCCGGAGAAAATATTTTTGGGACTTTAAATGTTGATCGTGATATAACTTAGAGCGCTCCTTATAAAATTTATTGCTCTCGTAAGCGTTCGCACGCCATTCATCGAGCTCGTTTAGTTGCAGTTTTCTATTCTGAGCGGCTAAGTTGGAGTCGAGGTTTAAGAGTTTTAAAGCCCAAAGTGCGCGATGTTCTAATTCTACGGGTAAATGGCACGCTTTGCCGTAGACTAACCGGAACGGCGTACATCCGATAGCGGTTTTGTATGCCGTCCGATACGCCCACAACGCATCGTCGAGTTTAACGGACCAATCTTTCCTATTTAGCGAAACGGTTTTTTCTAAAATTCGCTTAATCTCTCGATTTACTACCTCGACTTGGCCACTTGTTTGCGGGTGGTAGGGGGTGGCAAGCTTGTGCGTGACTCCGTATTTAGCTAACGTCTTAGCCATAAGAGTGTTACAGAAATGCGTTCCCCTATCACTAACAATTGCGCGAGGCGTGCCGAAGCGAGAAAATAATTTTTTAAGAAATGTAACGACGACTCGCGCATCGTTGGTGGGGAGAGCTTGCGCTTCCGCCCACCTCGATACGTAGTCGACCGCCACTAAAATATACATATTTTTGAAAGACGGAGGTAGGGGGCCAACGAAATCTATGCCCCACAAATCGAAGACTTCGCATTCTAAAAACATATTTTGGGGCATCTCGTCGCGACGAGAGATGTTACCCGACCGCTGACAGCTATCGCATGCGCGCACAAAATTATGCGCGTCTTTGAAGAGAGTGGGCCAAAAGTAGCCCGCCTCTAGCGCCTTCCGAGCGGTCCGGTTGGCTTGATAATGCCCACCGGCTGGACCCTCGTGGCAGTGCTTAAGAATTTGCAAGCACTCCACACCCGCAACGCATCTTCGGACCGCTTGGTCCGCGCAGATACGAAAAAGAAATGGGTCCTCCCAAAAGAAATTTTTCAAGTCAGAAAAGAATTTCTTCTTTTGATGACTGGAAAACTCTTTTGGAAGGACCCGCGCTACTAAGAAATTTGCAAAATCTGCGAACCAAGGCGAAGATGACGAAGATTTATTAATGGCAAGAAGGCGTTCCTCGGGGAATCTGTCATTTATTTCAGATTCGACGAGCGCTTCCGCACCCGGATTTTCTAAACGGGAGAGGTGGTCTGCCGCTAGATTTTCCGCTCCCCGCTTATCTCGGATCTCCAAATCAAACTCTTGTAGGAGGAGAATCCATCGAAGAAGGCGGGGCTTCGCATCATTTTTAGCTAATAAATATTTAAGCGCGGAGTGATCGGTAAAAACGATAACTTTAGATAGCGTTATATACGAGCGAAACTTATCGAAAGCGAAAACGACGGCTAAGAGTTCCTTTTCCGTTGTCGTGTAATTTACTTGTGCGGAAGTGAGCGTCTTGCTAGCGTAATAAATAGGATGAAAATGTTTTTCTACGCGTTGGCCAAGAACGGCACCTAAGGCAATATCACTAGCGTCGCACATTATTTCGAACGGAAGGGACCAATTAGGGGCCACTAATATTGGTGAAGAGATAAGTTTTTGTTTTATTAAATTAAAGGCGGACTCGCATTCGCTACTAAAGATGAAGCGTGATTCCTTTTCCAAGAGGTGAGTTAGCGGCTTTGTTATTTTTGAAAAATCTTGAATAAAGCGTCGATAAAAGCCCGCATGGCCTAAGAAACTCCTAATAGATTTTACGTTGGTTGGATGCGGAAGTTTTTCTATGATTTCTATCTTGGCCTTATCCACCTCTATCCCCTTAGACGAAATCATATGGCCGAGGACCAAACCTCCTCGAACCATAAAGTTGCATTTTTCCCAATTTAAAACAAGGCTTGTGTCCTCGCACCGTTGAAGGACACGATCTAAATTGTTAAGGCAATCGGGAAAAGAGCGTCCGAAAACAGAGAAGTCATCCATAAAGACTTCCATAATGTCTTCTACTAGCTCGCCAAAGATCGCTAGCATACATCTTTGGAATGTAGCTGGCGCGTTGCAGAGGCCAAATGGCATTCTTCGATATGCGAAGGTGCCGAACGGGCAAGTAAAAGTTGTTTTCTCTTGATCATCGGGGGAAATGGGGATTTGGAAAAACCCCGATAAACCATCAAGAAAACAATAATACGGATGACCGGATAAACGCTCTAAAATCTGGTCTAGAAATGGCAGAGGGAAATGGTCCTTGCGGGTGGCGTCGTTAAGTTTCCTATAGTCGATGCACACTCGCCAACCCGTAACAGTACGAGTTGGGACAAGCTCGTTATGCTCATTCGCCACTACGGTAAGACCGCCCTTCTTGGGCACGACATGCACGGGACTAACCCATGCACTGTCCGAAATAGGGTAGATAATCCCCGCATCTAACAACTTAATGATTTCGGCTTTAACGACGTCTTTCATGTTTGGGTTAAGACGACGCTGCGGGTGTATCGTTTTGCGGCAATTATCGTTTAGGAAAATCTTATGGGTGCAAAAGGAGGGGCTAATCCCCTTTAGGTCAGAGATTTGCCACGCAATTGCGTGGCGATGTTTAAATAAAACTTCCAATAAATCGGAAGTCTCCGAATCACTCAAGTCCGAAGAAATGATAACGGGGAGCGTATCACCTTTTCCCAAAAAAGCGTACTTGAGCGAGGCGGGTAAGGGTTTGAGGTCTAGGATGGGCGGTTCTTCTAGGGAGGGTTTAATTCCTATGTCTTTCTTACCAATTGGTTCGAAAGGCAAGTCTATAGACGTATCCTCATCGCAGTTAAAATTTTCGAGCGCATAAATATCGTCATTTAAAAATACGGACTCGAAAATGGGAGAAGAACGATCTCCGAAAAAGGTATCTAAAGAATAGCAGAAATCGTCGCTCGATGACAAATTGTCCATCGAGGGATTAATAGAGAAAGTAACTTGGTCATCGCCTACTCGGAGGAGAAGGCTACCATTACTAACATCTATTAGTGCGCGGGAGGTGGCGAGAAAAGGGCGGCCGAGTATTATTGGTACCTCGGCGTCCTCCTCGATATCTAAGATGACGAAGTCTACCGGGAAGGTAAACTTGTCGACTCGGACAAGGACGTCCTCCACTACCCCGATAGGGAACTTAACCGAGCGATCCGCTAATTGGATGCGCATATTCGTAGGACTAGGAGTACCCAAACCTAAACGCGAAAAGAGCGAGAACGGCATCAGATTAATGCTAGCCCCTAAATCAGCTAAGGCGTACTTTACTAATATATCGCCAAAAAGGCACGGGATGGAAAACCGTCCCGGGTCGTTTTGTTTTGTGGGCAATTTATTAGTAAGGGCCGCCGAGCAGACAGCGTTGAGAGATACATGCGAAATATCCTCTAATTTGCGTTTATTAGAAAGTAGTTCTTTTAAAAATTTCGCATATTTGGGCATTTGCGAGATAGCCTCGCAAAAAGGAACATTAATGTGAATTTGTTTTAATAATAAAATAAATTTTTCATATTGCGCGTCCTTACGCTCGTTTTCTAACTTATGCGGATACGGAAGAGCCTTGTTTAAAATAATTTTTTCTTTTATAATAGGTAAAGGCGGCGTGAGCGAAGAAAGAGGAAGAGGGGTCGGAGGTGAAATATGTACCTGAGGGTCGGTCCGTTTTGGATCGACCACCTCCTTTCCGCTACGGAGGGTTATAGCGTTGGCGTTCTCCCGCGGATTGGGCTCCGTGTTTCCCGGCAGTGCCCCGAGCGCGCGCTCGGACATCATCCTCGCCAGCTGTCCAACCTGTTGTTCGAGTGTTTTTAGCGATCCGGTGATGTTCCGGATATTTGACTCGTTGGACGCAATATACTTCGAAAAATTTTCCTCCATCGGGGAGGGTTTCGGAAGAGGAGGGGGAGGAAGAAATCCGGGCGCATAAGAAATAGGGGGACGCTGAGCATTATTCGGGTTGCTCCACGAGAAGTTGGGGTGATTCCTCCAACCCGGATTATAGTTATTACTATAAGGGTTGTTGTTGGGGTTGAAGGGAGGACGACCCGAATTTCCCATGAAGTCCACGAACTCTTCAGCTACGCAGACGTTAGGGGGAATAAAACAAGGCGGAGTGGAGGAGGCAGCAGACATCTCCGCCACCTGCTTTGTTAACCTTTCAACTTGAAGGGTCAAGAGAGCAGTGGCATCCACTTCAAAAAGACCAGCCGCCGGCTTTGGCCGTCCCCGCGGGACGTTCCATTGATAGGCGTTCATAGCCATCTCTTCGAATAAATCCTGGGCGGCCTCGGGGGTTTTGTTGTTAAGCGTACCCCCGGCAGCCGCGTCAATCATTTGACGCGTCTGAAAATTCAGCCCATTATAAAAAATTTGAACTTGCAACCACGTTGGCAGCGCGTGGTGCGGGCAACGGCGGAGGAATTCCTTAAATCGTTCCCAAGTCTCGTATAGAGACTCAGGATCGTTCTGCACAAACGAAGAAATGTCCGCCCGCAACTTTGCAGTTTTTGCGGGCGGAAAGTACTTCGTTAGGAACCGTTCCGTCAACTCAGCCCACGTGGTGATACATCCTCGCGGGAGGGCATTCAACCACGCCTTGGCTTTGGACTTAAGGGAAAAAGGAAATAAGCGCAAACGAATGGCGTCATCAGTGACGCCATTGATCTTGAAGGTGTCGCATATCTCCAAGAAATTGGACAAGTGGACATTCGGGTCCTCATCCGGCAGTCCATCGAACTGCACGGCGTTTTGGACCATTTGAATGACACTTGACTTTATTTCAAAATTATTATTGGCCACCGCAGGGCGGACAATACTCGACCCAGAATCATCCAGGTTAGGCCGGGCGTAATAAGACATAGTACGCTCGGCCGCCGGGGGAAGGTTAGGGGCGGCCATAACTACAACAGCGGGTTCTCCGATAGATTCTTCGGGATCTAAAGAAGGATTTCGGCGATGAGATCGGATACGCGCAAGAGAGCGTTCGATCTCAGGGTCGAAGTCTAAATCTTCAGACTCTGAGGGTTGTCCTCGGGTCATACACCCAAACAAAAATAAAACAAAAATAAATTTTTTTGTGTTTTTTTTTTTTTAAAATAAAATTTTTAGTTTTTTTTTTATAGAAAATAAGTAAAATTAATAGACTCCGGAATTCGAAATAGCAACTCGAAAAGAGAGTCCCCGGCAACGGCGCCAAAAACTTGATGTGCCCGCGAACAGACTCTTACTGTGGTTGGTTCGGTGAGTCGATCGCCGCGGGCTTGCTCGGGTAGGCAAGTGCACCTATCGCAAGTAGTACTCGATATTCGGGGGAATACCGAGGTCGTATTATTCTCGGTGTCGCGTTGACTATTCTTACTCCTCCGGGAGGACTATTATTTTACTGAAAATAAGGTGGATTTTTTTTACTTAATAAAAAGGCGGAAAAGCAAAGGAGCGAAAAAACGATTTATAAAATATTCGATGAAGGGTTAACGCTCGGCATCAAATCGGATTAAGACTAAAATAATTTTTAATAATAAAAAGACTTAGTTTTCAAATTAATAATAAGACAACTTGGCCGTGGAGGTTCCACAAATGTGAGCGCACTTATCTCTAGGAATATTGCTCACCTGAACGTTAAGACTATTCGACCGAACGTTAGTCCGACGAAGGATTCCTCTTAACGCCTGCTTTACGCTAAGAACCCCGCTATTGGGTGGGGAACCCAATCCGGTAGAATTACGCTAGTCCTCTCTCGAGGGGGTGCACGCAACTCTATTTACCCAGGGGTGATCGGTCCATATGCACGGCCTCTCGGCTAGCTAGCATATGGACTACGGAAATAGGGCCCACACATCGATTATGTGGTCCTACGCGTCGTAAACCCGGGGTAAACCCTAAGTGCTTAAATTAAAATGAAAAAAAGAACTTTAATTATTATAAATCATTTCAAATGTCCCAATGCTCTTCGATGCCGAGGCTAATAGCGATTAGCCACACATCGGTATGGGGACGGCTTATAATTTAGTGAGGCGCGAGTTCGAAATTAAACACTAAACGATTATAAGAAAGAGACAAAAGAAAAATAACAATATTTAGAGAGCTAAAAAGTTAACTAAACGAGAACTCACGCACACTCCAAATTATAAATTAAACAAAAGCTAAGTTACACATGAATGAAATTTGCATAATTTAAATTTGCGAGTCCCACTCAAACGAGTGGGGGCGGTAAATAAAGGCTGAAAATTGCAAGTCCTACTCAAACGAGTAGGACTGAAATGAAAGCGAGTCCTACTCAAATGAGTAGGAGAAAATAAATGCGATTACAGGGCTAAAAAGTCCGGCCATTTAACTCAAGTGAGTAGGCGGAAAAATAAAGAAAGAAAAATTACAAGTCCTACTCAAATGAGTAGGACTGAAAATGAAAACGATGCGCCATTTAACTCTTAACGAGTAGGCGGAAATAAATGCACACAGACACACACACTCCATATGAAATTCAGGAAAGCAATAAAATTATACACCTACACTCACACACTCTACATAATTTGAATCAAAGCATTAAAAGGAAAGCATTAAAACAAAGCACGAAAATTTAACACCTACACTCACACACTCTACACAATTTAAATCAAAGCATAAAAATTATACACCTACACTCACACACACTTCATGAAAAATCAAAGTTACCTAAAAATTAAAATTTTAACTATTTCAAGCATAGGTTTTGCCAAAAACAAATAAAAAGAAGAAATTTAAATTTTTAGAAGACAAAAGTTTTTCAAAACAAATTAAAAACCAAAGTTTTTGGAAAACAAAATTTCAACATTTTCATTCCTAGGATTTCATAAAAGAGCTAAAAAAGTTGAAATAAAAGTGAAAGAAGAAAAAAAGTTTTCATTCCAAAATGAAGCTAAGTAAAAAAAAAACAAAGGAAACTATAGCTTGTAATAGTTCCTAAAATTCAATAAAATGTCCACATTTACAACTACAAGAACGAACCCCAAATACACTGAAACAGGTACATGGCCTTATGGCCTTACAAATGTTCATAAATATAACATGTCTTACATACATCGGCTCGCAGGCCGGCCACACATGAGAAATGTAAAAACAACTATTCTACGGCCTTCTAGGGCCAGCACAGCAACATGGGCTCCAGCCCGCTATTTGGCGCTCGGCTCCGCAGCACCTGCAAGCACATACCACCGCACGGTGGCAAATAAAGCAACGGTCAGCTAAAAGCCGACCAAATTATAACGACCCCGCCCCTTACTCGGGACGGCGGTGCTCTTTCCCTGCAAAACATTAGCCCAACAATATATATATCGCAGTTATAATTCGCCACAGGTGTAGGCTCGCACGGCCAAACACCCCGTGCACTCAGGGCACATTCATGGTGAACCCTGACAAATCAGTGCATTCACCACCATCCCTAGGATGGCAACAACATGTGAGCATTTAGCCTTTCTGACCACCGTCTAAGGCTCCGACTATGCCAACGGCCAGTCCCCGTCTTCGGGTCTCTCGCACCGAACCACATAGCCTAGGTCCAATTCCACTTGCCCGTTGCTCACGCCGCATGTCCAATTTAAGGAACTTTGCGCGGGCCAAGCTTCTCTCGGATCCCAAATTTCCCAAAACAATCTCATAACCCAGTTATGATCAAGGCCGGTTCCCAGACCGCCAAGTTAGCAGAACACGTTTCCGCTCAGTTTTCCGGGTGCGCCTTGAAGCTAACCTTCAAGGATCCCTGCTGCAATCTACCGCGTAGAAACCCGAAAAATCCAAAGCACGAAGTCTTCTCCGGCAAAACCATATCAAATGCAACATCACCGATCCAGACAAAACACGTCCGGGTAGGCTTCACACACAATGCCTATGCCCGTACTTACGATTCCGGGCTCTACATGCAACACAAGGGGGACTATTCCCGTCAACCCCAAGGAACACCACGCACTCACCGCATACTCGCGGGAGCGGGATTCCTTATGCAGAAAGAAAGAGATTCAAGTGCTCGAGTTGAGAATCGTTACCCTTGTAGTCCGTTTTGGCGCCATGGAAAAACTACGCGGTTAGAACTCTTCGCAATGACCTTCCCTCCACGGATCCGCTCTCCGATTTCGAAACGGTGCTCCAATGCTCCGCCGGCGGCCGGAAACCTCCTTCTTCTTCCTCTCCTCTCTCACTTTGGAAGGGGAGAACTTTGGAGAGAAAATGAGGGAATAACTCCCTATTCCCGGCCTTAACAGAGCAGGATTTAATCTGGGCCATTGGATCCTAATTAAAGAAAATGAACAGCTCGGATCTGCACAAAATTCCCCAGACCTGGGCCGCACACGGCTTGGCACACGGCCGTGTCCAAGGCCGTGTGCCTCGATCCAGGCACGATCGTCGAACTGAGAAATGCACACGGGCCAAGACACGCCCGTGTCTGACCTGACACGCCCGTGTCGGGATCCTCGACACGCCCGTGTTCGTGGGCGTGTCCCGCATAACCGCCACGGCATCGGACACGACCCATCAGGACACGGGTAGGGACACGGGTTGGCACACGCCCGTGTCGGATGACACGCCCGTGTCATCCGGCCGTGTTCCTGGCCGTGTCCTTCTCGGGTTGGAAACGGCCAAAAATCACCAGCCAGACACGGCCTTGGACACGCCCGTGTCCTAGGCCGTGTACCCCTACAAGCACCAAAAACTCTTTTTCCGCGACCGACTCGCACACAAAATTCGGGGCGTTACAAATCTCCCCCACTTAAGGAATTTCGTCCCGAAATTAAGCAAAGGTACACGAAAGCTAAATGATACCTGAGTGGAATAACTCGGGGTATTCCTCCAACATAGCTTGCTCTCGCTCCCAAGAATGCTCCTCACGTCCGCAATTATCCCAACGGACTTTAACCATTCTGACCTCCTTGTTGCGGAGTCGTTTGACCGCAACGTCTTCAATTCGTACTGGTCTGACCCTTGTTGTTAACTCATAATCAACCGGTACCTGATTGTCTGCAACGATCTGTGAAGGCTCTTGCACTGCCTTACGCAACACCGATACGTGGACTACATCATGCAGCCCACTCAACTCCGTCGACAGCTTCAACCTATACGCCGCCTCGCCAACACGCTCCAGGATTTCAAATGGTCCAAGGTATCTCAGACTCAGCTTCTTCAAGCGTCGAACCCGCGATACACCCTTGAACGGCTTGATTTTTAAATATACCATGTCGCCAACGTTGAACTCCACATTTTTATGTTTGGCATTGTAGTACTTTGACTGTCTATCCTGAGCTATCTTCAGCCTTTCCTGGATTGTCCGTATCATTGAAGTGGCATCTTCCACCGCTTGACGTTTATACAACTTTGATTCGCCTGCCTCCAACCAAGACAACGACGTACGACACTTCCTCTCGTACAAAGCTTCGAAAGGCGCCATTCCAATGCTTGCCTGAAAGCTATTGTTGTACGCAAACTCCACCATGTACAGGTGATCCTCCCAATGCTTCCCGAAATCTAGGACGCACATGCGAAGCATGTCCTCCATAGTTCTGTTGACTCTCTCGGTTTGGCCACCTGTCTGTGGGTGAAAGGTTGTGCTGAACTTTAGCTTAGTACCCAACAGACCATGCACCAACCTCCAGTCATTTGACGTGAAGCGTCCATCACGATCACTAACAATACTGCGAGGCACACCATGCAGTCGTACAATATTATCCACGTAGAGTTTGGCTAACCTTTCTACTGGATCTTCCTTTCTCATTGGGATAAAGTGCGACACCTTTGTCAATCTATCTACGACCACCCAAATGGCATCATTTCCTTTCTGCGACTTCGGCAAACCGTGCACAAAATCCATAGATATATCGTCAAACTTGCATTCTGGGATAGGAAGTGATTTCAAGAAACCTCCGGGCTTCTGACATTCCGCCTTCACCAATGCACAAGTACGACACTTGGCCACATAAAGCGCCACATCCTTCTTCAAACCCGGCCACCAGAATAATTTCTTCATGTCTCTATACATCTTCGTGCTTTCCGGGTGGATTGAGTATTTGGTATGATGAGCCTCATACATCAACTCCTCCCGACTATTATCCGCACTAGGAACGCATAGACGACCGTCCTTCCTTAGCAACCCATCTTCAACCACAAACTGGGAATTTGACCCATCCGAAGATCCATCTAGGATTTGCTTCATGCTGCTATCCTGAACCAAAGCCCGCCGAACTCTATCCGCTAGGTCACACTGCACCTCTGTCCAAAACAGTTTCGCCTCGGCACTAGACTGCTTGTCAACACAAGTTATCTCCAATGCCTCCAACTCTTGGACCAATCTCTCATCATGCACTGATAACCAGTTGGCTCGTGCGGGAATCTTACGACTCAACGCATCCGCCACTACATTTCCCTTCCCAGGCACATACTGTATCTTGAAGGTGTAGTCCCCTAAGAACTCCATCCACCTCCTCTGCCTCATGTTCAGATCCTTTTGATCCAATAGGTACTTCAAACTCTTATGATCGGTGTAAATATCTACCTTCACACCGTACAGATAGTGCCTCCAAAGCTTTAGAGCAAAAATCACGGCCTCTAACTCTAAGTCGTGGACCGGATAATTCCTCTCGTGAACCTTAAGCTATCACTCTCCCATGTTGTAGCAGAACACAGCCCAAACCACTGCCTGAAGCATCACTATCAATCTCGAACCCTTCGGTACCACTTGGCGAACATAAAATAGGCGCCGTGGTCAACCGCCTCTTCAATTCTTCAAAAGCCTGTTCGCACTCCGGAGACCACACAAACTTCTGATCCTTTCTTGTCAACGTCGTGAGTGGTAGTGCTATCCGCGAGAAGTTCTCTACGAAGCGCCTGTAGTAGCCAGCAAGTCCCAGAAAACTCCGGACCTCTGCCACCGTAGTCAAAGTAGGCCACTCCCGTATCGCCACTATCTTCGCCGGATCCACAGCTATTCCTTCTCCACTGACAACATGACCAAGGAACGCTATCGAGGATAACCAGAATTCACACTTGGAGAACTTTGCATATAACTGACTTTTCCTCAATGTTTCCAACACCATGTGTAAATGCTTGTAGTGATCCTCCTCGCACCGCGAATATACCAGGATATCATCAATAAATACTATCACGAACTGATCCAAGTATTCTCTGAACGTCCTATTCATCAGATCCATAAACACGGATGGAGCATTCGTCAACCCAAACGGCATAACCGTGAACTCGTAATGCCCAAACCGCGTACTAAATGCTGTCTTTGGAATGTCGCTCTCCCTTATCCTCAACTGATAGTAACCAGACTTCAAATCTAACTTCGAATATACAGTTGACCCAACCAACTGATCAAATAGATCGTCAATCCTCGGGATTGGATATTTGTTCTTCTCCGTAAGTTTGTTCAATTCCCGATAATCGATATAAATCTGCAAGCTCCCATCTTTCTTCTTAACAAAGAGAACTGGTGCGCTCCAAGGCGACGAACTTGGACGCACATACCCTTGCTCTAGCAACTCCTGCAGTTGCACCTTCAACTCTGCCTTTTCTCTTGGGGCTATCCGATAGGGGGAGCATGACACCGGTTTGGCACCCGGTACCAGCTCTATAGTAAAGTCTATCTCCCACTGAGGAGGGGCTCCTGGGAGATCATCTGGAAACACATCAGGATATTCGGACACAATTGGGATGTTGCCCAAACTAAGTTTAGGCGTTGAAGTCTACACTAGAGTGACATACAGTTCTGCCCCAGACCGAACTGCCGGGAACACCTGAAGGGCTGACATCAAAATCTTACCCGACCCCTTCATGCCCGCGAAAGTCACCTCATGACTAGCTCTCAACTGACCCACTAGCAACTTCGATCAACGTATGTCTGCTGCTCCGAGAGCCTGACCATACTAAAGATCACGTTGAACTCTCCTAGCGGTAGAAACAACGCCTGCAAATCAAACTTTTGACTCACAATCCATACCTAAACGCAACAGATTCTATCTGCGCGCATCGAGCACTACTAGTCAACAACACATCCATTAATACTTTTGCCATCGGAAGATATATTCCGACACGTAATACAATTCCTTTGGGCAAACGGAGACACAAAGCCCCCTTTAACGAACGGTGCTCGCGCCGGATAAACGAAATTCAGAACAACGCTTAGCACAAGCGGTTCTAGGTTAACATGCACAAAGACTACAAGTGTCTAAAGCTAAACGCTAGAATTTTAAACCTTACCTGTCACCGCGTCTGCTTGCTTTCTGTCCTCTTGCTGACCAAGCTTGTACTCTTCAGACTTCCTTTCGGACTTTGCACATCCACTCCAACACTCACGTGCAAAATGTCCCACTTTTTCGCAGATATAGCAAGCTCTTGGGACTCGACTTGTAGTTGCTCCCGACGCACCAGAAGAAGGGGCTGAGTTCGAAGTCTTCAGCTTCTTATTCCAACTGCGGACATCGGACTTTGAACTTGGCCCTTTGAACTGTGGTTTCTTAGTACCAGAGTCCTCACCTGCTCCTGACATAGCTTCCTTAATCTTCTGAGCACCATCCCAACATTCTCGGGCAAAGTGTCCTTTCTTTCCACAAGTATGACAGTTGTAAGCAACCTTGCTAGTCGATGATCTAACCTTCTTCTTCAGCATTTTGCAAGATGCACCCCTCATAGGAATTGCAGAGTTCGATACCCTACTCACTGGTATCTGGTGAATTTTT
The DNA here is from genome assembly GCA_039583875.1 of Platanthera guangdongensis. Taxonomy (NCBI): domain Eukaryota; kingdom Viridiplantae; phylum Streptophyta; class Magnoliopsida; order Asparagales; family Orchidaceae; genus Platanthera; species Platanthera guangdongensis. The sequence continues at coordinate 55,395,816 of CM077157.1, forward strand.
CCCATTTCCACTTCCAAAGATCTGGCCGACTCTACCAAGGCTCGAAATCCCATTAGTTTTGGTCCTAGAAGTGGAATTCGCAGTTCGTCACGTAGACCACTATAGAATCTATCGACTATAGACCTCTCTTTCTCCAACTCAAAGCATGGGTAGCGGCTTATCAAAAGGAATGCCTGCAAATACTCATCAACTGAGTGCGTACCCTGCACCAAGCACATATTCAACGGCTGACCTGATGGCCTCCTAAAAGTCATTTGATTCAACACACCACCCGACATTGAAGTCATCTCGGGGACAAGAGGTTGCACATTGCTTCCTTGCTGTGCACTAGTCATAGCGAGCACCACTTCAACGATCCTTCTTATGGTTTCTAACGAAAGAGGGGTATCAAGCGCGCCACTGGGTGCACTATAATCCTCAGAAACCAGATGTTCTGTCGGCTCTACGCCACTCCCGGTCACCTATAGTCATACAAAACACCAATAAGTGACCAAACAAAATTGCAAAAAGCAATTATAGGAACGCGCAGGTTCCTCAACCACGAGTATTTTTCATTCCTAAGTGGACATTCATGGGTTCTTTTTAATGTTATAACGATGACGCACACATGTGCTCACCACCCCTTAAAAGAATTCGCCCATGAATTCATTTAAGCTTGACTGTAACCAGAAGTCTGATACCAAATTGTAACACCCCCATCCGTCGCATGGCATATAACAGAAGGTCCAGCTGGAACCCGACGCCATATACCACAGACAGTCGGAAGGGTTACTAAATGAATAAATCAAACCAACCAATTAATACTACACGTCCTAAACACAGAGCATTCTAGCGGAAGATTTTAAAGTTGAAGAACCCAAACTTAAATCCATCAAATATGAATGTCCACATTTACAACTACAAGAACGAACCCCAAATACACTGAAACAGGTACATGGCCTTATGGCCTTACAAATGTTCATAAATATAACATGTCTTACATACATCGGCTCGCAGGCCGGCCACACATGAGAAATGTAAAAACAACTATTCTACGGCCTTCTAGGGCCAGCACAGCAACATGGGCTCCAGCCCGCTATTTGGCGCTCGGCTCCGCAGCACCTGCAAGCACATACCACCGCACGGTGGCAAATAAAGCAACGGTCAGCTAAAAGCCGACCAAATTATAACGACCCCGCCCCTTACTCGGGACGGCGGTGCTCTTTCCCTGCAAAACATTAGCCCAACAATATATATATCGCAGTTATAATTCGCCACAGGTGTAGGCTCGCACGGCCAAACACCCCGTGCACTCAGGGCACATTCATGGTGAACCCTGACAAATCAGTGCATTCACCACCATCCCTAGGATGACAACAACATGTGAGCATTTAGCCTTTCTGACCACCGTCTAAGGCTCCGACTATGCCAACGGCCAGTCCCCGTCTTCGGGTCTCTCGCACCGAACCACATAGCCTAGGTCCAATTCCACTTGCCCGTTGCTCACGCCGCATGTCCAATTTAAGGAACTTTGCGCGGGCCAAGCTTCTCTCGGATCCCAAATTTCCCAAAACAATCTCATAACCCAGTTATGATCAAGGCCGGTTCCCAGACCGCCAAGTTAGCAGAACACGTTTCCGCTCAGTTTTCCGGGTGCGCCTTGAAGCTAACCTTCAAGGATCCCTGCTGCAATCTACCGCGTAGAAACTTGAAAAATCCAAAGCACGAAGTCTTCTCCGGCAAAACCATATCAAATGCAACATCACCGATCCAGACAAAACACGTCCGGGTAGGCTTCACACACAATGCCTATGCCCGTACTTACGATTCCGGGCTCTACATGCAACACAAGGGGGACTATTCCCGTCAACCCCAAGGAACACCACGCACTCACCGCATACTCGCGGGAGCGGGATTCCTTATGCAGAAAGAAAGAGATTCAAGTGCTCGAGTTGAGAATCGTTACCCTTGTAGTCCGTTTTGGCGCCATGGAAAAAACTACGCGGTTAGAACTCTTCGCAATGACCTTCCCTCCACGGATCCGCTCTCCGATTTCGAAACGGTGCTCCAATGCTCCGCCGGCGGCCGGAAACCTTCTTCTTCTTCCTCTCCTCTCTCACTTTGGAAGGGGAGAACTTTGGAGAGAAAATGAGGGAATAACTCCCTATTCCCGGCCTTAACAGAGCAGGATTTAATCTGGGCCATTGGATCCTAATTAAAGAAAATGAATGGCTCGGATCTGCACAAAATTCCCCAGACCTGGGCCGCACACGGCTTGGCACACGGCCGTGTCCAAGGCCGTGTGCCTCGATCCAGGCACGATCGTCGAACTGAGAAATGCACACGGGCCAAGACACGCCCGTGTCTGACCTGATACGCCCGTGTCGGGATCCTCGACACGCCCGTGTTCGTGGGCGTGTCCCGCATAACCGCCACGGCATCGGACACGACCCATCAGGACACGGGTAGGGACACGGGTTGGCACACGCCCGTGTCGGATGACACGCCCGTGTCATCCGGCCGTGTTCCTGGCCGTGTCCTTCTCGGGTTGGAAACGGCCAAAAATCACCAGCCAGACACGGCCTTGGACACGCCCGTGTCCTAGGCCGTGTACCCCTACAAGCACCAAAAACTCTTTTTCCGCGACCGACTCGCACACAAAATTCGGGGCGTTACAATCGCCGCCGCGTAAGAAGGGTCCTCCCCGCCTTTCCGGTCCTTGCTGGTAATCTCCTTCAGCGGGCTCTCCGGCGACGCGTCGGGAGGGGTCTCAGACGAGCTGATGTATTTGGGGCTGGGCTGCTGATGTTGTTGTTGTCGCCCCTGCGGAGCCGGCAGGGCTCTCCTCATCTTCTTTGGCAGCCGCTGGCTGTGTAGCGGGGTCAGCCCCGCATCCTCAGGTCGCATCTTGCTGGAAGAGGGTTGGGAGAGGGCCGCCTCATCTCGGCAGGCCGCCGCCGCCGCCTTCTCGCGGGCGAAGGGGTCCGGGTGCGACCCCGGATCCGCAAACGACGGGTTCGCAGGAATTATCCACTCCCCTGCAGGAAAATACTTGGAAAAAGTTAGGATAAACTCTGCAGCAATGTGGCGAGCTCGGCCATCGGGTGAGCTCGACAAGAAGAGAAGAGAACGATACCTTCGCCAGGAAGAACGGGGGGGGGGGGAGCGAGTCGAAGCCCCTCCGCAGGAAGGCGACCTCAAAGTCTTTGTGGAGGAAGTACTTGTGGTGCTCGGCATCATTTCTGGACACGGCCGGCGGACGATAGACCTCCTCTCCCTTCTGTTGGGGCGAGTAGGGGATGTTGTCGAGATCGCCCTTGATGAAGGCGATCTTGGTCATCCAAGTGTGATGCCTTTTCGCGATCTCGCGAACCTTGATCAGCGAGCCGCCGAAGTAGGCGACCCCATCCGGCGTCGCTTTGTAGGAGAACAGTTTCCTGAACACTGTCAGGTTGAACTCAATCCTCTCCCGCCGGAGATAGCTAGCGAACGCCACCATCATCGCGACGGCGTTGGAGTTCAACTGGGCGGGTACCGCGTCGTAGTATTTCAGGATTTGCCGGATCTCCGACCAGAGGGGAAGGCGCAACCCCACCTTGAAATGTGAGATGGGGAAGGCGAGCTCGTCCTCATAGAAAGTGTTGATAGCCTCTCCATCCCTCGGCCTGCTCGCCTCGAAACCCGGCGGCACATACCCAGCCTTGAACTCCGCGAGCACCTCCTCGCTGGTGTGCCCCTCAAAAAAGCATTAATCAGTAAAGTGTTGTGCGCACTTGGAGCGGCCATCAGCATCAGGATTGGTCTTGCCCATGTTCGCAGAGGAAAAAGCAGAGTGCGAGCAGAGATAAAGAAAAGCGCAGAAAGAGGAAAGAAAGCAATAAAGGCATAGTACGAGGTTGGTGAGGGGGGGGGGGGCTATTTATAGGAAAAGAAATCTGGGGCAGGCCGTCCAATCGATTCAGCTCGCCGCCTCAGCTCTCCACCCCAGCTCGCCAACCCCAGCTCGTCAGCCCAGCTCGCCGACTTTCGGCACGTCCCAATCAAGGCTAAGTCAAACGTTGCAGTATATTATTTGAATGACATGTTCAAGACTATTCTAAAAACTACTTATTACAGATCAAGTTCAGGAATAAAAGGGCGGGGCGCGTGAGAAGTGGGAGCATCAGGATGCGAGTACCGGTCGGCTCGGCAAAGGAGCCGCCCACTTACCTACCACGGCCTCGCGACCCCCGACCCCCAGGCTGCCGCGCGCGGAGCAGGTCGCGGATCCTTCCTGAATTCCTCTGCGCCACTGAGAGGCCATTGTCTATCTCGTCCAGGAGCCGGGAGGGGGACATCAACTCGCCAGCCTGGCCGCTTCGCACCTCGTCGGCGAGACGCACATAGTCGCGTTGGAGCGTCTCGTTGACCCCCTGCACCTTGTGCAGCCCGCACACCAGCTTCTTAAGGAGCTTGACCTCCCTCCTCGTCAGCTCGCCTTGATTCACCTCAGGACCTAGGTAAGAGTCCAGCGAGCTTGGGGAAGGTTGGGGAGAGTAGTGGGCTACCCGCGAAGATTCCTCGGCAGCAGATTGGCTGGGGAGAGCTGTGAAGACAAGCATCAGCAAGAAGAGAAACGCAGAAAAAACTCATGGGGCAAGAATCCAGGCAAGACTGACCTGACGAGCTCGGCGGCTCAAAGGAGATGCGGGGAGGGATGAACCTCAGATCCTTCCCGCAGCCTGGGCCGCGAGTCCCCGGCGCGAGGAGCTCGAATCCCGGGGTGGGGATGGTTCCCAGACCCTCCCCCGCGACCACATCAGTTTGCCGAGGAGAGGAGGCGCGCACCGGCGAGTTCGGCCTCTGCGAGCTCACTGGCAGGATCCCAAAGAGAAGAGGCGGGTCCTGGGGACGGTTATCCAGTGCCATGAACCGCGAGTCCGCGGGAGTCGTCTCGCCTCGCGGCATGGACTCTCGCGGCGTGGCACCCCCCCAAGTCGTCAGGTTGACCATCCGGGCCGTCGCCGACTACGACAACCTCTCTATCCCTCTCAAGAATTGTCCGGGTGGAAGAACCGGTCTCGCGCTCCCGGGTGGCCCTCAGGTCGTGGTAAATGGGCTCGGTCGCCTGAGGGAATGACTTCGACCTCTTGGAGCCAGGCTCGGCAGAATCAATTTGAGGAGCTTTGGCAGGAACCGCCGTCAGGGTGGATACGCGAGCTGCGGAAGCATGGCGAGCTCGGTCTAAGCGCTCTTGGATCTCCTTGGGAAGCGGCATCTTGGCAGCGTTAGAGCGAAAGGAAGGTCAAGAGTCAGGCAGGTGAGCAGGTGCATATATATAACCGCAGGTGGACCCCATCCAAAGATTCCCCCCAACTCGCCAACCCGCACTCGCCGCACACTTGGGGTTGGATGTTTCTTTCCGAGCTTTGTCAAGCTCAAAAAGAGCGGGGATTATGTACAACCCCGTGTCCGACGAGCAAGGTCGCCAGGAACCAGACAGATCAGGCTGAAGGCAGTGGGCTAGCTCGGCAGTAGAAAAGCTGAGCCCTTGGGTTGGTTTTCCCTTGTCTTCTTTGTTGTTTTGCTTGCAGGAGTGAAGTAGGTGCGAGACCACCCCTTCCCCAAGGGCGAACTCCACAGGAGATCGAGAAATCGGTTTCAACAGCAGATCCAAATCGTCGAACGAAGATCCAAATCGTCGAACACAGCTTGCTGGGGACAATCGTCGAACGCAGATCCAAATCGTCGAACGGAGATCCAAATCGTCGAACGCAGCTTGCTGGGGACAATCATCGAACGCAGATCCAAATCGTCGAACGGAGATCCAAATCGTTGAACGCAGCTTGATACAGCGGGACACGCCCTATGACATGCCCGTGTCACAGGCCGTGTACACCTACTCGACGATCGCCACTCGACGATCGACGATCGACACTCGAAGATCGTCGAACCGAGGGAACACGCCCCCCGTCACGCCCGTGTCCCAGGGCGTGACCTCCAAACATTTCGTCGACCGAAATTCGTCGACCACGAGCCTTACTACGCCACCCGAGAGGGACACGTCCAGGGACACGCCCGTGTCCTAGGCCGTGTGACCCCCCAACTAAGACCCAAACTTGGTCAAAAACGCTGATCGTCCCTCTTCCAAATTTTGGGGTATTACAACTTTCTCCCCCTTAAAAGAATTTCGTCCCGAAATTACAAAGCAAAAAGGGAACAAAACTTAAATGGTACCTGAACTGAAGAGCTCTGGATACTCTTCCAACATGGTTTATTCTCGCTCCCAAGAGAGCTCCTCACGATCGCAGTTATCCCATCAGACTTTCACGAGTTTGACCTCTTTATTCCGCAACTGTCGAATCTTCGAATCCTCTATAGCAATTGGACGGACTCGCATCCTCAAGTCTTCCTCTATCGGCACCGATACCGGCTCGATCACCACACTAGCCTCCACCAAGGCTTTCCTCAAGACGGAGACATGGAAGATGTCGTGCAATCCACTCAGCTCCACGGACAACGCCAACCGATAGGCTGCTTCTCCCACCTGTTCAACAACTTCAAAAGGTCTCAAAAACCTTGAACTCAACTTCTTGAGTCGGCGAATCCGTGAGACGCCTTTGAACGTCTTGATCTTCAAATAGACCCAATCACCTACCGTAAACTCCAACTTCCTATGACGAGCATTAAAGTATTTTGCTTGCCGGTCTTGCGCCACCTTCATACGCTCTTGAATGGTCTGTACCAACTCACAAGCGTCAACTACCACCTCCTTTCCCAAAATTTTGGTGTCTCCCGCCTCTGTCCAAGACATCGGTGTTCGACACCATCTCCCATACAAAGCTTCGTATGACGCCATTTTTATACTTGCTTGATAACTGTTATTGTACGCGAATTCCATCATGAAGAGGTGATCCTCCCACTGTTAAAATTCAACAAACCGCAGACGCCCCCTTGGATACCCTGTTGAAAACTCAACAAACCGGAGGAGGATACGCCCACTTATAATGTTGAAAGTTTTCCCGGATCGTGGAGTTAGCAGTGGTTATCTCAACAAAGCAGTAACAACCAGCAACGCATGCAACACAAGCTTCTTTATTGATCAAGAGCAAACTTCTTTACAAGGCGAGACATACATGGCGAGACATGCTTCACCAAAACACCAAACCGGGAGAGCAGAGACAGTTACAAAGACAAGAACAAAAAACAAGCCGCGCGGACTCAACTACCAAGCCGCCGGTCTACTGCTGTGGAGTCCGCTCAGTCCGCCAGGTCGCCAGACCGCAACCCAAGCCGCGCGGACTACCCCTTATTCCAATGCTTAGCTCTTCACCGCCGATCTGCAGGCCGCCTGACCGCAAGGTCGCCTAGCTGCCAGACCGCACAAGCTGCGCCACTGAATGGAACAGTCCGCCTGAAGCAGGCGACTTCCTGAACCACGAACCAAGTTGCCAAAGAGGAGACCGCTTAGTCACTATCCGCGACCTGCTGTTTACCACCTGTTGCTTAACCGCAGAGTCCGCACTGTCCCTGACCGCAATCAGAGCCAAGTCCTGGCTTTCCAGCGCTATCCGCACAACCTGCACAACACACCCGGGTCAACTCTCTATCCGCATGGACATCAAAGTCCAGACCGCAGCAACTTACGCGAGCTCAATTACTGTTCACTTACTTCGGTTCAGGTTCCCCATATTCCTGATGTGATATGGGTCCTATTTATAGGCACGATGATGAGTATGGTCACCTCCCTAGCCGATAGGATCACCGCCACATCCCGCAGCAAGAACAAGTGTGTCCGCCAGTCCGCGGACACACATTCCAGTTCGCCGCTCCTGTGCAGATAGCCAGTCCGCCCCAGCTTCTCCAAGGCCGGACTCCAATATCCAGCCCGCCTTGCTGCCAGAGGCCAAGCCAGGACCACCATAGCCGGACTCCACAACAGCTGTGTCCGCCATTCTGCGGACAAGGCATCAGCCCGCAAAACTCGAGCCCGCAGCCTCGCCATCAAGGCACCTGCCGGACTCAGCGGACACCCGGCTACCGTCCGCACCTCCTGAGTCCATTGCCTCCATCTCCAAGGCACCGCCGGACTCAGCGGACACGCCGATCCAGTCTGCTTACACAGCAAACTCCAATCTGCATTCCTGAGCTCAACCTCATCACAAGGCTAAACCAAACTCAGCGGACTCCAGCTTCAGTCCGCACGCTCTTGCACAGGCAATCCTCCAGTCCGCATACCCCCAAGCTAGCAATCAAGGCAACAACACTTCTACTAGGCTTGGCGGACTGAGAAAGCAGCCCGCGCTCCACTGCGCGATCTCCCCGGACTGAGCCAACCTGGACTTGGTCCAAAACTCACCAAGTCCAGTCCACTGGCCACAAGGGCCAGTCCGCACTTACTGGCGGACACTGGATCTAGCCCGCCATACCGGGCGACCTCCAGTTTCTGTCCGCGCTGACCGGCGATCTCCGCGACTTCCTCTTGCCGCTTCACTAGAGCAAGACCAAGGCAACTGCCAAACCGGTCTGCCGAGCTCCAGTTCATCAGTCCGCTTCATGTCGGACTCCGCGGATAGCATTGATATCCGCCCGGTTACTTCCTGGGAGTCAACCGCCTGCTGAGCATACACTGGCCTGTCAGACCGCTGCTACTGTCCACGTAGTCCGCGCGAACAGACCGCCCAGGCCGCCATAGAGCAAACCGCCTGCAACATCCCTGCCGACTTAGCAGTCCGCAAACCTTGTCCGCGTAGTCCGCGCGGATAGGTTGCCCAAGCCTTCCATTCACCCACTTTCACTTCACAAGTTTCAACACTCCCCCTTGAAGTGAGAAGTGGTGAATAACTCCAGCAGCTCCCGTAACCTTGCACCTGGTCCTTCCGATAGCATCTACGAAGAGATGTCCAAGACATAGTCCTCGCCTCGCATATCATGGACTATGAGGGAGCCCTCCAGCATCTCCCAAAAGTAGCCATGCTTCCCTCTGCCTTCTTCAGCTTCAACCTCCACTCATGCATCACAGGAGTATCACCAACTTCCTTGGACACAGAAGCCCAAGCCTTGTTATCTCTGAGAGAAGTCACCTCTTCAGCCTTGGTGTCAACCACCTCCTTGATTCTAGTGGGGTCATCACAGCCAGAAGAACCTTGCTCGACCTGAGGGCTAACAAGGAAACACGGGACCAAGTCCGCCGTGTTCCCTTCGCTATATCGAGCTGGTGGCTTACTGATCCTCTTCGATCTCCGAAGAACCTGATCATGGCTAACCACCTTCGCTGCTTTTGAACCAGCTCCATTCCCGGGCAAACCCGGAACAATGCTCCCCTTGCTTCCTGAACAAGACGCCTCCTTACTGGAACCAAGAGCACCTGGAGCAACGCTCCCCCTGCTACCTGAACCAGAAGACTCCCCTCTTGAACAAGAACTTCCTGGAACATCGCTCCCCCTGCTTCCTGAACAGGAAGCCTCCGCCTTCGAGCCATAAGTACCTGGAGCATCGCTTCCCCTACTTCCTGACCCTGACGCCTTTGCCCCGGAGCTAGAACAACCTGGAACACCTGGTGACTCAGGTAACTCCAGTTCCTTAGCATCAGCCTCCTTCAGCCCAACATCTGACCTGCTTATCTCTAGATCCACATAAGAGCTACCCCAATACGGCGTTAACTCATCGAAAACAATGTCTCTCGACACTATGAGTTTCTTCGTCGCAGGATCCATACACCACCATCTTCTTCTCTGCTCATCATACCCAACAAAGACTAGCTTTGTATTGAGAGCACCCAGAGAGTGTATATAGCAGGTAGATCCAAACACCCGAAGGTGCTTCACTGAGGGCTTCACTCTGAACATCAGCTCATAAGGAGTCTTCATTATGATCGGACTAAGAGGCATCCGGTTGATGACATGAGCAGCACAGGCCATTCCTTCCGCCCAAAGAGCCTTCAGAACGCCTTTACTCTGAAGCCAACACTTGCAGGTCTCCGTTAACCAACGGATCATCCGAGCTGCAATACTACCCTGTTGTGAAGTATGTCCACAAGAAAGCTCCATCCGGATCCCTTGCTTCCTGTAAAAGCGTGAGAACTCGGTTGAGCCAAACTCACCACCGATACTTGTCCTCAACACCTTGATCCTCCGGCCAAGCTGGACTTCCACAAGCTTCTTGAACTCCACAAACAAGCGTACCATGTTGGACTTCTTCTTCATGAAGTATACCCATGTATACATAGAATAGTCATCAACCAATATCAGCATGAACCTACTGCCTCCAAGACTCGCCGTGACGGTCGGTCCCACCAGAGCACAATGGACAACCGCCAATGGTGCATTACATCTGGATTGTGCTTTGTCAACCATGAAGCGATAGGCTCCACTTTCCTGACATCCCGCACACCCCCGACCATCGCCATAGGATGACAATTTAGGCAAGCCTCTTACGAGTCTTCTTTCCGCCATTGCTTTCAGCTTGTCCATCCCTACATGCCCCAGTCTTTCATGCCAGATAGCTGCACTATCACTGGCATTCATCCGATAAGATCCAGAACTTGTTGATAACCCAACAAGGTTCTTCTCCTTCCTCCCTACCTGAGCAACATTCGTCGAGAGCAAGGTAACCTTGCACTCCTTCCGAAGATGACCTTGCTGCTTGCATTTATAGCACCTTGGTCCTTCCTTCCTCTTCCTATCACGCCTAGGAGAACCACTCCTTTCTTCCTGATATGAAGTAGAGGGACCATCTTCAGCAACAACCTTCACCTCCTTCCTGAACAACCCATCAAGGGAAGTCCAGACCTCCGCAGCTGACCGACATCCACTGATGTGGTCCAAGAGCTCCGATGAGATCACCTGCTTGAGAATAGACTCCGCTTTCGCATTTGTCTCCTTCCAAGCTCTCATCGCCTCAGCATTGCCAGCAGTATCCTCTTGTCTTCCTGCTCCGCATACAACCTCCCAAAGGTCCTCGCCAAGAAGAAAGCTTTCATACAGGACTTCCACCTTTCAAAGTTTGTCTCTGTAAGAAGATCAATACCAAGACAACTTGCATCCTCCACTGCCATGGTTCTACCACTGGTTTCCTCTACAGAAGAGCAACTACTTCCATTGAGCACTGCTTGACCACTCCAACAACCTCGCTCTGATACCATGTTAAAATTCAACAAACCGCAGACGCCCCCTTGGATACCCTGTTGAAAACTCAACAAACCAGAGGAGGATACGCCCACTTATAATGTTGAAAGTTTTCCCGGATCGTGGAGTTAGCAGGGGTTATCTCAACAAAGCAGTAACAACCAGCAACGCATGCAACACAAGCTTCTTTATTGATCAAGAGCAAACTTCTTTGCAAGGCGAGACATACATGGCGAGACATGCTTCACCAAAACACCAAACCGGGAGAGCAGAGACAGTTACAAAGACAAGAACAAAAAATAAGCCGCGCGGACTCAACTACCAAGCTGTCGGTCTACTGCTGTGGAGTCCGCTCAGTACGCCAGTTCGCCAGACCGCAACCCAAGCCGCGCGGACTACCCCTTATTCCAATGCTTAGCTCTTCACCGCCGATCTGCAGGCCGCCTGACCGCAAGGTCGCCTAGCTGCCAGACCGCACAAGCTACGCCACCGAATGGAACAGTCCGCCTGAAGCAGGCGACTTCCTGAACCCCGAACCAAGTTGCCAAAGAGGAGACCGCTTAGTCACTATCCACGACCTGCTGTTTACCGCCTATTGCTTAACCGCAGAGTCCGCACTGTCCCTGACTGCAATTAGAGCCAAGTCCTGGCTTTCCAGCGCTATCCGCACAACCTGCACAACACACCCGGGTCAACTCTCTATCCGCGCGGACACCAAAGTCCAGACCACAGCAACTTACGCGAGCTCAATTACTGTTCACTTACTTCGGTTCAGGTTCCCCATATTCCTGATGTGACATGGGTCCTATTTATAGGCACGATGATGAGTATGGTCACCGCCCTAGCCGATAGGATCACCGCCACATCCCGCAGCAAGAACAAGTGTGTCCGCCAGTCCGCGGACACACATTCCAGTTCGCCGCTCCTGTGCAGATAGCCAGTCCGCCCCAGCTTCTCCAAGGCCGGACTCCAATATCCAGCCCGCCTTGCCGCCAGAGGCCAAGCCAGGACCACCATAGCTGGACTCCACAACAGCCGTGTCCGCCATTCTGCGGACAAGGCATCAGCCCGCAAAACCTGAGCCCGCAGCCTCGCCATCAAGGCACCTGCCGGACTCAGCGGACACCCGGCTACCGTCCGCACCTCCTGAGTCCATTGCCTCCATCTCCAAGGCACCGCCGGACTCAGCAGACACGCCGATCCAGTCTGCTTACACAGCAAACTCCAATCCGCATTCCTGAGCTCAACCTCATCACAAGGCTAAACCGAACTCAGCGGACTCCAGCTTCAGTCCGCACGCTCTTGCACAGGCAATCCTCCAGTCCGCATACCCCCAAGCTAGTAATCAAGGCAACAGCACTTCTACTAGGCTTGGCGGACTGAGAAAGCAGCCCGCGCTCCACTGCGCGATCTCCCCGGACTGAGCCAACCTGGACTTGGTCCAAAACTCACCAAGTCCAGTCCACTGGCCACAAGGGCCAGTCCGCACTTACTGGCGGACACTGGATCTAGCCCGCCATACCGGGCGACCTCCAGTTTCTGTCCGCGCTGACCGGCGATCTCCGCGACTTCCTCTTGTCGCTTCACTAGAGCAAGACCAAGGCAACTGCCAAACCGGTCTACCGAGCTCCAGTTCATCAGTCCGCTTCATGCCGGACTCCGCGGATAGCATTGCTATCCGCCCGATTACTTCCTGGGAGTCAACCGCCTGCTGAGCATACACTAGCCTGTCAGACCGCCGCTGCTGTCCGCGTAGTCCGCGCGAATAGACCACCCAGGCCGCCACAGAGCAAACCGCCTGCAACATCCCTGCCGACTTAGCAGTCCGCAAACCTTGTCCGCGTAGTCCGCGCGGATAGGTTGCCCAAGCCTTCCATTCACCCACTTTCACTTCACAAGTTTCAACACCCACTTCTTGCCGAAGTCAAGAATGCACATTCTCAGCATATCCTCCATAGTACGGTTCGTTCTTTCAGTTTGCCCGTCAGTTTGAGGATGGAACGTCGTACTGAACTTTAGCTTCCTACCCAAACTCTTCTGAACCAATCTCTAGTCCTTGGACATAAACTGTCCATCTTGATCGCTGACTATGCTCTTAGGAATCCCATGTAGTCGCACAATGTTGCGAACATACAACTCCACCAGCTTCTCCATGCTGTCCTCCTTCCGATTTGGGATGAAGTGGGCCACCTTGGTTAAGCGATCCACGATCACCCAAATAGCATCATTACCCTGCTGCGATCTAGGCAAACCATGTACAAAATCCATGGTGATGTCCTCAAATTTCCACTCAGGGATTGGAAGGGGCTTCAGGAACCCGCCCGGCTTCTGACACTCGGCCTTCACCAAGGCACACGTTTGGCAATGATTCACATACAAAGCTACGTCCCGCTTCAGCCCCGGCCACCAAACAAATTTCTTCATATCCAAGTACATCTTTGTACTGCCCCAGGTGAATGGAGTACTTTGTGAAGTGAGCCTCAAACATCAACACCTCACGGAGCTTGCCGAACCGCGGTACACAAACCCTTCCATCCTTCCTCAGAATCCCATCAATCATCTCACAGGCGCTGCTCTCGCCCTTTTGAGCCTCCATCACATATGGTTGAAACTACACATCCAAACGGGTCGCTTCCCGAATACGATCAGACAAGTCGTTCTACATTTCAATCCAGTTTAACCGAGCCACGCTGGACTCGCCTCTCGCCACACATTCCAAACCAAGGCACTCCCATTCCCGTACCAACCGCTCATCATGAGCTTCGATCCAATTCCCTTGCCCCGAGTACTTTCTACTCAAGGCATCCGCCACCACATTGGCTTTACCTGGTGTATACTAAATCGCCACCTCGTAGTCTCCAAGAAACTCAACCCACCTGCGTTGCCGCATATTCAAGTCCTTTTGATCCAATAGATACTTCAGGCTTTTATGATCCGTGAAGATCTCCACCTTTGCACCATACACATAATGTTGTCTTATTTTCAACGCAAAAATTACCGCCGCCAACTCCAAGTCATGGATGAGGTAATTCCTCTCATGAGGCTTCAGCTGCCTAGACCCAAAAGCTATCACTTTGCCATGTTGCACCAACACACAACCCAAACCGCATCCCGATGCGTCACTGAATATCTGAAATCCCTCGGTCCCTTGCGGTAGACTTAGGATTGGATCCATCATCAGTCTCTCCTTCAGTGCCTCAAATGCTTGACTGTACTCTTGAGTCCACACAAACTTATGATCTTTACGAGTGAGTGAGGTGAGGGGTAGAGCTATCTGCGAAAAATTCTCCACGAATCTCTTATAGTACCCGACTAGTCCAAGAAAACTTCGGACTTCCGCCACGGTCCTCAAAACCGGTCAATCTCTGATGGCTTCCACTTTTGTTGGATCCACTGCCACCCATCCCCACTAATCACGTGGCCCAAAAATGCCACATTCGCTAACCAGAACTCCCACTTTGAGAATTTTGCATACAACTGATTCTCCCTCAACACTTGGAAGACCACTCTCAAGTAGGTCTCATGCTCCACTTCCGATTTGGAATACACCAAGATGTCATCAATGAAGACAACCACAAAAGAATCCAAGTATTCCCAAATTACTCGATTCATAAGATCCATGAACACAGATGGCGCGTTCGTCAGCCCGAACGGCATCATCGTAAACTCAAAGTGTTCGTACCTCGTACCAAATGCAGTCTTGGGTATGTCCTCGTCCTAAATTCGCAACTGATAATAGCATGACTTCAAGTCCAATTTTGAATACACCACCGACCCCACCAACTGGTCGAACAAGTCGTCTATCCGAGGAATCAGATACTTATTCTTGACGGTCAGTTTATTCAGCTCTCGGTAGTCTATGCACAGCCACATACTACCGTCTTTCTTCTTTACAAACAACACCGGCGCGCTCCACGGCGAAGAACTGGGTCTGATATACCCTTGCTCCAACAGTTCCTGCAACTGTACTTTGAGTTCAGTCAACTCCTCTGGTGCCATCCTAAACGGAGGACGTGACACCGGCCTAGCCTCCGGCACTAACTCGATCAAGAAGTCGATCTCCCGCCGAGGAGGCGCTCCAGGAAGTTCATCCGGAAACACATCCTTGAACTCTGCCACTACGGGCACTTCCTCAATAGACAATTGGGAGAGGCGAACCTCCAATAACGCTACAAGCGCTACACCACCCTGGTTAACCACCTGCATCAACTGCATGGCCGAAATCAGGGAATAGGCCACTCCACAAAGGCCCTCAAATTTGACTTCCGCCTGCCCTTTGCTCCTTATGGTCACTACCTTGGATAGGCAATCAATACTGGCGCACTGCTCTGCAAGCCAGTCCATGCCCAAAATCACATCAAACTCAACCAATGGTAAAACCGCTGCTACCAATACGAAGTCAACTCCGTCCAGCTCCCAACAAATGCGCCCTTTGGCCCCGGTGGTCATGGATGACCCATTGGGCATGCACACTTTCAGTTCCGCATCCGCCGAAAATGTCTCAACTCCCATTCTCCGGATGAAGCTCTCCGCAAGAAAGGAGTGCGATGCTCCCGTATCGAACAATACCCTAGCAGGGTATCCGGAAACTAATACGAAGTCTATAACATAGACATCACACATAAAGGTCTAAAAGTATGAAGCACAAAGTTAAACTTAAATTTCCTCATACCTGTCACCACATCGGTTTGGCGGATCTCCTCCTGCTGCCCAAGGTTGTAGGCCCTTGGTTGCACCGGTTGGAACCGAGAAGCGCTCGACTCCGCCATCTTCCCTTTATCTGCGGCACTGGGGCTGGAGCGCACAGTCTGCTCCTGCCTTGCCTCTTACTCCACTCCTCCTTGAGGACAAACACGAGCTATGTGCCCCACCTTACCGCAGTTGTAGCACGTCGGCGGTCCACTAGAGTGAGAACCTCCAAGCGTCCACTTGCTCTTCTCACCGGACCTGGAAGTGTGAGGCTTTTTTCTCCACCTACTCCCTTCAGACTTTCCCATTGGGGAGGCTTCCCTTCCCCTTGCTTGGGAGTGAAACCCTTACGACGTTGGGTTTGCTCCAGATCACTCTCCAATGTCCTGTCAGCCTCAACTAGCTCATTAAAACCAGCTCTTTTCATGTAAATGAGGGGTTGCCTCAGATTCTCCCTCAGCCATTGATAAAAGAGGTTATCCCTCTCTACATCATCCGACATCGTCGTTCCCGCGTAACAACCCAAACAGGTGAACTCCTGCACATACTCGTCCACCATCTTGTCTCGCTGTATTAAGTGCAGAAACTGCCTCTGAAGGGCCAGCCGTGTAGAAACGGGAATGTACATCTTTAGAAAAGCATCCCCAAATTCTTTCATCGACGGGGTGCGCCCAGGAAATTGGCGGCCGCTATGGCTCACCCACCACAACTAGGCATCTCCTTCTAACATGAATGCCACATACTCAGATTTCTTCTCTTCTGGCATCTCTGCCACCCTCAAAAGCTCTTGAATCCGAGCCCACCAAACCTCCGCATCAGTTGGAGTACCAACTCCCTTGAACGACGGGGGATGGAAGCTCAGAAAGTACTTCATGTGTCGGTCTCCATGTCCGACAACCACCCTTTCCGCCAAAGTCTCCACTTGCCTTGCTTCTCCACCTAGCACGGCCATCGCCGTATCCGGTGTAGCAGGGGTTGCTACCTGAGCTGTCGCTGCAGCTTGGGCTGCCACCATCGCTTCTGCAAGCATGCGGCAGAAGTCGGCCAGGTTTACACCCGTGCCCAAAAGACCCGGAGCAGTAGCGCTGCTCGCCGAAAGCTCTTCTCTTGCTCTCTACGCACCCGCCTCATTGTTTACACTCTTCAAGAAAACAAGAAACAAGGAATCAGTCTCTAATCTCAAGACTTAAACATAAGGACACTTATGGTTCCGCGTTACTCTTATGTGGATAACTTCTCTACGCACTGACCTTGAATCTAACCTCGCTTTGATACCAAATTGTAACACCTCCCCTGTAATGACCGTATAATATGGGTCCGGCCGGGGCCCCACAACATACAGACGCCACAGCTTCAGTATTAAAAGATGATATAGTTACCCAATCTTAAAACTCATAACACAACACAGCGGAAACAACAAGCAAGACTAGAAGTTATCCACGCCTACAAGAATAACAAAATGGCCTTAAGGCCTTACGACAAGAGTGGGTACCAACTCAAATAATACATCATCATAAAAGTGCATAAGCACTCCTAGTCTACCTCGGCATGCAAGCCGGTCAACATGAGCATAAAACATACAATGCCATAAAAGTAGAGAAGCAACAAAAAGGTAACACTTCATGAGGCTTAGGCCTTTCTGGCCGGCGAGCTAGGTCTTGCTTGCGATCCTTGCCCTGTAAAAATTATTAGTAACGTGGGTCAGCAAAGGCTGACCTCAAACTACGTAACCAACACATCTCCTCCCGGCCCCCCCTAACGGACCCCGAGGTACTCCTCCAACCTACAAGTTAGCACTTCGTATGCAATATTCATAAGCAAGAAAAATAACTAAGGAAACAGGCTTGGATGTCTCAAACATCATACATGTTCTCTACTATTGAGCATTTAATAATAGGGCCTACTATGCAACATGAATGCAACACCCGGGCTTCACCCAAGGCACCCTATAGCATATGCATCTAGCACAACATCACATCATTTGGGTACTCATTATTTCCCCATTGGCATAAAGCCACAAAAAAGGGGAACCACAATCCCCCTACGACATACAAGCCGCCACACGGAACTCTTGCCAAGGCCCCACCCGCTCACGGTCGTATACCCGGGCTTGCCGGCAAACTCTGACTTCTCATGTCAGGATTTTGTCCAACACACTAACCGATTCAAAGAACCCTTGCTGGACCCCACCCGCTCATGGCCTCATTGCCCGGGCTTGCCCCATGCTCGGCGTTCTCGTCAGTCTCACAAAAGGGGACTAGTCTCACCGGGACACTTTCCACACATGACTTGCACGTCACGGGATAGCCAGCCAACCACGGAGACACATCCATGCCTTGGCACATCACAATCCAAGATAATTCCACCTTAATCCCGCATTCATACTGCAGCGTTCCCGTGCACCAAGGAAACCATCTACCACCCATGCGGAGCTAACCTTGTCCACAAAGGAAACCATCTACCGCCAATGAGGAGCTAACCTTGTCCGGTATCGGCCACACGTACTCACGCAAGATAACGAGAAGAACACCACAAACATCACACATCACAAACGGCCTCTTACCGCAACGGATCTCCACGAATCCTTAAACCTTGTATGCAACATCACCGAGTCGTACTAACGGTCGCGACTACGGCTTCACCCACCATGCCTTATCCACTAACGAAGTGGATCTCTAATGCAAAAAACATGCTGGGGACGGACTCAATCGACCCGGAGGTTCCTCTTGAACCTTGGAGACCCAAACCCCTCTCATTTGAGAGTTTAGTGCCAAAAAACTAGAAAAGAAAAGATGCTAAAACATGCATCCTAAAACCAAGAGTAGAAGTGTCGTTACCCTCCAACTCCTCTTCCTAGCCATGGAAAAATAGCCGGATGAAAACCTTCGCAACGATCTAGCCTTCACGGATCTGGACTCGGCTCGCAATTTGGAGCATCGAAACCTCTCTAACAGCCGGATCTCCTTCACCATCCTCCGCACTCTCCCTTCTCTCTAGATCTTAGACGAAGAAAACTGCGACTGGAACAATGCCTATTATGAAACCTTACTCTCGGGTATATCCCAAAAAGAAAGACCCCAGCCATCGGATCCCACACAGAGGAATGCACGGCTGCGATCCGAGTCCAGCCTGGAAATGGGCCGAACACTACATCCCGTCAACTACACCCCGTGACAACCAGTCTTGAACTCCGCTCGACGATCGTCGAACCAAAATCGTCGACCGCTGCTGAATCGTTGAACGGAGAGTCACTGGAACTCATCGAACCAGCCAAGTCGTCGAATGGAATTCCCAGGCAAAATCGTCAAAAGCAGATCCAAATCGTCGAACGGAGATCCAAATCATTGAACGCAGCTTGCTTGGGACAATCGTCGAACGCAGATCCAAATCATCGAACGGAGATCCAAATCGTCAAACGCAGGTTGCTGGGGACAATCGTCGAACGCAGATCCAAATAGTCGAACGGAGATCCAAATCGTCGAACACAGCTTGCTGGGGACAATCGTCAAACACAGATCCAATGTTGGGTACATTGGTTTAAATGTACCTGATTTGAAGAAGCCTCACCCAACTCAATGATATACATCAAAATGTATTTGATGTATTTCGAGTTTACTTATGCAGGTTAAGTATTTACAGGAAAGAAGAAAAAGTTTCTAAGTCCATGTGTCGACACCCAGGAGCAAAGTGTCGACACTTAAGAAGGCTTGTGTCGATACCCAGGCAAGCAGTGTCGACACTTGGAGTCATTGTGTCGACACCAGGGATGCAGAGTCGACACCAGACAGAAAGTGTCGACACAAGGAGCTGTGTCGACACTCAGTGAAGACAAGTGCAGTGAAGCAGTGTCGACACATAGCAGTTGTGTCGACACCCAGTGAAACTGTGTCTACATTAGAAAGTGTCGACACTTGGAGGCTGTGTCGACACTCCGCAAAAGTCAGCAGAGACTAAGTATAAGTGTCGACACCCAGAGCAATGTGTCGACACTCAGCAGAAGAGTCAACACTTGAAGAAAGTGTCGACACAAGAAAGAATGTGTCGACACTCAGCTGAAGACTCAACACTTGAAGAAAGTGTCAACACAAGGAGCTGTGTCGACACTTAGCAAAGTTCAGAAATTTCTAAGTACAAGTGTCGACACTAAGGAGATGTGTCGACACTCAGCCAGAGTCTCAATAGAAGAAGTATGTGTCGACACAAGGAACTGTGTCGACACTCAGCAAGTATCAACACTGAAGACATGTGTCGACACCAAGGAGCTGTGTCGACACTGACAAGTTCAACACATGAAGATGTGTCGACACAAAGGAGATGTGTCGACACTTACAAGAATTCAGCAATATACTGAAGTACAAGTACTTGTGTCGACACTCAATTTCAGTGTCGACACATGAAGAAGAAGTAGTGTCGAGATATAAAATCTACAACACAAGGAGTTGTGTCGACACCTTGTAGGCTAGTGTCGACACTTAGACAACGTGTGTTGACACTTGGTCTATAAGTGTCGACACTTAAAGACAGACAGTCTCGACACTTTCAGACAGTTACAGAATTTTCAAGAACTGACTGGATGACTTGACAGCTGCTATTCCAGCCGGTCTACTGCACCTGTCAGAGTTGTCAGAAATCAGTTAGGAACCGGACCAGCCGGTTACCATGAAGAAGGCCTATAAATAGGCTTATACAGTCTACAGAAACTGTTTGTTGAAGTTGTTGATTGAACACAAGTACAAGTGATCAATATAAAAAGAAGATCTAGCTATTCCCTGAAGAATCTAGTGAAGATCTAAGAAGTTGGAGAGAGAGAGCTCCATCCAAGAAATCAGCCGTTGGAACCAGGCTGAGAAGAAGGGTTCAGATTTATTCTGAATCTTAAGTAGCAGAGATCAAGGATCAACTGCAGAAGAGGTCAATCTTATTGAGAATCGAGAAAATCAAGAACCATGGGTTCCACTGAGAATCATAAGGAATTGGGATCCATGAAGCTACCCATTTGCAGAAAGGAAATCTTTGGCATTTGGAAGGAAAGGGTGAGACTGTTTATGGAAGCCTCAGACCCTAGGATTTATATCACAGTGAAAGAAGGGCCATATGTGCCCATGAAGGTCTCAGTCTTAGATGCAAATCAGAGAACACCTAAGGATTTCTCTGAAATGACAAAGGATGAAATTGTTCTAGCCACTATGGATAAGAGGGCTCAAAACATTATTGTGAGTGCCATAGATGATGCTACTTTTCAGAATTTGATACACTGTAAGACAGCTAAAGAAATGTGGGATACTATTATTGTGTACATGGAGGGTTCTGAAGAAGTGAGGCAAGATAGAAAATCCTTGCTAAACCAAGAATATGAAAGTTTTAGACAAGGTAAGGCTGATAGCATAACTGAGTGCTATAAGAAGTTCTACAGGATTGTGAATGAGCTCATGTCCTATGGCAGAGAGTTCAGTAATTATGAACTCAATGATACGTTTCTAAGGTCCCTAACAAAAGATTGGGACACCAAGATCTGTGCCATTAGGGAAATGACAAAGTTAGCAGAAATTCCTCCACCAACACTGTTTGGCAAACTGCTGTCCTATGAAATGCAGTTGATGGTGAGGAAAGAAGAGGAGAAATCTACAAGAAGTGAACATAAAGAAAGGACAGTGGCCTTCAAAACAGAAGCCCCCAGAAAGTACAGAAGTAAGTCACCAACTTCACCTCCAAAGGTTGCTGAAACTGAGTCAGATAATTCAGAAAGCAGCAGAAAGTCTGAAAGCATTGAAAGTGATGAGGACTTTGCTGCATTCACAAGACATTTTCAGAAGTTCTTAAAGAAGAAACAGTGGAGGACAAGGTAATCTACTTCACAAGAAAAGGAAGACTATTATCAGAATAAAAAGTCTTCAAAGAAAGACAGGAAAAAGTCCAAGTCTAGCAAAGCAACACTATCAAAAATTGTATGTTATTGCTGTAATAGACAAGGACATGTCATTGCAGACTGTCCAGAGAAGAGGAAGGAGTCTAGTGACAAGAAAAGGACTCAATACAAGGGCAAGAAGGAAAAGTCTTTTGTTGCCAAAAAGAACAAGAGCCTGTCAGATATTTCTTCATCAGAAACTGAGTCAGATGCTGAGGCATATATAGGACTGTTTGCTGAGGAAGAAGAAGAAGAGTTCATTCAGATCATGAACTCTATATATGAACAAGAGGACAGTCAGTGCCAAGGACTAATGGCATTGACAGAAAGAGACAAAATCCTGGAGCAGCCAGGACCTAGTAAGGTACAACATTGTTCTTTGAGTTCAATTTCTTGTGGCAGTACAGAATCAGATTCATCATCATCAAGTGATGAGAGTTCATCTGAGTCTGAAGAGGATATTCATCAGTTGATAGATGAATATAAAGTTCTATTGCAGGCTTATAATAAGAGCAAGTCCCTAGCCAAAAGTCAGGCAAAGGAAATTGCTAATCTCAAAGCTGCTGCAACTGATTTTGAGAAGTTGTTTGATCAAAAGCTTAATGAGATAGCCAGACTGAAGCACATAATTGTGATTCAGATGGGGACTATATCATTTAAGAATGATCAAATCAAGAGCCTGGAGATTAATCTTCAGAAGGAGAAAGACTTAGTTGCTAGGTTTTCTAAACCTAAGTCAGTTATACCCTTAATTGATGAATTTGTTCATCACAAAGGTAGAGCTGGATTGGGATTTACTAAACCAGCTAGGACTGTCATGTCCAAGTCCAAGGGCAAAGCCCCAACTCTCAACAAGTCAGCTGTAGATAAAACAGTTAAGACTGTACCTAAGCAAAGGTACAATAAGTTTGAGTGTTGGTGCTGTGGCAAGGTAGGTCACTTTGCAATGGACTGTTGGCACAATGCTAGTGCCAAAGTGAGTAGCAAACTGCCTGTTGGAAAACCTGCAGGTAGCTTTGTTAGGAAGCAAACTAACCAGTACCAAGGACCCAAGAATTCTTTGGGTTCTAAGGTTCACTAATCTATTTTGCAGGTGAGTCCAAGTGGTCATGCCCCAATATGGTACCTGGACAGTGGATGTTCCAGACATATGACTGGAACAAGGAGTTTACTAAAGGACTACACACCTATAAAGGATGGTCCAAAAGTCACCTTTGGTGGTTCTGAAAAAGGGATCATCAAGAGTTTTGGTAACATATCTAACTCCTATATTACAATTACTCAAGTGGCCTATGTTAAAGGTTTGAAACATAACCTTATTAGTATAAGTCAATTGAGTGATGTAGGATATGACATCTCATTTGTCAAAGATGGTTGTCATATCAGGAGGTCAAATGATCAAGAGATCATTTTGACTGGTTATAGAAAAAGGAATGTCTACTGCCTAGACATTATGATTGAGAACAATGGTTCTCCAGTATGTCTTGTAGCTGATGTGACAGTCTCTCATTGTGTTAAATGGCACAAGAGGCTTGCCCATCTAAACTACAAGATAATTGGCAAACTCTTTAGTAAAGAGTTAGTGAGGAATGGTCCTCAAGTTAAGTCCTCAAGTTAAGTGTATTAAAGATGGTATTTGCTCAGCTTGTCAAAAGGGCAAGCAGACTAGATCCACCTTTAGAAGCATTGAAAACAAAGATGCTGTGAGGTGTTTATACCTCTTGCATATGGATCTCTTTGGTCCAATGCTAGTTCACAGCCTAGGTAGGAAGGTCTATACCTTTGTAGTTGTAGATGACTACTCAAGGTTTTCCTGGGTGTTCTTTCTTAGAGAGAAATCTGAAACACCTAGTGTCTTCTATAGCTTTGTCAAACAAATTCATAATGAACTAGCTAGTACAGTGGTCAAAATAAGAAGTGACCATGGTACTGAATTTCAGTCTGATAGTATGACAAAACTATGTGAAGAATTTGGGATATTTCAAGAGTTTTCTTCACCAAGAACACCTCAGCAAAATGACATTGCTGAAAGGAAGAATAGAACCTTGATTGAGGCTGGTAGGACCCTATTAAGTGATACATCACTACCAGAATACTTCTGGGCTAAAGCAGTTAATACTGCATGCCATGTTATCAATAGGGCTACCATAACTAAAAGCCTCAACAAGACCCCCTATGAGGTTGTGAAAGACAGGAAACCAAACCTATCCTACTTCAGGATCTTTGGTTGTAAGTGCTTTATACTTAACAATGGAAAGTCTTACTTGACTAAGTTTGCTGCCAAGTCCCAAGAGAGAATTTTTGTTGGGTACAACAACAACAGTAAGGCATATAGAGTCTACAACTTGTCTACACAAGTTGTAGAAGAGACTGTACATGTAGTATTTGATGAAACTAGACTTATTAACAATGAGTTGTCTAGTATGCAGCCCCACAGGTATAACTGAGAAGTTGGACAAGCTCACTATTGAAGAAAGACCTACTGTAAGACAGCAAGTAGAAGACAGTAGCTGCTATCCAGGGGGAGTACTACATGTACCTAATGCAGAAGAAGTACAAGGAGTACAGCAAGATGAAGAAGTTGAAGAAGCTCAACCTGAAGTCAGGATGCCTCCAGCCAATAGGCATCTTAGAGATCATCCAGCATAACAAATCATTGGTGATCCAAGACAAGGGGTACAAACAAGGAGCAGAAATCTGAATGCAGCAATCTACTCCAGTTTTCTATCCCAAGTTGAACCAAAGAAGTTTGAAGAAGCCATCCTAGACCCTCATTGGATTGAGGCAATGCAAGAAGAGCTGAATCAGTTCAAAAGGTGCAAGGTCTGGGAGCTTGTTCCTAAACCAAAAGACCACAACATAATTGGAACCAAGTGGATCTATAGGAACAAGATGGATGAACATGGAGTCATCATTAAGAACAAAGCAAGATTGGTTGCTAAAGGGTATAAGCAGGAAGAGGGTATTGACTTTGATCAAACCTTTGCTCCAGTAGCCAGACTGGAAGCCATAAGGATGTTCCTGGCCTATGCAACCTTTCAAGGATTTAAAGTTTACCAAATGGATGTCAAGTCAGCATTTTTGAATGGTAATCTAAAAGAGGAAGTCTATGTGGAACAGCCATCAGGTTTTGTTGATTCAACTCTACCTAATCATGTCTATAGACTTAGGAAAGCATTATATGGGTTAAAACAAGCCCCTAGGGCTTGATATGAAACCCTGTCTAGTTTCATCATTGAGAATAAGTTCACAAGGGGGAAAATAGATAAGACTCTATTCCTTAGGGAATCCAGAGGCAAAGTAATACTAGTCCAAATATATGTAGATGACATTATATTTGGGTCTACTGAAAGTAGCCTTTGCAAAAAGTTTGCAAAACTAATGCAAGGTCAATTTGAGATGAGTAGTATGGGAGAGCTTAAGTTCTTCTTGGGTCTCCAAGTAAGACAGACTGAGAATGGTTTATCCATATGCCAGTCTAAGTTTACCCTAGAACTCATAAGGAAGTATGGTATGGATTCTTCCAGTACCATAAAGACTCCTATGGGGTCAAATATGTCTCTTAGCAAGGATGATGCAGGGAAACCTGTAGATGAGTCTTTGTATAGAGGGATAGTTGGCTCCCTATTATATTTGACTGCAAGTAGACCAGATATTATGTATGCTACATGTGTCTGTGCAAGGTATCAAGCATGCCCTAAGGAGTCTCATTTGACAGCAGTCAAAAGGATATTGAGATATCTAAAGGGCACTCCTTATCTAGGCCTCTGGTACCCTAGGAATGGGGATTTTGAACTAACAGGTTATTCAGATGCAGACTTTGCAGGATGCAAAGAAGACAGAAAAAGCACAACTGGAACCTGTCAATTCCTAGGTGGAAGACTGATTTCTTGGAGTAGCAAAAAGCAAACAAGTGTGGCTATCTCCACTGCAGAGTCAGAATATGTGGCTGCAGGAAGTTGCTGTGCTCAACTTCTATGGATACAACATCAGCTTGAGGATTATGGATTTCAGGTAAGTATAACTCCACTATTTTGTGATTCTACTAGTGCTATATCAATTGCACATAATCCTGTTTCCCATAGTAGAACTAAACATATTGAAATAAAATATCATTTTCTTAGGGAGCATGTAGAGAAAGAAGATATTTTACTAGAATATATTAAAACAGATAATCAACTAGCTGATATGTATACTAAGCCCTTAGAAGAAACTAAGTTCAATAGGTTTAAAATTGAACTAGACATGATAAACTTAGAATAAGTTTATAAAATTGGCTAAGTAAAAAGGTATCGACACACAGAGATATCTGTGTCGACACAGAAAAGTGGTGTCGACACTTCAGGAAAAAGGTGTCGACACATCTAGAAAATTGGTGTCGACACTTCAGAGAATTAGTGTCGACACATGACAAGTAGGTGTCGACACATCCAAGGTGGTGTCGACACTTAGGCTTTACTCAGAATTCTCTAAGTAAAGTCTCGACTGTATGTCGAGTTGAGTGGTGTCGACACATAATCAAGTGTCGACACATATTACCTGTCGACACATGATAAGTAGGTGTCGACACTTATCGACAGTGTCGACACAATTTAAGTTAGCTGCCCGCCCTTTCATCTTCAAACCTAGAAAGGTAGAAATAGGATTTTGCCTTAGTTTGTCGACATGCTTTCAAAAGTTTCGAGACCAAACTTGTGTGTCGACACCTCTCTTCTCTCAGTTCAAATTCTTCAAACTCTAATGGCGCCAAAGCTCGAGGAGAATGTCAATGAAGGCTATGAACTGGTGCGCGACGCGTTTGGTGATGCAGACCCAGAAATCAAGAATGTGATAACCCTAGTTGCAAACTTGGGGTTGGAATTTCTTGTTTCAGAGCCTACAAAGATCTGGAAGAAGGAAGTTCTAGAGTTTCTAAATGGAGCTAAGGTAGACGAATCTGGATTCAAGATCAAATCCAGGGTACATGGAGAAAAGGTGAAAGTATCACCTAAAAGTTTGAGGAAAGTCCTTCAGTTGCCAAGAACTAAGGAAGAAGAAGAGGTTACTGCTTCCAGGACCAGAGATGCATTGGCATGGTGTGGTCTGGATTCTAAGATGAAAATTGGATCAGTGTTTACTAGGAAGGGCATGAACAGCCAGGGAAAATTCCTCTCTGAAATTGTTGGAAAAGTAATTTTAAGTAAGCCAGGAGGGCATGACAGGGTATCTGCCCATATGTTCAATCTCATGACCAGGATAATCTTCAGCCTGAAAGCTGACTGTTCTGTAGTGATCTTTGAGAAGATTAAGGAAAGCCTAAAGAAGCCCAACTTGGGTAGGATCTTAAGTCTATACCTTGCTGGTATCATACCAGAAGTTATGAGTCAAGCTGCTGGCAGTAAAATCAACCACATGAGAAGAATGGACATGAGAATCTTCTCCAGATGGGACAGGGTTTTGTCAAAGGAAATGCCAACCCCTGAGAAGATAACTCTTGAAAAGGAAACCCCACTCAAGAAGAAGAAGAAGATAGCTCAAGTAGCTCAGGAATCATCAAGTAGTTCAGATGATGAACAACAACCTGGAGATGCTGGGAAGTCTCCAGCTCCACAAGTGGCTGCAGAAAGGCAGGGGGAGCTACCACCAGCTAGCCCCTTACATCAGGATCAAATCTAGGGGAGCCTCTAGTTGTGGAAGAACCAACTACCCTGGAAAGTGAGCAAGCTACTAACATCATTCTTGAGGTAATCACTGAGCTTAATGCTTTAGATTTTCCTATAGAGGGTACTGCTTTGGCTGATTCATTGAATAATGTTAATCAGAAAACTCAGCTTGATAGTCAAGTCCCAGATGTTGTCATGGAGGACACATCTGTTGCAGCTCAAATAGTATCTGATCCAGTGGTAGATGAGCCAAGAATTTCTCCAGCTCATTCTCCACAAGAATATACAATGAACGATCTTTTCCTAAATCTGGATCAAACAGATTTTGATAAGGACAATGCTGCTGCTGAGGAGGAGAATGCTCCAGTTGAGGGGGAGCAAGTATTACATGTTGAAGAGCCTGCAAGGCAAGAACCTGAGAAGCCCAAAGAACTTGAGGAGCTACCTAAGGAGAGGGTAGAGATAGCCAGCACATCTGCTTCTGAAGATGAGGAGGCTACTAGGGCTAAGAAAAAGAAATTTTAAGTATTCAAAAGAAGGAGCCAGAGTTATAAGAAGGCTTTGCAAACCATAACACCACAGCCTGCACTGCAGCCAACTCCATCTGTAGACTACAGTGCTCTAATGGTTGCAATGCAAATTAAGCTTGATGAGCACAGGCAGGCCATTGAGAAGTATGTGGATGAAGGGCAAAAATCATTACAGTTTGATCTGGCCCAGGATATAAAGTCTATAAGATTTGAAATGAATCTTAATAAGAAGGAGATGAATGAATGCTTCCACAAGGGAGGGAATGTAGTGGTGTACTTGGCTACACATCAGGAGAAGATTAAAGCTCAAGTAGATGAACTTGAAGTCAAGCAAGGCTATGTACTTGAAAATCAAATCAGGATGAATGATAATTTGACAAAGTCTCACAATGCCATTATCACTAAGATGCAGAACATAGCTGCTGGATTGACTACTTCTACTGCTACTGCTAAAGCAGAATTTGACAAAGTATTCCAAGAAGAAATAACTGCTGTTAAGACTGCCATCCAAGACTCTCAGAAGATCATCACTAACAAACTCCAAAGGTTGAAACCTTATTTTAAAGATGGAGTCAATTATTTGGATGCCCAAATCAGATTTCAAAAGGATGATTTGAGGGATCACATGGTTAGAGAAGTCATAAAGGGGGAGAGAGTGTTAGTCAAAGCTAGCTCTGATCATGCTAAATGGATTTCTAATTCTATCAGAGCAACTCTTGGATATCATCCTATTTGTGATGATGATAATGTGGCAGAATCTGGAGTTAACCCTGCATATCTTGGAGATGAGCAACCAGAAGTAGCTCAAGTGATCTATCCTCCACCAGATTTTGATATGGTTCAAGCTGACATACAGTCCATGTATAGTCCACCTGATGGAAATCAGAAGGTTATTCTTGACAAAGTGGTTCAGCCAGTTTCAGAGGCTATGCAAGAAGATCTGCAGAAAGAAGAAGAAACTAGATTGTCTAAGAAGAGGTTCAGGGAACAAGCTGAACAAAGACCAGACTTTGAGCAGTGGAGCCCTACTTCAAAAAATATTATCTTAACTACATGGAAAGCTGCAAAAGATAATATACAAGATATAAATAAATGGTTTTCTGAACTTGAATGGAGGAAACATGAGACAAGGCAAGAAGCTATAGTCCAATATAGAAGGAAGGCCAAGTTGGGAAAGCTACCTCCTACTGCCCAGGAGCCTAGCAAGTACTTTCCCAAGCCATATCATTATTTTGAGAGGCAAAAGATTAAAGTAGAAGAGCTTAAGAAGAAGGAGCTGAAAGGGAAGAAACTTGTTGATACTGAAGCTGCTGAAGCTCCTATGCAAGCCAAGATTCAGTCTGGAAAAGGGATAGTGATCAAGGAGGCTGAACAGAAATAGAATTGAAATTTTCTTAAGTTTAGTATGTAATCTTTTGATGTTAAACATTCTGTAAACTTTTGGAAAATGAATATGACAAGTTATTAGAACAATGTGTTGTGTGATAAATTTGCTATGTGATAAATTTATTTCATAATTGTTCTAAGATGTTATCTGTGTATACATGTTTTGTTTGATACATGTTTATGCTTACCCTGTCATTTAATCATGCTTTACATCATGCTATGATTTTATTCTGTATGGTGTATATCATTGACTAAGGGTTATGACTTCTCCAAATAGGGGGAGATTGTTGGGTATATTGGTTTAAATGTACCTGATTTGAAGAAGCCTCACCCAACTCAATGATATACATCAAAATGTATTTGATGTATTTCGAGTATACTTGTGCAGGTTAAGTATTTACAGGAAAGAAGAAAAAGTTTCTAAGTCCATGTGTCGACACCTAGGAGCAAAGTGTCGACACTTAAGAAGGCTTGTGTCGACACCCAGGCAAGCAGTGTCGACACTTGAAGTCATTGTGTCGACACCAGGGATGCAGAGTCGACACCAGACAGAAAGTGTCGACACAAGGAGCTGTGTCGACACTCAGTGAAGACAAGTGCAGTGAAGCAGTGTTGACACATAGCAGTTGTGTCGACACCCAGTGAAACTGTGTCTACATCAGAAAGTGTCGACACTTGGAGGCTGTGTCGACACTCAGCAAAAGTCAGCAGAGACTAAGTATAAGTGTCGACACCCAGAGCAATGTGTCGACACTCAGCAGAAGAGTCAACACTTGAAGAAAGTGTCGACACAAGAAAGAATGTGTCGACACTCAGCTGAAGACTCAACACTTGAAGAAAGTGTCGACACAAGGAGCTGTGTCTACACTTAGCAAAGTTCAGAAATTTCTAAGTACAAGTGTCGACACTAAGGAGATGTGTCGACACTCAGCCAGAGTCTCAATAGAAGAAGTATGTGTCGACACAAGGAGCTGTGTCGACACTCAGCAAGTATCAACACTGAAGACATGTGTCGACACCAAGGAGCTGTGTCGACACTGACAAGTTCAACACATGAAGATGTGTCGACACAAAGGAGATGTGTCGACACTTACAAGAATTCAGCAATATACTGAAGTACAAGTACTTGTGTCGACACTCAATTTCAGTGTCGACACATGAAGAAGAAGCAGTGTCGAGATATAAAATCTACAACACAAGGAGTTGTGTCGACACCTTGTAGGCTAGTGTCGACACTTAGACAACTTGTGTCGACACTTGGTCTATAAGTGTCGACACTTAAAGACAGACAGTCTCGACACTTTCAGACAGTTACAGAATTTTCAAGAACTGACTGGATGACTTGACAGCTGCTATTCCAGCCGGTCTACTGCACCTGTCAGAGTTGTCAGAAATCAGTTAGGAACCGGACCAGCCGGTTACCATGAAGAAGGCATATAAA
This sequence comes from Platanthera guangdongensis, assembly GCA_039583875.1. NCBI lineage: Eukaryota > Viridiplantae > Streptophyta > Magnoliopsida > Asparagales > Orchidaceae > Platanthera > Platanthera guangdongensis. The sequence continues at coordinate 55,426,493 of CM077157.1, forward strand.
TAGGCTTATACAGTCTACAGAAACTGTTTGTTGAAGTTGTTGATTGAACACAAGTACAAGTGATCAATATAAAAAGAAGATCTAGCTATTCCCTGAAGAATCTAGTGAAGATCTAAGAAGTTGGAGAAAGAGAGCTTCATCCAAGAAATCAGCCGTTGGAACCAGGCTGAGAAGAAGGGTTCAGATTTATTCTGAATCTTAAGTAGCAGAGATCAAGGATCAACTGCAGAAGAGGTCAATCTTATTGAGTTCTACATTCAAGAAACTTTGAAGAAAGCCAAGTCAGATTGATTTCAGCTGAGTTCTTCCAAGAACTCATCAAGAATCTCACAACTCTTCTCTCTTGTCTCTGAGTTGTTGAGTTACAATTTTTGTATTCATTTTATCTTGTAGGATCCTTATGGATCTGAGTCTTGTAAGCCTGTAATTATAAAGGCTAAGTGTAGGGCTTGAGTGCCTGAGTGTAGGAGATTGAAATCTCTGAGTGCAGGCCTGTTGTGGCTGAGTGTAGGCCTTGGTGGCTGAGTGTAGGCCTTGGTGGCTGAGTGTAGGCTTTGTGAAGAAGTTGAGTTGTAGGGCCTTGGGCCTAAGGTGTAGGAACCTGTGTTGTGTGTTCTGAGTGTAAGATCTGATGATCTGAGATAGTGGAGAAGTTGTGCCGAATCTAGTACACTGCTAGATAGGCGAAGGGGGAAAGTGGATGTACCCAAACCTTGGGGAACCACTATAGAATTATGTGTCTACTGTGTGCTGTGGAATTCTGTGATTGCTGAATGTGTGCTGTGATAAAGTAGATAGAATTATGTGTTAGATTCTGTATTCTGCCTTAAAAAGTTAAAAAGATTCAAGTCACCTATTCACCCCCCCCCCTCTAGGTGTTTAGGTACAATATCTTTCATCCAAATCGTCGAACGAAGATCCAAATCGTCGAATGCAGCTTGACACAGCGGGACACGCCCTGTGACACGCCCTGTGACACGCCCGTGCCACAGGCCATGTACACTTACTCGACGATCGCCACTTGACGATCAACGATCGACACTCGGCGATCATCGAACCGAGGGGACACGCCCCCCGTCACGCACGTGTCCCAGGGCGTGACCTCCAAACATTTCTTCTACCGAAATTCGTCGACCACGCGCCTTACTACGCCACCCGAGAGGGACACGCCCAGGGACACGCCCGTGTCCTAGGCCGTGTGACCCCCAACTAAGACCCAAACTTGGCCACAAATGTTGATCGTCCCTCTTCCAAATTTTGGGGCGTTACACCGTTCATCATATGGATGCCCTGTCACATGACTGACACGCCCGTGTCACATGACTGACATACCCGTGTCTAGTGGCCGTGTATCTCAGGAAGTACACCACCAACTCAACCCGAGCGGGACACAGCCATGGGACACACCCGTGTCCCAGGCCGTGTATACCAAGACACACCCGTGTCCACCAGCACACACATCCCTGGCTGATCTAGAGAAGGACACGGGCCTGTGACACTCCCGTGTAACAGGCCATGTACTCAACTTAACTTGTCGCTCGATAATCGTCGAGTGCATTTCATCGACCAGAGGAGGACACGCCCTCTGACATGCCAGTGTCACAGGGCGTGTTCCCTCTCGAGAACTTCTCGAGTGCATTTCGACGAGCACTCGAGAGACTACTCAAACCGAGCACGACACGCCCTTGGATATGCCCGTGTCCCAGGCCGTGTCGCCCAACCTGAACCCAAATTGGGATTTTGGGTGTTACATTATACCCTCCTCTATGACTGCTACATGCAGCGGATTGTGTTGCACCTGGGCCTCCCCCTTACATTCCTTCAACTGAGAAATATGGAAGGTATGGTGGATCTTAGCGTCGGGAGGTAGCTCCACTCAATACGCTATCGGCCCAATTTTCTCCACGACCTTGAACGGACCGAAGAACTTGGGTGATAATTTATGAACTCGATGAACCCGCATGTTGGTTTGCTTGTACGGTTGGATCTGATTGTAGATCTGGGACCCTATTTTCAAGGACCATCCACATCGCTTCTTGTTTGCGAGGACTCGAATTCGATTATGCACCTATGCCAAATTATGTCTCAAAATGGAGATGACACATTCTCGGGCCACTAGAGAACGATCCACGTCGTCCATTAGAGTCGACCCTTCTAAATACGAAACATGTAGATCGGCGTCTGTCCGCAGACCACTTCATAGGGAGTCATTTTTTATGCACTATGGAAGGACGTGTTGTACCACCATTCCGCAAGGGATAGCCACTTCGACCACTTCTTTGGCCGCTCGAAGCACATGCAGCGTAAATATCCTTCCAGGCAATGATTGACTACATTGATCTGCCCGTCAGTTTGCGGGTAATAGGTCGTAGATAGATTTAACTGGACCTGCAACACACAAAACAATTTTTGCCAAAATTGACTAGTGAAGATAGTGTCTCGATCACTTACAATGGATTTGGGCAGCCCATGGAGGCGGACAACGGAATCCAAGAAAATTTGGGCGATGGAGACGGCAGTGTACGGATGAGAGATGCCCACGAAGTGAGTTTGCTTGCTCAATCTGTCTACCATGACCAATATAGTTGTTTTCCCCTCACTCTTCGGTAGGCCCTCGATGAAGTCGAGCGAGATTTCTTGCCACACCCGTTCAGGTACAGGCAAGGGCTGGAGAAGCCCCATTGGTTTTTGGTGGTCAGCTTTGCATTGTTCGCACACATCACAATGCTAGATATATGAGTAAACTTCTGGCTTCATTATTTTCCAATAGAACATGCTTTTGAGCCTTTGATAGGTGGTTGTAATGCCAGAGTGACCCACCATTGGACCATCATGGAACAACTGCAATAACTTGGTTTTAAGGGCCTCGTCTCGCCCCACCACCAACCGCCCCTTTTTCTTCAAGATCTGGTGTTGTCATTGGTAATTCGGTTTACAACTTGGGCTTGCTTCCTTTGACACGATGATTCGCTGTACACGCTCATCATGCCGCCAAGACTCCTTGATCCCTTGTAGCAAATCTGATTGGAGAGTACCATAGCATGACATGAAGTGTCCAGGACGGCCTGCTGTCGTGAGAGGGCATCCGCACAGACATTGTCATTTCCCTTCTGGTATTGTATTTGAAAGTCGTACCCCATGAGCTTAGCAATATATTTTTGTTGCTCCGGGGTTGCTATATTTTTCTCCAAGTTGAAACACAAACTTTGGTGATTGGTCCAAATAAGAAAGGTACATCCCGCCAAATAATGTCGTCAGTGTTGTACGGCCATAACGATTGCCAATAACTCTTTCTCGTACGCAGAGAGGAGCGCATTATTAGGCCCCAACTCCTTACTAAAGTATGCCACCGGTCTCCCTTCCTGTGAGAGGTCAGCCCCCACCCCGGAATCCGCTGCATCCGTCTCCACAACAAAGGTGGTCGAGAAGTCCGGTAATCGCAGAACGGGCGGTTCACAAACAGCCCTTTTTAAGCACTCGAAGGCCTCGTCCGCGACGGTGTTCCAACAGAATGATTTCAGTTTCAGCACCTCCTCGAGGTGTCGTGCAATTAGACCGTAATCCTGAATGAACCTTTAATAGTATCCAGTGAGCCACAACAACCCACGTAACTGCTTGACGGTGGTTGGTTGTGGCCATGCTAACATGGTTTGCACCTTATGGGAATCGGTCGCCACTCCCTCCACCGAAATAACATGGCCCAAATAGTGAATTTGTTGGAGGCCAAAGCCGCATTTATAGTATTTGAGGAATAATTAGTGTCGTCGCAATATCTGGAAGGTGAATGCTAAGTGTTGTACGCGGTCCTCTGTAATGCCCCAAAACTCGGAAATGATCTGGTAGCATCTTAAGGCCAATCTAGGGCCTGATAAGGGTCACACGGACTGGGACACGGGGGTGTCCATGGCCGTGTCCTGCTATGAGTTCGACGATTTTCCGTGTGGTCGACGAAATGCATTTGACGATCCTTGGAGGTCGGGCACACGGCCTGGAACACGGGCGTGTCAAATGTTGATACGGGCGTGTCTAAGCCCGTGTCCTGGTCAGGATGCGATGGTTTCCTGCGTCACTTGAGGAACACGCCCTATGACACGGGCGTGTTAGAGGCTGACACAGGCATGTCAAGAGTAACACGGGCATGTCTGAGCCCGTGTCCTATTCTGTGTTTGACGATCATTTTTAGATTGTGAGACACGACCCGTGACACGGGCATATCACAAGCAGTGTTCGGCCCAGGAAAGTGATTTTCAGGGTGATTCGTGGTCGTTTATTTCCTTCAAATAGGATCTAACGATCCAGAACTCTTCTTGCTGATATAAAGTCAGGAGCTGAAGGTTAAACCCTCATTTCTCTTAGGCCTTTCTCTTTCTAAAGAGTTAGAGAGAGGGGAGAGCAAGGAAGAAGGAGAAGGAGGAATCCGGCCGCCGGTGGTGCTTTGGAGCCCCAAATTACGAGCCAAGTCCAGATCCGTGGAGGCGAGGCCGTTGTGGTGCTTTTCATCTGGCTAGTTTTCCATGGAGCCAAAGCGAACCTCTAGGGTAACGATTCTCTTCTTGGACATGTGAAGTCCTCTTCCTTTCTGCATAGGAAACCCACTCTCATGAGTGTGCGGTGAGTGTGAGGTATTCCTTCGAGTGGACATGAATAGTCCTCCTAGTTTTGCATGTAGAGTCCGGAATCGAAGTACGAACATAGACATGGTGTGTGAAGCCTACCCGGACATGTTGGTTTGGAACAGTAATGTTTCATTATGCATGAATAGCCGGAGAAGACTCTGTGCCGATTGTTGTTTTTAGGTTTTCTACGTGGTAGATTGCAATATGGAGCCTTGGGGACTAACCCCAAGGTGCACCCGGAAAATTGGGCAGATGCGTGGTTCTGCCATCTTGGTGGCCTGAGAGCCAACTTGTATATAACTGGTTTTTATAAAATTGTATGATCGATACTCGGGCTTCGGGGAAGCTTGACGTGCACCGATGACTTAAATTGACATGGCGAGGTGAGCAAAGGGTTGAGTGGAACCGTACCGGCTCTATGTGGTTCGGTTTAAGGGGCCTCCGATGGCATAGAGGGCGAGTCTTAGGCTTCGGCCGGAAAGACTCAAATGCTCACAATGTTGCTGTCCTGGGGGAGGTGGTGGACTGGGTTCACCGAGAATGTGCCCTGAGAGCATGAGGTATGTGGTCGTGCGAGCTTACGCCTGTGGTGAAGTGTGCTTAACTTGTACTTTCACTATCTTGTTTGGTTATACTAATGAAATGCAGGGAAGGAGCACCGCCGTCCCGATTTAGGGGTGGGGTCATTATAACTTGGTCAGCTTTAGCTCACCGTTGCTTTTGTTTGCCACTGTTGCGGTGGAATGTTGATTGCAGGTGCTGCGGAGCCTAGTGGCAAGTAGCGGGCTGTCGCCCATGATTCTGAGCCGGCCCTTGAAGGCCAAGCTGAATGTTTACTTTTTATGCTCATGTGTGACCGACCTGCGTGCCGATGTATGGAAGACATTTATTGTTAAGTAAACTCTTGTAAGGCCAAAAGGCCAAGTACTTTGTGTATTTGTACGCTCATTCCTACTTTGGGTTTTTAGTCGACATTCATGCTTTGGTTTTGGTTCTTATAACAGTTTTAAAAATCTTCTGCTAGAATTCTCTGAGTTAGGACGTGTGTCTCCTTTGGAGGTAATTTGGTATTAATACGTAACTCCACTAGCTGTACGTGGTATATGGAGTGGGGCTCCGGCCGGACCTTTTGTTATACCCCATGTGACGGATGAGGGTGTTATAATTTGGTATCAGACTATGGCATCGGTCTTGCTTATTTGAATTCGTGGGCGAATTCTTTTAAGCGGTGGTGAGCACATGTATGTGCGTCATAGTTATAACATGAAAAGAACCCATGAATGTCCACTTAGGAATGAAAATACACATGTTTGAGGAATCTGTGTGTTCCTATAATTGCTTTTTGCAATTTTGTTTGGTCACTAAATGGTGTGTTGTACGACTATAGGTGACCAGGAGTGGAGCAGGGCAGGAAGAACACCTGCTTTCTGAGGCAAGCAGTGCACCTAATGGCGTGCCTGCAACCCCTCCTTCAGTAGAAACTATAAGGCTTGTGGCTGAGGCGGTGTTTACGATGATAAACGCCCCGCAAGGAACGCAAGTGCAACATCCTGCCCCTGCAGGGGAGCAGGTACCACTTCGAGAAGCAGAACCTAGAAGGGTGGAACAAGTGCGGGTAGAGCCGTTGATACCTAGAAGAGCAACAGAGAAGCAGCTCAAACATGTAATGAGCTTTAACCCTCAGGTGTTTTCGGGAACTAGAACCCCAACCCAGGCTGAAGATTGGCTCTCTCGGGTGAAGAGAGTCTTGACAGCCACGGAAACGGAGGAATGACAGAAGACCACCATAGCCACCTTCCTGTTGGATGGAGAGGCGAGGTTGTGGTAGGAAGGGTTGGAGCTGCATCATTTGGTTGGAAGGCAACTCACGGATGTCTCAATGGAGGAGTTCTCGAGGTTATTCTTGGCAAGATACCTCCCCACGACACAGAGGATCGTTTTGGAGAATGAGTTCCAGAGACTCACGCTGGGTGATAGTAGCGTGGATGAGTACCTCCATGAGTTTACGTGGTTGGGTCGTTATGCTAGCTCTACTTTGGCTGATGAGAGCGTAAGACCAACCGGTTCTACGAGGGTTTGCGTGATGACCTAAGGCTACTACTCTTGGGGCCTATGACGCAGGGTTTCCTAACCTTGGTCAATACGGTTCGATCATTGGAGAAGGATGATGACTAGTAATTTAGTCATCATTTTATCTTAAATTGTTATTTGATATTTAAATAAATTATTGTATTTATTCATTGTTTTTAAGAATTTTAATAAAATTTATATTTTATGTTCTAAACATATATATTTTGATTTTTGTAGGAATGCAATATCCCGCTGTCACATCCATTCGAGTCGAGTTCGCTCGATCACCAGCTTTGCATGCTTGGGGCACTCGAGCACATCCACCCTCTTCGGCGCCACCATCGCTCATGTCGACCTTCTTCGGAGCCATGCAACAGCAGCAGCCCGAGCTCCATCTTGCAAGCAGCTCCCGGCCATCTCCAGCTCCTCAGCATCCAGAAGCTCCGGCCAACGCCACCACCGCGCACCACTCTTGCATGAAGCATCAATACTAAGAATCTCGGCCGCCACCTCTGCTCTGCCACTTCTGCTCCGCCACCATGCAACCCTTCCACAGCAAGCTGCCAAAGCAGCCACCTCCACATGGCCACCTCCAAATCCAGCGAAGATCCTCCTCCATACAGCAAGCTCGGCCGCCATGCAGCCACGTGGACAGCTCAAGCCGGTCTCTTCAATGATGCTGTGCCACCTCAGCTCCTCCATGTCAGCAGGCCGCGGCTCCCTCAGCTGCCTCCACGCCTTGCATCCCGCCATTGACGCTGCCACCGTTTCATTCGGGAAAGTTCTTGCAATAGTAACGACCAAATTTAATTCATTTGTCCGAATACTGTAGCGTGAACATTAACAGCCAAATGAATTAAATTCGGCTGTTTGTCTTTATGCTAATCAAGGTTATAAATTCGGCCTCTTCAAATATTTATTCCACTAAAAGATTGGAGGGTTGAATCCAAAGAAATCGGAGGAATCGAGTTTGTAGTTTTTCTTTCGTTTTTGTTTTAGCCGCTCTAATTGAATCGTGTCCTTCTCTTCTTTCATTTTATAATTGCTCTTAAACTTGTAACCCCGCAACTTTCCCATGCCATTATTTCTTGTAATCTCTTTTGTTTACTGGCAATAAAATTTCATTCTTTTTTTACGCAAAATAATATTCCTATTTTTATTTTGTCTCGCGCCTCCTTCGTTCTCTTTATTTATTTTCTTTATTGAGGTCGCATCATTTTTTATAAAAATGATTTCTCCCATCTCCATGAGTAACTAATTTTTTTTAGTGCTCGATCGCGATGATCTGAGGATGAGATAATATTTTACTATGATTTTAGTTTTGCTTTTCTCAATTTATTGAACGCTTAAGATTTACCGTTGATCAATTCATTGAGGCTATATATTTTATATAGATTTCAAAATAGTTTTCGCACTTTAGTTGGCCGAGAGGCTCGTAAGGTGAATCGATCACTCATCGGTAAAAAGAGTAGAACGCAACCCTCGAGAGAGGACAACGTAACTCTTCCGGATTGGAGTAAAATCCAATAGTGAGGTTCACTACCTAAAGCAAGTTTTAGACGATGCGATTTCAGAACGAAAGTTCGGTCGATACACCTAAGCTTAGTTGAACCTAATCCTCGAAAGAGGGATATTCATGCTTCGGGAACCTCCACGGTCAAAGTCTCTTCAACAAGAGAATTGGATTTCTATTTTCAGTCCGTTATTTTCGATTTCAGAGGTGATTCAAAGATCGGGCACTAGTTTTAATCCATTAATTTAATCCTGTTAAACTCTTCTAGTTTTTTACTTTTCGCAAGTCCAACTCCAATTTCTATTGATAAAATAATAACGATTTTCAAAGTAGGATTACTCGATCACCCCGAGTCTAATACGACCTTTGTTTTTATAAACCTATGCCACTCCCGATACGGTACACTTGCCGTTGTCGTTTGCGGATATAGTTTCGCGCGATCAAGTTTTTGGCGCCGTTGCCGGGGACATTGGTCGATAATTTGAAAAAAGGAATAGTTATTAATTTTATCGTTCTCTTTCTTACCACCCCCAATTCACTTCTCCATCTTTCATTCAAATTTTATTCAGTTAAGTAACGGTTGTTTTTTTTTAAAATGCTATCCCAGTTGGCGGCTACTCTTGACAAATTTCAAAATAAATTAAATATATTGAAAGCTTCAAGAAAACAAAATATTATTTGTTATTTTTGTGGTGAAAATCATTATAGTGAGAAATGTTTTTATTCACATTATTATATTCAAAATAATATGTCCAATGAATATGAATATAATAATTATTCTCAAAATTTAAATAATAAAATTTTTTGTCATAATGATTATTATATGCAAACTCCTATTTCTCAAAATTTTAAAAGTGAAAATAATTTTTATAATAATTATGAAAATAATTTTTCTTATGAAAACAATTTTTATAATTGTTATGAAAATAATTTTTGTACTTCCTTTGAGAAAAATTTTAATTATGAAAAGGTTCCATGTTCTCCAAATTTTCAAAACTTTAATTTTGAAAATAGTTTTCAAAATTCTTACGGAGATGATAATTCTTTTGAAAATAATTTTTCTATTTTCCATGAAAATATTTTTTCTAATGATAATCATAACTCTAATGAATTTTCTTCATTCACTGATGTTAACTATTCATGGTGGCGTGATCACCCGGACAGTCTTCGGTGCGATGAAGAAAATTCATTTATTCAAGATTTACATTCCTCCACCTTTGCACCACAAAAATTTTATTCTTCTACCACTAGAAATTTGTCTGATTTCTTTGCTCCAAATTTAGATAACTATTCACATGAGCAAGAAGTCTTTTCGAACAAAGAATCAATAAGTATGGAGGTGCCTGACGAAATTAAAGAGGAACATGTTTCCACTCCATCTTCGCCCGATTCCACTCAATTTATTCATGAATTTCATTACACATCAATCACTATGTTTGAAAATTTAATTCATGAAAATATTTTGCCCCATGAATTTATTCGCATTAGTGTTCCGTTTGATTTTCTGAGTAGCAACTTAATTTTAGAAGATAAACAATCAAAACTTAATCTCTTTCTTTCACAAGAGACTCCTACTTGTGAAATTGTTTCGGATACGTTTATTTTTGATCCTTCTTATTCTAACAATTCTCATGCAGTAGATGAGTCGTTGCAATTAAACAACTTCGATGATCCATTTTCCGCTCATCTCCAAATTTCCAAATTATCTCAGGTATGTATAGGTAATTTGGAATTACAATTTCAAGCTAACAAAAGACAAAGAAAGAATCAAGAATATTACAGAGGAGTCACCGGACAACGGATTTCATCCTGTACTCCGCAGCGAGAATTAAGGGAGTTGTCTGTACACTTTAAATTTAAATATCCATTTAGCTAACCCTTAACCGTCTAGCTCAAAGACGGTAAAAACAAAGCGCTCTTGGGAGGCACCCCTTGCTTATCTCTTTCTTTATGATATTTTTAAATAAATTCAAAAAGAATTTATATCATTTGTTTTATCATAGTTTTTTTCTCTTACATACTTAGTTTTAAACATTGATGACAATGTTTGATTTTAAGTATGGAGGTGAGTCATTTAATGTCAATGATTTTTTTTAAATTTTTTTTTTAAAATGTTTTGTTTAATAAACTGATGCTTAGCTTTTTGTCATTTCCAAAAATCTAGTTTAATTTTATTCATAAATATTTTTACTATTTTTAATTTGCTAATCTTCTATTTTTTCATGGTTTGTTAGATTTAATTTTTATGTGATTTAACTTTAAGGAATATTTTATGATTTTAATTTATTTGGAGTAATTGTTTTAGTATTTTTTTCTCTTTAATTTTAATTAGTTTCAATTTTGTAGTTTTTTGTTTAACAGCTTTAGATTTTAATTATTCTCACTCTATGTTTTAGATGCTTAGGAAATCTCAACTTACTATAGTTGCTCTCTAAGTTTTAACTTAAATCTAAAATTTGTTTAACCTTTTCCTTTTTTTCTTGTTAGATCATATGTCATGAGGATAAGAGGATAAAATTCATTATCCCTTGGTAAACATATGCATTTTTCTTTTTTTTTTTGTTATATCATATGTCATGGGAATCAAACATTCTTTGGTACACATATGCAACCCCTAAATACAAAAGATGGAATAAGAGGATAAAATTCATTACTCCAAATCATTTTGTTTATTTGTGAAGAGAGAAAAAAAATATATTTGCTCATATGTCATGGAAAATGAGAGGATAAAATTCATCATTTTCTTGGTAAACATATGCAATTATCAAAAACAAATGTGAGGGGTGAGAGAATAAAATTCATCACCTCTAATCAAAAACCTCTTCATATTACATGTTCCCTCAAACCCTATTAGCCAATGAAATTGCCTTAGATTTAAATTAGAATTTTGTGAGAGCATAAATAGTAGTTTGAATTTTTCTTTTAAGCCTCTTTTAACTAAAGAGTTGATTTAATTCTAATCTAATTATGTTTGCAAAATTACCCGATCTTGCTAGCTACTTAGTTTACTTGAGAAATCTTGGCTAAATCTTTTACTCTTTTTCAATTGAGACTCATAATTTAGGACTTAATTTGAAAATCCATAAATTTTATTTTTAACTCTCTTTTGATTGAATAAGTTTTAGTTTAATTAAAATTTTTATTAATTTATTATGAATACTTTCATTCTTTTGCTCTGAAATAGCAAAAGCTTAAGTATGAAAGTGTTTGATGAGTAGTAATTTTGTCATCATTTTATCTTAATTTGTTATTTGATATTTAAATAAATTATTGTATTTATTCGTTGTTTTTAAGAATTTTCATAAAATTTATATTTTATGTTCTAATCATATATATTTTGATTTTTGTAGGAATGCAATATCCCGCTGTCACATCCATTCGAGTCGAGTTCGCTCGATCACCATCTTTGCATGCTTGGGGCACTCGAGCACATCCACCCTCTTCGGCGCCACCATCGCTCATGTCGACCTTCTTTGGAGCCATGCAACCGCAGCAGCCTGAGCTCCATCTTGCAAGCAGCTCCCGGCCATCTCCAGCTCCTCAGCATCCAGAAGCTCCGGCCAACGCCACCACCGCGCACCACTCTTGCATGAAGCATCACTACTAAAAATCTTGGCCGCCACCTCTGCTCCGTCACTTCTACTCCACCACCATGCAACCCTTCCACAGCAAGCTGCCAGAGCAGCCTCCTCCACATGGCCACCTCCAAATCTAGCGAAGATCCTCCTCCATACAGCAAGCTCGGCCGCCATGCAGCCACGTGGACAGCTCAAGCCGGTCTCTTCAATGCTGACGTGCCACCTCAGCTCCTCCATGTCAGCAGGCCGCGGCTCCCTCAGCTGCCTCCACGCCTTGCATCCCGCCATTGACGCTGCCACCGTTTCATCCGGGAAAGTTCTTGTAATAGTAACGGCCGAATTTAATTCATTTGTCTGAATATTGTATCGTGAACATTAACAGCCAAATGAATTAAATTCGGCCGTTTGTATTTATGCTAATCAAGGTTATAAATTCGGCCTCTTCAAATATTTATTCCACTAAAAGATTGGAGGGTTGAATCCAAAGAAATCGGAGGAATCGAGTTTGTACTTTTTCTTTCATTTTTGTTTTAGCCGCTCTAATTGAATCGTGTCCTTCTCTTCTTTCATTTTATAATTGCTCTTAAACTTGTAACCCCACAACTTTCCCGCGCCATTATTTCTTGTAATCTCTTTTGTTTACTGACAATAAAATTTCATTCTTCTTTTACGTAAAATAATATTCCTATTTTTATTTTGTCTCGCGCCACCTTTGTTCTCTTTATTTATTTTCTTTATTGAGGTCGCATCATTTTTTATAAAAATGATTTCTCCCATCTCCATGAGTAACTAATTTTTTTTAGTGCTCGATCGCGATGATCTGAGGATGAGATAATATTTTACTATGATTTTAGTTTTGTTTTTCTCAATTTGTTGAACGCTTAAGATTTACCGTTGATCAATTCATTGAGGTTATATATTCTATATAGTTTTCAAAATAGTTTTCGCTCTTTAGTTGGTCGAGAGGCTCGTAAGGCGAATCGATCACTCATCGGTAAAAAGAGTAGAATGTAACCCTAGAGAGAGGACAACGTAACTCTTCCGGATTGGAGTAAAATCCAATAGTGAGGTTCACTACCTAAAGCAAGTCTTAGACGATGCGATTTCAGAAAGAAAGTTCGGTCGATACACCTAAGCTTAGTTGAACCTAATCCTCGAAAGAGGGGTGTTCATGCTTCGGGAACCTCCACGGTCAAAGTCTCTTCAATAAGAGAATTGGATTTCTATTTTCAGTCCGTTATTTTCGATTTTCGAGGTGATTCAAAGATCGGGCACTAGTTTTAATCCATTAATTTAATCCTGTTAAACTCTTCTAGTTTTTACTTTTCGCAAGCCCAACTCCAATTTCTATTGATAAAATAATAACGATTTTCAAAGTAGGATTACTCGATCACCCCGAGTCTAATACGACCTTGGTTTTTATAAACCTATACCACTCCCGATACGGTACACTTGTCGTTGTCGTTAGCGGATATAGTTTCGCGCGATCAAAGGATCTGAAGAGAGTCCAAGAGAAGGACTCTAGTGCGAAGAAGACGTACTTTAAGGTACTGACATCCTCAAACTCTGGTTTCTGTAGGTGGAATAAGAAGGCTAGGACTTCAGATCCAGCCCCTTCTTCTAGTGCATCTGGTGCAACTACAACCCGAATCTCGGACGCATGTTTTAACTGTGGGAAGCTGGGGCATTTTTCCCGAGAGTGCCGGAGCGGACGTCCAAAGTCCGAGAGGAAGCCTGGAGCAACATACATGGAAACAGGGAAGGCGGTGAAGTCAACCGCATCCCACTATGCTCCAGCTCAGCCTAGAGTGTACAATCTTGGCCTTCAAGAGGCCATAAAGCAGACTGACATGGTGACAGGTATGAGTTAATTAAAAGCAGGGTAGTTTTATATATTTGTTACCTTTTGTGCGTTAGCTTATGTCTGCTTGTGTTAGGCTTTGTTTTGATTTTCAATTATCCGGTGAGAGCACTGTTCGAAACGGGAGCTTTGCATTCCTTTTTATCCGAAGGATTTGTATCGCGCATCAGAGTACCTTATTTGATGGCAAGGGACAACTTGGATGTATTGTTGCCTAATGAGTGTGCAATTTGCGTGGATAGAGTTTGTTGTGTAGAGATACAGATTGGGAGTCAAGAGTTTGAATTGCAAGCTTCTCTACTGCTGTTAGTGGAGTTTGACATGATCTTTGGGATGGATTGGCTCTCGGAGCAGCGGGCATACATTGATTGCAACCGCAAGGAGGTCAAAGTGGGAACTGATCGTGAGACGACATTTACGAGCATGAAAGGGTCGAGCAAGACTTTGATGTCTGCTCTCTAGGTGGTTAACGCAGTTCGTGCTGGTGCATAGCTATTTTTCACATTAGTGGAGGCTTCGAATCCTAAGCCTAGTATGGACAACATCCCAATTGTATCTGAGTATCCTGACGTGTTCCCTGACGATCTCCCTGGAGCCCCGCCTCAGTGAAAGATCAACTTCACTGTTGAGCTGGTGCTAGGTGACAAACCTGTGTCACGCTCTCCATATCGGTTAGCGCCTAAGGAGATGGCAGAATTGAAAATATAGCTTCAAGAGCTGTTGGAGCAAGGTTTTGTGTGTCCAAGTTCGTCGCCTTGGAGCGCGCCGGTCCTCTTTGTTAAGAAGAAGGATGGAAGTTTGCGAATTTTTATCGATTACCGGGAGCTGAATATGCAAACGGATAAGAATAAGTATCTGATCCCAAGGATAGATGATCTATTTGACCAGTTGGTGGGGTCGACTGTGTACTCAAAGTTGGATCTGAAATCCGGATACTATCAGCTGCGGATAAGGGAAAGTGACATCCCCAAGACAGCTTTCAACACACGGTATGGGCATTATGAGTTCACTATCATATCGTTTGGGCAGACTAATGCGTCTTCCGTGTTTATGGATTTGATGAACAGAACATTTAGAGAGTACCTGGACCACTTCGTGATAGTCTTTATCGACAATATATTGTTGTACTCGTAGTGCGAGGATGATCATTTCAATCATCTGCATATGGTGTTGGAGACATTGAGGAGGAATCAACTTTATGCCAAATTCTCCAAATGCGAATTATGGTTATGCTTGGTAGCATTCCTTGGTCATATAGTTAGTGGAGAAGGGATTGCGGTAGATCCGGCAAAGATAGTTGCGATACAGGAGAGTGGCCTGTGTTATCTACAGTGGCAGAAGTCCGGAGTTTCCTTGGACTTGCCGGCTACTACAGGCGCTTCGTAGAGAACTTCTCGCGGATAGTGTTACCCCTCACAACTTTGACGAGTAAAGATCAAAAGTTTGTGTTGTCGCTGGAGTGCGCACAAGCTTTCAAAGTACTGAAAAGTTGGTTGACCATGATGCTTATTCTATGTTCGCCGAGTGGGGCCGAAGGATTTGAGATTTAAAGTGATGCGTCGGGCAGTGGCTTAGGTTGTATTCTACTACAACATGGGAGTGTAATAGCTTATAGCTCACATCAGCTGAAGGTACAGGAGAGGAACTATCTGATCAATAACTTGGAGTTAGCAGCCGTGATATTTGCCCGGAAGCTGTAGAGGCATTACCTATACGGTGTGAAGGTCGATATCTATACCGATCACAAGAGCCTGAAGTACTTGTTGGATCAAAAGGACCTAAACATGCGTCGGTGGAGGTGGATGGAGTTCCTAGGTGACTACACCTTCAAAAAATATTATGTGCCTGGGAAAGGCAATGCGGTGGCGGATGCGTTGAGTCGTAGGGCCCCCGCGCATACCAATTGTTTGTTGGTTCATGACGAGTATTTGATTCGAGATTTGGAGGCATTAGAGATCTCTTGTGTTGACAAGAAGGCGAGTGCCGAAGCACAATTGAACTAGACAGAGGTGCAGTATGACCTTGCTGATAGGATTTGGCGGACTCTGGATTTGGATAGCAACATGAAGCAGACCATGGATGAGGCTTTGGATGGGTCAAATTTCCAATTTGGTGTTGTTGATGGACTGTTATTGAGGGACAGTCGTCTCTGCGTCCCAAATATAGGTAAACTGCGGGAGGAATTGATGTATCAGGCTCATCATACCAAGTACTCGATTCACCCAGGGAGCACGAAAATGTATTGTGATATGAAAAAGTTGTTCTGGTGGCCAGGACTTAAGAAGGACGTTGCACTTTATGTGGCGAAGTGTCAAACGTGCGCCTTCGTGAAGGCGGAGTGCCAGAAGCCCGGAGGTTTCTTGAAGTCCTTACCTATCCCGGAGTGGAAGTTCGATGATATTTCAATGGATTTTGTGCATGGGTTGTCGAGGTCGCTGAAGGGAAATGACGCCATCTGGGTGATCGTAGATCGATTGACGAAAGTGTAGCACTTCATTCCGAATAGGAAGGATGATTCGGTGGATAAGCAAGCAAACCTCTACGTAAATAACATTGTTCGACTACACGGTGTGCCCCGCAGCATCGTGAGTGACCGAGATGGGCGCTTCACGTCCAATGACTGGAGGTTGGTGCAACAAATGTTGGGAACCAAGCTGAGTTTCAGCACGGCCTTTCATCTGCAAACGGATGGTCAGGCCGAGAGGGTCAACAGGACGATGGAGGACATGCTTCGCATGTGCGTCTTGGATTTCGGAAAGCGGTGGGAAGATCACGTGTACATGTTGGAGTTTGCTTATAACAATAGCTACCAAGCGAGTATTCAAATGGAGCCCTTCGCGGCCCTTTACGGTAGAAAATGCTGCACGTCGTTGTCTTGGTTGGAGACGGGTGAGTCGAAGTTATACAAACGATAATAAGTGGAAGGCGCCACTTCGTTGGTACAAATAATACGAGAACGATTGTTGATCGCTCAAGACAGGCAGGCTAAATACTATAATGCCAAACATTGGAATGTTGAGTTCGCTATTGGCGACTGTGTATATATGAAAATTAAGCTGTTCAAGGGTGTCTCTCAGGTACGACGCTTGAAGAAGCTGAGTTCGAGGTATCTTGGATCATTTGAGATTCTAGAGCGAATTGGTGAATCAGCTTATCAACTAAAGTTATCAGTGGAACTGAGTGGTCTACACGACGTATTCTACAAATCAGTGTTGTGAAAGGCGGTGCAAGAGCCTTCACAAGTGATTGTGATCGATCAGGTACCTGTTGATAATGGGTTGACGACGAAGGTCAAGCCCATTCGCATTGAGGACTATGAAGTCAAGCGACTTCGAAACAAAGACATCAGGATGGTCAAAGTCCGATGGGACAACTGCGGTCGTGAGGAGCTTGTGTGAGAGCGAGAGCAGACCATGCTTGAGGAGTATCCCGAGCTATTCCACTTAGGTATCATTTAAGTTTGAGTACTTTCTTTTCCATAATTTTGGGACAAAATTCATTTAAGGGGGGAGAATTGTAACGCCCCAAAACTCATAAATGATCTGGTAGCGTCTTAAGGCCAATCTGGGGCCTGATAAGTGTCACATGGCCTGGGACACGGGCGTGTAGATGGTCGTGTCATGCTATGAGTTTGACGATTTTCCGTGTGGTCGACGAAATGCATTCGACGATCCTTGGAGGTCGGGCACATGGCCTGGAACACGGGCGTGTCAAATATTGACACGGGCGTGTCTAAGCCCGTGTCCTGGTGGGTACGCGACGGTTTCCGGCGTCGCTTGAGGAACACGCCATGTGGCACCAGCATGTCGGAGGCTGACACGGGCGTGTCAAGAGTAAGACGGGCATGTTTGAGTGCGTGTCCTGTTCTGTGTTCAACGATCGTTTTCAGATCGTGAGACACGGCCTGTGACACGGGTGTGTCACAAGCAGTGTTCGGCCCATGAAAGTGATTTTCAAGGCGATTCGTGGCCGTTCATTTCCTTCAAATAGGATCTAACGATCCAGAACTATCCCTGCTGATATAAAGCCGGGAGCTGAGGGTTAAACCCTCATTTCTCTTAGGCCTTCCTCTTTCTAAAGAGTTAGAGGGAGGGGAAGGCAAGGAAGAAGGAGAAGGAGGAATCTGGTCGTCGGTGGAGCTTCGGAGCCCCAAATCGCGAGCCGAGTCCAGATCCGTGGAGGCGAGGCCGTTGTGGTTCTTTTCATCTGGCTAGTTTTCCATGGCGCCAAAGCGAACCTCTAGGATAACGATTCTCTTCTTGGACATATGAAGTAATCTTCCTTTTTGTATAGGATACCCGCTCTCGCGTGTGTGCGGTGAGTGTGAGGTATTCCTTCGGGTGGACATGAATAGTCCTCCTAGTTTTGCATGTAGAGTCTAGAATCGAAGTACAGACATAGGCATGGTGTGTGAAGCCTACCCGGACAAGTTGGTTTGGATCGTTGATGTTTTATTATGCATGAATAGCCGGAGAAGTCTCTGTTTTGATGGTTATTTTCGGGTTTTCTACGTGGTAGATTGCAATAGGGAGCCTTGGGGACTAACCCCCAAGGTGCACCCGGAAAACTGGGCAGATGCGTGGTTCTGCCATCTTGGTGGCCTGAGAGCCAACTTGTACATAATTGGGTTATGTAAAATTGTATGAACGATACTCGGGCTTCGGGGTAGCTTGACCCACGCCGATGACTTAAATTGAAATGTTGATGTGAGCAACAGGTTGAGTGAAACCGTTCCCGCTCTATGTGATTTGGTTTAAGGGGCCTACCGTTAGCATAGAGGGCGGGTCTTAGGCTTCGGCTAGAAAGACACAAGTGCTCACGATGTTGTCGTCCTGGGGGCAGTGGTGGACCGGGTTCACCAAGAATGTGCCCTGAGAGCACGGGGTGTGTGGTCGTGCAAGCCTACGCATGTGGTGAAGTGTGCTTAACTTGTACTTTCACTATCTTGTTTGGTTATACTAATGAAATGCAGGTAAGGAGCACCGCCGCCCCGATTTAGGGGTAGGGTCGTTATAACTTGGTCAGCTTTAGCTGACCGTTGCTTTTGTTTGTCACCGTTGCAGTGGAATATTGATTGCAGGTGCTGCGGAGCCTAGCGGCAAGTAGCGGGTTGTCGCCCATGTTGCTGGGCCGGCCCTTGAAGGCCAAGGCGAATGTTTACTTTTTATGCTCATGTGTGACCGACATGCGTGCCGATGTATGGAAGACATTTATTATTAAGTAAACTCTTGTAAGGCCATAAGGCCAAGTACTTTGTGTATTTGTACGCTCATTCCTACTTTGGGTTTTTAGTGGATATTCATGCTTTGGTTTGGGTTCTTATAACTGTTTTAAAAAGCTTTCGCTAGAATGCTCTGAGTTAGGATGTGTGTCTCCTTTGGCGGTAATTTGGTATTAATACGTAACTCCACTAGCTCTCTGTGGTATATGGCGTGGGGCCCCGGCCGGACCTTCTGTTATATCCCATGTGACGGATGGGGGTGTTACATCCTCCCAGGATTTGCGGAAAACTAAGGTGTCGTCAAAAAATATCAACAGAAATTTGCGCAACTGCGACTCAAACACTTTGTTCATCAATCCTTGAAATGTTTACGGCTCGTTTGTTAGCCCGAAGGGCATAACAAGGAATTCGTAGTCGCCTTGATGTGTCTGAAATGCCATTTTATGTACATCTTCCTCGGCCATGCGGACTTGATGGTACCCGTCCCTCAAATCCAACTTCGAGAAAAATACCGCTCCATGCAGCTCATCTAACAACTCTTCAATTAGGGGGCCGGGAAATTTTCTTTTGATCGTGTGATGATTTAACTTCCAGTAATCCATGAATAGTCGCCATGTACCATCACCTTTCTTTACAAACACCACAGGTGAGGCGTACGCACTAGAGCTTGGTTGAATGGTCCCTGCTACCAATAATTATTGTACCAGTTTCTCAATCACATCTTTTTGTAGAGGTGGGTAACGATATGGTCGGATATTCACATCCACAGGTCCTCCCTTGAGTGGGATGCGATGGTCATGCACCCGAGGCGGCGGTAGTCCGACTAGTTCAGCAAACAAGTCTGAAAACTCCTCTAACAGCGACTGTAGCTGGTCGGCTGCATCATGGTGCAAGTCCGGTCCGGACAGCACACATGTGCGGAACAAATCTGCGTGTTGTGCCCGATGTTCGGACACACTCTCCGGAGGTTTACAAAGTGCCATCATGCATAACTGACCCGGTTTCTCCAAAAGTTTCTGCAATTTGTGTTGTTTTATCCATGTACCCGTAAAATTCCTCGAACCGCGGAGTGAAATTTGCTTCCCTTGACTCACAAAATCCATCATCAAGTTGTTGAAGTCTCACTGAATAACCCTGAGCGTCACGAGCCATTGAATGTCGAGTACCACTTCACAACCGCCTAAGGGAAGGATTAACATGTCCGCTGCGAAAACCACTCCCTGCATACGCCAACGGAAATCTATCACATTGTGCTAGCTGGAGATAATCTGTCCATCGACAACTGCCACACTGAATGGGGGAATGGGTGTCATATGACATTGCAACCTAGCGACTGCGGCGCTATCCAAAAAATTGTGTGTGCTCCCAGAATCAATCAACACATTGATGGGTTGGCCTTGATACGATGTCGTAACCCACATTGCATAAAAATGAGGTATGCTTGTTAGAGCATGCACCGACAAATGTGGCGTGGGCTGGTCCTCTTCCGGTTCTGGAAAGATTTGTGTTTCCTCCTCCACAATATCATGCCCCTTTTCAGTTTCCTTGTACATGACTAACTCTAAAGCATAAGACTATCGCCTATCTAAGCATTTGGGTCCTGGGGTGAACTTGCCGTCACACCAGAAACAAATCCCTTTCCGCCGCTTCTCATCCATCTCTATTGAAGTCAGCCTTCGGCCCTGTCGGGGACGCTCCCCTAAGCCCACAGGAGTGGCCTCCACAAGTTGTGCATGTAACAAAACAAACTTAGTTGGAAATCGGAATGAGGTATCCCGCACTCTAGTATATCGATTCGACCAACCGGGGGCAGATGAAGTTCTGGCGGATTGCCCAGCTCCAAATTTACTACTACCCAATGCCTCTCGCTGCTCATGCAAACGGGCTAGAGATAAGACTTCCAATAAGGTCTTAGGTTGGAACATACGCACCCTACATTCTATGTCAGCTCGAAGAATTACCAAACAGAAACTGATTGCATGCTCCTCTGAAATGTTGACGCGGTGCAACAAAAGATCGAACTCGTCCAGGTATGCCTGAACTGACGTCTGTTGTCAGAGATTCTCTAGCTTGCTCATCGGATCATCAAACAAAATGGAGCCGAAATGGTGGTGCAGTGCTTGACTGTACTCGTCCCAACATGGCCACTCATGTGTCAAGCGCCCTTTCATATAAGTTTGATGCCAATACATGGTTTTTCCCTCTAAATGTATGGAGGCTATCTTGACCTTGAACCAATACATGGCTTTTCCCTCTAAATGTATGGAGGCTATCTTGACCTTGAAATCCGGTGGTGTGCCGTCAATCTCAAAGAATGCTCTCACTTGTAAAGACAGTATAACGATCTGTCACCATCAAATCTGGGAAAGTTGATGCGGCCCAACCTGGTAGCGATATGTGAAGAATGTTGCGGCATGCCGACCTCCGAGTGAGAAGTCGCTCCCCCCCCCCCCCCGACTCTCCTGACCAGTCCATCCACAGAGTGGTGAACATGGAACGAACTTCATCCAGCGTCTTGTTATGTTGGCTTTCAAATAGCGTTTGGACCTTCTCGATAGTGCGCTGATGGCGGCCCGTCAAGGTCTGTACAACTTTCGCCAGTTCTTCTTGATGTTGTTTTAGGGCTTCGAGATCATGGTGTACATCCTTCGACCGGGGACCGCCCGATGTCGGCATGGCTGGCCATGGGTCATAGGAGGAGGGATCTGATACCAGTGATACGCCCCTATCGCGATTGCAAGACCAATCCAGAAAAAGAACAGATAATCGATTGAAGAGGGACAATGGATAGAACTTACTTAGATTCAAACACCTTCCCAATAACACACAAGCACAACCAAAAAAACACACAAGCACACAGAGATAACCTCCTCCCGGTGGTCACTGAACCTCCAGGCGAAACGATAAGCAGGCAAGGCGGAAGTCCTGACTTCTCCTCAGCCGCACATACACAAATTTCTCCAAATAGATGGTCTTTTAGGTTACAACAAACATATTTATATTAATAAGGTAAAAGACTGAACTGCCCCTCTTCATCCGCGCCTAGTCCTTGCTGTCTCCCACCTTTTCCTGGCATGAACATATCACTCACCAGGTCAATTCATTCGAATTATGTTAACAGGAGTAGCACCAATTGCAGAGAAAATGCGGGAACCTCAACTAAAATGGTTTGGACACATAAAAAGAAGACTATTAGAGGCACTTGTTAGGCATTATGAGAGTCTAGTCACTAGACAGGCTAAACGAGAGAGGGGTAGACCAATAAAGACTTGGAATGAAACTATAAGGAAACACATGATGTATTCAAGCATTAGTGAGATTATGACAAAGGATATATAGGGCACACGACGACAAAGGGTCCATATAACCGACCCCGCTATAGAGGGATAAAAGCTTGAGTGTTGTTGTATGATTATGTGATTTTTTTGAAGATGATCCATATTGTTGAAACTGAAAACTCGGTCTATGTGGAGTTCATCCTTAGGTAAGGGTGTGATCGCACACTTATTTCTCTCTCGCGAGCCAAACGACTAAGGAAAAAGAATAAGGGATAGACCCAAGGGCTCGGCGTGGAGGTTCCGCCACCCTCCCTAGCCAGATGCCGAGCTAAGGGTACCTCAGAAAGCGCAAGAAGACCGGGGTACAAGTAAGCATGCCTTCTGAGATACCCCTTGGGTCTATTTATAGATTTCTGAAAACGGCTTGCAAATAACCAACCTCCGTTATTTTGAACAGCTATGTGCCGCTCAATTGAGTCTGCCAACAGCGTAACTCCGCTTTTCTAACATGCTATAGGCAGGCCAACGGGGGCGAAATGGTGAAAACATCCCACAGGAGACTGAGCGAGTGGCCCACTGGAACTTCCACTCGTCGGGGGCGGCGAGTGCTCGATGGAGCTGGCACTCGCCGCCTCTATCACCCCTAAGCGAGTGCGGGCCCAGCCTGCCCCACTCTAACACTACCTGCTGATTCTTCTGGTGTGAGTGCGAGCTGACCTGCTCCACTCGCCCGCTGCTTGATGATCCCCTGGGGCGAGTGCGAGCCGACTTGCTCCACTCGCCCCTCAAACAGTTCACCCCACTTGGGCGAGCTGGACTGCTGGTACTGGCCGATCTGGTTCCTGTCACTCACTACTCGTCAGATATGGGGTTTGAAAGTTTATAGTTGCCTACCTAAATCACCTAGAGGGGGTGAATAGGTGAATTGTGCGTCTTATTGCGGAATAAAATTACAAACCAATGCACAGATCTATCTACCAATCAAACACAGACGAGGCAAGATTTATAGTGGT
The DNA here is from genome assembly GCA_039583875.1 of Platanthera guangdongensis. Classification (NCBI taxonomy): domain Eukaryota; kingdom Viridiplantae; phylum Streptophyta; class Magnoliopsida; order Asparagales; family Orchidaceae; genus Platanthera; species Platanthera guangdongensis. Next base: position 55,449,643 of record CM077157.1, read on the forward strand.
TCCCCAACCTTGGGTACATTCACTTTCCCTCACCGATCTAGCAATACACTAGACTCGCCTACTCCACTATCTCGGATTAAAAATCAATCCTATCCTCGGAACAATGTTCCTACAATCTCGATCCACAAAACGGATCTACACTCAGAAGGTAAAACTTCCTACAATCTCGGAGATAAAAAGCTCCTACACACAGAGAAATTTCTCCTACAAGAATGAAATAAATTGTATAGAAATACAAACATCAGATCTGTAACAGATGACCAGAAATTTCTTCTTCTAGGCTTTGCGGCTTTATCAGAATGATGAAGAGAAATCTCGGCAAGATTGGATCTGAAACTTCTTGGCTTCACACGATCGATCGAATCAGAAAATGAGGAGTGGAGCGAATCTCGATCTGGAAACCCTTCTTGATCTGAATCCTCAAAAGATGAAACCCTAGCCGGTCGGGAATCAACGACGACGACGGCGGCAGTTTTCGTTTCTTGGAGAGAGAAAGAGGAAACATAAGTGGCTGCAAAACTTTCTTAGAATAATCTTCTTAGAAATTAGGGTTTGTTGGTTTAGACAAAACTATTTATAGGATCAGAAAAGATTAGACATAATTGAGTCATTATGAGAGACACGTGGACCAATCACGTCAAAGTTCATTAAGAAAACTGTTATTCTGGACTTAACGAATTTTCGGAAAAGTCGAAGTAAAATACTCGAGATATAAAAAAATTACTCGAGTACAGACAGCACTACTCGAGTAGGTAGAAGATGACTACTCGAGTATATGAGAAGAACTACTCGAGAGGGAATGAGATAATTATTCGAGTACATGGAGTCAACTACGCGAGTAAGTAAGAAGAAAAGGAATCAACTACTCGAGTAACAAAAATAACATACTCGAGTACTTGAGTCCTTACATGATAGGTGGAGTAGATTACTCGAGTATAAGAAACACTACTCGAGTATATAAGAATGAACTACTCGAGTAGTTAAGAAACTACTCGAGACAATGACTTAGAAAATTTCTGGAACTGGAAAACAGGACTACTCGAGTATAGAAGTTGAACTACTCAAGGCAAATAGAACTACTCGAGTATATGGAGATGACTACTCGAGTAATTCACTTAGAGAAATTTTCTGGAATGGAATTCTGGATTACACGAGTATAAACACTGGACTACTCAAGTAGTAGATGATCTACTCGAGTACATGACTTAGACTACTCGAGTAAGTGAGAACTACATGAGAGTCAGAATTCAACTACTCGAGACAGAATATAAAACTACTCGAATATTATACAGTACTACTCGATTATTTAACTTAGAAAACTTTTGAGAAGAAAATTTCTGTAAACGCGAGAGATAAAAGGAAACTACTCGAGTAGTTGTCGTAACTACTCGAGAGCCATAATTAGACTACTCGGGATATATCTTAACTACTCGAGTAAGAGTATTATTACTCGAGTATGAACTCAGTAACTTACTCAAGTAAGTATAGAACTACTCGAGTACTTTACTTAGGAAATTTTCTTGACAGAACTTTTTCTTCTTCTAACGTGAAACCAGCATCAAGTCTTTTCACTTAGTCCTAGAGCTTGAATATGAAGTGTATCCCAATAGAGAGGCTACACATGAGTCCACACTTTGGAACACATAATGAGAGATTATATTGTATGGTCCTATGTTTGGTGACCCATTGTAGACTGACATTGGTCTACACTTCCCATAAGATTCCTGCAAACACATAACTTAAACCAAGCATCAAATACAACTTAATTCATCTTAGTTCAAGGGCGACTTCATCAAATCTGGGTTAGTGTGGATACAATACCCAACAATCCCTCCCTCTTTGTAGAAGTCAGCACCCTTTACACTAAGGTGAATTATGGACATAAAAAGAATGCTAAGTATATAAAGCAATGCAAGCAAGCATAAGACTATGAAAAAGATAATAAGATCAAAAACTTAGAATTATATAAGTGTGAATATCCAAAAATATTATTAACAACAAAAATCATTTCCACAACTCATAAGTCCTTTTGGCTAGTTCTGATGATGTTGTCTGTCCTGTTTCTCCTATTGACTCCTTTGGTAGCTGTAAGGCTTTGGATAATACTTGGGAGGTCTTGGAAAAGCAGCATGATTGTTTCTTCCAAATTCTCTATCATATAATCTTCTCTTGGTCATAGATTTCTCATATAACTCCCATTCCTGGGAACTGTTGTGAATATTCCTGCTCTAATGGTAGTCAATAACCAATTTGAGAGTGTCCAAAATGAGGGACTTAGAAGTGGGAGACCATATCTCAGCAAATTCTGGAGCTTTTCTTTTCTCAGGATCAGAGACTGGAATGGACTTACTGGCAGAAGGACCTTCACCATACTTTCTTTTCTTCTTATAGGTCAGAATCTCAGGAGGAGCTTGGAGGAAAATGTCTGCATGATCATCTTCCCAACCCTGAGTGTAGGTATCAGGAGGGGCAACTGAATCATCAGGCCTAGGAGAGAAGGTAGGTTGCAGAGAAGCAGCAGGAGCATCAGCAACAGCTAGAGGGTTCAGGTGATGAGGAATGATATTAGGATCAACAGCAAATTCAGGAAGGATCTTGTTGTGCATCTATACAGTAGTGTCATAGGTGTAGAATTTGACACTCTGAATTTGAGCTAGGACATCATCATGGATCTCTTTTACTTTTGCTTTCCAAAGCTATTGCATGGCAGCATCTGATTTTTCTAAATACTCTTTCACCAACTTCTCCCCCTTTCTGACTTCAACAGATAGCTGAGAGATAGCATCATCTTTGAAAGTGACAACCTCTTCACAGATTTTCATCTTTGTAGTTTCAGCTAGTTTGTCCAATTCCATCTGATTATTAGCAAGAGTCAGACCTTGCTCCATCACTTGACCAATGCTAGTAATGGTGTGATCCAGAGCCTTGCCACCAATTTGGAAAAGGTGTTTTAGCTGGTCAGTGTTGTGTTGGATTTCTGCAAATCCTCTGCTCATCTCAGTCTCGAGAGCAGTGACTTTATCTATAACAGCTTTAAGTGAATTATCAAAGTATGTCCTCTGTTCTTGGAGCAGAAGGACAACTTGAGTCATCAAATCAGTAGAAGGGGCAGCAGCTGGAGGAGCACTGGAAGAAGCAACTGGAGGAGGAGGAGCTTTCCAAGGAGCTAGTTCGTAAGGGTAACAGAGCTCTGAGCTCTTGTAGTGGATATCATGGCATCCCCTTCATCAGTGACTGTGGGGATGGAGAAATTTAGGTTTCTTAGAGGAGCTTCAACTGGCTCAGGTGATGTCTCATCTGAAATGAAGATGGTTTTTGCCTGCACTTTATGAGCATCAGGAGATTTAGCTGGAGACCTTGCTGGAGATTTCACTGAAGAGGGGTCTTTGGGTATTTCAGTGGATGGAGTTTTGGAGATAGAGGAGGAGGTGGTTCATCTGCAGTTAATTCTTCTATCATCTCATTGATGGCAGCATCAGTGTATAGAAGTGCTTCTTGAAGTTGTTGATCTGTGGGGAGATCTTCTGGGGTGTCAGGTGGAGGAGTAGGTGCTGGAGAAGGTGGAATCCTGGCTGAAGCAGCAGGAGCAGGCTCCCCCTCAATAGGTGCACCAGAGGAGCTGGGGACCTGAGATGGAGATGGAGATGTAGTCCTGTCCTCTGTGTCTAGAACTTCAGTAACCTTAGCAGCTTGAGAAGGATTCTTCAACTTGAGCTCCCATCTTTGAATTGAGGAGATGGATACCTTCTTCATATGATGAAGGATACTTCCTTTAGAGAAGGTGAATGTTTCAGGGTCTATCTCATGAAGGATTAGAGAAATTATCCTTGCATAATTGGGGGATTTAATGCTCTCCTTAATTTTGTTCAGGATGAGCAAGCCAAACTAAAAGGCTTTTCTACAGACTATGGCTTGCATCATTTCAAAGAAATACATAGGGATATCTCTTATGGAGTTTGTCTTGCACAGAAGAATTTTTCCTATAATATCAACCAGCAGTTTACCTTCTGCATTCATGTCAGCCCTTCTAATGTATTTTGCATCAGCAGAAATTCCACAAAATATGCAAGTTTGGGCATATTCTTTATCACCCAGAAAATCATCTGCATCTAACACTGGCAGCCGAAGAAGTTGAGAAATAGAGGTTTAAGTAAGTTTGATCTTTATACCTTGAACTGTAGATTTGAGAACTGTCCCATGACGCTTCACCTTGACATTCCTGTAGAATTCTGCAACATCGGGGAATAGAATTTGACACGGTTCTTGGAGTATGAATGTTAATCCAGCGGTGTCGAGCAGAATCATTAGATTATGGAAGTTGTCGGAGAGTTCTGCAATCCCGACGGAGATTAATTCCGAACCCACACCAATTTTAGAGGAGGCGGCCATGATTCAAAAATCTTAGAGATGTAGAAACCCTAGAAAGTTTCGACGGGGTGAAGGAAATCACGCGGCTCTACAACTGACTGAGGAAGGCGAAGAGGCAGTCGGGTACTCGAGAAGGCGGAAATGATTTCGTGTAGGAAATTTCCAGATTTTCTTATTTATATAACCCTAATTTTTAGTCTAATTAAATGTAAATGAATGAAATGAACCAAAGAAGAGGCGACATAAGCCTTGGCTTGCGCATAAGAAAATTTGAATAAAAACTCGGCATATACTCGAGTAGATGAATTGAGGTACTCGAGTAGATGTGTCTGGAGTAACTCGAGTAGGTATACAGAAGTACTCGAGTAGATGTATGAGGAACTCGAGTAAGTAAAGCTAACTACTCGAGTATGTCAGTCTGCTACTCGAGTAGGGCAAGTGAACTACTCGAGTATATCACTCCACTACTCGAGTAGGTCAAGTAGACTACTCGAGTATATTATTATACTACTCGAGTACGTCATTTGCTTACCCGAGTAGGCTGAGTCTTACTCGAGTCAATGAGTTAGAATTTTTGTAAAATTCCAGTATTTGACCGACCTTTGAACCTTGAGCCTTCTTGAAGATCCAGCTTCTCTAGTCTTCTTTGTTGAGCATCCCAAGTTCTGTTTTGAAGAACGAGAACTTGGTCTCGTTCAGCGGCTTCGTGAAAATGTCTGCAATTTGCCTATCTGTAGAGACATATTGAAGATCTATGTCCCCATGCTCCACATGCTCCCGGATGAAGTGATACCTTAGCTCTATATGCTTTGTCCGGCTACGCGATACTGGGTTGTTGGCTATTGCAATTGCGCTAAAAGAGTCGCAAAATAGAGGAATGTTTTGAAACTTCATGTTGTAGTCCTCAAACTGATTCTTTATCCAAAGTAACTGTGCACAGCAACTGCCTGCAGAGATGTAATCTGACTCGGCCGTTGAGATTGCTACATAGTTCTTATTCTTGCTACTCCAGGAGATAAGCCTTCTTCCAATGAATTGGCAAGTCCTGGAAGTGATTTTCCTGTCATCTTTGCTTCCTGCAAAATCTGCATCTGAAAAATCTATTAGCTCGCTATCATTACTTCTTGGGTACCATAAGCCAAGATTTGGCGTACCTTTAAGGTATCACAAAATCCGCTTCACAGCAGCGTAGTGAGATTCTTTAGAGTTCACCTGAAATCTAGCACATACACATATTGAGAACATTATGTCAGGTCTACTTGTAGTAAGGTAAAGCAAGGATCCAATAATGCTTCTGTACTTGGTTTCATCAAAAGGTTTCCCTTTTTCATCCTTGTCCAGAGACATTGTTGATCCCATTGGATTCTTCATCGAGGTTGTGTTCTCCATTCCGAATTTCTTAATCAACTCTTTGGTGAACTTGGTCTGCGAGATGAAAATTCCGTCTTCAGATTGTTTCACCTGAAGCCTTAAGAAATACTTCAGCTCGCCCATGCTGCTCATTTCAAACTTCCCTTACATAAGTTTTGAAAACTTCTTGCAGAGTTTATCATCAGTAGAGCCAAAAATAATGTCATCGACATAGATTTGCTCTAGCAAAATCTTGCCTTTAATTTCCCTAAGAAATAATCTCTTGTCTATCTTTCCACTTGTGAACTTCTTCTCAAGTAGAAAGCTAGACAACGTCTCATACCAAGCTCGAGGAGCTTGTTTCAGACCATATAACGCTTTATGTAGTAAGTAAACATAATAAGGAAAGTTAGAATCAACTAAACCTGTAGGTTGTTCCACATATACTTCTTCCTTAATGTCACCATTAAGGAAGGCAGACTTCACGTCCATCTGATAGACAGTGAAGCCTTTGAGAGCAGCATATGCTAGGAATAACCTTATTGCCTCCAGCCTTGCCACTGGAGCGTATGTCTGGTCGAAGTCGATTCCTTCTTCTTGACGATAACCTTTTGCGACAAGTCTGGCCTTGTTCTTTACAATTGTTCCATTCTCGTCCATCTTGTTCTTGTAGACCCATTTTGTCCCAATGACGCTCTTACCTTTGGGTCTTGGAACAAGTTTCCATACTTTGCAGCGCTTGAACTGGTTTAGTTCTTCTTCCATCGCCATTATCCATGATGCGTTTGAGTTTGCTTCCTCAAACTTCTTTGGTTCAACCTGCGAGAGAAAACTTAAATATAGATTCTCATTAGTTGTACATCTATGAGTTCTGACACCATCCCGGTGATCTCCTATGATTTGGTCCATGGGGTGATCCTTCAGATGTCTGAGCTCTAGAGTCCTTGCATCTGGATTGTCTTCTATCACCAGAGTGACTTCTTCAACTTGGACAGTTTCTTCATCTTGATCATCAGCCTCTCTGATAGGAGTTGGAGTGGTGATCTTGATAAACTTTTCACCTTTATCTTCGGTCGGTCCATCCAAGCTAATTTCTTTCAGCTTTGCACCTGCATCTTCAATGAGCACACTAGAAGAGTTGCTTTGCAGCAAGCTCGTCTCATCAAATAAAACATGTATTGATTCTTCTACAACCATGGTTTTTCTATTAAATATCCTATATGCCTTACTATGGCTACTATAACCTACAAAAATACCTTCAAAACTCTTTTCGCTAAAATTTGTAGTATGATACTTGCCATTGTTTAGCACGAAGCATTTACAGCCAAAAATTCTAAAATATGAGACTGTTGGTTTCCTGCCCTTCAGAAGTTTGTAAGGTGTCTTATCATGGTTTTTGTTTATGAGGGATCGATTCTGCACGTAGCATGCAGTGTTGACGGCTTCAGCCCAAAAATATTCTGGAAGTGAAGCATCACTCAACATGGTCCTGTAGGCCTCTATGAGTGTTCTATTCCTTCTCTCGGCCACTCTATTTTGTTGTGGAGTATGAGGAGAGGAAACTCATGAAAGATACCTAAGATTTCACAAAATTCTATCATGGCCCCGGAATTGAACTTTGTTCCATTGTCACTTCTGATTTTGACTATGGAGCAGTTGTACTCGTTCTGAACTTGCCTGACAAAATTAGTAAAGATGTCGAAGATATCTGACTTATGTTTCAGAAAGAACACCCACGCAAAGCACGAGTAATCATCAATAATTACCAACGTATAATCCTTACCACCCAAACTTCTAATTTGTAGTGGACCAAACAAGTCCATATGCATTAGATGAAGACATCTATTAGAATCCTTGCCAATAACGCTTTTAAAGGTAGCCCTTGTTTGCTTGCTTTTTACACATACATGACAAGGTCTATCTTTGACGTACTTGACATTTGGGGAATCACGTACTAAGTTCATTGAAAATAATTTATTAATAGTTTTGAAATTAATATGTGCTAGTCTCTTGTGCTATTGGTCACCAAGCGACGCACTATCTTTTGCTAAAAAACACACTGGTGTCGAAGAATCTATACAAATAAAATTCAAGCAAAATATGTTTCTGCTTCGAGTGTCGGATAGAATTATTTCCATATTATCAATAGATTTTATCAAGCACTTATCAGCGTGAAACTCAACTATATATCCTTTATCGCAGAGTTGGCTTATGATTATTAGGTTATGTTCCAAACCTTCAACGTAGGCCACATCTGAGAAGGATACATTACTGTTTGTAATCATGTTATAGCCTTTAGTGATTCCATGATCTGAACCTCCAAAGATGACCTTCGGTCCGTTCACGACTGGAGTAAAGTTCTGAATTAGGCTTCTTGCCCCAGTCATATGCCGAGAGCATCCACTATCTAAATACCAGATTGAGGTTTTGGTGGCCTTTGGACATTCCTGCAAACAAAATCAGTTTGCCTTAGGAACCCAAATACGTTTGGGTCCTTGGTCACGGGTTACAACACTCTCCCTACGAATATTAGCATTAGGAGTGGTCTTTCTCATATTGCCAACATGAGGGGTTGCAGTATTTATTGGATTAAATCAGCAATCAATGGCAAAGTGACCAGTTCTGCCACAACACCAACAGTCAAATCTGTTGTATCTTTGCCTTATGTTCTCATGCTTGACCTTTTGGAATTATGGTCTAGTAGGGGCAGCATTTTGGAGGAAGAAGCTTCATGATGATGGCAATCACATGTTTTCTTCTCCTTCATTGGATTTTCTACAACAAGCTTTGCCTTTGGTGCCTTCTTTAAGTTATGACCATGATTGAAAGGGCCATAGCTCTGAAGAATCACTTCTCCATAAGGTGCCTTAAAGACACTTTCGCCAAAGTTTTTGGGGCGAGTCCATCCTTGATAACGGGACTTTGGCTCTACATAGGTAGACCTAGCAAAGTGTCCATAGGATGAGTCAAGATCAAACTCATTTGAAGGAAATACAACCTTTTTGAAAGAGGTCTGATCTTCAGGGGCTTTCCCCTTCTCTTTGGCTAAGGCCATTTTGGCGGCCTTATTCTTTCGTTGGGCCCTATTACTCCTAGAAGATTTGCTAGGAGCTTCTTCATGGCCTAGTCCAGTACCCTTGGCCTTGGCTGAGAATTCAGCAACGAATGGAAGAACTGTCTTAGGCTTCGAGAAACTTTCAACTAGTTTTTTTTCAGCAGCAAGTTGGGCTTCCAGCTCTTTGATGATTTTCTCTTTAAGGTCAAGGTGCTCAAGAGCTTTGTTATATTCTTCAATAGTATTATTGAAGTTCTCTTCGAGCGAGTCAGTCTTTGCTACTTTCTCTCTCAAGATGCTCTCTTCAGCTTTAAGAGACTTTATCTCTTTAGCCTGAGTTTTCATGACTCGACGACATTTGTCGTAAGCCATGATCAACTCTTTATACTGGGCCATGAGTTCAGACTCATCGTCAGAAGAGCTATCCTCACAATCATGTTCAGAAACTACAAAATCTAAAAGAGGAGTGTGAGTGTTTACCTTCCCAGTGAACTGGGGCTCTTGTTCGTCATCAGTTTGAGCCATGAGCCCAAAATAGGCTTCTTCTTCTTCACTCGACTCAGATGAGTCAGAGTCACTAAGAGTCTTGCCCTTTTTGGCCATCAAGCTCTTCTCTGTCCTCTTCTTATTGTACGAGGACTTCTTTTCCTCTCTTCTACCACCCTCCTTCTTCTTGTGAGGGTAGTCAGCGATAACGTGTCCTGGCTTATTACAACAATAACAAATAATGTCAGTAGAAACATGTTTGTTCTGTTTAGAATTATACATGTCATTACTGCTTGAGCCTTTTCGTTGACGATCACCATCGTGTCATGATCTTCTATAGGAGGCATCCTTGCCTTTCCATTGCTTCCTCTTATTCAAGAATTTCTTGAACTGTCGAGAGAGTAGTGATAACTCTCCTTCTAATAGTTCATAGCCTGAGGTGCTTGGCTCTGAGGTTTCTTCTTCACTAACTTCTTGTGCTGGAGTAGGAGGAACAATCATTGTCTTCTTAGAGGTGCCTGCCTTTAAAGCAACAGACTTCGCTTTGAATGCAGACCTGCTCTTCTCTTCTTCAGCCTTCCTGGTGTTGAGTTGAAGCGCATATGACATAAGCTTCCCGAAGAGATTCTGAGGGTCTGTCTCGGCCAGTTTTCCAAACTCCCTTATGGCACAGACCTTGTTATCTCATTCCTTAGTCAGGGATCTCAAGAATTTATCATTTAATTCTCCATTAGTGAAGACTCTGCCATAAACTCTTAGCCCATTCACTATCTTGAAGAAATTCTCAAAGTTGTCAGCAATGGTATCTTTGTTTCCTTGTCGAAAAGCTTCATACTTCTGATTAAGAAGGGATCTTCTATCATCCCTCACTTCTTCTGTACCTTCCATCAAGGTAACTAGTGACTGTCACATCTCTTTTGCAGACTGGCAGTGAATCAGGTTTTGCAGCATTGAATCATCGACTGCACTTGCTATAATATTTTTTGCCTTTTTGTCTAATAAAACAAGTGCAATCTCATCCTTATCTAGATCCATAACTTTATTTGGGACTTTCTTAGTTGGATCTATAGTGGAGACGGTCATGGGAATGTAAGGACCTTCTTCAACTATCATGAAGATCCTTGGATTCACAGCTTCCATAAAGAACTTGATTCTCTCTTTCCACATGGGAAAATTATTTTTGGTATATAAAGAAAGCTTGGCAAATTCTTTGGCCTTGTCCATTTTTGGTAGATCTCAAAGGACAACTATTGAGGGATCTGATCAAGGTGTTAACCTTTTAACGATCAACTTGGCTCTGATACCAAATGAAAGTTTATAGTTGCCTACCTAAATCACCTAGAGGGGGTGAATATGTGAATTGTGCGTCTTATTGCGGAATTAAAATTACAAACCAATGCACAGATCTATCTACCAATCAAACACAGACGAGACAAGATTTATAGTTGTTCCCCAACCTTGGGTACATCCACTTTCCCTCACCGATCTAGCAATACACTAGACTCGGCTACTCCACTATCTCGGATTGAAAATCAATCCTACCCTTGCAACAATGTTCCTACAATCTCGATCCACAAAAAGGATCTACATTCAGAAGGTAAAACTTCCTACAATCTCGGAGATAAAAAGCTCCTACACTCGGAGAAATTTCTCCTACAAGAATGAAATAAATTGTATAGAAATACAAACAGTAATTCCTTTTTCAGATTTGTAACAGACGACCAGAAATTTCTTCTTCTAGGCTTTGCGACTTTATCAGAATGATGAACAGAAATCTCGGCAAGATTGAATCTGAAACTTCTTGGCTTCACACGATCGATCGAATCAGAAAATGAGGAGTTGAGCGAATCTCGATCTGGAAACCCTTCTTGATCTGAATCCTCAAAAGATGAAACCCTAGCTGGTCGGGAATCAGTGACGGCGGCGATTTTCGTTTCTTGGAGAGAGAAAGAGGAAACAGAAGCAGCTGCAAAACTTTCTTAGAATAATCTTCTTAGAAATTAGGGCTTGTCGGTTTAGACAAGACTATTTATAGGATCAGAAAAGATTAGACATAATTGAGTCATTATGAGAGACATGTGGACCAATCACGTCAAAGTTCATTAAGAAAACCGTTATTCTGGACTTAACGAATTTTCAGAAAAGTGAAGTAAAATACTCGAGATATATAAAAAAATACTCGAGTACATGCAACACTACTCGAGTAGGTAAAAGATGACTACTCAAGTATATGAGAAGAACTACTCGAGAGAGAATGAGATAATTATTCGAGTATATTGAGTCAAATACTCGAGTAAGTACGAAGAAAAGGAATCAACTACTCGAGTAACAAAAATAACATACTCGAGTACTTGAGTACTTACACGAGAGGTGGAGTAGATTACTCGAGTATATAAGAATGAACTACTCGAGTAGTTAAGAAACTACTCGAGCCAAAGACTTAGAAAATTTCTGGAATTGGAAAACATGACTACTCGAGTATAGAAGTTGAACTACTCGAGGCAAATAGAACTACTCGAGTATATGGAGATGACTACTCGAGTAATTCACTTAGAGAAATTTTCTAGAATGGAATTTTGGATTACACGAGTATAAATACTAGACTCCTCGAGTAGTAGATGAACTACTCGATTACATGACTTAGACTACTCGAGTAAGTGAGAACTACACGAGAGTCGGAATTCAACTACTCGAGATAGAAGATAAAACTACTCGAGTACTATACAGTACTACTCGAGTATTTAACTTAGAAAACTTTTGAGAAGAAAATTTCTGTAAACCCGAGAGATAAAAGGAAACTACTCGAGTAGTTGTCGTAACTACTCGAGAGCCATAATTGGATTACTCGGGATATATCTTAACTACTCGAGTAAGAGTATTATTACTCGAGTATGAACTCAGTAACTTACTCAAGTAAGTATAGAACTACTCGAGTACTTTACTTAGGAAATTTTCTTGACAGAACTTTTTCTTCTTCTAAGGTGAAACCAGCATCAAGACTTTTCACTTAGTCCTAGAGCTTGAATATGAAGTGTATCCCAATAGAGAGGATACACATGAGTCAACACTTTGGAGCACACAATAAGGGATTACATTGTATGGTCCTGTGTTTGGTGACCCATTGTAGACTGACATTGGTCTACACTTCCCATAAGATTCCTGCAAACACATAACTTAAACCAAGCATCAAATACAACTTAATTCATCTTAGTTCAAGGGTGACTTCATCAAACCTGAGTTAGTGTGGATACAATACCCAACAGGGTTGTACACAATCCACGATCTTTGTGAGGTTGGTCCAAGCTCGGAAAGAAACATCCAACCCCGCGATTTGCGGCGAGTGCGACATGGACCAGAGAATCTTTTGGTGGGATCCACCAGCGATTATATATACATGCCCGCATATCTAGATGGCCTCCGTCATTCCTCTTACTTGGTTTTTGCCGAGATGCCTCTCTCCAAAGAGCTCCAAGAGAAGCTTCCTCATGCTCGTGAGCTCAATGTTGTTCGCACTGACACACTAGTCAGCATGCCTCCCAGTACTGCATTATGCGAGCTAACAAAGTCCAATCCCACCAAGAAAGTGAAGACCATTCCAAAGGATGTCGAATCCATCTACCGCGACCTGGAGTCCACCTTGACTCCCCGGCTCGCCTCCTCAAAACCGGCCGCCGACCTCAAAGGCAAAATTGTTGTCGACATTCCCGCCGACCCTGAATGCTGTCAGACCAAAGCTGAGTCCTCCACTCCACGAGTCCACACCCCACACGATGACTCGTGGCACCAGACTCGTTCTGATGCTCGCCTAGAGATCAAGTTGCCGCCCTTCGGGACCATAGGGCATGACTCGCTGAAGTCTAAGTCTCCAGCTTGCGCACCTTCTCAGTAGCCCACTCCTGCTCCTGCGCTCGCGGGGGAACGAGCCAGAGACATCTCGGTCCCCAGCTTCAACCTCATCTCCCCGGGGGTACACCCCCTAGTCGCGGTAAGAACTTGGCCTTTCCGCCTTTGCACTCCCTCCAGGAGCTGCTGAGCTCATCTTGTAAGCCCCATTTTCACTAGAACATTTCCCCCATCATCTTTGATGCACTCGCACCTCCTTTCTATCAGAGTTGATTATTTTTGTAGGCCCCCATGCTCCATCTGAGTTCAAGGAATCTTCGGAACAAGCTTGCCACTCGCCACCCCTGACCCCGGGATGGAAAGTTTCTTGGACGACTCGCTAGAGCATGCCAAGCTGAGTCGGCGAATAATAAAAGTGCTGAAGAATCAGAATGCCACCATACGCCATCTTCGAGCGGACGATGCCTATCACGAGCAGATACTACAGGCGCTGAAACAAGACTATGTGATGCTTCACTGATAATGTGTAACCTGGCTTGGCAAGCATGATGATGTCCACATCCCCAGTTATGGCGAGGATCCATGAGAACCAGCAGACCTTCAGCCGCGACCTGGACCTGGTCCACGAGTTCCTCACGCCTCGCTGAACTCTGGGGATGGGGGCACGAGGCTGAGGTAGATGGAAATGACTCCCTATCTGAGCCTAACGGCCCTCGCCCACCAGTACCCCAGTTCGTCCGGCCTGACCGAACCGCTTCTGCTCGCTAAGAAATTCCTTATTTTCGGGGCTGCAACAGTCCCTGTCTGTACTAACTTTAAACATTTTTTTAGAATTGTGTATGCGATTGGAAATAATGTGATGTATCAACTGGATCTCTGCTCGCTCTGAGATAGGCCAGTTCGCCAAAATGGTGAACAAGGGCTGGCGAGCTGAGGCCTGCGAGCTGGACTGACCAGTTAGCTCGCCCATAAATTCTATTTTCTATAAATAGGCCCCCTCACCAACCCCCTGGTCCATCGCCTTTATTGCATTCAGACCCCTCCTTGTTGCCCGTCTTTCTACCTATTCTCGCACCCCAACCCCTTTCGCGAGCATGGGAAAAGCTCGACCTGATGCCGACGGGCGCTCCAAGAGTGCTCGGCAATTTGCCGAGTATCTATTATTTGATGGAAACACCATCGAGCGCGAGCTCGCCACCTTCAAGAAAGAGTACCTGCCCCTGGTTATGACGTGCGCCGGCCGCCAGAAGGCGAGGCCATCAACACCTTTTACTCTGATGAGCTTGCCTTCCCCATCTCGCACTTCGAGATGGGGTTGCGCCTGCCCCTCTGGCCGAAAATTGGCCAAATCCTCAAATACTTCGGCACGGTGCCTGCGCAACTGGACCCGAATGCGATCGTCATGATGGTCGCGTTCGCATGTCACGTCCGCCGCAAGAGGATCGAATTCAACCTCATCGTCTTCCGCAAACTCTTCACCTACCGTGTGACTAGTGATGGGGTCGCCTTCTTGATGGACTCTCACATCAAGATCCGCGAGACCGCAAACAAAAACCACAATTGGGTATCCAAGGTTGTCTTCATCAAGGGCGACCTGGGCAACATTCCTTTCTACAACCAACAAAAGAGTGAGGAGGTATATCGGCCTCCGACGATATCCGGCGATGACGCTGAGCTGCACAAGTTCTTCCTGTGGAAGGACTTCGAGGTCACCCACCTTCGAAGGGGCCTCGACTCGCTCCTCCCGGTTCCACCCAGCGAATATACAATTTTCCCCTCTCTTTTTTCTTCCCCACCGGCTTGCTTACCATCATCAATTTTTCTAACTCATTTCCTGCGGGGAGCGATCAGTTCCCGAGCATCCGCCTCATGCGGGCTCGGTACTTAACCCAAAACCGCTCGGGTGCGAGCAGGCAGTAGCGGCGGCCTGCCGAGGCGAGCTGGATTCAGGCGGACTCTCCTCCAGTCGGAAATTTTAACCTGGCCTCGAAGGGTCCAGCTCGCCTCGCCACCCCCCCCCCCCGCCCGCTACCAAAGAAGATGAAGGCGACGGTGGTCTCCCGGGGGAGACTACAATAACAACAACAAGTTCGAGGGAGACAACAACAACATATTTACGTGAGCTCGCCGGAGACTACCCCCAAAGGGTCACCAGCGAGCTCGCTGAAGGGCTCGCCAGAGAAGGACCAGGAGGGTGGCGAGCCCTCCCCCCATGCTGCAGTGGAAGCCACAGCCCGCGAGTCGGGCCTGACTAAGAGCCATCCCCTCTTCAGCTTTGGGGGGAAGCAAAAGGACTCGGCCGACGAGCCGATGTGAAAGATATGGTACCTAAACACCTAGAGGGGGGGGGGGTGAATAGGTGACCTAAACCTTTTTAAAACTTTGTTGGCAGCACAACAATTATTACAGCTAACAGCAATTACAGAAATCAAACAAGTAATCCACAGCACAGCACAGCACACCACAGCAGACACACTAATTTATAGTGGTTCCCCAATCTTTGGGTACATCCACTTTCCCCCTTCGCCTATCTAGCAGTGTACTAGATTCGGCCAAACTTCTCCACTAACTCAGAACCAAACTAGGTTCCTACCTCAGGCCCAAAGCCTTACACTCAGCCAAAAGGCCTACACTCAGCCACCCAGGCCTACACTCAGCCAATTAAGGCCTACACTCAGAGTTCTTCAACTCCTACACTCAGGCAACCAAGCCCTACCCTCAGCCTTTATAAAATAGGCTTACAATTCTCTCAGATCCAATGGATCCTACAAGTTAAAATAGAAAGTACAATAGTTAACTCTACAACTCAGAAAATAGGAGAGGAGTTGAGAGATTCTTGAAGAGTTCTTGGAAGAACTCAGTTAGATCCAAACTGACTTAGCTTCCTTCAAAGCTTCTTGATTAGAACTGAATTAGTCTGAATCTTCTGCAGTTGTTCCTTGACCTCTGCTTCTTGAAATCCAGATGACTCTGAATTCTTCTTCTCAGCCTAGTTCCAAAGACTGAATACTTGGTTGGAGCTCTCTCTCTCCAACTTCTTAGATCTACTGATGCACAGCAAGATCTTCTTGTGTTGATACTCAATATACCACTTTTACAAAGATCTGAACTCTCTCTGTAAAAACTTTTTCAACCACTTCTATATTATCTCAACAATCCTTTTTTTAACAACAGTTTCTGTAAACTATGGATGCCTATTTATAGGCTTCCTTTATGGTAACCGGCTGGTCCGGTTCATAACAGACTTCTGATATCACTAACAGTTGATGTAGACCGGCTGGATCGGCAGCTGTCTTGTCAACCAGTCACTTCTTGAAATTCCTCTAACTGTCAGATAGTGTCGAGACTTTCTGTTCTTAAGTGTCGACACTTATAGACCAAGTGTCGACACATGTTGTGTAAGTGTCGACACAAGTCTACAAGGTGTCGACACAATTCCTTGTATGTCTCGACACAGTTTCTTCTGCATGTGTCGACACTGAAATTGAGTGTCGACACAAGTACTTGTACTTCATTCTGCAACTGTATTCTTCTAAGTGTCGACACATCTCCTTTGTGTCGACACATCTTCATGTGTAGAAACTGTCAAGTGTCGACATTGCTTCTTGGTGTCGACACAAGTCTTCAATCTTGTTTCTTCAGCTGAGTGTCGACACATTCCTTTAGTGTCGACACTTGTACTTAGAATATTTTGTAACTTTTCTGTTCTTTGCTAAGTGTCGACACAGCTTCTTGTGTCGACACTTTCTTCAAGTGTAGAGTCTTCAACTAAGTGTCGACACATTGTGCTGAGTGTCGACACTTTCTTCAAGTGTTGACTCCTCTGGTTGTGTGTCGACACATTGTGCTGAGTGTCGACACTTACTTCAAATACTGAGTCTTTAGCTAAGTGTCGACACATTGTGCTGGGTGTCGACACTTGTACTTAGATTCTGCAGACTTTTGCTGAGTGTCGACACTTACTTCAAGTGTCGACACTTTCTGGTGTTGACTCAGCTCTTCTAGGTGTCGACACTTCTGCTAAGTGTCGACACAGCTTTTCTGCATTCTTCTACACTGAGTGTCGACACAGCTCCAAGTGTCGATACTTTCTGACTGGTGTCGACTCTTCTTCCCAGGTGTCGACACAATGACTCCAAGTGTCGACACTGTTTGTCTGGGTGTCGACACAAGCTTTCTCAAGTGTCGACTCTTTCCCTCTGGGTGTCGACACATGGACTTAGAATTTTTAGCTTCAGTCCAGTGTATTCCTAACCTGCACAAGTAACTCAAACAAACATCAAATACACTATGATGCATATCATTGAGTTAGGTGAGGCTTCTTCAAATCAGGTACATTTGACCAATGTACCCAACAATCTCCCCCTATTTGGAGAAGTCATAACCCTTAGTCAATGATATACATCACTCATAATTAAAAATTATAAAATGAAGTAAAACAGATATATGACAACAGAGTTAAACTTAAACATGTAATAAAGCACACATGTATACTCATTCAGCATTACAGAACAAACAAGAATTAGACACATTTATCAGAACAATCATGAAATTTGTTTAACAAAAATTGTTCATACATTTAATACATTTTCAATGATTTACACAAAATGTTTGATGTAACAGATTACAACATTCTTCAGTTTAATCTTAATCTAATTCTGCTCTGGTTCTTTAATGACTATGCCTTTTCCAGCTTGCACTTTGGCTTTCACAGCAGCAGCAGCAGCAGGCTCAGCTTCAGCAGTCTTCTTCCCTTTGGAGTCCTTCTTCTTCTGTTCTTCAGCCTTGATCTTTTGCCTTTCAAAATAATGATAGGGCTTAGGAAAGTACTTGCTAGGCTCCACAGCTGTAGGAGGTAGCTTTCCTAACTTAGCCTTCCTTCTATGTTGGACAATGGCTTCCTGCCTACTTTCATGTTTCCTCCATTCAGCCTCTGAGAACCACTTGTTCCTCTCATGGGCATTGTCCTTGGCTGCTTTCCAGGCTGTGAGAATGATGTTCCTAGAAGTAGGGCTCCACTGTTCAAAATCTGGTTTTTGTTCAGCAAGTTCCCTGAACTTCTTCTTTGATAGCCTCTTGCATAGCAGCTGTGATAGGTTGAACAACCTTTTCCAGAATAACATTGGGCTTGCCAGCAGTTGGACTATACATTGTGCTTACATCAGCATGAACCATTTCAAAATCTGGAGGTGGATAGATTACATCAGCCACTGCCTGTTGCTCACCTCCAAGATATGTTCCTTGAATACCAGATTCAGCTACATTGTCATCATCACACAGGGGAGGATAGCCCAGTGTAGCCCTGATGGAATTGGATATCCATTTTGCATGGTCAGAACTGGCTTTGACTAACACCCTCTCCCCCTTTATGACTTCTTGTTCCACATGATCTCTCACATCATCTTTCTGGAACCTGATTTGGCTGTCCAAATATCGTATGCCCTCTTTAAAGAAAGGTCTAAGCTTGGTAAGCTGTTCAGAAATGACCTTCTGGGAATCCTTGATGGCAGTCTTGACAGCAGTTAGTTCAGCTTGAAAGAGTTTATCAAAATCAGCTTTGGCAGCAGCAGAGGAGGTTGATGGTTCAGTAGACTTATTCTTGATTTCAGTGACTATTGCATTGTGAGATGCAGTCAAATTATCATTCATCCTCAATTGATTTTCCAACACATATCCTTGCTTTAGTGCAATATCGTCTACCTTCTCTTTTATGGTTTCTTGATGTTTAGCCAGATAGACCACTGCATGAGCACCCTTTGTAAAACAATCAGTCATCTCCTTTTTATTAAGGTTCATTTCAAACCTTATTGACTTGATTTCCTGTCCCAGATCAGATTGTAGTGCCTTGTGCCCTTCATCAACATAAGTTTCTAAAGCCTTCCTTTGTTCATCCATCTTGATTTGCATGGCAAGCAGTAGAGCACTGTAATCAGTTGATGGAGCTTGTCGAACCAGTGAGTGTTGAGCAACAGTTTGGAGAGCCTTCTTGTAGCTCTGGCTCCTTCTTTTGAAAACAAAGAACTGCTTTTTCTTAGCTTGCTCAGCTTCATCATCTTCAGATTCTGATGTACTGGCTATATCCACCCTATCCTTAGGGCTGGATGGTTTTTCAGTGTGCACATCTTGTGCCTTCTCAGTATCTAGCCTTATAGGCTCTTCTTGAATATCCAAATTCTCCCCCTCAGCAGCAGCATCCTTCTCTGCATCAGGAGCATTCTTTTCCATATCAAAATCATCTTGATCTAAATTCAGAAATAGATCTTCCATTGTATATTCTGGGGGTGACTGTGCAGGAGATGTACTTGGTTCTTCAACCACTTTATCAGGTATCACAACAGATGTGTCTTGGAGAACAACATCTGGTTTTTGAGTTGCTGGCTGATTTTGCTGATGGTCATCAGACAAATCAGAATTTATTATAGAAAAATTCAAAGTATTAAGGTCAACAAGTACCTCTTGAATGAGGAGGGTGGTTTGCTCACTCTCCAGTGTAGATGGTTCTGCTACACCTGGAAGCTCCCCCTGGATGTCAGCTGGCTCCTGAGGAGCAGGTGACTTTTCTGCAGCCTTATCCATTGGACTATCAGGAGTGAAGACCACATGTTCTTCACTGCCTGAGCTGCTGGAGGACTCTTGAGGCACAGCAGCAGTCTTCCTCTTCTTCCTGGGAGGAGAGTCTTTCTTAGAAGCTTGTTTCTCAGGGGTGGTCAATTCCTTTGACAGCACCCTTTCCCATCGAGAGAATATCCTTGAGTCCATTCTCCTCATGTGATTGATTTTTGTTCCTGCAGCAGAGCTCATTACCTCTGGAATTGATCCAGCCAGGTAGAGACTTATTATCCTGCCCAGATTGGGCTTCTTCAGACTTTCCTTCACTTTATCAAATACAATCATAGACCAGTCTGTCTTAAGGTTGAAGATGATTCTGGTCATGATACTGAACATAGAGGCTGACACCCTGTCATGCCCTCCTGGTTTGCTTAGAATAACCTTGCCTACAACTTCAGACAGGAATTTGCCTTGATTATTCATCCCCTTCCTGTTGAAAACTGATCCTATTTTCATCTTAGGATCAAGGCCGCACCAGACCAAAGCTTCTTTGGTCTTAGATGTTGTGACTTCCTCTTCTTCCTGAACTTTAGGTAGCTGAAGTACCTTTCTCAGACTTTTGGGTGATACTTTGACCTTGGTGCCATGCACCCTTGACTTAATTCTGTAGCCTGAGTCATCTACAGACGCTCCAGTAAGAAATTCAAGCACTTCTTTCTTCCATATCTTGGTTGGTTCTGAAACCAAGAACTCCAATCCTGAATTGCTGACAAGGGTTATCACTGATTTGATTTCACGATCTCCGTCGTCGAATGCGCCTCACACGAGCTCATAGCCTTCATTTACGTTCTCTTCCAGCTTGGGAGCCATTAGGGTTTTGAGAATTAGTCTTTAGAGAAGAGAAATGTCGACACAGGAGTTTAGTCTCGAAACTCTGAAAGCGTGTCGACAAACACAAACAGAACTCTATTTATACCTGTTGAGTTTTGAAGATGAACAGGCGGGATAGCGAGCTAAACATGTGTCGACACTGACATTAAGTGTCGACACTGACTTATAATGTCTCGACACTCATGTGTCGACACAAATTTAGTCAACAGATTTTATGTGTCGACACTTGGTTAAGTGTCGACACCACACTACTCGACATGTAGTCGACACTTTACTTAGAAAAATTCTGAGTAAAACTTAAGTGTCGACACTACATTGGATGTGTCGACACCTACTCGACATGTGTCGACACTAACATTCTGAAGTGTCGACACTAACTTCCTAGATGTGTCGACACCATTTTCCTGAAGTGTCGACACTTACTATTCTGTGTCGACATAGACTTGTCTATGTGTCGACACCTTTTTACTTAGCCAATTTTTGTTCTGTATACTTAATCTAAGTTTATCATACCTAGTTCAATTTTGAACCTATTAAACTTAGCTTCATCTAAGGGCTTAGTGAACATATCAGCTATCTGATTATCAGTTCTAACATATTCAAGTGCAATATCATTTCTTTCTACATGCTCCCTAAGAAAGTGATATTTAATCTCAATATGTTTAGTTCTACTATGTGATACAGGGTTATTAGCTATTGAAATAGCACTAGTAGAATCACAATAAAGTGGAGTTCTACTTACTTGACATCCATAGTCTTCTAGCTGATGTTGAATCCACAGAAGTTGAGCACAGCAACTTCCTGCAGCTACATATTCTGACTCAGCTATGGAGATGGCCACACTGGTTTGCTTCTTACTACTCCATGAAATGAGTCTTCCACCTAGGAACTGACAGGATCCAGTTGTGCTCTTTCTATCTTCTTTGCATCCTGCAAAGTCTGCATCTGAATAGCCTGTTAGATCAAAATCTCCATTCCTAGGGTACCAGAGGCCTAGATAAGGTGTGCCCTTTAGATATCTCAAAATTCTCTTGACTGCAGTCAAGTGAGACTCTTTGGGGCAGGCTTGATACCTGGCACAAACACATGTAGCATACATAATGTCAGGCCTACTTGCAGTCAAGTATAGTAGGGAGCCAACTATCCCTCTATACAAGGTTTCATCTACAGGTTTCCCTGCATCATCCTTGCTTAGAGACATACTTGACCCCATAGGAGTCTTCATGGTACTGGAGGAATCCATACCATATTTCCTTATGAGTTCTAGGGTGAACTTAGACTGACATATGGATAGACCACTTTCAGTCTGTTTAACTTGGAGACCCAAGAAAAACTTCAGTTCTCCCATACTACTCATTTCAAATTGACTCTGCATAAGCTTTGCAAACTTTTTGCAAAGGCTACTTTCAGTAGACCCAAATATAATGTCATCTACATATATTTGGACAAGTATTACTTTGCCTCTAGATTCCCTAAGGAATAGAGTCTTATCTATTTTCCCCCTTGTGAACTTGTTCTCAATGAGGAAACTAGATAGGGTTTCATACCAAGCTCTAGGAGCTTGCTTTAACCCATACAATGCTTTCCTAAGTCTATAGACATGATGTGGAAGAGTAGGATCAACAAAACCTGAAGGCTGCTCCACATATACTTCTTCTTTTAAATTACCATTAAGGAATGCTGACTTCACATCCATTTGGTATACTTTGAATCCTTGGTAGGTTGCATAGGCCAAGAACATCCTTATGGCTTCCAGTCTGGCTACTGGAGCAAAGGTTTGATCAAAATCAATACCTTCTTCTTGCCTATATCCTTTTGCAACCAGTCTTGCCTTATTCTTAATGATGACACCTTGTTCATCTAACTTGTTCCTGTAGATCCACTTTGTTCCTATCACATTGTGATCTTTAGGCTTAGGAACCAGATCCCACACCTTGCATCTTTTGAACTGATTAAGCTCCTCTTGCATTGCTTCAGTCCACTGTGGATCTTGTATAGCTTCTTCAAATTTCTTTGGTTCTATTTGAGACAGAAAACTTGAATATACTACAGCATTCTGATTTCTGCTCCTTGTCTGAACACCTTGTCTTGGATCTCCAATGATCAGCTCTACTGGATGATCTCTTAGATGCCTGTTGGCTGGAGGCATCCTTACTTCTGGTTGAACTTCTTCAGCATCTTCATCAAGCTGAGTTCCTTGTACTTCAACAGCTCCTTGTACATGTAGTTCTCCCCCTGGACATAAGCCATCTTCTTCTACTTGCTGTCTTGCAGCAGGTACATCTTCTATGGTTAGCTTGTCCATCTTCTTAGTAAGACCTGTAGGGCTGCACATACTACTAGACAACTCATTGTTAATTAGTTGTGTTTCATCAAAAACTACATGCACAGACTCCTCTACAACTTGTGTGGTCAAGTTGTAGACTCTATAAGCCTTACTATTACTGCTGTACCCAACAAACACTCCCTCTTGGGACTTGGCAGCAAACTTAGTTAAGTAAGACTTCCCATTGTTAAGTATGAAGCATTTACAACCAAAGATCCTAAAATAGGACAGATTTGGTTTCCTGCCTTTCACTACTTCATAGGGGGTCTTGTTTAACCTTTTAGTGATGGTAGCCCTATTTATCACATGGCATGCAGTGTTAACTGCTTCAGCCCAGAAATATTCTGGCAGTGATGAATCACTTAATAGGGTTCTACCAGCCTCTATCAAGGTCCTATTTTTCCTTTCAGCAATGCCATTTTGCTGAGGTGTTCTAGGTGAAGAGAATTCTTGAAATATCCCATAGACTTCACACAGCTTTGTCATGCTTTCAGACTGAAACTCAGTACCATGGTCACTTCTAATTTTGACCACTGTACAGTTCAATTCATTCTGAATTTGCTTAACAAAACTATAGAAGACACTAGGTGTTTCAGATTTCTGCTTTAAGAAGAACACCCAGGAAAACCTTGAGTAGTCATCAACAACTACAAAGGTGTAGACCTTCCTACCTAAGCTGTGAACTGGCATTGGACCAAATAGATCCATATGCAAGAGGTATAAACACCTCACAGCATCTTTGTTGTCTAAGCTTCTAAAGGTGGATTTAGTCTGCTTGCCCTTTTGACAAGCTGAGCAAATGCCATCTTTGACACACTTAACTTGAGGACCATTCCTCACTAACTCTTTACTAAAGAGTTTGCCAATAGTCTTGTAATTAAGATGAGCAAGCCTCTTGTGCCATTTGACACATTGAGAGACTGTCTCATCAGCTACAAGACAGACTGGAGAACAATTGTTCTCAACCATAATGTCTAAGCAGTAGACATTTCTCTTTCTATATCCAGTCAAAATGATCTCTTGATCACTTGACCTCTTGATATGACAACCATTTTTAACAAATGAGATGTCATACCCTACATCACTTAATTAACTTATACTAATGAGGTTGTGTTTCAAACCTTTAACATAAGCCACTTGAGTAATGGTAACAAGGTTAGAAGAAATGTTACCAAACCCTTTGATGATTCCTTTTTCAGAACCACCAAAGGTCACCTTTGGACCATTTTTG
Source organism: Platanthera guangdongensis (assembly GCA_039583875.1). Classification (NCBI taxonomy): domain Eukaryota; kingdom Viridiplantae; phylum Streptophyta; class Magnoliopsida; order Asparagales; family Orchidaceae; genus Platanthera; species Platanthera guangdongensis. The sequence continues at coordinate 55,473,742 of CM077157.1, forward strand.
ATTGGGATATAGTCCTTCAGTAGTCCCCTAGTTCCAGTCATGTGTCTGGAACAACCACTATCCAAGTACCATGTAGGGGTATGGTCACTTGGATTCACCTGCAAAACAAATTAATGAACCTTAGAACCCAAAGTAAACTTGGGTCCTTGGTGATTGTTAGTTTGTAATTTGACATAGCTACCTGCTGGCTTTCCAACAGGTAACTTGCTACTCAACTTGGCACTGGCATTGTGCCAACAATCCAAGGCAAAGTGGCCAACCTTGCCACAACACCAGCATTCAAACTTGTTGTACCTTTGCTTAGGTACAACCTTTGCTGTCTTGACCACAGCAGCCTTGTTGAATGTTGGGGCTTTGCCCTTGGACTTGGACTGATCCTGAACAGTCCTCACAGGCTTAACAAAACCCAATCCAGCCTTTCCTTTATGATGAACAAATTCATCAATCAAGGGTAGCACTGATTTAGGTTTTGAAAACTTAGCAACTAGCTCTTTTTCCTTCTGGAGATTGATCTCCAGCAACTTAATTTGATCATTTTTAAATGTAATAGTACCCATCTGAATCACAGTAATGTGTTTCAGCCTGGCTACTTCATTCAGTTTTTGATCATACTCCTTCTCAAAATCTGTTGCAGCTGCCTTGAGATCAGCAATCTCCTTTGCCTGACTTTTGGCTAAGATCTTGCTTTTCTTATAGGCTTGCAACAGTACTTGGTATTCATCTAAGAGCTGATGAATATCTCCCTCAGATTCAGAATCACTTCCATCACTTGATGAAGATGATTCTGACTCTGAACTAGAACTGGAATCTGAACTTGGAGTTGGACGTTGTACCTGACTAGGTCCTGGCTGCTCCAGGATTTTGGTACTTTCAGTCAATGCCATTAGTCCTTGGCACTGAACCTCTTCTTGTTCATAGATTGATTCCATGATCTGCATAAACTCTTCTTCTTCTTCAGCAAATAGCCCTATATAGGCTTCAGCATCTGTCTCAGTGTCTGAAGAAGAAATATCTGAAAGAGTCTTCTCATTCTTTGCAACAAAGGACTTCTCCTTCATTCCTTTGAAGTGAGTCTTCTTTTTGTCACTGGTTTCTTTCCTTCTTTCAGGACAATCTGCAATAACATGACCCTGTCTATTGCAGCAGTAACACACAATCTTAGACCCAGTTGCCTTGCTAGTCTTTGTCCTTTTCTTGTCCTTCTTTGAAGGCTTCTTCTCCTGATACTGGACTTCTTTTCCTTTGGAAAATGAAGGTCTGGACCTCCACTGTTTCTTCTTAAGAAATTTCTGAAAATGTCTGGTGAATGCAGCAAAATCTTCATCACTTTCACTGCTTGTAGATTTAGTGCTAACAGACTCATCAGATTCTGATTCAACTACCTCTGGAGGAGGAGTTGATGACTTAGTCCTGTTCTTTCTAGGTACTTCTGACTTAAAGGCAACAGTCCTTTCCCTGTGTTCAGTCCTTGTTGACTTTTCCTCCTCTTTTCTTACTGACAATTGCATCTCATAAGATAACAACTTGCCAAACAGTGTGGGAGGGGGAATTTCTCCCAACTTTGCCATTTCTCTGATGGCACAGATCTTAGTGTCCCAATATTTGGTTAGGGACCTTAAGAACTTATCATTCAATTCATAGTTTGTGAACTCTCTTCCATAGGACATGAGTTCATTAACAATTCTGTAAAACTTCTTGTAGCATTCAGTGATGTTATCTCCTCTTCCTTGCCTAAAGCTCTCATATTCTTGATTAAGCAAGGACTTCCTATCTTGTCTTACTTCTTCAGAACCTTCCATGTAGACAATGAGGGTATCCCACATTTCTTTTGCTGTTTTACAGTGAATAAGGTTCTGGAAGGTGGCATCATCAATTGCACTAACTATGATGTTCTGTGCCCTTTTGTCCATTGTAGCTAGGACAATCTCATCCTTGGTCATCTCAGAAAAATCCTTTGGAGTTCTCTGTGTAGCATCCAAGACTGAAATCTTCATGGGCACATAAGGCCCTTCCTTGACTGTGATGTAGATCCTAGGGTCAGAGGCCTCCATGAACAGCCTTACCCTTTCTTTCCAGATTCCAAAAATCTCCTTTCTGCAAATGGGCAGTTTCATTGAACCCAATTCCTTGTGATTCTCTGAAGACCCCATGTTTCTTGATTTTCTTGAAACTGTTTCCTGACTTATACTGAATCTGCCAAACTGGATCTCCTCAGACAGTTAGTCCTTTTGAGTAACCTCCCTCTGATACCACTTGAAAGATATGGTACCTAAACACCTAGAGGGGGGGGGGTGAATAGGTGACCTAAACCTTTTTAAAACTTTGTTGGCAGCACAACAATTATTACAGCTAACAGCAATTACAGAAATCAAACAAGTAATCCACAGCACAGCACAGCACACCACAGCAGACACACTAATTTATAGTGGTTCCCCAATCTTTGGGTACATCCACTTTCCCCCTTCGCCTATCTAGCAGTGTACTAGATTCGGCCAAACTTCTCCACTAACTCAGAACCAAACTAGGTTCCTACCTCAGGCCCAAAGCCTTACACTCAGCCAAAAGGCCTACACTCAGCCACTCAGGCCTACACTCAGCCAATTAAGGCCTACACTCAGAGTTCTTCAACTCCTACACTCAGGCAACCAAGCCCTACCCTCAGCCTTTATAAAATAGGCTTACAATTCTCTCAGATCCAATGGATCCTACAAGTTAAAATAGAAAGTACAATAGTTAACTCTACAACTCAGAAAATAGGAGAGGAGTTGAGAGATTCTTGAAGAGTTCTTGGAAGAACTCAGTTAGATCCAAACTGACTTAGCTTCCTTCAAAGCTTCTTGATTAGAACTGAATTAGTCTGAATCTTCTGCAGTTGTTCCTTGACCTCTGCTTCTTGAAATCCAGATGACTCTGAATTCTTCTTCTCAGCCTAGTTCCAAAGACTGAATACTTGGTTGGAGCTCTCTCTCTCCAACTTCTTAGATCTGCTGATGCACAGCAAGATCTTCTTGTGTTGATACTCAATATACCACTTTTACAAAGATCTGAACTCTCTCTGTAAAAACTTTTTCAACCACTTCTATATTATCTCAACAATCCTTTTTTTTAACAACAGTTTCTGTAAACTATGGATGCCTATTTATAGGCTTCCTTTATGGTAACCGGCTGGTCCGGTTCATAACAGACTTCTGATATCACTAACAGTTGATGTAGACCGGCTGGATCGGCAGCTGTCTTGTCAAACAGTCACTTCTTGAAATTCCTCTAACTGTCAGATAGTGTCGAGACTTTCTGTTCTTAAGTGTCGACACTTATAGACCAAGTGTCGACACATGTTGTGTAAGTGTCGACACAAGTCTACAAGGTGTCGACACAATTCCTTGTATGTCTCGACACAGTTTCTTCTGCATGTGTCGACACTGAAATTGAGTGTCGACACAAGTACTTGTACTTCATTCTGCAACTGTATTCTTCTAAGTGTCGACACATCTCCTTTGTGTCGACACATCTTCATGTGTAGAAACTGTCAAGTGTCGACATTGCTTCTTGGTGTCGACACAAGTCTTCAATCTTGTTTCTTCAGCTGAGTGTCGACACATTCCTTTAGTGTCGACACTTGTACTTAGAATATTTTGTAACTTTTCTGTTCTTTGCTAAGTGTCGACACAGCTCCTTGTGTCGACACTTTCTTCAAGTGTAGAGTCTTCAACTAAGTGTCGACACATTGTGCTGAGTGTCGACACTTTCTTCAAGTGTTGACTCCTCTGGTTGTGTGTCGACACATTGTGCTGAGTGTCGACACTTACTTCAAATACTGAGTCTTTAGCTAAGTGTCGACACATTGTGCTGGGTGTCGACACTTGTACTTAGATTCTGCAGACTTTTGCTGAGTGTCGACACTTACTTCAAGTGTCGACACTTTCTGGTGTTGACTCAGCTCTTCTAGGTGTCGACACTTCTGCTAAGTGTCGACACAGCTTTTCTGCATTCTTCTACACTGAGTGTCGACACAGCTCCAAGTGTCGATACTTTCTGACTGGTGTCGACTCTTCTTCCCAGGTGTCGACACAATGACTCCAAGTGTCGACACTGTTTGTCTGGGTGTCGACACAAGCTTTCTCAAGTGTCGACTCTTTCCCTCTGGGTGTCGACACATGGACTTAGAATTTTTAGCTTCAGTCCAGTGTATTCCTAACCTGCACAAGTAACTCAAACAAACATCAAATACACTATGATGCATATCATTGAGTTAGGTGAGGCTTCTTCAAATCAGGTACATTTGACCAATGTACCCAACACGATGGTCCGGTGGGATGAGGAGGCACATAGGATCTCAATCTCCTCACTCCACCCTTCCTGGTCTGGTCGCCAACCCCCCTCTGGCCATGCCCACGTGCTCGACTTTATCCTCTATGGCCGCAGTGATGCTGAGGCCTACAATTGCATGACCGTACGCCAGCTCGGCCATGAGGGCTTGCAGGCCCAAATGTGGGCCTTGGAGATGCACCACATGTTGGTCTGCCGAGGATTCAACCTCAATAACCTATTGCTGAAAGCCGAGCAGGAGTGGGACCTCGTCAAATATAATGTTGCCGATCTAGAGAGGCGACTTGGCATTGCCGAGGACATGCTCGCGAGAGCGGCCCACGGGATGGTAAGCGCTGGCTACCCCTTTCCTTTTTCCCTTAGGATTTTTCAAGCATATTAATCTTACCTTGCCCTTCTTTCTAGGATGCTGAGGCCGCGAGTAAGCTGTAAGCTCATGCCGCCAAGCTGGAGAAGGAGAACCAAAAACTGAAGGGGGAAAATGAGGGGCTCCAGAGCGACCTCATCCGACTGAAGGACATCTTCTTGCCACAGGATGGCAGTGAGTCGGGCATCCTCCCTAAGTGGCTGAAGGTCTACAGCGAGGCTGAGGTCGCCGAGAGAATGTGGATCAACTTCATCAGCACCGCCGACTATACCCTCCAGATGATGAAAGACATGGATGTGTTGGTTGAGGGATGTGAGGAGATCACGGTGAGGGACCTAGTACCGAACCTGTTCTTGACGGCTACCCATCCCAGCGAGAATGAGGAAAGCTTTGAGTCCCTGTTCAAGGATGTCAAGGGCTACCAGGATGGCCACACAACTGGGGGGGGGGGGGAAGGCGAGGCGGACCACCCATCGGGAGGGGAAGGTGAGAGCTGACTCGCTCCTCCTGCTTTTTTGTTTTTTCTATTGTAATTCTCTTTCCCTCCCCTTTTTGTAACCTCACCGAGGCTAGCTTCCCATATGTAAAAATACTTTTTTAATGAAAAGAATACCTTTGCTCCCCCCTTTGTCTCCTTTTGTTTTGAATTTACTTGTTGTCATGCGCTCGCCTGCGAGCTGCCCTCCTTCATAGATCAACTTCACCAGGATGGAGCGAGCCGCTAGAATGCATTTGAGTTAGGATTCGTGCCCGTGGAAAGGCCTTGAGTGCTTGCCTAGCCTGAACGATCAAGGAGGAATTACTCGTCGTAATAGGCTCGCGACTACTCGTCTCGCCCACAAGCTTTCCTCTTTCTTACCAACGTCAAGATGAAATCATTAGAAATTCACAAATAAAACTTTAGGAGGGTAGAAATATACCGCCGAGGACCACCTCCTTTTTCCTTCCTCAGCGGATGTCGAGACCCTAGCTCGCTATCCATTTTACACTTTATTTTTCCCACGGTGACCGGGCTGGTAGCTTGCCGAGCTGGATCCGCGAATGCCCAGCTCACCTGTCTTGGCTCTCCTTATTTAAGACTTGGCAGAAAGCCAAGAATCTTCCAAGTGAAATTCTGGTTGGATGAACTGTAATAGATAATAGTAGTCCCGGCTCGCCGTCCTGTCGAGGTCCGGCTCGCCGACCTGCCGAGCTCAACCTATCACCCCTGCGATCTTTGCCTCTGAAGTTCGAATGTCTGGTTCCCAACTTTATATATCATTACATCCACTGAGACCCCCTGCCCTACCAGCTAGATAGAAGCCTGACAGCGGGAGCATCTCGGGACCTATCCCCGGAGAGAGAAAAAAACTTTTTATCCAATAACTTCCGGGTGCTACCATCCGCCCATCATCTAGGTGAGAACTTGACGGCGGGTGTTGAGCATCCACCGGACTCAACCCTCCTGTAACATCCCATTTCCTATTAGACTTCTCTACTTAGATTAGGTTAGGACATGTGGTGGGGGCATGGGTTTAGGTTAGATTTGAACCATGGAGTTAGGGTGTAGTCACATGGGACCCACTATAGGGCCCAAGTTAACCCAAGTCAAACTAGCCCAACTTGGGTCTTAGCTACACAATGGCCCCACCACTATACCCCTAACTCTAATAACAATCTAAGTGAACCATAAGCCATGTCATGGGGTCACCTATTGACCCAACTTGACCCAAGTCATCCCTAACCTTAATTTGGTCAAACCCACACCTAAAGGCCCAATTAGTCCAAGTGGGGCACCACCATGACCCAACCCAAGTTGAGTGGTATCATTGGGTCCATGACCATTAAATGGGGCCAGCCCACTCATCAAGTTGACCAAGTCAACCCTAGAAGTCAACTTGTTAACCTTAGGCCTATTTAAATGATCTGAAGACCAAGCCCATTCCCAAAGGGCTAAGCACATGAGCCAAGGCCCATGAACAGGCCAAAGGTCAAATTACATCACCTACCCCTGGTTTTGGAGGGTAGTGACATACATGGGGGTAGTTTAGGAATTTATTAAATGGAGGAGAGAGAAAAGAGAGGAAAATAGGGGATGAAGGCCATGTGGCCCTCCTCCTCTCTTCCCAAGCCTTCCTCTGAGTTCATACATCATTTCCTAGCCATTTTCAGCAAGCTCCATGACACATGGCAGCCATGGTGAAACATCCTATGCTAGGCCGAATTTACACATGCTCAAAACACCACAACCAGCCCTCCTCGCCCCCATTTGACTTCACCATCAGCTTCAGAAGGTCGAGAGGATTGGAAATCGAGTCCTGGATCGAGGAAAACTGTGGAGAATCGGAGCTTGGAGCAAGCTCGCCAGAGAGATCGTCGGCCATGGCACACCACCACCGCACACATCGCCAAGCCCGGCTACAGGTCTCTTTCACCTCCCCTCACCCCGTGCTAGTTTCCTAGATCTACTAGGAGAGATATCGGGCTCAAATGAGCCCGATCCCATGAGAGGAAATCAAGAAAAATCCATGAAATTTGAGGTGTTCGGGTTCGCCGGAAACCGCCGCCTCCGGCGGCCAAGTCGCCGCCAATCGATGGCCACCACCTCAACGGAGGTGGTGGTGGTGACCAGCCAGGGAGGTGGCGGATGGTCGGGAAACACCAAGAGAAGCTGCTACAGGCGGGATGCATTTGGACCGTCGGCTGGAGGAGGAAGATGATGGGATGTCGTTGATTTAAATGTGAATTAAACTATAGTGTTATTAATATTTCTGTCACACATTATTCAGACACTTGCCTGTTAATTTTAGGCCTTGTAGAGGCATATTCAGAAAAAATTTTCCACATAAAAAATGTAGCCCTAGGTCTTACTTTAAAATTACATCCTAAAGTTGTAATTTGGAGCACTACAGCTCCCTGTAGCGCCATTCTACCAAGACTGGTCCTAGGCTAGGGCAGATCTTTAAATTAGTGTCTAGACCAAACCATAAGTCCTCATAACATGAGATATTGGTCATGCATGTGTCTAGTTCATACTTAGGTACTCAATAAAAATGGCAATTTCTGGAAAGTATTTTTTTCATATTGTTTGGAGAAATATCATTTATTAAATTAATTGAATATCTGGAGATCTACAACTCCAAATGCCCCAAAATTTGGGTGGCATGGCCATTGGGTCATTAGATGACCATGGTAAAAATTTCAGGACATTTTGACTTCTGCATGCTTGGGAAATCCCACATACATGAGATAGGTATGTTGAAATTTGGGGTGCCTATAGTAAAAATAGAAAATGGGAATTTAGCTCATTTGGACCATTGCATGTCCATGAAACTCTGTACATATGCTTATAGGAACGGAATATACCTCCCATGGGAAGTTTGGGATTTTTGGAATCAAAAATCTCATTAATTAGAATTATTGGAAAATATGCTTAGATAGGAAATAAATTTGAATCTAGGACACATGAATTTATTAAATTCTGAAATTTTGTCACAAGCTTTATTGGCACATTGATCACCTCTGGAAAAATTTAGAGGACTGTTAGGTGATTTTAACTTGGATTTTAAGTAAAATTTACCATTTTGCTCATTGTGGAAATTAATTAAAAATAAGAGAAATTATTGCTTAAATATTATGGAAAACTTTACAGTAGCTTATTTCTGTGATTAAATCCCTGTCAATTTATTTGAGAATTTTTGGATGTCTCGGTATGTTGAAAACCCTAATAATGGCATTTTGATAATAATTGTTCACATGGATATATGTTAGGTCAAATCACTGTTTAGGATTTTGAAATTCTGTATTTAGCTTTATTATATTAACATGGACACTCAGTAATTTTCTTAGAATTTTTGGTTGTGTAGTTGATGTATTTTATTTGGAAAGTAGTTAAATTCAGATTTTAATACTAAATGGGAATGAAATAGAAATTTGCATGTGAAAATTATGAAACCTGATAGGCAGTGATATTTAACCTCATGGAACACCTAGTAAATTCCTTAGGTATGTTGAACCATTATATGTAGTATATCATGTGCAAGGTGACCCAAGTCACTCAATTAAAAGAATTAATTTATGCTCTTAACTCCTTAGAAAAATAGTGAAACCTAGGATGATCAACATCATACATCAGAGCCAACCATGATAAATTATTAGGGGCAGTTGGCCCAAGAGTTTGGAAGACATGTCATAGGGTCAACATTAGGTCATGTGTGCGCTTAGTAAAATAGCACATAATACTAGGACCCTCAGGGGATAAGGTTGTCGGTTGAGATGGAATTTATGTTGGGAAGATGAACTCTGGTTGGTGTCCAATATGTCACGTCATGATAATGAGTGGTAGAGTGCAAAATCCCAAGGATAGTGGCTAGAACGGAGATCGGCGGAAGACCGTCGCTCTCCTGATAACATTCTAAATTATTAGGTTTGTCCCAGAGTAACAATGAGAGTTGGTATGGATCATGGGTAGACATTAATAAAAGTAAATATCCTTAAGAAAGAGAGCTTTGGGCTTCAGCCCATTGTAGTTCTAGTGCCCCCAAGAGCCCTTCACCGGGCATGCCCTGAGCAGTCCTAGGATTAACCCTAAATTGATAGGTATAACAAACATTAGACAAGAGTAGTCTAATAGGCTAAGGCATTGATGTAGATTCTCACCCGTGAAGGGTTGGAGGGATTCAGAACTAAGGCATTGATGTGCAATCTCACCTGTGAAGGGTTGGAGGGATTCAGAACTAAGGCATTGATGTGCAATCTCACCCGTGATGGGTTGGAGGGTTTCAGGATGGGTTAGTCCTGCGAGCTGGAGGCTCAGGTTGGAATATCTTGCATGTGCATAAAAATAAACTTGTGGCGGGTCATGTGGTACTGGGCCAATCGTCACATCGTTTGCAGTACAGTGACTCTGGCGAGGGGTGATGGTTTGAGGGGCCAGTGGGTTATTTTACACTGCGGTTTGGAGGACGATACCCAAAAATGCACACTCGACCAAAAAGACTGGTGGGTAGCCAACAAATAGTACGCAAAGACTCTAGAGTGCACCTAGGACGCGTACAGAGATGCATGGGAGGTCTAGGCCTGGTAGTGTGTATACCCGCCTAGGAGTGGAGACACCTGCTCCACTACTGTCGTAGCCACAACGGTGGTACCAGAGAGTGATGCTAGCTCCAAAAAGCGGGAACTAAAGGTCTGTGATCACAGAGTCGTGTGTGTGAGTTGCACTTGCATGAATCATAAAACGCATGCATATCATACATTCATAACTAGGTCATACGCACCATAGATCCTTATCATATAAATTAGTATGGGCTCTTTTATATGATAAGTTATATTTGGAAACCTTTACTTATAAGTTTGTATGGGCATTCATGTAAGTTAAGGTACTTCTGTGATGGTAGTTTAGTAGTAGCATATTCTACTTGCCGTTCTTTTCTCTGTTTACTTTTAACACCATGTTTACTTACAACACCTTACTTATTTTCTGTACAGTTATTCATACCTTACATATGTTATATATATAGAACTGCTAGAGTAGAAATAGTTGTTATTATACTTACTTGTTAGTATAGCTCCACTGTCACCTGTTTCTTGTTATACCCCTTGTTGTCCTCCGCTTCGTCCTCCCGCTCGGTGCCTAGGAGTTGTCGGGGCGAGATGTGGATGAAACGGCTTAGTCTTTATGACTAACGGTCGGTTGTGACCAAATCATTTTAGGAGCTCGAGGAGATGGAGTACCAGCATGACCAGCAGGACGAGGAGGCAAGACATGAGGAACTGATACCCCCACCACCTTCTACTACTACTGCAGCCCGTCGTCAGGTGGTACGAGTTTTCTGATGATAGTTTAGCTTCTACTTTCTTGTCATTTTGAGAGAGAGAGAGATTTTATGACATGTACAGGGCATAAGCCCCTTCTCTTTTGTTGTACTCATTCTGGACTTTATTGTACTTTCATTTTCATTATAAATGATAGTGTTGTGACTTGTGGACTAGCTGTTTATACACTGCATTTATACTTCTATTTCTCAATTGGCCGAACAGGTTATATGATCATACTGGCCGGCAGGATCGGCGTCTTGAGGTGTCAACTAACCCGTAAGTTAGTGTCACCGTAAGGAGGCAGTTCTGGGCATAAGATCGGGAGCCTCCTTGGTAAGATGGAGGGGGTCTTACAAACTGGTATCACTTGTATAAACGATCATAAGAGAAGTAGTCCACAACACTGGGTCAGCTCGCTCGAGCATTAATTTGTGGACAAACTATGTAGCGGAAGCAATGGTGTGCCCATGTGTAAAAAGTCACATAAAACAGTCCACCTAAGCAATGAGTTAGGCCAATTCTAATATAAACCTTACCTTTATGCAGCATTCACAGGTCACCGTATCGCAGAATATGGTTCCTTCCCCCCCCCTGACTGCCATTCCTTTTCTACAGACAAAGATGGGGTAGACCCTGACAGCCATTATTGAGGCCTTCAGAGCCCAGCAGGTTCCCGCACAGCTGCCAAATCCGGGATCAAACTGGCTGGGTGCATTCAAGAGTTTGTCCCCGCCTATGTACCATGGGACGGAGAATGTGGTAAAGACGGAGGAATGGCTTGTGGCTATACAGGAGATGCTGGCAGACATCACCTGCCCTGTCAGCCAGGGAGTCCCTTTGGCATCTTCTGCACTGGATGCCCATGCAAAGAGGTGGTGGAAGTCCATGCTGGACTCCACCTATGCAGATAGGGCACTGTCAGATATTTCTTAGGAGGAGTTTAGCGAGGCATTCTTGGAGCATTTTGTGTCCACCACGAACCGGGACGAGCTAGAAGAGAGATTTTTGAACCTCAAACAGGGGACCAGGTCAGTGATCGAGTACCAGAGGGAGTTTTTCCATCTGGCTAGGTTTGCGGGGATACATAATTTGGACGACAAGAGGTACGCAAATAGATTCTACTGAGGCCTTAGGGATGATTTGAGACAGGCCCTATTGTTCATCTCTCATAGCACTTCAACTCAGATCATAGAGATGGCCAAGAAGCTGGAGGCAGACCAACTGATGGTGTAGAGCAGGGGAAAGAGACCGCTGGATGGGTCGCCCTTCGAGGAGAATAGTCGGGGCTCACAGAGAGACAAAGTTATGAGGCACAAGAGGGCTGGGGGACGCTATCGTCCCAACTTTAGGCATGAGCAGAGGCCTCCCGCAGCACCAGCTCCACTACTACAGACACATGGCCAGATGAGGCAGGATGATCGTGGCCAGCGACCGGTAGTTTATTTCGGGTGCCACCAGCTGGGCCACATTAGATCTGAGTGCCCGCATCAGTTTCGTCCATTTCCTCCTCCACCTCCACTACCTCATCCACCTCCAGTGCCTCCTCCAGTACAGCATAGCCGAGGCCGTGGATGAGGTCGAGGTCGAGGCCGAGGCCGAGGACCTTATGGCCAAGGCAGAGGACAAGAGCAGATGTACGCATTAGACCTCACCGAGCCGAGGAATCCTGAGGACGTCATCACAGGTACTTTAAATTGCATTATAAATTTAATATTTTTTTTCAATATATAGTACTTGGCCTTGTAGAATAACAACCAATTTGAAACTCAAATCAACCTCAGGCATAGTCTTTATCTGCGGCAAGCTCGCTCATACACTGTTTGATATGGGTGTTTCACACTCGTTCGTATCAGAAGCCTTTGTGAAAGAACTGGATGGCGTGGAACGATTCACGGGCTCGACGATGAGGGTGCGGCTACCTGATGGATCGAAGCTATTATCCTCTGCCAAGTGCAACATGGAGGCAGAAATTGGCGAAAGTCATTTGAAGCACCTGCAATGATCCTAAGGATGCCAGACTTCGACCTGATCCTAGGCATGACATGGTTGCATTGGAACCATGCCCAGATCGATTGCCCATCGAAGAGGATCACATTGAGACACGGGGACTCCTACATCATCGTTGAAGGTATTAGACTTGTTTCCCACATTTTATTATCGTATATACAGGATGTCAAAGCCCACAAGTATGGAGAGGAAGTATACGTTATCTGCTTCGAGATGGAGGGAGCATAGGCTTCTATTGTTGACATCCCTGTGGTTCGGGATTTCTCCGATGTATTTCCGGAGAAATTGTCTGGATTGCCACCGGCCAGGGACATGGACTTCCGCATTCAGTTGGTGCTAGGAGAGAGGCCTGTATCTCGGGCACCATACAGGATGGCCCCAAAGGAGCTAGCGGAGTTCAGGACGCAGCTACAGGAGCTGGTGGAGTCAGGATTTGTCCGATTGAGCTCATCACAATGTGGAGCACCGGTATTATTTGTCAAGAAGAAGGATAGGTCGTTGTGGCTCTGCATCGACTACCAGGAGTTGAACCGGTTGACGGTCCAAAACATATACCCACTGCCCCGGATCGATGAGCTTTTTGATCAGTTTCAGGGAGCCTTCTGGTTCTCCAAGTTGGATTTGAGATCCGGATACTATCAGTTGTGGATCCAGGAGGACATTCTGATGACGGCTTTCAATTCCCGCTATGGATTGTACGACTTCACGATGATTCCCTTCGAGCTCACGAATGTGTCTTCTGCATTCATGAGTTTGATGAATATTGGATACATGGAGGCCCTGAGAGAGACTGTTGCCACTGGTTGAGTTCTCCTACAACAACAGTCACCAGGCGAGCATTGGGATGGCACCTTATGAGGCTCTATACGGGAGGAAGTTCCAAACACCGCTATCTTAGGTTTAGGATGAGGACCCCAGGGCACTTGGATCAGAATATATAGAGGATACGGATGCTCAGATACGACTGATCAGGGACCGGATGATGGAGGCTCAGAGTAGGCAGGCTAAGTACTACGATGCGCGGCATCGGAAGGTGGAGTTCCAGGTGGGGGACAGAGTGTTCTTGAAGATACGTCTGGTGTATGGTGTTTCTCAGGTGCAGATGCAGAAGAAGCTCAGCCCTCGATATATGGGGCCATATTTGATCCTTGAGCAGATCGGCCCCTTGGCTTACAAGCTGGAGCTACCAGCAGAGTTAGGGGCCTTGCACGACATCTTTCACGTCTCCTCGCTACGAAGAGCTCTCCTTCGGCCAGAGCAACATATTACCACAACAACAGGCCCGTTAGCACCTGACAGATCAGTTCCTTTAGAGCCGCTCCGGATCTATGATACTGCGGTCCGAGTGTTGCGGAAGAAGGTCCCCTGGGGAAGGTGTTGTGGTCCAACCATGGACGGGAGGAGCACACCTGGGAGCCAAGGGATATGATGCTAGAGTGGAACCCGGAGCTTTTTACCTCAGGTAATACTTTAATTTTGTTTAAAGTTCTTAAATTCTTATCTTCAGAAATCTCGTAGACCCGAACTTAAATTTCGGGGACGAAATTGCTTTTTTTGTTTATTGGGATTTGCAACATCTCATTTCCTATTAGACCCATCTACTTAGATTGGATTAGGACATATGGTGGGGGCATGAGTTTAGGCTAGATTTGAACAATGGAGTTAGGGTGTAGTCACATGGGACCCACTATAGGGCCCAAGTTAACCTAAGTCAAACTAGCCCAAATTTGGGTCTTAGCTACACATTGGCCACACCACTATACCCCTAACCCTAAAAACAATCTAAGTGGGCCATAATCCATGTCATGGGGTCACCTATTGACCCAAGTTGACCCAAGTCAACCCTAACCTTAATTTGATCAAACTCATACCTAAAGACCCAATTAGTCCAAGTGGGGCACCAACATGGCCTAACCCAAGTTGAGTGGTACCATTGGGTCCATGACCATCAAGTTAACCCAAGTCAACCCTACTCATCAAGTTAACCAAGTCAACCCTAGAAGTCAACTTGGTCAACCTTAGGCCTATTTAAAGGATTTGAAGACCAAGCCCATTCCCAAAGGGCTAAGCCCATAAGCTAAGGCCCATGAACAGGCCAAGGGTCAAATTACATACCGTACCCCTATTTTTGGAGGGTAGTTACATGCATGGGGGTAGTTTAGGAATTTGCTAAATGGAGGAGAGAGAAAAGAGAGGGAAATGGGGGATGAAGGCCATGTGGGCCTCCTCCTCTCTTCCCAAGCCTTCCTTTGAGTTCACACATCATTTCCCAGCCATTTTCAGCAAGCTCCATGACACATGGCAGCCATGGTGAAACATCCTATGCTAGGCCGAATTTACACATGCTCAAAACACCACAACCAACCCTCTTCACCCCCATTTGACTTCACCATCCGCTTCAGAAGTTCGAGAGGAGTGGAAATCGAGTCCTGGATCGAGGCAAACCGTGGAGAATCGGAGCTTGGAGCAAGCTCGCCGGAGAGATTGTTGGCCATGGCACACCACCACCGCACACGTCGCCAAGCCCGGCTACAGGTCCGTTTCACCTCCCCTCACCCCGTGCTAGTTTCCTAGATCTACTAGGAGAGATATCGGGCTCAAATGAGCCCGATCCCATGAGAGGAAATCAAGAAAAATACATGAAATTTGAGGTGTTCGGGTTTGCTTTAAACAGCCGCCTCCGGCGGCCAAGTCGCCGCCAATCGATGGACACCACCTCAACGGAGGTGGTGGTGGTGGTGGCCAGTTAAGGAGGTTGCTAGATGGCCGGGAAACACCAAGAGAAGCTGCTACAGGCGGGATGCATCTGAACCGTCGGCTAGAGGAGGAAGATGATGGATGCCGTTGATTTAAATGTGAATTAAACTATAGTGTTATTAATATTTCTGTCACACATTATTTAGACACTTGCGTGTTAATTTTAGGCCTTCTAGAGGCATATTCAGAAAAGGTTTTCTACATAAAAAATGTAGCCGTAGTCCCTAAATTTGAAATTACACCCTAAAGTTATAATTTGGAGCACTATAGCTCCCTGTAGGGCCATTCTACCAAGACTAGTCCTAGGCTAGGGCAGATTTTAAATGAGTGCCCACGGCAAACAATAAGTCCTCATGACATGAGATTTTGGTCATATATGTGTCTATGTCATACTTAGGTGCTGATCAAAAATGGAAATTTTTGGAAAGTATTTTTCCATAGTGTTTGGAGAAATATCATTTATTAAATTAATTGAATATCTGGAGATCTACAACTCCAAATGCCCCCAAATTTGGGTGGCATGGCCATTGGGTCATTAGATGACCATGGTAAAACTTTCAGACCATTTTGACTTCTGCATGCTTGGGAAATCCCACATACATGAGATAGGTATGTTGGAATTTGGGGTGCATATAGTAAAAATAGAAAAATGGGAATTTAGTTCATTTGGACGATTGCGTGTCCATGAAACCCTGGACATGGGCTTATAGGGATGGAATATAGCTCCCATGGGAAGTTTGGGATTTTTGGAATCAAAAATCCCATTAATTAGAATTATTGTAAAATATGCCTATATAGGAAATAAATTTGAATCTAGGGCACATGAATTTATTAAATTCTGAAATATTGTCACAAGCTTTATTAGGAAATTGATCACCTCTGGAAAAATTTAGCAGACTATTAGGTGATGTTAACTTGGATTTTAAGTAAACTTTACCATTTTGCCCATTATGGAAATTAATTAAAAATAAGGGAAATTATTGCTTAAATATTATGGAAAATATTACAATAGCTTATTTTTGTGATTAAATCCCTGTCAATTTATTTGAGAATTTTTGGATGTCTCGGTATGCCGAAAAACCCTAATAATGACATTTTGGTAATAATTGTTCATATGGATATATGTTAGGTCAAATCACTGTTTAGGATTTTGAAATTCTGTATTTAGCTTTATTATATCAGCATGGATACACAGTAATTTTCTTAGAAGTTTTGGTTGTGTAGTCGATGTACTTTATTTGGAAAGTGGTCAAATTGAGATTTTAATATTAAATGGGAATGAAATAGAAATTTGCATGGAAAAATTATGAAATCTGATAGGCAGTGATATTTAACCTCATGGAACACCTAGTAAATTCCTTAGGTAGGTTGAACCATTATATGTAGTACATCACGTGCAAGGTAACCCAGATCACTCAATTAAAAGAATTAATTTAGGTCCTTAACTTCTTAGAAAAATAGTGAAACCTAGGTTGATCAACATCATACATCAGAGCCAACCATGATAAATTATTAGGGGCAGTTGTCCCAAGAGATTGGAAGACACGTCATACGGGTCAACATTAGGTCATGAGTGCGCTTAGTAAAATAACACATAATACTAGGACCCTCAGGGGATAAGGTTGTCGGTTGAGATGGAATTTATGTTGGGAAGATGAACCCTGGTTGGTGTCCAATAGGTCACTTCTTGATAACGAGTGGTAGAGTGCAAAATCCCAAGGATAGTGGCTAGAACGGAGATCGACGGAAGACCGTCGCTCTCTTGATAACATTCTAAATTATTAGGTTTGTCCCAGAGTAACAATGAGAATTGGTATGGATCATGGGTAGACATTAATAAAAGTAAATATCCTTGAGAAAGGTAGCTTTGGGCTTCAACCCATCATAGTTCTTAGTGTCACTGTGAGCCCATCACCGGGCATGTCCTGGGCAGTCCTGGTATTAACCTTAAATTGCTAGGTATAACAAACATTAGACAAGAATAGTCTGATAGGATAAGGCATTGATGTACTTTCTCACCCATGAAGGGTTGGAGGGATTCAGAACTAAGGCATTGATGTGCAACTCATACGTGAAGGGTTGGAGGGATTCAGAACTAAGGCATTGATCTGCAATCTCACCCGTGATGGGTTGGAGGGTTTCAGGACAGGTTGGTCCTGCGAGCTAGAGGCTTAGGTTGAAATATCTTGCATGTGCATAAAAATAAACTTGTGGCGGGTCATGCGGTACTGGGCCAATCGTCACACTGATGGCAGTACGGTGAATCTAGCGAGGGGTGATGGTTTGAGGAGTCAGTGTGTTGTTTTATACTGCGGTCTGGAGGACGATCTCCAAAAACGCACACTTGACCAAAACGAATGGTGGGTAGCCAGCAAATAGTATGCAAAGACTCTATAGTGCACCTAGGATGTGTACAGAGGTGTATGGGAGGTCTAGGCCTAGTAGTGTGTATACCAGCCTAGGAGTTGAGATGCCCGCTCCACTGCTGCTGTAACCACAACGGTGGTACCAGGGAGTGATGCTAGCTCCAAAAAGCGGGAACTAAAGGTCTCTGATCACAGAATCATGTGTGTGAGTTGCACTTGCATGAATCATAAAACACATGAATATCATACATTCATAACTAGGTCATACGCATCATAGATCATTATCATATAAATTAGTATGGGCTCTTTTATGTGATAAGTTATATTTGGAAACCTTAACTTATAAGTTTATATGGGCATTCATATAAGTTAAGGTACTTTTGTGATGGTAGTTTAGTAGTAGCATATTCTACCTGTCGTTCTTTACTCTGTTTACTGAAGTATCTTGTTCACTTACAGCACCTTACTTATTTTTTGTACAGTTCTTCATACCTTATATGTGATATATATATAGAACTGCTAGAGTAGAAATAGTTGTTACTATACTTACTTGTTATTATAGCTCCATTGTCACCTGCTTCTTGTTATATCCCTTGGTTTCCTCCGCTTCGTCCTCCTGGTCAGTGCCTAGGAGTTACGGGGGCGAGGTGTGGAGGAAACGGCTTAGTCTTTATGACTAACGGTCGGTTGTGACCAAATCATTTTAGGAGCTCGAGGAGATGGAGTACCAGCACGACCAACAGGATGAGGTGGTAGGACGTGAGGAGCTAATACCACCACCACCTACTACTAATGCAGCCCGTCGTCAGGTGGGATAAGTTTTCTGATGATAGTTTAGCTTCTGCTTTGTTGTCGTTTTGAGAGAGAGATTTAATTACATGTGCAGGGCATAAGCCCCTTCTCTTTTGTTGTACTCATTATGGACTTTTTTGTACTTTCATTTTCATTATAGATGATAGTGTTGTGACTTGTGGACTAGCTATTTATACCATGCATTTAGGCTTCTATTTCTCAATTGGTCGAACAGGTTATATGATCGTACTAGCCGGCAGGATCGGCGTCTTGCGGTGTCGACTAACCCGTAAGTTAGTGTCACCGTAAGGCGGCGGTTCTGTGTATAAGATCGGGAGCCTCCTTGGTAAGGTGGAGGGGGTCTTACACCTCCAGGATCATAACTATGTCACTCGAGGATCCAGGCCCTGCCAGCTAGATGGAAGTATAGAAGCGGGAGCGTCTCGGTACCTAACCCTAGAGCGAGAAAACTTGACATACATCAACCTCCAGGCGCTACCACTGGCCCATCAGCTAGGTGAGAGCCTGACGGTGGGTGTTGAGTATCCACCAGACTTGGCCCTCTAGGGTCATAATGACGTCACTCTAGGATCCCGGCCCTGCCAGCTAGGTGGAATCCTGGCTGTAGGAGCATCTCGGGACCTAACCCCAGAGCGAGAATACTTGTAATATCCCAACTTTTCAGCAGGAAAATTTTTTGGGTGACACGGCCTGGGACACGGGCGTGTCCCAGGGCGTGTCTCCTTGTGGTCGACGAAGTTAAATGGGGCGTGTCTGTCGTCGTGTAGGGAAACACGCCAAACGACACGGGCATGACGGGGGGCGTGTCCCCTAGGTTCGACGATCATCGAGTGTCGATCGTCGATCGTCGAGTGGCGATCGTCGGGTAAGTGTACACTGCCTGTGACACGGGCGTGTCACAGGGCGTGTCCCCAGCAAGCTGCGTTCGACGATTTGGATCTCCATTCGACGATTTAGATCTGTGTTCGACGATTGTCCCAAGCAAGCTGCGTTCAACGATTTGGATCTCCGTTCGATGATTTAGATCTGCGTTCGACGATTGTCCCCAGCAAGCTGCGTTCGACGATTTGGATCTCCGTTCGACGATTTTGATCTGCGTTCGACGATTATCCCCAGCAAGCTGCGTTCGATGATTTGGATCTCCGTTCGACGATTTAGATCTGCGTTCGACAATTGTCCCCAGTAAGATGCGTTCGACGATTTGGATCTCCGTTCGATGATTTAGATCTGCGTTTGACGATCGATGAAATTGCCCGTTCGACGATCGTCGAGTGGTCTTTCTCGGGCAGATTTTGGCTTGATGCAGCAGGCAAATTAAAGAGGTAGAGGCCACTTGGCCTTGGCTCCATCAGCCCAAAAATTGTGTTGGTTGGCTTTCTCAGAGAATGTCCAGAGAATGTGACTACATGGTGCCCACTTGGCATGAAGGGTGAAACAACCAAAGCTCCAAACCAAGCTTATATTGGTTGTATCTCCCCATATACCTCCTCTCAGCCAGATACAGTGACTCCATTAGCTTCAGAGGGCAAAGGAGAGTAGAAATCGATAGCTGGAGTGAAGGAAACGGTGCAAGAACCATGAATCCGAAAGGTGTCGCCGGAGCAAGGTCGGGAATGGCCACCCGCCACCATCCTCGCCGCCATCCACCAACTCAGGTTCGTTTCACCGTACCTCTACCCGTACTAGAATCCTAGATCAACTAGGAGAGATATCGGGCTCAATTGAGCCCGATGCCATGGTAGAAATGGAGAGTTTCCAAGCTTTTTCTTACCTCTCGGGATCACCGTCGCCGCCGTCTCCCGCTGCCTCATCACCGGAAAAGGATAGACACCACCACCGTGAAGGTGATGGCACCGTTGGCCGGGGGTGGCGCCGCCTCAGGTGGCCGGAAATGGCCCCGCAATATTCCCCAAGTCGGCTCAATCTCAGCCGTTGAACTCTTGGGGAAGATAAACAGATGCCGTCCAATATCACTTTAAGATTCGTCCTTTACTTTTATTAAAATCAATTAGATTCTGTTATTAATTAATGAAATGAAATTTACATTTCTGTCACATTAATTCAGTGACTTTGCATGTCAAATATAGGGCTCTTAGAGCCATTTCCAGAGGATGACATGAACATGAAAAATGTAGCCCTTTGTGTTAACTCTAATTTTCCACCCTTAACTTGAGATTTGGTCTAATGGTCTGACCTGTAGGACTATTTTGCTACGATTGGTCCTTAGCTAGGGCAGAACTTCAAAATGATGCCCAAGTCAAACCAATCATCCAAATGGCCGAAAATTTTGGGTGTATGCATGTTTAGTGCTTGGTTAACCCCTGTACAAAAATGAAAATTTTTGGGAAAATATTTTCTATAGTGTTTACTAAAATACCCAAAATGAAATAAATAAAATATTTGGAGTTGTGTGACTTCAAATGGCCCCATATTTTGGTCGCATGTCCTTAGGGACATTATAAGTATATGTTTTAAAGTTCAGCCAATTTGGACCACTGCATGTTGGGTAAACCCACTTGCATGTGTTGGCTTGTTATAGGCTTGGTGTGCATTTAGCTTAAAATGAAATAATGTGTATTCAGCCAACTTGGAACATTCAAAAATCATACTTTTCATTATGGAGACACACGAGTGTGTAATACACCTCTCATAGCAATGTTGAGATTTTTGGGGATAAAAATCCCATTAATTTGAATTTCTGAAAATTTGGTCCCTTTTAGAAAATAAATTTAAAATAGGTTTACCCTTGTCATAAAAGGTTCAATTTCTGTTAAGGACTAAGGAGTGACATAATAAGCACTAAAAATAAATTATATCTTTATTGGATGAAGTTTAAGTAGTTTAAGGAGCAAAATGACCATTTTACCCTTATGGAATTTTGTGTAGAAATCATGGATATATCCCTTTGAAAAATCTAAGAAAATGCATATTGCTGTAATTGTATGTTTTATACCTTGTGTAATTATTTCAGAATTTTTGGAGTGCCAAATAATGTACTTAGGCCCCATAATGGTATTTTGGTAAATAACTCAAATTGATCATGGATAGGCCATTTCAACCTAGATGTAAATGGAAATCTGGACATAGCATTATTTCATTATTATCAAGGCTCTGCAATTTAATTAGAATTTTTGAGATAATAGTTTATGTACTTCATTTGGAAAATGCTAGATTTGTGGATATAGTATTAAATAAGAATTAATTATAAATCTGAATTGAAAAGGCATGAAATATTGGTAGGCTCCATTAATTGTCATATTATATACCTGGAAGAATCCCTAGGACAGTAGGTTCAATATTGACAATACTTCATGTGCAAAATGACTAGGGATTACATTTAAAGAAATTAATTTAATGGTGTAAGTAATTTGGAAATTATGGAAATTCATCCTAGTCATCATATAGGTATATACCATCCTAGGATAAATAATTTGAGGCATATGGCCAGAGGAATTAGAAGGTCACATTTGTGGGTGGTATCGGGACATGGGTAAGGGTCTAGCACCAATGTTCGTACTAGTAGGGCCACCATGGGAGCAATCTAAATAACTAGTAAAGTGAGGATCTTAGTGGAGGAATTAACCCTGGATGGTCTCCTTGAGGATTCCTTAACCATGTGTGGAAGAGTGCAAGTCCCGTAATAGTAAAAATAACGGGGACCGGCGGAAGACCGCCGCGCTCCTAATAACACCTTAAGTCTTTAGGGTCGTTCTAAAGTAATACGAGAGTTGGGGTACAAATCCTGGGTAGACACCAGTAAAAGTAATTATCCATGAGAAAGGGAACTTTGGGCGTAATCTCATCGTAGTTCCTAGTGCCCCGAGAGCCCTTCACAGGGTATACCCTGGGCAGTCCTGGGATTAACCTTAAATCACTAAGTATAATAACACGTAGACAAGAGTAGTCTAATAGGTTAAGACATTGTGATTCATTCTCACCCGTGTTGGGTTGGATGGATACTTGTGTAACATGCTCACCCGTGTAGGGTTTGAGGTTTTGGAATAAAGGCACTATTGTGCGTTCTCACCCGTATAGGGTTGGAGGGATTGTGATAAATGCTCACCCGTGTAGGGTTTGAGGGATTTAGGACGGGTTGTCCTGCGAGCTGAAGGCTCGGGATGAAATACTTGCATGTGCATAAATATAGTAGCGGGGCATGCGGTACTGGCCGTTCGTCACACCGATGGTAGTACGGTGCACTAGGCGGTTGTAAGAGTTAGAGGGGCCAGTGGGTTGTTTTACACTGCGGTCTGGAGGACGATCCCCGATAATGCACATCCGACCCAACAAGACTGACGGGTTGTCAGCAAAGTACGTACGCAGAGACTCTAGAGTGCACATTGGACGTGTACAGAGGCGTATGAGAGGGGTCTAAGGTTTGGTAGTGTGCATACCGGCCTAGAAGTGGATATGCCCGCTCCGCTGCTGTCGTAGCCACAGCGGTGGTACCCGAGAGTGACGCTAGCTCTCAAAAAGTGGGAACTAAAGGTCTGTGATCACAGAGTCATTGTGTGTGAGTTGCACTTGCTTGTGCATAAATTGCATCATAACATTCATTAATATTAGGTCATACGCTTCGTAGATCCTTAACATATAAATTAGTATGAGCTCTTTTATATGATAAGTTAAATTTCCTGGAAACCTTAACTTATAAATTTGTATGGGCATTTTTATAAGTTAAGGTACTTTTGTGATGGTAGATAGCTTTACCTTTCAGCTTTACTTTACTTTGCTGCTCTTACTTTCTGTTCTTTACTTTCTTTACTAGTACTGCACTTTACTTACTTGTACTATATACTTAGAACTGCTAGAGTAGAATAATAATATCTATTACAACTGCTAGCTAGTTCTTGTCACCTGCTTCCACTTTTGCTACCCCTTGTTGTCCTCAGCTTCGTCCTCCCGCTCGGTGCCTAGGAGCTGCGGGGCGAGGTACGGAGGAACCGACTTAGTCTTTTGACTAATGGTCGGTGACCATACTATTTTAGGAGCTCGTGGAGATGGAGAACCAGCACGACGAGGAGGAAGGACTTGAGGAGCAGATACCGCTACCGCAAGCTACTACTACTACTACTGTGCGTCCTCAGTTGGGATGAGTTTGATGTATTAGATTAGCTTCCGCTTTGATTTGAGAGAGAGTTGATATGATGTACTGGGCATAAGCCCTTATTACTCTTTCATGTTATACTCATTATGGACTATATTTCTGTACTCTTCATTTATATATATGATATGTACTCTGTGACTTGTAGACTAGTGGATTTGATATACTGCTATACTTCTTTTTCTCATATTGGCCTATAGGTTTTATGATCATATTAGCCGGCATAATCGGCATGTTGTGGTGTCAACTAACCCGTGCGTTAGTGCCACCGTAAGACGGCGGTTCTGGGCATAAGACCCGGTAGACCTCCTTGGTAAGGGGGAGGGGGTCTTACAAACTGGTATCACTTGAACAAACGATCATATGAGAAAGAAGTTCACAACAATGTAGCACCCCGCGCGAGCATTAGTTTGCGGACAAACTACGCAGCGGAAGCAGTGGTGTGCCCATGTGTAAAAAGTCACATAAAACAGTCCACTAAGTGAAATGAGTTAGGCCAATTTTGACATTTACCTTACCTTTATGCAACCTCCACAGGTCACCGCGCCGCAAAATGTCGCTCCTCCCCCTCCAGCTGCCACTCCATTCCTACAGACGGAGATGGGGTAGACTTTGACGGCGATCCTAGATGCCTTCAAAGCCCAGCAAGTCCCGGCTTCGCAGCCAAATCCGGGGTCAAGCTGGCTGAGTGCCTTCATGAGCCTGTCCACACCGATGTACTGTGGGATAGAGGATGCGGTAAAGACGGAGGAATGGCTGGAGGCCATACACGAGATTTTGGCAGGCATCAGCTGCCCGGTCGGCGAGGCAGTACCTCTTGCCACCTCTGCACTAGAGGCTCATGCGAAGAGATGGTGGAAATCAGTGCGGGAGTCTACATATGCGGACTGGGAGCTATCAGACATATCGTGGGAGGAGTTTGTCGATGTATTTTTGGAGCACTTCGTCTCTACTACGGATAGAGATGCTTTGGAGGAGAAGTTTCTGAACCTCCGGCAGGGGAGCAGATCAGTGATTGAGTACCAGAGGGAGTTCTCCCACCTTGCTAGGTTCGCAGGGATATAGGATACTGATGATAGGAGGTATGCCAAGAGGTTCTACCGGGGCCTCAGGGATGATTTGAGGCAGGCTTTGTTATTCATTTCTCACGGCACGTCCACCAAGATTATCGAGATGGCGAAGAAGTTGGAGGCTGACCAGCTGATGGTGAAAGGCAGAGGGAAGAGACTGTATGATGAGTCGACATCAGGAGAGAGCAGCAGGGGCTCTCAGAGAGGCAGGACTATTGGATACAAGAGGGGTGGGGGATGTCGTCGCCCCAACTACAGGCAGGAGCAGGGACCTCCTCCAGCATTAGCTCCCCCACCTCTACAGGTGCATGATCTGAGGAGACAGGATGACCATGACCACCGACAGGTAGTTTTTTACGGATGACGCCAGCCCGGGAACATTAGATCGGAGTGTCAGCATCGATTCCATCCTCCTCCCCCTCCACCTCTAGTGGCCCTAGTACAGCAGGGCCGAGGCAGAGGACGAGGCCGAGGCCGGGGATATCACGGCAGGGGACGCAATCAGGAGCAGATATACTCTTTGGACCTCACGGAGCAGAGGAACCCCGAGGAGGTGATTACAGGTACTTAAATTGTTTTAGAAATTTCAACCTTAGTAGTGCCTTGAAAACCATAGAAATAACATCCATTATACCTCAAATAAATCTCAGGCATAGTTATGATCAGCGGCAAGCCCGCACATACCCTCTTCGACACGGGTGCTTCACACTCATTCGTATCTGAGGCCTTCATATACGGACTTGAAGGCGTGGAAAGATTTCCGGGACTAGAGATGAGGGTGCGTCTACCCGATGGGTCAGAACTGCGGACCACTGCCCATTGCGATATGGAGGCCGAGATTGGCGGCAAGGCATTTGAGGCGCCAGCAACTATTCTAAAGCTGCAGGACTTCGATTTGATTTTCGGCATGACATGGTTACATCGGAACCATGCTCAGATAGATTGCCCATCAAGGAGGATCACACTAAGGCATGTCGACTCCCATGTCATCATCGAAGGTATTAAACCTATCTCCCACCTATTACTATCTTCTGTATAGGTTGTGAAGGCCCACGAGCAGGGAGAGGAGTTTTATCTTATATGCTTTGAGATGGTGGGAGTATGGGCTTCTATTTCAGATATTTTGGTGGTCCGGGATTTCTCCGACGTGTTCCCAGAGAAATTGCCCGGGCTACCACCAGCCAGGGACTTGGATTTCAGGATTCAGCTGGTAACGGGAGCGAGGCCAGTATCCCGGGCACCTTACAGGATGGCTCCCAGAGAGTTTGCAGAGTTCAGGACTCAACTTCAGTAGCTAGTTGAGTCGGGATTTGTGCGGCCCAGGTCATCGTCGTGGGGGGCGCCAGTTCTTTTTGTGAAGAAGAAGGACGGGTCGTTACGACTATGCATAGATTACCGGGAGCTGAACTGGTTAACGGTCCGCAATACCTATCCACTGCCTCAGATAGACGAGCTATTTGATCAGCTGCAGGGAGCCTTCTGGTTCTCTAAGCTAGATTTGCGATCATACTAAAGAGGACATACCGAAGACGGCATTCAGTTCACGATATGGATTATACGAGTACACAGTGATGCCTTTTAGGCTCACGAATGCCCCCTCCGCATTCATGACCCTAAATAACCATGTATTCGAACCTTACTTAGACCGCTTCGTCATTGTGTTCATCGATGATATACTGATCTATTCCCGGACTCAAGAGGAGCACACTGGACACTTGACACAAGTTTTGCAGAGACTGAGAGAATTCCAGATGTATGCGAAGTTTTCGAAGTGTCAGTTCTGGCTACAGGAGGTGGCTTTCCTGGGGCACACTATCAGTGGGGCTGGATTGGCAGTGGATCCAGCCAAGATAGAGGCAGTACGGAATTGACCACGACCGAAGACAGCATCAGACATACGCAGTTTCTTGGGGTTGGCGGGTTATTATCGCAAGTTCGTGGAGGGATTCTCGAGGTTATCCCTCCCCCTCACGTCCTTGATGAAGAAGGATGCAGATTTTGTTTGGTCAGAGCAGTGTGAGACAGCTTTTCAGGAGCTGAAGGACCGACTCACCTCATCCCCTATTCTTGCGCTCCCATCCGGGAGTGAAGGATTTCAGATCTACACAGATGCCTCTTACCAGGGGATGGGTGCTCTCCTGATGCAGCATGGACATGTTATTACTTATGCTTCAAGATAGTTGAAGAAGCATGAGCATAACTATCCAGTACATGACTTAGAGCTCGGGGCTGTGGTATTCGCCCTAAAGATGTGGAGACATTATTTATATGGGATTCATTGTGATATCTATTCAGATCACAAGAATCTTAAATATATCGATACGCAGAAGGACTTAAACCTGCGACAGAGGAGATGGCTGGAATTCCTTTGTGACTATGATTATCAGATCCACTATCATCCGGGGAAAGCAAACACAGAAGCAGATGCTTTAAGTAGGAGAGCCGGCACTTCTGGACCGGAGCCTCGGTTGATGTCTATAGAGTTGGTACGGATGATGGAAGACATGCATATTACCATGGTATCTGAGACCGAACCAGTGGTATATCGAGAGTATTTGAGCTCAGTGATCAGTGGTGATGATATACGGGAGCGCATCCGAACACATCAGAAGCGGGATGCTGCATTAGAGCCGATTTTCAGTGCCCTGGAAAGGGGCAAGGTCGAGGACTACACGCTGCAGGATGATATCCTCCGATTCCGTGAACGCATTTACATACCAGCAGGAGGCAATATCTGGGATGATATACTCAGAGAGGCTCATTGCTCCAGATATTCAGTGCATCCCGGCATCACCAAGATGCGGGCAGATTTACGGAGGACCATGTACTGGCCTGGGATGAAGAGGGAGATCACCTATTTTGTGACACATTGCGAGACTTGTCAATGCATGAAGGCGGAATATAAGAGCCCAGGAGGTTTACTACAGCCACTACCAGTCCCAGAGTGGAATTTCGAGGGC